>JAUMJL010000190.1:0-600000 GCA_033558185.1 Dromococcyx pavoninus | reverse complement strand
CAAGTCGACTGCCTTTTTGGGTGGTAGTAAGGGGCTTTATTTTGAGAAATATTTTAGATCACAGAATGGTTGAGGTGGGAAGGAACCTCTTGAGGTCACCTGGTCCAAGTCCCTGCTCAAGCATAATCACCTAGACAAGGCCGCCAATGACCGTGTCCAGATGGCTTTTGAATATCTCCAAGGATGGAGACGCCACAGCTTCTTTGGGTGACCTCCATGCTCAGCCATTCCCACAGTAAAAAAAGGTGTTTCGTTATGTGTTCAGACAGAACCTCCCAGGACTGTTTTACCCTTAAGTATGTATTTCTGCTGCTCTCAATTACTTGATTATCATAGATGTTTCAGCTTGTTATATAAGTAGTACAGTTAATTTCTTTTAATACAATATAATACATTTGTTTTACAAGTCAATTTTTAAAAGTTCGTTCTATGTGAAACTGAAACAAGACTCAAATGTTGAGCTCAGCTTTAACAAAACCAGAGTTTGGCAGATTTTGGTGGTCTGTTCAAATCTGTTTACTCAAAGAAGATATTCGTTCTGCTGCCATCGTAAGAGCAGAAGTAGGCATGGTAAATACCAAGCACAAAGAAGTTCAGAAAAGTAGATTTGAAGATGGGAGTCTTATGTTCAAACCCCTGAAGTCAAATCCACATTAATCTTTCATTACTGAGCGTTCTTTGGATGAACGGTTCCCATCCAGCCTCTTGATAAGGTTCATCCATTTAGAACGTTTTTCTGCAAAACTATTGTTTTTCTAGAGCAAATGGCTAAGTCAGCATGAGATTCCTGTTTCACAGTTCTCCTACGGTTTGCTCAGCAGCTCAGAACACACAGCAGCACAGTCCTCTGAAGCCTGTACTTTATAGTCTTCCAGAGCTTAGCAAACGTCTAGAAAGTACTGCTGGACTTGTGATAGAAACTTCCAGACTTCGTAGGAGAACTTTGTAGCTCCCTTTTTTCCAAAGCCTTATCCTGAAAGTGTCACTGACCTGTTACAGTAGAGCATAATGATACTGTAATAAAGCCTATTTGGTTCCGAAGGCGCTGTCAATGAATTGTTCTAGGAATTTTCTTTCTTGCATGCTGCTCACTTTCCTGGATGTCCACTCCAGGTGTGCTCTTCAGCTGAGGCTCAGGATAGAATGGAATGAAGTCTTCATTCTGCCATTAAACAGCAAATACGTGAAACAAGGGTCACCCCTTCAAAACACAGGTAATCACAGGGAAGGACAGCAGCAGGGTGGCAGAAGATGTTATCTTCAAATGAAGTACGAGTGGCCACAGTCTTCATCTTGAGTTTCTGGGCTCGTACAGGTGCAGCCCCAAACAGGCTCCAGCTCCAGTGCACGCATGTTGGAAATTCTTTTCTTACATCATTTACTACTTCTACTGGTCCAAAATTGGAGTTGGTTGTCAGCATAATCAGCTGTGAAATTCTTAACCTCTTGAAACTCTCAAACCTGCTAAAGAAAAGGGGTTCTTCTAAGCTGCTCTCTTGTGCCAGATTTTAAACTAGACGGTAAAAACTGCAGGAAGTATCACAACAGTTCAGTATTTTTAAGAGACTTAAACTTCTTACTGTTTTGAGCAGTCTTTGTAGATTTGTCTCCTCTTACCCTTATTTACCAAAAGCAGCTTCCAGAAGTCGTGCTTAGTACACATGAAGAGCTCTGCATAAGAGTGGTATGGACTTCAAAAGGCAAGGCTGTTCCAAGTGTCAGTTTTCCAGATGGATATAATACTCATTATGCAAAATGGTGCTTCTTTGCAAAATGTAATAAAAATCATCTAATTTTCAAAGATCTTGATAAGATTAAGTGAATTATGCATATTTGAATAGCTTGTTTTTTACTCTGCCAAATGCTCTTTCCAAAAACTCTGGAATATTTTTTTCTTTAAGTAAGGTGACATTTCTGTTAATATTACCTCAAATAACAGTCTGCTGCATGGATCAATAAAAAGAGCAAGCATGTCAATATGTCTTACTGTAATGCATCCCTTTTGAATGATGGTGTTAGGAATTCCTTCTCGTGTCAGGCGTCCTTCATAGGATAGAAATGCAAAGTAGTTTGATGTGTCAAAAATTAGCTATCACAGAAAGGACATCAGGTTGTATTTAATGAAACCTAGAGTTCATTTGAATGAAAAATACCCTGTGAGATAAGTTGCTCTGACCTGAAATAAAATGAGAAGAGGTTACAGATTGCTATGAGTTAAACTTAAATTTATGAAATGGAGAAGTTATGCTACACCTTTTCTATAGAAGTTTGACATGAACCTTTAAAAATGTTCTTCCCTTGGATTTCAGACTATAAAACTCTTTTAGTGTTTTTATGTACGGGGATTTTACTGTACATTATTATTCTTTTATCATCGTAAATGTCTTTGTCAGATTCATAGATCTGGAACTTTTCCAAGTGTAATAGTTTTAATTATGTATTTCTCTAGCAAGACGTGATCAAAATTCCAACTTTTCCTGTAGTTTGGCTTGGCTGTGGTTTATGTGTGTGCAGCTGCGATTTGCAGGCCATGGCTCTGATTAGTTAGTTGTGTCTGTGAGTGAGAGGTGACGTTATTTCAGCTGGTGTTCTGTTTCCAGTTGAAGTACACGTGCATGCTGGTGTTAGTTCTTGACCTCTGCGTGCATCTCCTTTCTTGCCTGAGATCCTATCATGTCTTTCTGAGCACTCCCTGGCTTGCAGAGTGTTGCATGAGAAATACTGTCGTGGTCCTTTTCTTAGCAGAAGTGCCTCTGTGGTGATGATTGTGGAGCTGTTGAGCGTAAGCAACATCTACCCTAAACTTTCCAGGGCAGTATGGTCTATCTCTGAGGATGTGGTCACAAACCTCTTGTGACTGTGACGACGCTGGGTAGTTTTTCATCACTATGAGCATAATATAATCCCATTCTTGTCTACAAAGCCCATTTGCCTTAGCTGTCCATTGTAGTGTCACCAGTTCTGGAGTTTAAACCTTGAGCTCAAAAAAATGTTATGTTGTACTTGATCAGTGAATTAACTTTCTCATCAAATTGTTACCACACAGAGGTCAATGAACTTTGAAGCAAAGCAGCTCAGTCTTTCAGTTTCTTCTGTCTCTTCATATACTGCTTCACATGTGGAATTCAGTCTTGCAGGTTTTGTGATTAGCAGAGATTATAAATCAGAACTCACATCATTGGTACAATGCTGTCAGTGCTGGAGTGATCATTGAAACTGTAATGATTAAAGATGACCACTTCAAATGCCAGTAGATCAATTTAATGAGTGTGACAGCAAATGAACAACACAACTGTCTGCCAGATGTACATCAGAGAAATTCATAGAACTTGGGTGTGAATAGCTAGTAATTTTGTTTCAGAATGTTATGAAATATATTTATACTTGTTGGTCATAAACATGTTTTAAAGGATATTTTAGTAGATAGGAGCAAACAAATCATCTGTCTGACTTTGCGTGCATTATATATGGTCAGTGCTGTGCTTGTAAAAAGTTCAGGTGAGCTTCAGCAGGGATTGGGTGGGATGGACATGGCATTTATCTGCTTTATGGACTGCTCGTGTGTCAGGGAAGGAAGCCAATGTACAGTATGTGTAGATGGGATTCCATGATTTCTTAGTGGGACACTCAAGGGGTAAATGATTGAGTTGTAAGACAGGTTGATTGTGGACCCTAAATTTTGTGGCAGTTTCCATTTTAAACATCTGTCCCAGATGGCTGTTACAGATGGGAGACACAACAGGTTTATTATCTGTGAGTGATAACACATGGTTTGAATTCATGCTGAGCAGTAAAGAGCTTCTGTTCTTTAAAGTACAAGTACATTTGGATTGGAAGCATTAGGAACTGACAGGCTTGCAATTTCCAAAAAGGTTGAATGTGCATTTACTAGTTACTTTGTGTGAATTGTGGGTCGTCAGTTTGCCTCATGTACATCCACATGTGGGCTTGTGTTCATCTTGCATAAAGACACCCTGATCTGCTGACGTATTTTATCTACATAGGCACGTTAAATGGTGTGAGATCAACCAAATATATCCAGTGCACAAACACCATATGAGTTTTTGGTCTGTTTCTGTCTGAGTGACAGCAACTCATGGAATGTACATGGAGGCAAGGGCAGCAGAAGTGAAGTCTTATCTAATACAAGTTATTCTTCTGCTTATCGAATAATTGCTATGGTATTGTGTTATCTCCAGAAAAGGATCCCAGGTTGCTGAGTGTCTTGGATAAAAATGGAGTAACTATGGCAGGATAATTCCAGCTGCTGTGCATTAGGCTATATTTGGTGTCCTTGTGCTGGTGGTTAGGACTTCATGGAATGTTCCTGGTGGTGACAGACTCTGCAGGCGGGTGCTAAATGAAGATAAACAGTTAAAACCCTGCTGCTAAGCTTGACACTGTGTCACCTTACTGATTTGACACTGACCCGTGCTACTATGAAGTATTTCTGTAATCAGCCCTGTTCTGGTCTTGTATGACAGGGATGAAGGATGTGTAGCCTTATTTGAATTTCAAAGAGCCTGCAAGGGGGCCATCTCATATTTTTTGATGTCTTTCCATCTGTTGTGCAAGAAGCAGTAGAACCAAAACATTTCTTGGAGTGTAGGTACCAGTGGGAAAGAAATCGCGTTCATGCTATAGTCTGTGGTGCTGCTGTGTAGAAGATTAATTCAGGAAGCAAAGGCTTGTACTGAATGCAAATTCCAGAAAAAAAAAATTGTTCTTTTCAGGAAAAATGACCTTGAGCTTCAAGGACAAGCTGCCTTCACCAGTATAAATTGTTGTAGATCTATTATCTTCTGTGATGCTCTGGCAACTAATTGTATTTGATCAGACCGTCAATTTTTTTTTTTTATGTTCATTGCTTCATTCTGCTGGTAAGAGCTACATTTCTGTCATTTCTCTCCCCAAACAGGGCCAGTATTTCATGTTGTAACTACCATTCTAATTAAGGACAGCTTTGCCTATTTGTCATTATGTTTCAGTTTCTTGAAAGGAAAAAAAAATATTTGAAATTCCTGAAGTAGATCCTGCATAAAATCCACCACTACATAAAGTTCAGGAGTAATTGCATAGGGGCTTGTGGGTGCTTGTGCAAATGTGGGGTGTTCTTGTTTTGAGGATATTTCCTCTGCATATTATGTCTGAAGTCGCTCCTTGACCAATCTTTACTCCACAGAAATCTTGGTGGTGGTTTCATTTTACTGGTTGTTACTCCAGGCTGTGTGGGAGCTCTTCATGGAGAGATTGTGGCCTGAGCCAGTTTTCAAGGAGGGGAAAGACCATATTGCTGTGAATGAGATCAGAAGGGAGGAGAACAATCTTCCCCAAAGGAATACGAAGGTTTGTGACACAGTTCTTGGAGCAGTAGGGCAGAAGAGACAGCCAGGCCCCAAAGGATCTAAACACAGTGAGATTTTAGACTTATTCTAGACACTACCAGAATAAATTTGGATTGATCAGTAGTGACTCCTGACCATGTACTAAATCTGCTCACAAGGCTTCAGATGACCAGAATTTTTGGGTTTTCTCATTGTTGAACAAGAAGTAAGCTAATGGATTCGGTAGCAAGAACAATTCTTTTCTTTTCCTTTTACAGAACTTTTTTAAGGTACAGGTTTTTCTAATCCAATGTATGAAAGTTTTAACCTGTTTTTAAACAAATTTGTTTTTCATTGATGATTGGTGCTGGGTCAATCTTATTTAAGTTCTTCAATGATGAAATGAGAAGAAGTGCTAGAACTCCTGACCTTTAATAAAATTTCAGGGTTCACCAATGAATTGCATGTTAGACCCATGAACACCCATGTTTTGAAAAGGTCAATTATGACAAGTTTTTTGAATTTGCATAATTATGCTCATGACAGCATTTTGAGTAAAAATTGCAAATGCTTTGCCCTTTTAAAGTATTCAGGTTTTCCTCTCTTACCAAATTTAACTTGCTTTTACTAAACCATTCTAACGTTATACATTGAAGAACACAAAGAACATGAACTGTGTTAGGAACTGCAAGCTGAGAGCTGAAGCAGGGCTCTGGACAGGCAGAGGAAAGTGGCAGGATGGACAGTGAAGAGCCTTTGTGCTCTGGCTCTTCTTCAGTGAAGTCAGGAGCAGGAAAAGACCCCTGGATGAGAGGCTGTGGCATGAGGGCAGCGGGGAGGCAAGGTGGCTCTGATGTGAAAGAATTCATACTACCCAGATGAAAAGAAACCGAGCAAGGCACTGAAGAGAGGCTGTGGCAGAAGGGGCTGAATGTGGACAGAAAAGCGGAGGCTGGAGAGAGATTTAGGACAGGGAGCTGTGAATGGGAAGATGAGTCTGTCTAGAGACTTGAGTTACTGTCCTACTCCTTGCAGGATTCCAAGAAATTTTCTACCTGCAGAAAAATGTAGTTTTCCTCCAGTGTGAAGGTCCAATGGACAGCCAGTAGTCCTGTGGACTACCTGCTACTACTGTTAGTTAGCCTGTTGGCCCAAGAGTCTGATCCTGCAGATAAGAAATGGGTATTTCTACTGCGGAAGGAATTGTCAAAAGTATATTTTTAAAAAGAAAATTAATAGTCTAAATTGGAGTAGGAGTGTGCGGTGTAACATTAGTAGTATTATTTTAAGTATGCTTATTCACTTGTTTTATCCTAGAACTGTTGTATCATTCAGAGTGCAGAGTGCCTTCTTTCTAAGGCAGAGTTGTGGTGAAGAAGTGGTTAATGCAGGTGAAGAAATAGCAGTAGGAGTGGGATAATTGTTGGAAGAGGAAGGAAGCATTAATAGCCGAGGCAGTGGAGCTTTCTGCTGGGGAGCTGCATTACTTCTCTGCCTTTGGGTTCTCAAGTTGCCCATGGCAAGCCTTTAAACCTAGACATCCCATGATGGGCTGCTGATAGGGTGTTCCCCATTTTTTTATGTGCCCATTTTGATGCTCAGGGATCTGATTTGTGGAAATGTTGCGTGTTCCTCGCTGCTCCTGAGCTTGGTGGGACCTTTGTGTGGAGCCCCTTGAGAGTTTCAACAGTGCAGGCAGCATCAGCTGGTACAGTCAGGTTTAACCCCAGATGGTGCAGCAGGTCCTTGTAGCACACTGCTCTGCTGAAGGGCCAGGCTGGACCCGAGTCAGTAGTTGGGTCTATGAGTGAGCCTGGGACAACTGGTCCCCTCTGCAGCTGTTTGGCACACGCAGCATGTCATGGCACAGGAGCTAACTCCATGAAAACTACCTGAGGCAACTCTGCAAGCTGCTGTATAGTGCTGTGAGGATGTATCTATGAAGTGCTTTACAGCAATTTTTAAATTCTCTTAAAATCGGATCATGGAGGTCTTAGAGCATCCAAAAGAAATGGAAGCGTTTTACTTCCATCTCTTTGCCTTCATTTCCCATTTGTAAAATGACAATAATGCTATTGTCTGATCTCACGTGGGTCATTAGGAAAGATATGTGGAAGATAAAAATTCTGTCTTCAGAATGGAATTTGAATGATGGATAGTGAGTAAGTCCATGGCTTCCTTCTGAAGAACAGACAGAATAATATGCAATTTAAAAGGTAAGGAATAGCATGTGGAGTGAGCACCAGCCATTATGTACCCTTCATGAGTAAGAAGGGAAATATTATGATGATGTAATTCTAGACCTTATACACATAGGATGGTCAGATTAGTGTTGTTTAGGCAGGTTGAATTCTGTCACTTTTTAATGTTGAATGCTTCAGCTTCCAACCTTAGCAATTATCTTGCTGGGCTGTGCATTGTAATTGTAAAATGTACTTACTGTCTGTTAAAGGCAATGGTTCCCCCTCCACCCCCTGCCCTGTTAAATTACTTAATGTTTTGTGTTGTGCTTCCGGCCACTGTTGCTTTAGACATTTTACGTAGATGGTTGTCAGATCCGTGAGAACTGACATGGGAGCTGACACATTAATGTTACAGAGGAGAGCAGATCTGATAACATACTGAATTATATATGGGGCACCAGAACCTACATGCAGGAGGCTGGGAGGCTCGCACGAGAAAGCTTGGGAGTGTTGAATGATCCAGAGTACTTGATTTTTGATGGTGGTAGTTCAAATAAGAAAGAGTGAAGGCTGTAAGGATGGATTTAATGTGGAGATCATCTGCAGGCTCAAAGGAAACACAGCCTCTGTGCTGCTGTATGATGAGCAGGGTCAGGAGAGTGGCGGTGATGCTGGGCTGGAGTGGCTTTCTGACCTTGCCCAAGAGTCCTGCCCTGTCCTAGGCTGCAGCTTTCCCTTTGGTGCCCTGATATGGGTAAGCTGAGCGAAGGAACGAGAACTGGTGTTAAACTCCAGTGGATTATGTCAGTTGACAAGTTTATTTTTTCTCTCTAGATATCTCTAGGTCTGTCTTTTGATGATGTAATGCCAGGAGTGGAGCACCTGCCATGGTGCTGTGTACGGTGAAAGGTGGATGGGCAGAGTTTCAGAGCCTGCTGGGAAGATAAACTGTACTGGGAAACCCACACTGTCCTTGTGTGATAGGGTGTGCAGCACAGTACACTGAAGTATTTTGGTCCTCTTGGCAGGACTGCATAGATCACCTTTAAAATCCAGAATACTTAGTAATTACTGTTTTTTTTCTGGGAGAGGGCTCTGTTGGTTTGAAGCTTCATACATCACAGGTTATTGAAACTGTAAAAACCTGTTGTATTTTGCTTCTTGTGTCTGTGTACACAGGAACCCCTCCTTACAATTATTGAAGCAGCAGTGGATACTGCCTCACAAATGTGTTGGTCTGGTGGTTATGTATTTCCTGTGGAGTAGGAGAGTGGCTACTGTGAAGACAATGTAAAAATGAAATCCAAACCCTCTTGGTGATTCAGAAATCATTTTTTCCTTCTCACATTTCATTGCAAGGAAAGAATAAGGACTAAGAAAGTAAAAAGGTTGCCAGTGACAGCATGTGCTGCCCACCCTGTGCTGCGTGCCTTTTTTATAATGATTCTCTCTGCAGAAGGAGGGGGTAGGCTGCCATGTCATCTTCCTTCTGAAATACTGTAATTGGTTTTCTGTTCCCTTTGCCAACATTTATCACATAAAACGTGGTTTGCTATAGTAGTTATTAAAGCCTGTTGGAAACGGTGGATCAGGTACTCATTTGCAAAAATGTGGCAAGCAGATGCGACCCTTGTCATGCATGTAAAATAAGGAGGAATTACAGAGCTGTGTTTAGGCAGTGTCTAGTTGTAGCAGGATTCCTGATCCTTCTAAAGAAAGTGAACGGCTCTGGCCAGCTGGGCACTCTAGAAGAAAGAGCTATCAAATTGTGCAAGATAACGTATATTGATATTTTGAAGGGAAATTGATGTTAAAATGTTTAATTTTGGAAAAGAAGTTAAATATAATTTACTTGGATATATATAATTTTGGATGTTTTGTGTGGTCTCCTGTTGAGACAGACAGCAGACCAGATGTCTTGGCTGAGGAATTCCACTCCTTACTTCCCTGGTTATCCATGTTGTGCTACTACTGGAGGTTTTTTGGGGGCTTGACTTCCAAACCCTGTCTGAAAGATGGACAAGGTCTATCCAGAGCCAGGAAACAGCATCAGGTCAGGATGGAAGTTAATGGTTGGTGACAGGAGAAGGGATGAATGGGTCCCCGTGGTGGATTAATTTAGGGAGGCTGGAGAGGTTAGAAACATGTGGAATGACTCTTCCTCATGCTGTAGAAATAAGCCTCTGCAGGAGCTAAACTGCTTTAAGCCTCAAAGAATGAATATGATTGAAACAACCTCCTCTGTTTCTCCTTCCCTACAACTGTCTGTGGCATCAGATGGTTTTCTGCTCACCTGATGCCTGCTATTACCATCTGGTTCAGTTCCACCTGCGCTGAGACAGGCACTTTCCACCTCTGCAGTCCCCTTGGATCCTGCTGATGGTTCCCTTTCATGACTGTGTGGAGTTTCCCATCCCAGAAGGAGGCAGAGGTATGTAATTAAAGAGCTGTGAGGAAGGTAGATGGGGACAGAGAATGTGCCTGTGTTCACGTATCGGTAAAGGAAAATCCTTGTGTCCTTACGGCCAGGTTGGTTAGAGATAGGCTGGATAAGTGAGTGATAACATGAGTGGAAGATTGTTTGAGCCACTGAACTCAAACTGGTGTCTGGGTTGTCAGTGGTGTCCCTCTGGGATCAGCTTTTGGGCCAGTACTGTTTAACATCTTATTTGTGGCTTGAATGGTGGGATGGAGCACACCGTCAGCAACTGTGCGGGCAGTATTGGATTGGGCATAGTAGTGAACACGCTGGAAGGCAGCGTGCTGTTCTGGGGGACTGAGATGGGCTGGAGAAATGAGCTGAGAGGAGTCTTGGGAAGCTCAGTAAAGGCTGGTGCTAAGGCCTGCACCTGGGGTGGGATGGTCCCTTGCCGTTGGTACAGGCAGGGAGCTGACTGATTAATAAGCAGCTTTGCAAATAAGACCAACCCTGAGGTCCAGACTCTTCTCAGAGGTGCACTGGGACAAGGGAAGGGGCAACATGGAAATTCTGGCCAGATCTAAGGGGAAGAATTGCCATAAGGGTGGTCAAACGCTGAAACCTGGAGAAGGGGTAATGTCATGTGTGTTGTTGATGTTAAGGATTTGCTGTAGAGAGCCCTAAGCACCTTGCTTCCAGCAGGAGATCAGATTAGAGTGCTCCAGAGGTCCCTTCCCACCTCCATGGTTCTGCTTGGCAGCTGACAATGTTGGCACGAAACCAGCTTCTTTGCCTGACAAGCACGAGCTTGTCAACCAAACGTGAGTAATTTCATTGTTGAACTCTGTATCCCATTTGACTTTCCCAGCACTCCTTCTTGGGAAGAATGCTTTATATTTTTATTAACCCAGACAGTTTTAGTGCTAAAATATTTCTTTAGATACTTTCTAAGCAGGGTGGCCTCCTCTGGCTGCAGTTAGTTTCCCATTGGAAGAACTGACAGCATTATATAGCAACACTAAAGAAAATCATTCTACCTCGTGGCATTATTACATTGATCTGAAAATTTCCCTAGGCTGTAATTTGTCACTAATAGTGCCTTCAGCTAAACTTATCTGTACAAAAAGAAATGGAGTGCAGTTCTGTTGTTGCCGTCACTATTTTTTGGGGATGAGTTATTACTTAGTACATCTTACAGTTTTTGGTCCTTGAAAAATAATGTGGTGGTTCATCATGGAATCCATAAATTGTTGGACCTTGTAGCAGGAATATCTTAGTCTCTTACACCATAAGAAGGGAAAGTCTCTGAAACACAGTAGATGCGTGCCACACTGAAGTAGGAACTGCACTGTGTGGCTTGACTTATCTGCACACTTGGTTGTGATTGCCAGTGACAGAAAAACTGATGATACTAAGTTTCACTGCTGCTTGTGCTTTTGCTTGTTTTATGCTGTACTTAACATAATTTGAATGCTGTGACAATGACAATGACAGTGACATACTACAACATAATGCCACCTGAGACAATGCAGCTGGAATTAATAAAGTTAGAGAGACAAGACTGAGGTGCTTTGTCATCATTTGACCTTGGATAATTTTTTTGAGTGAAAGTGCTAACAAACACAGTCTTTTAAGCAAGCTGCCCTAGCTCCGTTGATGCCATGGGCCAACTCAGGAAGGCCAAGCACGCTCTGTAGTCCCATGCAGTGCCACAGAAAAGGCTGTACCAGCATCATGTGTGGCTGTAAGCTGAACAGTGACATTCCCATTTGTCAACTGGGTCAGCTGAGGCTGATGTGCAGGGGTGCACGCGGTGTAAGAGGTGTGTCTTGTCTCACATTCTTATGAAAATACCCTGGTCATGCTGCCTCTTGACCTTCCTTGGTAGGAGACTTCAGAGTGAGGGTTGCTGACTTGCTGCCATTAATTTTTGATGGAATCTGAAAGGGTCTAACTGGCCCAACCTAGTGGATCGTAACTGGGGTATTGGGCCCTGAAGGAACAAATTAAATCTAAGGGAACAATCCTAAGGTAAGGAGCTTTAAAAGTCATAACCCATCTCTTGCATTGTGTCTTGGAGTAGCCTATAGAGCAGGGGTGTCAGACTCGCAGCTCCCGTCTTTCTCCTGCTCCTGCAGCATAATGCGCATCACTCGCTGCACACGTGACTGGCAGGAGCACAGGGACAAGGAGCTCAGCGCTGCACCAGGTAGAAACAAGGTGCTGGGCTGGATAAAACAAGGTGGAGGGCTGGATTTGGCCCACAGACTGTGTCTGACACCCCTGCTTTAGAGAGTGAAGAGCATCTTTGCTTGTAGAGTCATTACTGTTGAAGTTTTCATTCAAAAGAAACCAGTTATCAGCTGCTAACAAAACGGTCTTCTCTCGTGCCAACGTATTGCTTTGGATGAAGGCTGATCCTGAAGTGCCCCAGAGCCATGATGATCTTGTGATCCCTCATGGGGACCTCTGTTATCCTGCATCCACTGCTGCGTCAAAGACACATAAGTCATCTGGAAAGTCAAGCGAAACAGGACCCCTGCCTTCTCTAGCCTCATGCTAGTTTAGGAAGCAAACTAGAGTTACATTCATATGTTGCAATAGCTTTGGTCACAACTGAACTGTTACTGGAAATCTGAACTGAACTCAAATCTGTTTCTTATAGGTGAGAATGCAGCTCAGGTTGGGAGGAGGGATTTTTTTATAGCTTTCTAAAATTAAACTCTGCGTGCAATTGGCCTGTGATATTAACTCAGCTCTATTGACAGGTTTTTCCTTTTTTTTTAAATAGCCAAGGAAATAGTTATAAAATCACCTATTACTCATGCTTTGCAAGAGGTTTTAGATTTGCAGTTCTTTCTAAATATCGTTTGTCACTTAATTTAAAGGACTATGTTAAGAGACTAGCAAGAGAAATGAATTGACATAAGGGAGACTGTAGCAGACTTCAGATTAGTAGTTTCTCTAGTCAATAATGTATATTTTAAAATGTATGAAAATACCTGCATGCATGACAGGCTGTGATGGCTTGTCAAAGAAGAGCTAGACTGGAATAAACTGTGTTCGTATCAAGTTGGCAAGCTTAGACTAATTCTAATATTGAATAGCTTTTTAAATTAATTGTTTAACTAACATGAACACATATGATAATTCTGTGTGCTCTTGGGTCTCCAATGGTGGAAGCCATTCCTCTTTGTGTTTCTTTTTCAGTCTTGGAGTGAGAGCTGGATTTTATTTCACCTGTGTGTTTTTTAGTGCTTAGAGGTTGTGTTTCTGTTGCTGTGGGTGCTGTAAGGCAGTCCTAGTCCTGGTGTACACCTGGTGTGCTTCAGGAGCACGGGTGAAGCCAGGCAGCTCCCTCCCTGATGAGTTGTCCCTTGAAGCAGAATTGAGGAAGCCCTAGATGTCGCTGCTCATCAGTCCTACATAAAGGACCACCTGGTGCTTACAAGCCAGTAAGCAAAGAAGGAAGATGGCAGGGCGCTGGCAGGCACCTGTGGGAAGGTCTGCAAGAGGAAGGCAGTTCACTTGAGCTTCCGAGCTCCTGTTCTTGCAGGGAGCACATGGGGGTGGAAAAGGAGGCTTGGAAGCCTTCCTTAGCCTTTGGGACTGGCAGCCTGTGGTGTACTTTGCTGATGAACCCATATGGAAATTCCACACCCCCCAGAGTTAAAGACATCACTTGTGCACAACTTGTCCTACGTAGCTCTTTATTTTGAAGAGAAAATATTAAAGCTCCAGGGAAGGAAAAAAATCCAGTGTTGGCAATACAGGCTGTTTTTAAAGAAAAGCATTTCTTTGACTTTGTGTGAGGATAGTGTTTCTGTCTATTCTCTGCCAAACTCAGGATAAGGGTGCCAAGGAAGGACACAGTAGATAGATATAATATGCTGGTGGCAAGGATGGATGGAATAATAAAGGGGGCAGGGTAAAACCTAAAGGGTTAGTTCCAGTCTGAGTTAGTAGTCATAATACACTTGCACAAAGGAGAGGAAATGCTCCTCCTCTGACTAGCTCTTCTTTGGGTGTAGTGACATCCAGTGTGGAAGCACACAGAACCCAGGATATTGGAACTGTTCTGAAGTGTAGCATCAGTTCTGAATTCATATGAGTTTGAGAAGCAAATTAGAATTTGCTTGTTCCTGTGGATTTCTGTGTGCGATAGGAGAACAGGCAAGTATATGGCTGGGTGGGGGAGCCCATGAGTATAGATAGTGTTTTGTTCTATGTACAGAAACAGTCTGAGTAAAAGCAGCTGAATAATGGTCTTTTTTTTTTTTGACATAAGCTATATGGGGGTTCTGGTTGCCAGTCAGTGTGAACAGGTGTCAGGCAGTACTGTGATAGATTTTGGAGCTTTCCTCTGACTGAGATTTCTCTAAAGTAAATTGTGGTTTTTGGCACCTGCTAGATGTTTTTTAACTGAGCATATATTCAACTAGAGGAACTTAGTAGTGGCTGAAAATTTGGCTCTTGAGGAAAATTTGGCTCTAGGTTAGGCACCCAAAATCAGTGGTACATTTAGGGAAGAAAATGCATACCTGTTCCACTCTCGTTCATCTTGATCTTGGCTGGTAAAATTTGTACCTTTGGTCTTTTCCCTGATGTTTTTTCCCTGTTTAATTGTGTGCCGTTTCCACAGGGAAGAATACAAAGTGGTGCATTCACTGACCTGTTCCTGTGCAGATGAAGTACATCCCAGTTCATTGCTTTTCAATGTGAAAGCTGTAGTACATTTTTTATGTGCTACATGCCTCATTTTGTTTGCTTCAAATCCCATTTTCTTTCATTTTTTAAACAGCTGTTTTCTAAATCCCTCCACAAATAGCAATTACATTTTATAATGATGATCTTTGTCACTTAAGTTTTTAACTAGTGGTTTGATTCCTTGCTCTCAGCAAAGTAAAACTGAGTTAAATGGAAGTTTGAGCTGCAGGGGTAAAACCTGGTGATGCCGAGTGGAAAATGCACTTATTTTGGTTTAGATATTGGAGGTTTTGCACACATCCAAGCCTCTGGAATTACAATCTTCCACTCAAAGCTGCTGTGATTTGTATTTTATATATTTTATCTTTTGCAGCAGGTCCTCATTTCCCTTCCACAGTGCACCAGAAAAAAACAATACCATTGCAGTTCCGGAAGTGGCAATGCTAAGCCGACACAGAATTACCTGCTGCTGGAGCCCCAGAGGGCTTTTCCCCATCCCTGCTAGTGTTTCAGTCAAGGCCTCTGTGGAGTCCCATAGCTGGTGGTGGGAGAGGTTTTCATCAACTTCTGTCATCCAGTAGTCTTTTTGATTCACCTGCTTTGTTATGGTTGGGCCACAGTGTTTCTCCAACTCTTAACTCTCAGCAATATTTCACAGGCAAAGAAGTGACTTGAGCAGTTCTTTCTTTGCCAAGTGGCTAGAGCCTGCTTATTGGTCTTTTTGCTCTTACTGGTTTCTGACCTTCAGCTGCTTATGCTTCACACTACTCCAGCATGACTTTTCTAGTTTTCAGGCCTATTTATTTTTGTGTAATCCTTCAAGGGATATATGGGAGTCACAATGTGGAACTGAATCTCGGAGCACTGTGTTCACCTACAGTGTTGGATTTTGTCCCAGCCCGAAATATTTACGATACCAAGATTTTCTGGTTTTTGGAGAAGCCCTTAGAAAGTGCAATTTGGGCAGTAATGTGCCATTTTAAGCCAAATGTCATCCACCTAACAGCCTGTCTGCTGAGAAACTCTCATTTGGGAGTGTTTGCTTGGGTTTTTTTTGGCAAGTTTTAGCAGAGATGAAGCTGTGCTATAATTTATTTCATCTGGTACTTGGTTAGGTTTCTAAAGCCTTAATTCTAAATCACTTAAAATACTTAATCCTTAAATTACTTCTGGTAATGTAAATTGTGTAACTTTTTCAAGAGTGTTTACCTCTTTCTTTGCATTTTTTTTGGAAGGAACTTTTCTACTTACCTTCTCTCCTACAGTTCTTAGGTATTCAGAACTAGTATTCAGAGTACCAAAATCCCAAGTTCAATAAAGCTATTTGCTATTAAACAAATACAGTTATGAAAGTCTCTTGATACTTTCCACATACAAGCTTTCGTACTAAGACAACTCTGCACAACCCTGTCTTGAGCCTTGAGTCACACTTCAGAGGTTGGCATTGGAGTGAAGTTTGCTGTGATCTGGAATCCAATGCAAGTGTTCTGTCTACAGACGTGTGAATGTGTGTGGGGTCAGCAGTATCTGAATTTGTTACTGAGCTGAGAAACATAATTTATTGCTGAAAGACTGTTTTTTGGTCGATCTAAAAATAGGGTAATTTTCTGAATATTTAGGCAGAACAGTTTTTGATTAAAATGCTTTTGCCACTGATACGGTAGTTGAATTATGGTCTGTGGGCATCAGAGATTAAATACTTGTATGGAGCTCTGGAGCTGAGCCTGTAAAAAGGGTGCATTGTGCTGCAAATTATTAAATATTGATTTCTATAAAGGTCTGCAAGCATCAATCAATTTAGCAGTAGCTAGTAAATAATACAAAAAAGATTAATAACAGAAAAAGTAATTGCAAATATGTTTAAATAATAATTTTGGTGCGAGTTAGATTTGTGGATACCAAAGAGGACTTGGATTTGGCCTTTTGTTAAGTATCCAAAACCACCTAGAAGATGTTGTCACCTAGGAATTTTGGAACTGAGATTCCCAGTTTCCTGAGTCTGATGAACCACATTGGATGTAGGATGTTGGGCTGCAGAGATCACAGCCATGTGTCGTAGGAAGCAAGGCATGTTCTCTACAGAGACCACATTCTTCTGCATCGCTCTGAGGCTTCCTGGCAGCCTACTCTGAGGCGGCTCAGTTAAGCACAGTTTAGCCTCTATAGCAGTGTTGTTGCTTGCAATTAGTTTGTCCCAGCGATGGTTTCTTTACAATAGGTTAGCGAAGTTCTTACTGTGAAGTTTTTGCTCTTGGCATTCACTATGGAATTCTTTCTCCACAGAGATTAGCAATTCAAATTTGTCATCACTTTTTCTCTCAGTGTAAGTATTTTAGAGCAATAACTTCTTCCAGAAGAATGAAGGAAATGAATTCCATTGTGTTAATTTTGTGCGGAGGGAAAGACAATTTTCATACGTTATCCCTAAGCGTTGGTTAGATATCCATGTGAGGCATATTTCTGACTTCCTGCTTCACTTTGTTCATGAGCCAAAATTAACCATCTTCTGCAGATGTTCATCTTTAAATTTCATTAGGAGGCATGGCAGCATCTGGGTCCTTAGGTCAGTGGCAATGAGCAGGCAGCTTTAGTTGCAGCTTGTGAATGTCTTGCATTTTGAGAGGTTATGTAACAGCAGAAGTGGAACTGCACTTCAGATGTAAAAGCATCTCTTTATGAACTGTTGTTGTTACAAATGAGTAAGAAAAGGTAGTGTATTTGGGGAAAATGAAGAGGTACAATTTGGGCTTTGGTTTTCTCAATTGCAAATTGAAATACCAGCTGTGACATGACTGCAAGTGACCTAAGAAAACGTGTAACCTCAAAGTTACAAAATGCGTGGTTTAGTTAAAGAACAACAGGTGCTTGTGAGAAGCTTGAATAAAGGCTGAAGCTGGGGGAAAGCTACCTGAAAGGGGGCTGTGGCAGAGCGAGTGTTGATCTCTTCTCTCAAGTGACAGGTGATAGAACAAGGGGAAATGGCCATAAGTTGCACCAGGGGAGATTCAGATTGTATATTAGGAGAATTTCTTTACCGAAAGGGTGGTCAGGCCCTGGCAGGGAGGTGGCTGAGTCACCATCCCTGGAGGTGTTTAAAAAACACGTACATGAGTTTTTGAGGGACATGAATTAGCGAATAATGGGTGTGATTAGACTTGATGATCTCAAAGGTCTTTTCCAACCAGAAGATTCTATGATTCTATGAAAGAAGCTGGCACAGAGAGCTGTTTGTTTGCTGAGTGCAGGTAGGTCCGAGTGAAAGCTGTCACCCCTGGGTCATGGGGTCTATCCTCTTGACCAGTTTCATGGCATGCAGACATACATCTGGTGTCCTGTTCCTGCCTTGAACTTTTTTTTTAATGTTTTTTGTTAAGGTGTCTCAAGGATATTTGCAGTGCATTAGTTCTTATTGTGTTCTGCTTGCTCCATGTTGCTATAACATCAGAGTCTTGCAAGGCCTGTATAAAGGATGGCAGAGGATATTGGCCTCCAGGAGCAGTGCCTTCAGCCCTTTGGGGCAGAAACTCGAATGTCGGCTCTTGAAGCTGCGTAGCGCTGTCACAGCATGTTCCAGCTGTCCTCCTGGAATGAGCAGTGAGGTCATCCCATAACTGACATGGCTGGGACCAATCCAGCACACAGTTGTTGGCTGGGTATTGCTGAGGGTGGTGATACCTAAGTGAAAGGTGGGGATGGGAGAAGTAGATGAGTGATATGAATGCTTTCAAATGAGCTGTTCAAGGTTTGCTTGACTAATGGAACAGTTTTTGGGGAACAAGGGAGAAGGCATCAAAAAAAACCCAAAATGCAAAACATCCTGAAAGGCTTGAGATTAGAAGACTGCTCAGAAAGCCTTGGTTGTTATTAAGGGCAGTTAGCTCCAAACCTGTAAAGGATCTGTTGGTGAAGTTTCAGAACTGTATCCTCTCAGTTGTGGTGTGAAAGCAAGTGTCATATAGCTTTCTTTAACATTCAGGAGCTGCTCTAGTGACACCAAGACTAAAGATGATGAGTATGTTGTTACTAAGATTTTTTTTTGAAGACTTAAAATGAGAAACTCCCCATTCCAACCATCAGCCCTCTTTAGCTGTGACAAGACACATTCATACTGTAATCGCACACCACTCCTGGCCACATTACAAAGCTACTTTAAAATCAATAACTTAACTGTTGCCTGAATATTTAATCAACTTTTTGACTGAGTTTTATTGCCAGCATAAGGTCCCATAATGTAAGCCATTTGTGCTATAGCTGTATCTATGAAAGAAAGGAGAGAAACCCATGTTTCTGCCTTTCATACACCACCTGAGCTTGAAACTAACAGAGTCATTAAGCGTAATGCCAAGTGTCATTGTGTGAAGAAATGTGTAATAATTGTATCTTGGATCCAGCAGTGCTTTAGAACAAACTGCTTATAATTTCCAGCAGTTACTCTTGCAAAGTGCACTTCTTTCTTCCGTTTCTTTATCTTCAAGTTATATCTGAGGAATGAAATTGCAAAGTCAACTCATGCTTTTGCATTTCTTTAATTGCAAGGTATGTAGTAAGTGATTAAACCCAACAGGTGGTTTTAACTGGTACTGATCTGATCCTTATCATTCTCTTCAAGACCATACACTGTTTCTGTGCCATATTAAAAAGTTGCCTCTGGCATCAGATTGGTGTGAAAGTTGTTCATTTTAAAGGTATGGCCAGTACTGAAATTGTTCAAGCTGGTAAGCTCTGATTTATACGTAGTTTGTTCATCTGTCATTCTTTCCAAGTAATTTTGTTTTGCTGATATATAACTATTTAGTCTTGGAATGTCTCTTTCTCATATACGTGTGTGTATGTGGATGCTGTGTTATGTGTACATTTATGCAATATTTATAATTTGTTTAGCTAGAGCATAACTTCTCTCCTTCAGGTACTCTCAGGTAAAGGAAGGGATTCCTCGTGCAGCAGACCACTTTATTTATAAAATACATAACATTTTTAAAGGGAGTTCTTCCGCACTGTTCTGGAGCATCAGAGATCATCTCAGTTTGAGTGATCTGAATAAGGGATGAAATGTTTTAGAGGAGGAGGCAGAGAGGATTGGAGGTACTGAAGTTCTGAGTTACCTGCAGGTACAGGAGCAGGATGGGAAGGACTGGTGGCGGGGGAGTTGCCTGTCTATTGCAATTGGGGTCATTACTGTTGAATATGAGGAGACAGTAAAGGCCCAACTGCGTAAGCTGTGGCTAAGAGAAGGCTGTATGGGTCTGGAAGAGAAGGCAATGCTTAGACTCTGCAGCCTTGATAAATGTGAGTGAATGGAAAGATGAAAACATCTTTGAGAAACATAGCTTATTTTGGAAGTCAAGAAGCATAGAAGATTTGAAGATGGTCATGCATCTAGGCCTTAGTATATCAGAGTTATGGCTATTTGATCCCTCAATGCAATATGGAAGCTCCCATTTATGTTTGTAAAAGCTGAGGGTGTTTGTACATTTGGGAGCAGAAATAAGTCAGTGATGCTGGGAAAGGTTTTGCATTACATTTCTGCAGCTGGCGTTAGTGTTCTTGTAAAGTAACCCATGTTGTCCCGTGTACTGCTGGCACTCTTGCATTTTAGACCAAACACACATTTCATTTAGTTCACAAGTGACCAGTGTGACCTAATTTTCTTTGCTCTTCTCCTTTCCTCTAGCTGTTACAGCTTCTGGAGTCTGAAACCAGGCAACTAGAAGCCTTTCTGGAGTGGAAGCAACTGGAACCAGTTTATTGGCAGTGGATGGTAATGAATCAAACTAATTTCAAGGAATGCAGCTTTCTTGACTTTAACAAACAGTTGACCGCTTCCAAAGGCCCCTTCCTGCAAAATAAATGCTGCAAACCAACAGCACCTGAGAAGGGGAAAAAGCCTTTGGTAAAGGAAGGAGTGTTTTCTTAGTTCTCCTTCATCCCTCTGCTTTTCTTGAGTAAGACTCACCCAGCTAAGCTGAGGAATTGCGTTGCAGAGTGGCGGAATTCCATACAGTTAACACAAATGAAAATGTCTGATTTTAATCTCTTTAATGTTTTTTTAAATGTTGCAATTGTGCACTTTGTTAAAATTAAATGGCTTTTCAGAAGAGGGCTTTTAAGCTTTATTGCAGACTTGAGAACAACTAATTTGCAAGCAGCTGATATTGAAAACAACTTCATTTTTCCCAGCCAAATAATGTGTTGAAATTGCCAATTTCCCCTTGAACTGTGTTGAATGATCATAAGAAAATCAATAATCCTTTCTCTGAGCATCTTGCAGTTTCTCAAGTGAGTGTAAACAGTACTATCCATCTTGCTTCTTTCTGCAACTTTTGCCCATTCACAGTTGCTGAAAATAATTCTTTAGAGCACCACATTAGCTATATGAGTTCACAGAATTTCGAGACTCAGTGAGCTGACTGTTAATTGCCCACATGCCTTGTTCTATACTGAAAGTAAGGCACAGGAGTGTAAAATGACCTCACCTGTCTTGAGTACTTCCAGTGCAGAGCCATGCAAATTGAAGTTAGTTACACAATTGTTTTTGCTTTACGTGTCTACCTTCTTATATATTTTCCAGATTGCGTCAACACTAGCATAAGCCTGGCTCCAGACAGGCAGAATAAAACTGCAAGTGTGACAGTGTTTCAGTATATCCCCCAAAATATTTGCCTCTGACACATTGAAAACTGTCAGGAGTATTGTGAGTGTTAGTGTGCTTCCTGGGGTGAAATCCTAAACAAATACTTGCAAAAACCTGAGCAGCACATCTTTTTAAGTCATTCAGCAGGCTGGATGGTGGCGAATTTGCCTTTTTCTTTTGTTTTGCTGATGGTAGAGATCATTCCTGGATGCTGTAGGATGTAAGGAAATGAGATGTGCTTTGGGGATATAGCAGTCTTCCATTTTCATTTACCCCGTGTTTTGTGTTGCTGATCTGATGGCTGGGATGATTCTTGCATAGCTACTGCCAGGTCTTCCTGAGGTTGTGTGCAGGAGCATGACAGAGCACATCATAATGATAGCAATGGAGTGTCACAGTTTAGCCCTGAATCTGGCTAAATTTTGACAGCTAAGACTATGCAGCTGGGCTCTCAAGTTCCCTTTCCCCCATCCGCAGGGGAAGGGGAGAAGAAAATGAGAGGAAAAAGGTTTGGGGATTGGAAACTAAAACTAGAGCTTTAATAAAATGATATTAATAATAATGATAATGATGAAAATAATTAGAAAGTAATGAAATCTACAAATATCTGGGATCACCCCCCCCCCCCGATGACCATACATCACCACAAATGCTGTAGAGCAGACACAGGGGATTGGGTCCACAGCCAAGAAGAAGCTGAACTCAGGAACTGGATTCAGGGATGCACGGATCTGGAATCAGGAACAATCAGACAAACGAGGCCCTCGCTGAACGTCGGCCAGCACAGAAGAGAGTGAGACCCTGGTGATCGCTCAGTTTTGTATTGAGTATATGGGATGGAATTGTCTTGTTGGTCAGTTTGGGGTCACCTATGTCTGCCCCTCCCTGCAGTTGTGGCCTTTTTCTCCAGCTGGAGGATGGCCTTAGTTACCAGAGGAATAAGTATAAACATTGGCCTTTCTGCACCCCAATGTTCCACGTGATCACTTCTAGAGAGAAACTGTCTGAAAAACCTGCAGTCAGCTTTCAGAAAATGGAGTTACTTAGGTTGGGCCAAGCCAGAATCAGGAAATAGACCCTAATTTAACTCAAACCATAACACTAAAGTGATGTTACATGAAAATTCTGTCATTTTATGAATTTCAAATTAAAACAAATGAAACCAAACAAAAAACTCCAGCAAAATCAGTAAAGCTTTGTTGTATTTCCAGCGATTTGTTAGCCTGTCGGTGCCTAGAACTTGTCTGCTTTGTCAAGACCTGGGCTTTTGGTCAGCATGAGCTGCGGGACATTGGTCAGCATGAGCTGCTGGCCTCTATGCTGCTTTGTGCCAATTTGCAGTTCTGATGCTTGCTGAGAAAGGTTTTGTAGGGTGTCTTCTGCCATTCTTGGCTATCTTAGTGTTTTTTTCTTATATGAGCCTAATAGTCTCTTGCTATGAATTTAATCCAGATTTTTTAACCTACCAGCAGAAAAGAGAGAGAAAGAGGGGATAAAAAAATATTCCCATCCTCTTTATAGCAATCCTCAATATAGGTGAAGGCTGTTAGCTTGTCACTGCCTCCCCCAGTCCCTGTTTCTAGGCTGATCAAAATTGGTTCTCATAACATCTCCTTGTAGGCCATTCCTTCAAACGTCTGATGGTTGTTCCTGCTGTCAAATGGGACTTCCCTTCTCTTTGTATGTGTTTAACTTCAAGTGACTCACCTGCATGTCCAGGTTGTAATCAACGCTCTTCTGTCACAGAGACTTGTGTTTACACTTTCTAAAATAGTATTTGTCTTTAATGGCATGACACTGGTGACTTATGGTGTTCTGACATCTCTTCTGGCACTGTTGCTGCTGAGCCAGTAATTATGCATTTGGTTTTTCCCTGCCTGTGTGGACACCATGCTGCTGAACTGCTGAATTTCTTCTTACTGTTTTCAAATTACTTCTCCAATTTCTAAATATAATTTTGAATGCGAATTATGTCCTTAATCATAGAATCTTCCAGTTGGAAAAGACCTTTGAGATCATTGGGTCCAACCGTACCCATGTTTTGCTAAACCACGTCCTTCAAAAACTCATCTACTTGTTTTTTAAACACCTCCAGGGATGGTGACTCAACCACCTCCCCGGGCAGCTGTGCCAGTGCCTGACCACCTTTTCAGTAAAGAAATTCTTCCTGATATCCAGTCTGAACCTCCCCTGGCGCAACTTATGGCCATTTTCCCTTGTCCTATCACCTGTCACTTGAGAGAAGAGATCAACACTTGCTCTGCCACAGCCTCCTTTCAGGCAGCCGTAGACAGTGATGAGGTCTCCCCTCAGCCTTCTCTTCTCCAGGCTAAAACATCCCAGTTTCCTCAGCAATTCCTCACAGGACTTGTTCTCCAGCCCCTTCCCCAGCCTCGTTGCCCTTCTCTGGCCGTGCTCCAACACATCAATATCCTTCTTATACTGAGGGTCCCAGAACTGAACACAGCACTCGAGGTGTGGTCTCACCAGTGCTGAGTACAGGGGCACAATCACCTCCCTGTTCCTGCTGGCCACACTGTTTTTGATACAGGCCAAGGTGCCATGGGCCACTGCTGGCTCATATTCATCCAGTTGTCAACCAACACCCCCAGGTCCCTCTCCTCCAGGCAGCTCTCCAGCCATTCTTCCCCAGCCTGTAACACTGCAGGGGGTTGTTGTGTCCCAAGTGCAGGACTCGCCATTTGGTCTTGTTAAACCTCATCCCGTTGGTCTCAGCCCATCGATCCAGCCTGTCCAGATCCCTCTGCAGAGCCTCCCTTCCTTCAAGCAGATCAACACTGCCACCCAGCTTGATGTCATCTGCAAAGGTGTTAAGGGTGCACTCGATCCCTTCATCCAGATCATTGATAAAGATATTGAACAGGACTGGATCCAGCACTGAACCCTGGGGAACACCACTCACGACCCTTCTTGTAAATGAGTGGAACATTTGCCAGTTTCTAGTCAAGTGGCACTTCCTCAGTCAGTCAGGACTGTTGATAGATGAGTGAAGGGGGTTTGGCAAGGACCTCCACCAGCTCCCTTAATACTCTTGGGTGGATCCCATCTGCCCCATAGACTTGTGGATGTTTAATTGGCCGAGCAGGTCTCTAACCAAGTCTTCTAGGAACATTGAGGGTTCACCTTCACAGTCTTCTGGCTCAGGAGGCTTGGAGCCCAGAGAACATCTTACCTTACTGTTAAAGACCGAAGCAAAGAAGGTGTTAAGTACCTCTGCCTTGTCCTCATCCTTTGTTACTACCATTCCTCTTGCATTCAGTAAAGGAAGGCGATTCTCCTTGGTGGTGCTATAACAATATACTTGAAGAAACATTTCTTATTGTCTTTCACTGAACTGGCCAGATGGAGTTCCAGTTGGGCTTTAGCCCTTCTAATTTTTTGCCTACCTGATCTCACTTCATCTTTGTAGTCTTTCTGGGGTGCCTGCCCCTTCTTCCAAAGCACATATATTTTTCTCTTTTTCCTGAGACCAACACAGAGCTCTCTGTTAAGACATGCTGGCCTTTTTCCCTGCCGACTCATTTTACAGCACATGGGGATGGCTTGCTCTTGCACTGCCAGAATTTCCTTCTCTTTCCTTCCTTAAATAAGATTATGACCTCTCCTTTTTAATATCTTCTTGACAACAATATGAAAACAAATATTTAATAGTCTTTGGGAGAGATGACCCAGGTCCTTTAGTTATGCTATGCTACCCTGGTTTGAAAACTGTGTTTCTACATGATCTGTGCACCATGGTATATGGGTATGTGCATTTCAAGGACTCTGAAGTTAATTGATGGTTTTTTTGAGTATTTCAAATAATGGTTGCTGTCTCTGAAGACAGTTGCAATATTAATTATAGAACCAACTGGGTGGTCATGGTCAAGCACGCATGACAGAGCTCCTGACCGGAATGGAGCACGGATCTCTTGGGCTTCCTCAATTTGTAGAGTTTTACATGAGCACAAGTGATCCCAGGGGTGTTACAGCTTTCTGTGCCACAGCATAATCCCCTTATCACCTTCCTGGTCATTACTTTGTTACAGAAAGCTGCAGAAGTGCATCCAACCTCAGAGTCTGAGGGACATATCTAGAGCCTCAGCAATACTGGTGATCTCTGTCCCGTGAGCACTATTTTATGCTTTAGTGCCTGGAGAGTAGCAGTACTTCCTGAAATAAGCCCAGGTAGAAACATGAGTTTTCTGTTAACTCTGAAATTGTGGAGCAACACTATACTGAGATGGCAGCTGTGAATTCCTAATTGTGAATTAGCAGAAAGATGGTTAGCTCCTACTGAAAAGGAACTTTTATTGTTTTCCCTTTAGGAAACTGTGTTAGATAATATGGCTGAAGAGGGAGCTGTGTGTGAGTCACAGGACACTCACATGGAGAAAAGCAGGCTGCCAGAGGTGACCTCACGCTGCCCCTGGGCTCACAGTCTGACTGGGCAAATGGACAGATTATCCAGGGATCTAAGGAATCTCCATGATCAACTGCATAAGCTTGTAACTCACCGAAAGGCTGCATGGCGTGAGAAGGTAAGGCTTCAGGTGGCATTCTTGATCATTAATGACTTTTAAGATCCTGTACTTTTCAGCTCTCTTGCTGCAACCCTTCCCTAGGGTGACCTCCCTGTTGCTGCTGTGTCAGCCTTGCTGCAATCTCAATGTCAGACTTGTCTGTTTATGCCCACAGCATGCCAGGTGCTCTTTCAAACACAAAGTAGGCTTCTGTTCCAGCATGTTGAAACGAAATAAGTGTTCTTTTGGAAGGGAAGACTGATATCAAAGGAAAGAGGCTGGAGAGGAGAGAATAGAAAAGGAGGAAATCACGGCAACCCCCAGAGAGGACAGAGGGAGCAGGCTGAAAGTATCAGTAATGGTTATAGTGAGAAAAATAAAGATAGGTATTCACAGGGGAAGGAGGGTGGGAGAGACATGTCATCTTTCACTGAGTTAGTAGTCTTTGAAACATCTCATGGGGGAAGGAATAAGAAGAATTTGAAACCTGTGAAGAGAGAGAAGGAACTAAGCACAAAATTTGCTGGAAGAACAGACTGGCTGTGGAAGGCTGGCTGCAGAGGAAAGTGGGTGATGTGAAGGAAGTGTACATGGTATTCGCTGACATAAGAATGGGGAGACGCTGGGAAGCACCCAGAGGGGATGGTGTGGCATAAAAAAAGGAGCTGTTAATGTGGATATAGAAGATGAATCTGAGTATTAACATGCTGGCACAAAGAGAAGACGTGATAAAGATGCAGGTATAAAAAACTAGTAATTTTTTTCAGGCATCAACTAAAAAGAATGCTACCAGACAATCTGTGAAACATGTGGATGGATAACAAGTGAAAGAAACAGTTGGGGCAGGTACAGCAGTAACAAAAATGCTGTATCACTATTTCGGGTCTGTATTCATTTCAGGAGGGGGGAATTGTTTGGTTTTTGTTTGGGTTTTTTTGGTTTTTTTTTAGATTGAAGTGTTGGTAAACAAGATTATATAGATCAGCTGATGAAACAGTAAGTGGCAGGTTGTCAGATCAAGAGACATTCACCCAAGAGTTCAAAAGGGTCTGGCATGGAAAAAAAGTGTGTGGAGAACTAGTCGCTTTTACTATAAGAATAAGGAACTAATTGGTATCAGTTGGACAGGGAGAGGCACAAGGAGCTGCTACTTCCCATGAAGTACAGAATTACAACCCAGGGGGCACTGAAGAGATACAAGCAGTGTACATAGATTCAAAATCTTTTGGATGAATTCTTGGAAGTTGAAATCCATCAAAAACTTAAACATACAAATAGGAATTACAAGCTTAGCGAGTTGAGAGGATCATATCATTGCAGGCTGAGGCAATGGTCTGATGAAGTATTTCGATATATTTGCCTTAGCCTTATAGTCTTCTCTAGGCACTTGCTGTCAGTCACAGTCAGCGATGGAGTACTGGGTTAGGCAGGTCTCTGGCATCATCAGATTTGGTTGCTTTTGTGGCAAACCAGATGTGACTGTTGCAGGACATCTCAGACCTTGAATTCTAAAAATAAAATTTCCAATGCATCATTTCCGAAGTAGATATGCTCTGACTCCTCTTATATATAACAATATATATGCTGTTAAATGTTATGTTAAATACGATATAATAATCATACTGTAATTTTTTGATGCTCAAATTTGGAAATTACGTCCAAGAAGATCAGCCAATGAATTCTTCATTGTACATTGAAATAGGTGCACAATTGGATTTGAGAGATGATTGCTCAAATTCCAGCATTTCTGAGATTCAGTGAATGTCATATCAGTTGTGGAGTGTGGGAGACAAATTGTTGTGTATATTAGTGTGCTGTTAAAGGATGGTTTTTCACAAGTGCCTCCTCTTCTGTTCTGTAGTGCTACACAGCAGCATTTTCTGGAATGCTGGGGGCCAGTTGACTCTCCATCAATCCTCTTTATATCAGCCCATCCTTTGAGTAGTGTTGCTGCTTGTGCGATGCTTTCTGTCTGTGGCCTGTGTCTGTTCCCCACGGTCAGAACACATGCTGAATGCAGGCTCCTCTGTCAGTTGTAGGTTTCCTCCCCCTTCAGTCTTTTCTCTGGAGAAATAAGCTTATCAAATCTTTCCTTCCATATATTTTTTTCAGTCAAACAAAGAGAAGATAGAGTGGTAGCTAAAGTGCTCATTATCTCTAACTTTGTACCCTGTGATACTGAGACATCTGAAAGTTATTTTGGCTCTCGCAGACATGCCCAGCTGAGGGATGCTACAGTTTATTATCGCTCTTGTGCCCACAACCTTGTACTTCATGAAAAACATGATCATCCACAGAGTAAATATATCTGTTGGTACCAGTGGGCCTGATGTCTGTGCCTGGCAGTTGAGTAAAAGCTGTTCTGAAGTTCAGAATTGAGAGTACATGGTTAAACGTGATTTACTGAGGAAAAGACAGCACAGTTCTTGCAGAGAGGAACCATGAATCTGAAATCTGTTGGATCTCTTTGAAGGGACTAGTGAGCATGTGGGCAAGGGAGGTGGGATTGGTGTCGTTTAATTGCATTTACAAATGGCATTTGATAAAGTGCCTGAAAAGATTCCCAGCAAATATAAACTGCCTACATGGCTGCCTTTCCTCTTACCCTTGAGCAAACAGCAGAGCATGCAGTGGAGATGTGATGGCCTTGCAGAGGTGGTTACCGATGGAGCCTCGTGGCCTCTGCTGCTCGGTGCTGGAAAGGAGGTGAATAGCACGGCTGAGATGAGACTAAATCCCTGAGAGCACATGTGAAGGACAGCAGCAAAGACTGTAAGAGGGCTCCTGTACTGAGCAATGAAGTGGTAAAATGTCAAATAAAATTGCATGGAGATAAATCAAGCAAAATGCATCTGAATGGAGAATCATCATTTTATGTGGGGTTTTTTCTGATCTGTCATAACTTGTGAATGAGCTCATGGGGTTATAACAATGGTTCTGTGGAAGTGCTGATGGCCAGACATGGTAAACTGAATCCTAGGAATTGCTAGGAAAGCAGAAGAAAGCAAAACTTAAAAGATTCCAGTCTGTTCCTGGGGTGCCGTGTGCAGTTCTGGTGTCAGCTGTAAAAACCGTGTGGTTGAGCTGCAAAGGCACAAGGAGGGGAAGCAGTGATGACCCAAGCTGTGAATGAGTTTCTCTGCATGGAAATTCACCACTGCTAGGGTTTATTGCACTAGGGAAGGAGACAATGAAAAGGGGATTGCACTGGAGTGAGCAGAAACATTTCTTCCTTGGTTTTTGTGCTCCTTGATTTTACCTAGAGGGGATTAGTGGGCAAATTAATGAAAAAAAATCATTGTTAAGTGTGAAATACAGAAAGTATTCTCTGGTCAGTAAAGTCCTTCAGCTGGAAACTCATGGTGTTTAACGCTGTTGGAGGCAGTGCTGGGTTAGATGGAGCTTTAATATAATAAAGTATATAATCCAGTTTTGAGCATCACAATTTAGGAGAGAAACTGGAGAGTGTCCAGAGGAGAAGAATTAAAATCATTGTAAGTCTGGAATGTAAGGTCTTTGAAGATATTTAGGACAAAAATGGAAAGACTGAGGTGAGGTGTGTGATTCTTTGAACATGAAGTTTTTTCGGGGGGGTTGAAGAATTTAATTCCCCCCCCCCCGCCATGTCCTAGGTGAATGGGACAAGAATGTGTTTACACGTTCTTGTGTACAACAACAATTGTAACACAGAGATTCTGATTAGATACTAAGGACCAAGATTCCTAATGCCCAGGGCAGAGAAATGTTGGAGTGGGTTTTCTGGTGAGCTGTGAAGTCTCCATTCCTGGACCCTGCCCAAACCAGGTTATGCAAGTACCTGTCAGAGATGGCTGAAGAGGAGTTGGACCTGCTCTAAGACTCTGGATTGGACTTGAAAACCTGTTGAAGTCTCTCTCATTTATAGAAACCTGTGACTAATTGGTTTTGGACTGTGCAGAAGTATTTTGGGTGTCTTGAAATCATTGCCACGCCATGATGGTTTGCACCACTAAACACAATTGCTTATTATTCAAGATGTGGTTTCAGAGGCAACATGTCTGTTGCAAGTTCGATCATTGTTTGCTCATTGGTCATCTCACACCCTGGTAATTTTAAAAGATTTAAGATCGATAGCTTTAACTAAGAAACTTATTTTCTTTATTTTCTTTTGGTTGTTTCTGCCTGCTCCCAGCTCTTTCTTTGGTTATGCTCTTGCAATGACCCTAAAACTGTTCCTTTTTTCACTAGAAGACATCTGAGTGTTGCCATGGGATTTGGGTGATTTGTGAAACCCTGATTAATATGACATTTTAAATGATATCCGTCTCTAGGCAGCAGTACGTGCAGTATCTTGGAGGAGAAAAGACATATGACAGAGGTGTGATCTGAATATGTGCTTTGTTATTGTTAGTTATGTTCTTTTCCTTGCAGTTCTGTGCAAATAATTGTCATTTATCTGGTGACATTTTGGGGATTGTAAATGATCGAAAAGTTGAGTGAAATGCTTAAGCTGTAAAAATGTTTCTCCTCTTAGAAACAAATTTAAATGTAACAGACGAAATCTCCTAATTCCAGAAGAGAACCTGTTTGTTTGCTTTTTCCTTTCTGAATATTTCATATTTCTATTCCTCTGTTTGAGAAGTGGATTTGATTTCAGTCTGCGTTGAACGTTTGGTATCCACAAGCTGGATTGCAGAGTATTTGACTCCAAATGGTGATTATTTCAATTTTCATCACTTAAATGCTTTTGTTGAGACGTGGAATAGTGCATCTTGGATCCTCTGTGTTCACTAGCAAGTCAGACTCTTTCGAGATGGTGATATGATGAGATGGAGCTTGCTCATGCATGCACCTCTGAAGCATGGCCCAGCTTTCTGGGAGCCATTAATATGAGCTTGAACATGCTCTTTCCGCGCTTGAGTCCTCTCCAGAAATACCAGTGTCTGTGCTTGCATGCTTGGGCTTGCTGTGCCTGTGTACTCTGAGCTGAGGCACTGAGAGCTTGTAATCCCTGGCCCATATCAGGCCACCTTAATGACAGTGGAAGAGCACACCAAAACCTGCATTTTGTCTTTGTTTCTGTATTTGTCTCCTGATCAGTCACCTCCCCTTCCCTTCAGTAACTCCTAGCCTTCCCAAACTGTGGCACCTGTAGTCACCTGGGAGGATGCAGGGCTGCCCATTTTGGAAGAGGCATCTGTTGGATTCATAGTGTGTTGGGGAGGGGCTGTGTGGGAAAGGAATGTCTTAATTTCTCTTGCTGAAGGGAGGGGAGGGGTGGGGGTGGCCAGTGGTGGTGGCAGGAATGGCCTGGGACACCCCATCAACTGAGGATGGTGGGTGCTAAAATGCAGAGAGGCTTATGCTCGATCCTAAGAGTCCTGTGGTTCAGTCAAACTTGTTGCCACTGCCAGCTCATCACTGCACACTGCTGGAGACCTCATAGAGTCTATTAATAAATGGAGATTTTTTTCATAAGGTTCTTACATTTTTAAAAGGCTGAATGGCTTTTGATGCACTTTGATTGAAGGTTTCATTGTTTGAAGTAGGGAAGCAGTTCCAGAGGCTGATGCTGAAACATCGTCCTGCGTCCTTCTGGTTTTATTTGGGTTGTCTTACTGAGATTGAGTTGAACTTTATCTACTCAAACAAGTGCACTTCCAGACATTTTATGTATGACTCAGTGAGTTGTGGGGGAACATGAGGAGCTATGGGTACCCCAGTAGCCACCACTTGCACTCGTCAGCTGTGCTGTGTGTGGCTAACCTGCATGAAAATAAAGGCATGTGCAATAGTTTTGTGTGGGGGTGAGGGAAATTTAAATCTCATTATTTACTTCACTGTGTGAATGGTGAGGAGCGGTGGTGGAGGATGGACTGGCTCCTGGTCCTAATTCATTCCCTCCTCCACTGGTGTGGGGCTGGGTTGTGTTTCAGCTGCCTTAAACCCATGACTTGTGGCAGAGGGACAGCTGAGCTCTCGCTGAAGAACTCTCTGAAGCTTGTCAAAAGCTCTTCTTTTTAAAGCAACCTGTTCAGCTTGCATCTTTCCTATTCCTGCTGTTTACTGTAGTTCTCTGGGCTGTCTCCTAATATGGAGATGTTCGCATAGTGAGTAGCTAATTATCCAGGTTGTGTAGGGAATGGTTCAGTTCTCGTGCATTTCATCAGTCAGCCATTTCCTTTCCCACTCCCCAGAGTGTTTCTGTGTTCCACTTTGTGCTTGTAGACCTCCATCTGAAGCACCAAGCAGCTGTCAGTGGAGCTTTTCGTGCAAAAAGAACTAGCAAGGCCACAAAAGCAGCATTTAGAAATGCATGGTTGACTAGGCCCAGATGCCTGGGTAGGGGGAGGAAACCCAGAGAGGTACACAGAAACATCCATCAAAGGGAGAAATGGAGCACGTGAACAAGGGGGTGTCAAGGAGGGACAAGGCTAATGACTTTTATGTGTAGTTCTTATTTGGTTAAATGTACAATTAAATTTGCTGCTGATGTTATTGCCATGGGATTAGCAGATTTAGGTTATTAGAAAGCATGGATCTGCTGTAGGCAGTAGAAGTAAGATCTTACTGTTTGCTTTTTGCTCATGTATTTTCTTGCATTGGTTTCTTTGTCACTCATCAGTATTCGTAGCAGGAGATCTGAGGCTGTTTGTTTCTGACAAGTGCCTGTGGAGACTGCAGTGGAGATCCAAGTGGTCGTTTCTGGAGGGCAGTGTGCTCTCTCTTGTGTTGGAAGGAGGGAGGAAGGCATCTCTGCATCAGTTCTGCTTTTAATGCTAGGATCTAACATTTGCATTAGACCTGAAGCCCCTAGTTAGCCTGGTTTAAGGCTGGCATACACATGGAAAGTTACTGCACATAAACAGAGCTGGGAGATTTTTGACAGAATCTTGCTCACTCCTCAGAACTCTGCAAGTTGGTCAGACTTGAATAGTCAATGTTAAGCTTGCTGCATACAGAGAGATGAAAAAGACAAGTATTTATTCTTCATTTGCAGATGCAACTTGCTGTGCAGATTGCTGAATGAGTGCTGAACTGTGTGAGAGACAGAGAAACTCTATGTATCACTTGCTAAATCAGCAAACCTATTTCAAACACACACAGAAGTTGTAACTGAAAATAAATTAACTGGCCTCCTTTTTTTCCATGGGATTTGTGTATTCTAAAAGACTCCAGCTTCTTAGGGAAGTGAGAAACAAAGAAACATTAAAAACTTGAGTGCTGTCTGCTGTTTTGCATGCAGAACTCCGGGGTTTAAAATAAGCGTGGATCAAAGTTTTTCTTGCTTCCCAAAAGATGCTGTTTTCCCTTTCTTTGCCAAAATGCAGAATATTTGCTCAGATAACAGGATCAGTTAAAATATAATCAATGACCAGTCTTAATATTTTACTTGCATTACTTGCCAAGATGTTGGATACCGACCAAGGCAATGAAATGTTGTAAATGAGGCTGGAGAATTATAACCTGATAAATTTAAATGAGCTTTATTTAACCATAAATGGTAGAATAAACCCATTCCAATGAGAGAATGTGTTTTGTAGCCACTGTAAATGTTTTAGTGCCTTTTTAAGAAGTAAGCGTAGTTCTTATGTTCTCACATTTAAAACAAAATAAAACATGGACAAAGGCTAGGAATGCCTGTAGGGCTCAGATGCACAAAGTAAATAAGATTGCAGGGCCCAGCACGACCTTTACCTTTTGAATATGAAAAGCTTGGAGGCTGGTGGGTGGAATTTGAGGTTCCTGTGGCCACAAGGCTGCTGAGTTCAAGACTGGTAAGTGGTGAACCACTGCATCAACTGTTGTCCTCCGCAAGGGCAGTATCTTGGAAACATAGCTAATTCTGGCTGACAGAGGCTGTGTGAAACACCATAGCCAGTGGCAGTGTTTTAGAGCAGCTCTACCTGAAACACTATTAGTGTGTTTTGCTGAACCTCTCAGAGTGGATTTGGGGGACAGTGACTTCCAGGAGGTATCTGGCTTGCTGTTCAGCTCCGGGCAAGCAGTTGGGATGGGCTGCTTTTCTGCCAGCAGGAGTTACAAGCATTGCGTATTTAGCCTTACTGCTTGGTTTTCAGGTGAGTTAATACAAACGCTTTTGGAAGGACCATTTGTGTTCATGCATTGAAAGCTCAATTTTAAGTTTTCTTAAAACCTTGGCCTTATTGTCTCAGTTGTCTGTATCCAACTAAATTCTATGTCTTTGTCCCTCGTGCTTGTAGAGTAGCTCACATAAAAGTAAACCTGTAATTTAATATTGTCACATCTCTTCTTCCTAGCCAGAAATGCATCTAAATAAAGCTTTAGTATGCTTCTGAGCTCAGAACTCACTACTTTTAACTCTTCATCCTGCCAGCTCTCTCAAAACTGTAGGAAGCTGTTTGATTTTTCCCTTGCAAGTTAGCTATAGGACTTGCCCTTTGACTGCTGTACAGATTGTGATGGCCATTCAGGCAGCTTCATGTCCACCTGGGGACTGCTACTTGCCATCAAAACTGTGAGCTAGTGAGAGGAACTGCCTTTTCAAAGTACTGGCTTTAGAAAATGTCTGCTTTTTCACTGAAACTCTGCAAATGGTTTATGTAGACAAATCTCTGCCTAGGAGTTAAATTTCAATTGCCTCATACCGTAGCTGTGGAGAGGCTGGGTTGCTGGAGTGACCTTTACTGCTCTGCTGCTACTGCTGCCCCCAAAAGCAGAGAGCAGAGTTGTGGGGCTGAGTCATGGTGAAGGTTCTGCAGCAGTCATGCAATGCCCCTGGAGGGAACAAAAGAGTATTTTCTAACTGAAAAAGACCCGGTTCCTAAAAGTTGTGGTTTTTTTGGTTTGGTTTGGCTTTTTCTTTTTCTTTTTTCCTTATAGTTTTTCTGAAAGATTGCATGACTGGGTGGTAATAACGTCCTCTTATCTGTGTATTTTAGAAGTGGTTTGTATAAACATTCTTTGTTTTGATTGTGTAAGTGGGGACTAGATTGCTTCCATTTGTTTCACATCCTGTTCTCCCAAAGCAGGTTAATATAGAGAAATGCAAGTCACAAGCAGTGCTCGGTTTCGAAAGTGGCTACTTTCATGTTGCACTGATAGAGCTCAGCTTAAAACAAAGTGGGGCCCCCAAAGCCTCTGCAAGTCCCTTGGATCTGAGATGATACCTCATATCATCAATGTTATCTCTGCCCAACATAAAAGTTTGGAAGAACAAATTAAAAAATAAGTGAACAGTTCCTTATACGATGCTAGGCTTGTTTGTTGCCTTCCTTTGTATTTTGTAATTGTCAGGGTTGATTTCAAAGTAGCACTGGTTTTCATATCGTACATTTCCAGTATGTACCTATTACTACATTAATTTGTGTGATCTTCTAATTGAATTCAAGGATTTTTAAAAGTCTAGAGATAAAACTGTAGTTAAAAAGAAATGCATTATAAAAGGCTGGGCTCTTAGAATGGAATTTTTACTACTGTAAAACGCTGAAGATGTATAATTTGGAGAAGGAAATAGGTGCTTATCGCTTATTCCCTGTGGTGTGTGTTCACAATTGTGTGGCATATGGGACTTTGACAAGTCTGAACTGTGTCTCGTTATAGTTGATGGTAAAGAATCTCCAAGTTTGGTGTTCATGCCTGGAACTGTCTCTCTTTCCTGAAAGCATTGGAACTGTACTGGCTTGCAGATGTTCTCAGGAAGCAGCTGAAGAGGTTTAGCTGAGCTTCTGGCTGCAGAGCATGGTGATTCTGTCCACCTTGTTGTGAGCTTGTGCTGATACTTCACATCTGCTCTTTTTGTGCTGGTATCACTGGCATCCTCTTCATCTGGAGAAAGGTAATGCAGAAATTACTGATTTCTTTGAAGACCATTTACTATTTTAAGGTTTGTGCCTGGCTGGTTCTGTCCTCAGATTTGCTGCAACACAATAATCACTATATTTTTCACTCACATCTATATTTTTTTTTAGTTCAGTTGTTTTCATCCAAAATGAACCACTGGAAAAGCGAATTACTGATGCCAAAGCCTCAGGAACAGAGAGTTCAGAAAATACCCATGCAAAAGGAAAATCTTCTGTAGGTTTATGGAAGAGGGATGTATCTTGTGAGGCTTTCAGTACAGCCACCTTTGTTCTGGGCACTTTGCCTCAGGTATGTCCTTCAGCAATCCAACCCAGAGGCTGCCCTTGAAGCAACTGCCTCTTCGTGCATCTCTTTGGGGGCAGGATCCCGCACAGCTCCATTGCAGGAGAAGAGCTGGGCGAAGCCCTTCCTGTAAGCAGGTCTTGCTCACAAGAGCTCGCTGCACAGCAGTCGCAGCGTTCAGATGCCTTTAGGCATAAGATGATTAATTTCCCTTTTGCGTTTCCTATGTGATAGATATTTGTAGGCTTAGCAAACAGGCAATGCTCTTATCAGTTGTTTGCTTTTGTCTTGTCTATTGGTATTTGGAGATATTAGCGTTTTTCTGGTAAAGACCCTGAAAAATCTTAATAGTATTCTTTTCCTCTTTTATTAATCCTATATCCTTTTCCTTTATCTTAAGATAAACTGACTAGTCTGACTGCTATCAATGCAATATTTAGATATGTGAGCCTAAATACAGACTCGTTTGATTATCTTAAAAAAAAAAACAAAGCAAAAATCCCCCAAACCAAACAAACCCAACAAAGATATGGAATCCATTCGAACGAGATAAGGTCACTCCTCTATGAAATTCTCTCATTCAAATACTTTAACCTCTAACTTTCCATTATTGGGCTTCCTCACCATCTAAAAGCTTCCCTTGGAGAACAGCGTGGATGCCGTTCCAAAGGCCTTCCAAGCCTTGCAGTATTCCATGTCTGATAAAAACGCACCCAGCGGCAGTGCCGTGCCAGACCATGGTACCTGTTCTCCTTGGATGCAGCTGTGTGCTATATTTTTAGTTTCTCCTCAGAAGACTCCTCTGCCTGTTAAAAGACAGCCTTCTTGTACTGGATAAATAAGTACATTATCTCTCTGTGGTTTCCCTGTCCATTTGTTTTGGAATGACAGTGGGTGTGCCTGGGAGCTAGCGTTTAAATAGTGAATGTCTTGCTTAAAATGCATAAGGCAGAGGTGCATATGTTCTTTTCTAATTGCTGGAAATTGCAATTTCAAGCAAAATTTGGAATGCAGCTGCTTGTATAATTACATCTTCTGTCAGTTGTTATAGCTCAGTTTACAGCCCTTCTAAATGTCTTTGTAGTTGTTGATACAAGTAATGCCTCCATTAATGCTGCTCTGGGATCACCCCTCCCTGCACTGGTTCTCCACCAGTTCCTAAGGCCTGAGGGTTTTCCTCTTGTTGGATCGATAATGGGTGTTAATAATTACATTATGTTGAAGTTTTGCTATAGCTATTGTCATTATTGTTAAACCAAAAGAAATTCTTTGAGTTTCTTACAGTGCTTGGGGTTTTGTTTTAGTAAGAAATACTCATGCATATACATCAAACCAGTTTGATGGGCTTACTGCTTCAGGTTTTGAATATGTGCAATCTTTCCATTTTATGGCGTTGTGGAGTAGAAGGGAATACTAACGGGTCATGGAAAAGTTATTGGCAACTAAGTGTTGCTGTCTGCTGCTGGTCATTAAATGACAGATAAGATATAGATCACAATTCAGAGCTTAATGAAATGCATTGGCCCCACTTATACCACCATCATAATTAGAAAATGAAAGGTTGGAAGGGATTAAAGGAGGGGTAATAAAGTAATTATTCAGTCTGTCTTTTTGAAGAGGTGAGAAAAGTGTAATTTAACCAGGGCAAAGTTATAGCTGGATCGTGTTCTCTAAGTTCCTAGGCAGAGGAGGAGTTTTAAGGGTATAAGACTCTTTAGATGAAAGATGGTGTGAGAAGACCCAGCGACTGAGGTGGAACTCACTGAAAAGGTGCACATTTTTAACTGGAAATGTATTTATCTGCTGAAATAGTGATAGAATATTTTATTGATCTCCTGGAACTTGTGTTTTAAAAACCAAAAGTATAGGTTTTCTAGAAGACACCATGTCGCTTACTGAAATGAAGCAGAACAATGCAGAAATTACTAGGTGAGATACTGTAGCCTGTGCTTCGTGGTGGGTTAGACTAATGAAACAGTTTATGATGACTTTAAATCTGTAAATGCATGAGCATTGGTATTAAATGGGCTATTTCAGAAGAACATCATGTACAATCAGAGATCACACAAGAAGAAAGAAACCTCATTTAGGCAGGACAGTGTGGGAAGTGTTCAGCTATTAAAATAGAAAACGATTTGTTTCCAGCGTTTTTAACTGGTTCCTCTTCAGTGTGTAGAGACTGCTGCAGAAAATTAAAAACCTTGAAAGCATACAGCAAAGAAACTTAGCATGAGTTTTATAGAGCTGCAGTACTAACTCTGTAACTTTTGGAGGTTTGAAATTACATTTGGGCAAGTTACTATAAGACATGAATTTGAAATTAGAGGAAGGTACTTTTTATAGTGAGACACCTGCTTTTACTCAGTGCTGTAGTGTTTCCAGAGTAGCTGACTGCAGATATTGGTTTTGATTTAACTCATGGGGGTTTGTTTATCGGCAGCCTTTAGATGGTTTTTTTGTGGAGGTTGGGGGTCTGATTTTCTTGGAAGTCACTGTTCAGCAAATGTTTGAACTTCTTAGGCTCTGCAGAGTCCTGTCTCCCCACCCAACTCCGTAAAGAAGTAGGAGCTGCAGAATTTGATTTTCCATCATTACGTATTCACAGCATCCCTTGAAATGGCGCCTTTCTCTGAGGCTGGATGGGTCACTGTAGCTAAGGAAGGAAAGGACACATTTGTCATACACTTAAGCGTGATGATGAAAAAAAAAGCAAACATTTTTGCTAAAGGAAACTGCCTCCAGCCAAATTATTGTTAGTTTGTTGTTAAAGGAGTGTACACTCCTCACCCTACTTAGGCATGAAAAAGGTTTTATTTTTATGCCTTTGGGGACACACAAGTACAGAAAACACTTGCATTATTCCTGACTGTTCTGTTCTGTACATAAAACAGTGGCAGACATGGAGAGCAATGGTGTTGGCTTGTTCAGTTCTTGCAATCTCTAATGATGTTTCAGAGAAACTCTGCTTGGGCATCTTTCACCAACAGACTGTGCTGTGTGTTTTTCAGTGCTGCCATGTGTACAGCAAGGGGAAGAAGGCATGTTGTATAGCCAGAAAATTCTTGTATAGGAGCACAGAGGTGGTGAGTGGAAGTTGTGGGATCCCTGTGACTCTTTTAGTTGTATTCTACTTCTATTGAATACTTACAGATCTTCCTGCTATGCTTATAGCGGACTCTGCTCTTCCCCATTTATTTTATTAATACTTTTACTTATTATTTCCTTTTACTCTCTTTCCTTTTGTATTTGATGTTGTTTTTTCAGTGCTGACAAGAAGAGCTTTCTTAAAAGTAGTCTGTAAATCCTTCTCTATCCTGTTTTCTGTATCCCAAATAGACCAGCAGCTGGGAGTACAGTTCTGCAGGGTTTTTTTGTGGTGGTGATAGAATAAATGTGCTAGATATAAACTGTAAAACAGCAAAAGGTACTAAAAATAATAATCATATATGAAGTGTTGTTCAGGATTTACTGATTAAAGACAAGTGCTTGCAAGGTTCAGCCCCTGGACTGATGGTGTTTCCAGCCTGGAAATGGAGAACTCCTGAATTAGCTTTAATTTGTCACACCTGATTTCCAGTGCTCAGCTGTCTGGATTTCTGTGCAGCATCCATGCTGGAAGTCTCTTGAGCAATGCCCAAGTCTCCATGCTTATCCCACATTCATTTTTTACTTATAGATCTTTATCTACAGTTGATGCTTGTCTGTCGAATGAAAGTCTGCTCAGTATCCATGGAGACTGAGAGCTCTGGGCAGTTCCTCTCACCTAGGAGCCTCTTGGTGACTGTGTTTGGGATACTGCGGTGTGCTGGGAGCTGTTTGGAGCCAGGCAGGGAGTGCATTGGCTGGCCTGGCAGGTCCTTTCTGTTTCTGCAGTCTGGGCCCTGGTTAGTCATAGAAATCCAAGTGTGTACTATTTCACTTCATCCTTTTCATCTTCCTGGGTACAGGAGGCCATCTTAGACATGGTAGCTTTAAAATAAAGCTTGAAAATGAGCTTCCTTCTGCAAGTCAGATGCTATTTGGTGAACTAGGGTGAGTTTATGAAAGGCATTGGGTGGTTACGCCCTGATAGCAAAGGCTGTATGACTTGGTGGCTTGGATATTGCATCCGTTTATATTTCCTAATTTCATTTCACTCCTCAACCCAAAAAGACAAGATCTGAGATTTTTGTGTTTGTTCCTCATGACTTGGGAGAACAAAGGAGCAGGTGGCACTGTGTTTTCCAGCAAAGGCAGGCATTGTGGTTTGTGTATTTGTACAAAATGGCTAGAATAATTTGTATTTCATGCTGTATGCGTATGGGGTCTTCTCTCTATTCATGAGAGAATGAGTGGACAGATAGGACTGAAGGCAAAAAATATGCCATTTCTAGGCTTGTGCAGTTTGCTTTTCTGACAATACTGTTATTATAGTCTCCTAGAATAATTTGAAGAGAGTGCCATTTAAAAATAATGACCGGATTCTGGTCTTTATCATCTACTTCAAAAGGAGCTCCAACAATTTGGTTTGCTGCTCCTTCCTCAAAGCGACAGTGTGATCATAGACTGGAAGTGCTCCTGTGCCTCCCAGCACTCTCTTCTCAAATTGGGTGTTTAGACCTTTCATTGCTGTGGCATTTTAAACTTCATCTCTAGCTCGTGTCTTCCTTCAGGTATATAACAGAGGCACAGGATTCGTTTGCTTTCTGGGGCTTTCAGGTTGCCATGTGAAGTTTTGACAAGCCGAAATGTTGACTTCCAGCATTTGGAATATTGTCACTTTTGTTGGGTCATTACTGGAAATGGTTTTAAATAATGTGATGTGGTTGTCTAGATCTCTTAGCGTTTCTTGCATGTTGGTAAAATTCTCTGCAAGTAAGTTCACGTTCTCTTTCTTCTCAGCAGAACAGGAGCCATTTTGTAAATAATTTTTACAGCACTTTTTTTTAGTGAGCTGTTAGTTAAATCTCTGAGATGGATCAGCCTCTTGAGGAGGTTTTCGAATCATGTGGGGTGAGACACAAAGCTCTGGAAAGCTCATTGCCAGCAAGGTGCAGGGAAACACGAGGGAGCTGAGGAAACCATAGCAGTGATTGTGAAGGGCTGGAAGGTCTCTGAGCAGAGATCAGATGAGGTAAATGTGTAGGTCATCTAAGCAGCTGATAGAAGTAGAGCTCCACAAGATGGGCAACTGGAAGTGTCAGACTGTCCACATGACAAATTAACACATGTCCAGAGGAAGGCGAATCTAGGCCTCAAAATAGTGGAACGTGCAAAGAAACTGGAAGACAGCTTATTTAAAATGTGCAACACATTAGCCTGCTGAATTCTTTGCTGTAACATTTACTCAAAGCCAGAAGATTCCCAGGACTGAAAACAGCTGACGTGGCTGTCCTTTTCATCCAGACAGCTTGTAGTATTCTAGGTGAGAAGAGATTTCAGAGAAGATAGGAGATGAAATGCTGGGGAATTACTCGTGTGTAGGTGTTTGCAGGCTTGAAGTCTCTCCTGTGCGTAAGTTAATCCACCGTAGTGGGGACTGAACCAAGCTGCCTGCGCAGCCTGGTGTTTGGATGTGCCTCACCTCACTGCCCCTTTCCAGCTCTGGACTGGGCCCACCTGGTTCTGGTTTGGCCTGGCCGTTTTCCTGACCACTTATGGGAATGCAGCATCAGTCCTGGTGCTGGCCCTGGGGAGATGAGAGATCCTTTCCACATTTCATGTGTGTCCCACCTGCTTTAATTCCACTAGGTCAGGAACTAGAGGCCACCTGTCTCTGCCCACCCTCCGTCTGATACTAAAGAGATCTGTTTCATTCTAGTGCTTTCCCTTTTGCATGTTCCGGGTGTGAATCTGGCAGCAGTGTCTGTGCACACCGCCACCCTTTGCACTGTGCCAGGTTTGGGAAGGGCAGCACAGGCTGTCTATCACTCCAGTCCTTTCCCAGTCTGTGACCTAAGATGCAATACTCCCATCTGCAGCTACGCTAGCTCGTTGGTTTCTCCTCAGAACATGAAAAGTATTACAGTTTTCCCTTTAGCTTCTAGTTTTTAATATATTTTGAAAACCTACAGTGGTCTTTTGGAAGACTTAAATTATTGTAAAGTAAGCCATATCAGAGACCTTGGGGCAGTTTGGCCCCTGTCCTGTCCCAAATAGTGGTCAGTAACGTGGTGAAGCGAAGAGCTGGAAGGAACCCAGTGAGAGTACATCCCTCGGTGTATGCTCATGACATCGGTGCATTGGCAGCGCTTGTAGGGCTGGTGAGGACCCTGCATGCCATGGGGGGTTCCTGCTAGCCTATCATGGTCTTGAGGGCATGAAACCTGGTAGGGTACGTTGACCCTGGAGTGTGCAGAGAGCACCCTTCCCTGGGATTAATTATGGTGTCTGTGAGTGACTGCTCTGGTGAACAGCTAATCAGAGCAATACTCGCCCCAGAGCAGGCTGTATGTCAGTTCCTCATCAGCTGATTTCCTCTAAGATTGGTGTGGCTTTTCTCAAAATGCAGTGAGTCCCTTTGGGATGAGGTTGGCTCTGTAGAAGTGGAAATGATAATTATCATGTTGTTGTATTTATTTGGAGAGGATGTGCAGCAGTTGTCAGACAGCACTACATACCTAATTGGGAATTCAACTTCCAGCTGGTAGATTGAGACTGAAAGGCAAAGCTGTGGGATAGAGATGGGCAGGCACAGAATGCTGAGGCTTCTTATCTTTTACAATATGTTTGCTTAATACAAAGTGCTCTGCTGAGATTGTTTTGCAGTGTAGAATAATTGTTGTGTGCTGACTAATGGGAGACAGCAAGCTGTTAAAGAGCATCAATTAACTATGCAGGAGGAGGTTATTGACTGTTTTCACAAGTGTTCAGATTGTGAAGAGTAAAGAATATTACTCAAAGGTAATCCTTAGAGAATTTTTGGCTATTGAAATCCACAAACCACAACAGGAGTGTTTGTGGACATAGATGAGGGTCGCAGCTTACCAGGAAGAACAGTGCAAAAAAGAACTGGAGCTAGCTTTCCAGCTCCAGATTGTACTTTGCTGAACTTATTCTCTTATTTCATATTCATTATTTTGAAAATTTCCCCTGTTAAATTTATGTTCTAGGAAATATTGGTCCTCTTTATAGAAAACAGCATTTGTAGTGTCCATCTGATCCTTGGGTGTCAGAATTTGTTACACTCCTGCTTCCCTGACTGACTGGCTGTAAGGCTGCTGTCCTTGTCTTTACACCTGATTCTGCTTCCTTATAGCATTCCTATTCCTGCTGTTGCTACGAGTTAGAATTCAGTGCACTTGGTGCTGAAAGAAGCATGCTCTTCCATCAGGGAGGATAATGCTTCAATTTTGGCTGGTGGAGAGTATGAAAATGTATCTTTTGCTAGGGATACTTTTATATAACCCTACTTGTATTCTGCCGGAGTTTAATGTGAAAAATAAATAACATTTCAGGTCTCTGTTTGCTGTGTGATTTTGTTCTTTGTAAGTAATGGGAAGTTTTTCCCATCCTGGATTCCAGTGTTAAATTCAATTTGTGCGAACATCACTTTCCATTTATTCATTGGATGAGACCAGACAACATTGAATTTACTTTTTCAGTTTTATTTCTTCTAATGTGGTGTTACAGAATGGGGCCTCAGATATTACCTTTAGTCATCAGCAAGAGATGTCCTGGGATTCCTTGGGGATTATGATAAACAGGGACTCTTAGTTCTGGGAGAAGGGTGAAGATTAACTTCTCCTGACTGCATCTCTCTATTCAAATGCCTTAATCAATAGCAATCTCTTTTAACAGATGGTTGTGCATTTATAAAGCCTTTACTGTGTTAGGGAAAATCAGAGAAATTTACTGCTTTTCTGATTTGATTGATTTTTTAAATCTTTTTTGAGTGGGGGTGGGGATGCAGGAGAACAGCAGATCAGAAGATGATGGAGAGGATTAATTACTTGGCTGCAAAACTGATGCAGATATTCTGATGAAAGATGTGGGATAAGCGAGTGAAGCCCTGGTGCAGTTGGCGTCAGTGAGGAAATTTAACTGTGACTGCAGCCCGTGTGCCTGCAGTGTTTCACACTGTAAAAGAACATTGTCTGATCCCCTATCTGTCATAAACGTCTGGATTTCAGTAGTGAAACCTCCCTACTGATCTATGGAAATAATCCTTTTGGGTGTAGATATGCCAGCTCTTTGACCCTGAGCGGTGGTAGCTTGGCAGTGACAAAGGCAGGGAAGGCTTTGCTGCCTTAGGACCCTTATCCTTGCGACTGGTGCTGCTTTCAGCTCTGACTGATCTCTGGTGCTTTGGAGAGATGCCTGCCTTTACAGGGAACTTGTCAAAGCCCCAGGATGTGAGACTGGAATAACTTGATGCAGATCTGCAGATTTAAAACCCCATGGAGCTGTTTAGCTTCACCCGCAGCCAGGGAAGGGAGGGGTTGCAGAGCAGCTTCAAGGCTGGAAGGGGGTATCATTAGCACTGAATCTGACCTGAGCTGAGCTTTGGTGAAAGGATTCACTCCTGGAGCGGCAGTGAAGCATTTCATGGTTCATTATCCTCACAGTAGGAAACAATGTCTTATTCTGAAGCTGAATATCAAATTTTCATCCATTTGATCATCTTATGGCTTTGTCAGCAAAGTCAGGTCTCTCACCACTTTCTTTTACACTTTCTTTTGGGATCTAAACCATGTTATCTGTCTCTGTGAATGGAATAGTTTGAGCTCTTGAAGCTTCATACCATAAGGCTTGTTTTCTGGCCTGTGAGTGACTGGGTGACCTGCCTTTGATTCCTAATCTTTGTTTTCCTGTGGGTTTTTTTTTAAGCATGAACTCCAGAACTGCACACAGTTTCTGGAAGAGCCCTGGTATTTGTGCAGGTTACAGAGGCAGCATTGCTTTTCTGGAACTTTGTGGCGTTTTAGCTGTGCTGATTTGGCAGTTTGTTGCCACAGCAGAAACAGAAAATGCTGTTGGACCAAGAACCGTTTCCCTGAAGGCCTTAGTGTAGGGTACCTCTTCTTGTGGGTGTTTCCCCATTGACAACTGCATTTTGAGATGAGTCACTGGATTCATATTTAATCCACTAGTAAAATTGGCAAGGCAATTACCATCTTGCAAGTTCTTCAGATCAATTTGTTAGAGAACATTAAATCAAACACTTTGGAGAAATCCCAGTATATACATTTGCTTTTATCATCCAGACTGTGATTCTGTCACGAGAAAAGCTTTGTGTTATTTGGCTTGTCTTCAGTGAAAGTGTGCTGCTGGCACTCAGTTTGGTCTTAGCCTCTACTTCTTTTTCTCTGCTCCATTATTTTCCTTTTCCCATTTGTTACCCCATAATGATAATTAAGGAATTTCTAGCTTACTGTTGTCATCCATACTTTTTAGCATTGCCAAGTACAGAAAGCATTTGCAAACTGAATTAATACTGTTAGTCACAAGGCAGTTATTCTGTTATGATGATGTGGTGGCTTAGAGCACAACGGTGATGAAGGTCAATCTGCTGGGCCTCCGCTTTTGCTCTGTGCATTTTGCTCTGTAGTCAAACTACCTACTCCTCGGTAAGAGAAGTGTGCAGAGCCCTTGTGTATCCTAGTCATGTGTGGAGGGGCTGGTATGACTGTGAATCTGCAAACAAGTGGCTACAGGTGGCCTTTTGGTCACTGGGGCTGCTACCTGATAAAAAGCACGTGTGAGCTTAATTCAGTTTTCACTGCCGTGCCCTTAGGTCTACAGTCACAGTTGTTTCGCTTCTCTTTGGTACATCCTAGGCCAAACATGAAATTGTCTGTTTCCTGGTGGGAGGATTTTTTCACAGGAATCTACCATAATGAGATTTTTTTCCTTCTTTTTTTTCTTTACAGGTGAAAACAAGAGAGGAAGAACTACAGAAGGAGTTCTCTGCTACTGCTAGAAAGATACAGGAAGGTGTGGAACTAAAACTGCTGGATCTTACATACCTTTGTGCTCCCCCAAAAAATAAAATGCATGGTTCATGCAGACTGGTGTTCAGAAGCAAACATCCTGCCAGCAGAACGGGCTTCAGTGGGTCTGTATCCAAGGAGCCTGTTTCAAGTGTCAGTGCTACAGAGGTGATCAGAGAACTGCAGATGAAAGAGGCCAGCCTGGAGAGAGAACTGAAGCAGCTGCAGGAAGAGTGCAGACAGAGGCTGGATGAAATTGCAGAAGGGTTGGATGGAGTGATTTGTATCTCCCCTTGAAGAGATAAAGCTGGACTGAAAAGAGCAAAGGGGTGGACTGACCTGATCAGAACTCATTGTGCAGCTTGGCATGGGGGAGTGCGAGGTGAGAAACCAAATGTAAGTTCTAATTTTTAAGCCTTGGAATCATAAAGTGTTACTTTTTTGTGACTTGCACTGGGGCCGTAATCTTGGTGGTTCTCTCTGCAGCTCCTTTATTGCTAACCTTGCCAATTAAATTCTGCAGCAGACCTTAGTGGGAGTGTGTGTAAATCTTCCCTTTTATCTTTTGGATTTCCAGTTCTTTTGCCAAGCACTGGGCTCTTTTGCAGTGCTCAGCTGCAGGGCATGGCGTACATTCAGGCTGCACACTGAACTACTGATGACATTCAGTTTTCCAGCAAATGGAAGAGTTCATTAGTCAGAAAAATGCAGGTATTGAAGACATGCAAAGTACCAAGGCTTAGAGAGATTGGAAACATTCAAGAAAATGTGCTGGTTTACTTCAGCTGATTTGCATATTTGTGGCAGCTATAATGTAGTTACCATAGGGAAAACCAAATGCCTAATAATAAATAAAGCAGCACGCTGATTTCATTTACTGAGGTGGTGCACTTGGAGTAGTTGGGTTCTCAAAGAGAACAAACCAGAAACCCTTTGCACTGATTTATGAGTCACAAAGTGCTAACTTATGGATCTGCTGTAGGAATTTTCTATAAAATAGAAATATGACCTCTGCTTCCGAGCTCGAGGAGTCTCCCGGCTTTGTCTCTAGAGGCTTCTTCCCCTTGAACAAGCAAATGTTTTTCACTTGGCATTTATTTCCTACCCTTCTGTGTTTTGCTTTCACCAAGGAATATTTTTATATTCTAGTTGTGCACTTTCAGGAATAAATAAATCTTAAAAAAGAACCAGTTTGCTTTTCATTTGTGAATTGCTGTGTGTGATGGGCTTTCCTCTGTCTGGATTTCCGTCTGCTACCTCAGCTTGGTGGTGTTGCTGATTACCATCTGCTCTGGGCTCACTCAGCAGCCAAAGGTGAGGAATCATTAAGGACCTTTTCCAATTATCAGTAGGGTTGCTGCTTTGCAGGGAAACCGTGTGCAGGTGGGTGTGAGTGGAAGAATAACCCTGGCCTTAAAAAGCCCATCAACTTCTCAAAAGCATTTTGTAGGTGCTTGGTACCAAGCTCTGAACGGTTTCAAGCTGGTACAACTTTGAAGGCTGTTGGCTCCAGGGCTGCTGAAATTCAATGCACGAGAGGACTTATTCAGACACAGGTTTCACAGAAAATTATTCATGAATAGGAAAGAAACAGTATATCCTAGAACTAACAAGAGTGACAGCACCAGTCTATCTCTGAGCATTTTGTATCCTACTTAAGCTTTTGTACAAGGGAATTTTCATACTGCATCACATTTAGGTTTTTAACATTGCCCTCAAAAGATCCTTTGTTCTCCTGGGAATTTCAGCAAAGAGTGGTCAAATCTTCTTGAGCATGGCAAGAGCACTCAGCCTTGAGTGTAGTCTAGCTCATGTCTTGCTGTGGCTTATCAGGGTTGGCTTAATGCTGCATACCACAATGAATTATGCTGCCTGCCCCTTAAACTGACAGTAGTCACTGCTGGGATGGCTCATTTCCTAGTACCAAATATTTGTTACTATGCAGCACTTAGTGCCGGGTGCTTTGGTGTTCATCCAAGGATCCCGTTTCAGCAGAGACCACAGCTGGCAGTGCCTTTGCCCTGCTTGACCCTGAAGAGTTACGTTTCTCTCTGGTGGGATGTGAAGGTGGTGGTGCTCTGTGTAATGAATAGCAGTGCCTACAGTGAGTCACAGACAGCTGCAGTTACTGCACAGCATGAGTCACTGTACTGAGGTGGCCGGATGGGAAGCTGTCAGGAGAATTGTTGGGGGGTTGGAGCTGGAGCTGCTTGTCCTGGCGTGTACTTTAAGACGGGGTACACCTGAAAGCAGCTTAAAGAAGATCACCTTTCCACCTGGGGTGCTGTGCTGGTGTTGGATGCTTCGGATACCTCGTGCAAAGACTATGGGCAAATATAGTTTCTCTTTTCTGGCACTGATTTCCCATTGCCTTTTGTTTTAGGTACCAATTAGCATTTTAAACCAGAGCGGATATTCTGTGGTTTCTGTTGAAGGTGTTTTGAGATGGCAGTGGTTTTAAAACAAATACCTGCAGCCTCCTCTTTCCTTTGCCTCTTTTCTCAGCACCAGCCCAGAGAGCATGAAGCAGGAGGTACTGTAATGGCTCTAGTGCACCAAAGGGCAGTTTTGCTGTGAAAGCTGTCCTTTCAAAATCACAGCACCTCTGCAGGAGCTGGGCGCAAAGGGACTGAGCTGTGCTCGTGCCTCGGTGACTGGTTACAGGTTTGCTTTTAAGGCATATCAGTGCATGTGAAATACAGGTGCTTTCCAATCCTCATGAGCTTGGTGAGGCATCCCTCCAGTACTGCTGGGAGATGCTGTGAGATAAATAGCACTTAAAAGCCTAAGAAAATCATTCCTGGATTGACACCCGCTGCATTGAGGGCAGGAGGGTGAATTGGGTGACCGCAGTCACTCTTAATGGGATATAACCTAGGGACAATAGGTGTTTGTCATCTCATACCATTACCATGATATTTGAAGTGTTTTCCTTTCCTTATTTAGACTGACTTCTCCCACCATCATATCCCACTGGCTTTAAAGGCTGCAGTGACCTCCTTGGTCACGGAGGCTTGGCCCCAATGTCAGCAGTTGAAGGTGCTGTAGAAGGGGGAATGGTTGCCCTGGGAGACATAGTGACTGGTTGGTCTCTGGCAGATGCTGTGACAGGTGGAAGATGACTCAAGCAGTACATTTCCTCCGTGGGCTCAAGTGTGCTTGCTAAAAGCTAAGTATTACTTCACAGAAATTGGAGAGTGTTGTAAACAATCCACTACAGACTGAAAAGCAAAGCGAAGATAGAAGGTGTTACATGGCTTGTTCTTTGCCTTGTCATCGCACTGGTTGTCCTTTTCCTTGTGCTATTGGGAATCTGCCCTAAAATTGTTGATGGGGTTGAACAGAGAAGGATGAGTATTGATGGGACAAGTTGGGAGAGAGCGAGTTGTATATTGTGTGCAGCTGGTGGTGATGCTGCCCTAACCTCTGGAATAGGCAGCAGGGTTCGTTTTGGTTTTTTGAAGAGGCTACAGCAGAAATTCTTCCTGTTGGTGCATTCTAAAGGAAGTTAGTTTAGTTTGGGTTTGAATCCAGGGTTTCTAAGTGATCTCAGGAAGAGAGGAATACATTGGAGGCCATGGCCCAGTCTGGAAAAGCAGGAAACTAGGATTAATTCAGCATGCACCGGAGATGCTGCACATGGTCGTGGGGTACACCTGATTAGGGTCAGGCAGTAAAGAACTGTCCCAGATGTTCACCTGGCGATAGCTCACAACAAAGCCTGTCCACAGGAAGCCCCCGTAGCAGCTAACCCTGCCTGGCCTTTTGCTTCATGCTCTGGTAACGCTTCACTGAAGAAAGGCTGAGTTACTGCTGCAGTGTTTAAACCACACTCTCTGGTGAGGGATTGCTTCCAAGTGTCACCTGAAAAGAAGCTTTTACAGGATTTCTGCAGGTGTAGTTTCTGGTGGGCCAGCATGGAGGTGTTCATAGAAGAGTGCAGTTTAACCACTTTCTGTGATGTAACTGGTGCTTTCTTTCCAAACATCTTACAGGGAAACCAAAGTTGGCCATAAATATTTAACTGGCTGTTAACTCTGTCTTGCACTATGAGGCTAGAAATATTCCTCCCCAAAGCATTGAGCATCAGCCAGCTTGCAGTCAAAACAGAAGGTTTACTTTGCAAAAGACAAGTGAGGCATCTGCAGTCACTGCTCCTGACAATATTGCGCCTGCTGGTAAATAAGGGCTGCAACCTATGTTTAAAAATAAGAACTGCTGGGAGTAGTGATTTCCAGTCCTAGAGTGTTCTGGGTTCCCTGTGGGATTCCTTCACCGGCTCTTCTGGGAGGATGAGCTGGTAGCAGCTGATGTAAGCGTGTGTGTGGCAGTGGGGTGCATGCTCAGTGGGAGTTAACACATGCTGATGATTACACTCCCTCTCCTCTGCCTCTCAGCCACTTGCAGTGGGAGCATCACGTCTTTCACCCTCACCCTTCGGAGCCAACAGCTTGAGTGTAGCAGTGTGCCGGTGCCTGCTGCTCCTCCAGCTCAAGTCCTTGCAGCCAGTGTTCTGTAGCTGCTAAGCCAGGAAGCTTCTTGTCCTCTTAGCTCCTCTCTACCTGCCCGGAGTCCTGTCCTTGTCTCTGTGCAAGGGGTTCTGTTCCCACTGCACTGAAATGGGTGACAAGGAAAACAGAGCTCACAGGGACTGTGCAAGCATCCGCTCTTGTGTAGTACAAACTCTAGGCCTGAGCTGGCAGTGTTTGTCCCAGCCCCAGCTTCTGCCTCTGATGAGCTTCGTGCATAGAGATGGACTTGGCCTGTCTTGCACCATCACACCCCAGCGACAACATAGCCAAGGTTCTGTACCAGCTGGGCACCTTCCCTGTTAACTGTGCCACCTTATTTCCCAGCATGAGTCTTTGGGTCTGCATCCAGCCCTTCTGGTTTGCTCTCTTCTGCGGGGTTGGAGAGCCCTGTACTTACCAAGAAATGCTCCTTGTGCAGGTCCATCTGGACACTGAAAATGAATAAAGGGAGCGGAAGAACTTTGCAAGCCTTGGCTCTCATTTGTTTCACCCTTCTAAAGTGGGAGGCAGAGGGGTGACCTGCAGGACCCTTGGATGGATGTCTGTGCCTCGGGCAGCCCCCAGCACCTGTAGTTCCCAGGGACTGATACAGGCAGTGGGGAGGGAGGACAGAGGCACAGCCCCAGCAGCCAGCCTGGTCCAGGCAGGACAGCTGGGCTGGCAGGGAACCATGCTCTCTTGGAGGTTCATGCTTTGATTTAGCATTAAGTACATCTAAGAAATATTTGAGCATTAGCTTTCTAGTGTGGCTGACTGCCTCAAAGACAAGCAAACAAGAAATTTGCAAGGGTAGCTGTCAAAGCAGGCTCTCAACCCCTACTAATGCTCTCCTTTTCCCATCTGACCTTATTAATGCAGCCTGGTTGTTTTGCAAGATGCCTCCTTTGCCTTGCAGCAGTCCACAGCTGCTCTGGAGGGAGCGGAGCTGCAAAACCTCTGGAAAGACTGAATGGCTCAGTGGAGCACGACCAAAGGGCTGGGAGGGAGCGGTATGCGGGGGGCTGAGCCAGGGTGGCAGGACCGTGGCTGCCCTTGGGCTTGTCTTGCAGGAGCCACAAAATGCCCTTTAGGTTACAAATACAAATCCAAGGGAAAGAGCTGGTCTTCATTGCTATTCCGACTGCTCAGCTAGCAAAACCTTCTCCAGCACTTGGGAGTCAAGTAAAGAATTTTGCTTAATCGTGCCTGCCTCTTGTCCTCCACGTGGGATTTGCAACTTCCCTAGGCTGTGGCAGGGCTGCGCCCGCAGCCAGGTCCCAGGAGGATGCAGGGCATGAGAAATCTGGCCACGGAAAGGGGACAGGCAGAGTTTTTCTCAGAGTGCTTCTACATGAAGGTGCCCTTTTGAACTGGGGTTGGTCACGGAGCATAGCAGGGAAACTGGTGGGTCCCCAGCCCCCTGTTCTCTGGCTGCTTGCGCCCCCCCCGGATCCCTTGCCGGGGAGGGATGAAAGGCAGGTGAAAGCCAGTGTGTATTCTGTAAGCACAGTAATCACTGCCTCTTGCAGCCCCATCAGGTCCCTGTAATGACTTGGCTTTTCCAGGTTGCACAGGTAATGCCGTAAAATGCCTGCTCCTGCCACAGGCTCAGCAGGAAGATGGAAGAAGGTTTAGGCTGACAGTGATCTCTGAAGAACTGTTTATCCCATGTTTGGCATGAGACAATTTGTCAGTCCTGGAACTGGATTAGCCCCTGATCAGAGCTCGGAGGAGAAGGTCTGGGGATGAGGTGTGGGAAGAGCCTGGATGTGTGAGGTGTGGATGAGCCAGGAGCCTGGGGAAGTTCACTCTGTGCAAACTCTTCACAGCCCTGAGATGTGATATTAATTCATTCTTTTCCTCTAAGTAAGGAAGCTTTCTGATTACTTTTTTAAAAGGATTTTTCATGCTTATAATGATTAATATTAAAAATGCTAATACGTATTTTATAACACTAACCACCTGTGAAGAGACCACCCATCACCCTTAATTAGCGTCAGATTTAATGGCCACTGAACATAACATCTCCTCTCTTTACAAACCCCTTTTAAAAATGAAAATACATGGTAAAGCCCACAGCTTGATGGTCCTGGCTGCCCATAGGGCTGGGACAGACATTCTGCTGCGTACTGGGTACCACCACAGGGGTCAGGGCAAGTGCGGCCAGACTGCACTGTGCAAGCTGACAACCCCTGTTAATCTCCAGCTCCCTGCAGTTTCAGGGCAGGCATTTATTTCAGGGTCTTTCAGGTTTCCATTTGTGTTCTCCCTTTTTCACATTGCCACCCTCTCGAGGCCAAGGCAACAAAATGCATCATAAAAATAAAGCTCAATTGCAAGTTATTTACTTGGCATTGTTGCATCTGCCAAACAATATTAATTTTGTCTCTCAATGAAGGAAATATTCTGCTGATTTGCCACAGGGGCAGCATTTGTTTTTGAAGCAGCCTTTAATAGGCCTTTATATCATGCTGTAATTCATATCACTATGTTAAGAAGAGCTTTTCATTGACACACTCAAGGTCTGCACCTCTGTTGCGTGGTCATGATTGGGCCAGGGGACAGTGGCTCATGGCACTGATGGCCATAAACTGGCATTGCTGAGCCGTGATTTAGGCTGTAAGTGCTGTGGGAAAGGAGGATGCTGCAGGATGGGGAAGGCAGGACTGCAGCAGAGAGGGACGGTTGCCATCCCCACGAGGCTGCCGTGGGGACATGTCATTGCCACCAGCCTAGCTGCAGCGTGCACAGCTCTGCTCTTCCCCTGAGAATTGCAGTGGGGACAGGGACAGTCTTATAGGGCTGTGAGACTTCCCAGGGAGTAAATGCCAGAGTGCAGAGGGCTGGAGGGTGTGCTTTCTGCAAGAGTGTGCCTCTGCCCACCAGATATAGCCACACTCAATCTTCTGCGGCTGGCATGGATAGAAAGGGATTGATTTATGGTCTCACTGCTGAGTGTGGATTTTTTCGCCTGCTTGTGTTTAATTCTATTTGGAGATGATGGTGCATTAAAAAAAAAAATTAAAAAATCTGTGTTGTACACTTAAAAAGAAAACCCGAGGCTGAAGTTTCGTGGTGGTGCCTTACACAGTTGTGCTGCGAGTAGTTAACGTGGGGCACGCCGAGCCTGTGCTGAGAAACTAGTGGGGATATTCCCTCCCGTTTCAGCTACAGCTCAGCATTAGAGTCTCTCTTGCTGCTGGCCTCATGTGCAAACCTGGGCTGGACCTGCGCTCCGCCCTGGGCTGAATCGCCCAGAGCAGCACCAGTGGGTCTGGAGCCCGCGGGCAGCTCCCTGCCACCCTCCCCTCCAGCAGGGCTGCCCATTGCTCCTCTCCCTCAGTACCATTTTCCCAAGCACAGCAATACAGCACTTCACTCTGAGCTCCTTTTTTTTCCAGCGGGGACCCTACGGAGTACTGCGAATCTACCTTCCTGGGGGCCCCCAGAAGCACCCTGAAGCGACAGCCCACAGGTCCCAGCAGTCATGGGTGGGAGCCAGCTTTCCTCTGCCGGCTGCTCAGGGTAACGCAGATGCCTCAGGCAATGCTGAGGGAGCAGATGGGATTGAATTTCTAAGGGCAAACATGCTTTTAAAAACATCTTTTTTTTTTTTGCATCAATTGCTCAAAAATCGTTTGTCTCAAAAGAATGGGTTAGAACAGAGGAAGAAACAGGGATTTTGCTGTTTGGGCTGTGGGAGCTGTGTGCTGGTATATTATCAAAAGAGCCTGAGTTTTCCTAAGCATCCTGCTGTAAGAGATGCTCCATCTGGGGCTCATCCCCCTCTGTGGCCATGTCTGGCTGTGGGGATGGCCTCTCCCTGTTTCCCCATCTCAGGCAGAAACCCCAATGGAAAAAAGTGAGGAGGGTGTCACCAGGCTGTGTCTCCTCTATTCACATGTTGCTTGGGGATGGAAACCAAGGTGTATGCCGCTGGCCTGGCCTGAGGGCAATGACATATTCTTGAGCAAGGTGAAGGCAGGCAGAGCTGGGGGCTCTGCTAATAGGGCTGTGTGGCCAGGGGAGGATGGTACAGGGTGCTCCAGGGCAGCATTTACCTGTTTGATGCCCTCCCAGCCCAACCCAGTGAGGACCGAGCTGCTGCCCAGCCCTGCTGCGACCACCTCATTCCCTTTCCTGCCAGGGATCAGCCAGCAGTGACCACTGAGTGTGAGCTCAGGGAGGCTTTGGTGCCAGTGCGTGGTCTGGAAGGCTCACTGGAACATGGGACTCCTCCCAAAGACCTCTAGGGAGAAGGTTACTTTCACATGGGAACTTCCTAAATGTGTGGTTGAACCATTTCAGCTTTGCTCAGTGGGAGCATTTCAGTGAGATGTAGGTATTTTCCTCAGCCATTTCTGAAGAACTGCCACAACCTAGTCCTTGAGAAGAATATTATAGTCACAAAATTATTATTTCATAAAATATTTCTTTAATAATATGAAGGCTTAGTGCAGCTTCAAGTGTGTTTCTGTGCGGAAAGCCCGTGTATTTAGGAATGTGGTTTTGGTAACTTAAGGCTTGCTTATCTGATAACTCAAGACCTTTCCCTACACACAAATCCCCACCATCATGTACAGTTCCCAGACAAAGTCACACATTGTCATGTTCATTTGTTTTGAAGAGGTAATACAGAATCCATACTGAAAACTGTGGTGTCAGCCCATCTGCCTAACGCATTGGTTTATCAGCCTCCCGAATGATCTGTCTTTAATTCTGTATCCCGCCTCTCTGCTGACCTTTGAGACTATCTCACATAGCTACCAATCAAAGGAAGGAAGAAATTAGAAATCATTTCAGGTGGGGATGAGATCTCCAAAATACTCAGTGAAGGGCCTTACAGTTACCATCCTCAGAATACGGTCAAATCAAATTTATTATTTAACCAGCGGGCTGGTTTTTCAGTGCTTTTTTTGGGAGGGGTGGGGGGTGGATATTGCTGCTGACTGTGCATCCCTCTCTGTCTTACACTCCACATGGTGACACATACACAGCAAAGGAAGATCCCCAGCATCTCTGCCAGAGCAGCATGTCCTCGGCACCCCTTGGCTTTAGAAATAAACTAATAAAGGATAAAAGGGAATTACAGTTTAATGAAAAGGATTATATTTCTGCAGGACAGGCTGCGCGCGGTCATCGTGGTTAGGGAGAGCATCTCTGAGCCTCACTAAGTGTCAAATGAAACAGGCTAATGAAATGGATTAGGATCTTAATAGCACATTTGATTAGTGAAGCTCTCACCTCCAGGCACTCTCTCATGTGTGTTAATGGGCGCTGCAGGGGACAGCCGCCTAAATGAGCCTGTTAATGGGGAAGAGCTGATGCAGGCTCTCCGCCACCCCTGGCCACAGCTGAGCGGTTCTCCTTAGCTGCAGCCTCAGCACTCAGCAGCCGGTGGGAAACCTGTGTTTCCATCAAGCATGGGAAAGTGCACTTTTGTGTAGAAAACAGCCAAAAAGGAAAAATATTATTTTTTTTTTGGCATTGAGAAAAATGACCAGTTCATCCTTAACTTAAAGGACATCGTGCTGGGAGGAACTGGCCTCTTGGGTTGAATGGAGATTTATGAGTAGGGCTGCTGTGCTAAATGTGTTCATGAAGCCCTCTAAGAACATACCATAAGTCCTAAATACTGCCACAGCCCCTGTCCTCCCCCAGTGGCTGGACTTCACCAGCACCTCAGGCACAGGCACGAATGCCTCTGTGTTACTGCTACCTTCTCTACCTTCTGATGTAATTAATGCTCCCTAGAGTGGTGCAAGGGTGAAATCGGTATCTTTCACTAATTATCTTGATTACACACAGTCAGCACCTGCTCCCCATCCTCCAGGGCCTGGAGGAGGATACAGCTCATGGGAACTGCAGGGAGGAAGGAACCTTTCCTGCCCTGCCTGCAGGTTGGGCAATGGAGGGTTAAAGATGTTAGAGAGACAAGAATACTGGTGTGTTTCAGGCTGCATCCAGGGTGCCTGAATAATTCCTTAGCATATTTTCATAATGTTTCTTATTTCAGTGTCAGGAAGTAAATAATACAGAACTGTAAACATCTAGGATGTTGTAGGGAGCCAAGAATTATGAATTGCAGATGCAATAAGCTATCATGTTATACTGAGGAAGGGATTTAAAATATATTAATGAATAAACAAACAGGTTGACCTGTTTATTTTCACATGGTTACAAAATCCAGCAGATACCAAGAAAAGGAGTCTGCAAGTGGTCAGCCCTGCACATGGATGCTGTCCTGTGAGAGAGAGCAAGGCTTCCATCGCCCCATCGTATGAGTTGTCTCTGAATGGGACTCTTTTTATAGTATTTGTCATTTAAAGTAAAGTAGGTTAATAACTAAAACCCCTGTTATGCACATCAGCTGTTGTAGCAAAGTGGCTTCTCCCCTGAGTTTTTCCTTGTTCTGAAGTCTGAAGAAATCTCCAAAATTATGTACTGCAGGGATAGCCAGCATCCTCTGCCACTGTGCTGTAGAATGGCCCCAGGGATGATGGTCCTTCATGCTGTACCATCAGGGTGGAAGGTGCCTGGGCTGCCCTTAAAGGTTTTGGGGAAATTGCTAGATTTACTGAAGCTGGGGAAGAAAAAAGAAGCCTGGCTCTGTTTTTGCAGAGGCAGATGCCACTGGTCCATGATCACCCTATCGGGATGTCTGGGCTCCCTGCCTGCCTGTTCAACATCTCCTCCTGCACACCACATGGCAATTGGGCCTCCGGACTTGTTGCAGTAAGGTGCCAGTGAGAGCACCCCTTGAGGCACTACCCAGTCAGCTTAAAGAGGTACAAGAAAGCTCTTGAACAGCCTCAGAAAATTAGGATTCAAAGTAAAAGTGGTATAAAGCCCAAACATCCTCTCTGTGCCCCACATCCAAGCCCAGATGAGGGACCCCAACTGTCCCAGTCCAGCCTTGCCTGGCATCCCTGCAGGTGAAGCACACGTTCTGGCACCTGCCTGGGATGTTAAATACAAATCTCTGGGGCCTGGGAGTTTTTTCAGTAATTTGGCTTGCTGTTCATAATTCAATTAGTCATTTGAGTAACGTTAGTAATGCCTGATGTCACCATCGTTTCCATAGCAATGGGCAGATTCCTGAGGCAGACAGGAGGAGTGTGCATGCGTGTGTGCACACATGGGGAATGCAGGAGAGCAAGCAGCCCCAGGCCAGAGGCTGGAGGTTTCCGAGCCATCACACCAGCAGTGCTGAAACTGCCAGTGCTGCAGTCCTTGTGCCCCAATGCTCCTCAGAGCCCTTCCACAGCAAAGCTCAAGGTAGCTCAGCTTGAGGCAGTGTTACCCCTCCACTGCATGTGGTGCTGTCCCTGGAGAAGCTGTGAGTCCCTCTGCTTGTTGGCCTGAACATGGTAGCACAGGGCCATCCCCTCATTCCTGTGTTCCTTGCTGGCTGCAAAACACTGCATGGGAAAATTATGGTAGTAGGGGGAATAAACCCAGAGCAGTGACATTGCCCACAGAAGGGAAGCATCTCACAGGTGTACATGCCTGCAGGAGGGAGTCCCTCTGCTCTGCAGTGGAAAAGTGGCTCCCGAGAGCAGGGGGAAGTGACAAACTGCTTATTAATGACAAACGCTTTTGGAAATGACAATGATGTGAAATACGAGGTCAGGTGAGTTATGGCCTAACCTGTGTCATATTTACAGTGTGCCAGCTATGTAAGACCATTTATTCTACTTTTCACCCTAAGTGCTAGGTTAGCACAGAAGCAACACCTTGCTGCGTAGAATTTGCAAGACTCCAGACATCCCCTGGGATGCTGGGATGGGAGCAAAGCCAGGCTGAGCCTCAGGCTGCAGAAACAGCATGGAAAGCCCTGGTTAGGAGCTGAGAGTGGTGGCTGCATTCCTGATTTGCAGAGAAGGTCTGCCTGGTCTTTCTCTTTCCTAAATGAACCCCCTGGTGAGGCTGGATGAGGACTACTGTACAGCCTGGTCAGTTCCTGGTCCTGTACTGCCAGTCTGTGTTAGGGATTCAGGGAACCCGTTCCAGCCCGTTTGCATCCCAGCAAGGTATGATAGGCAGGGCAGCCACTTTTCCACTACCTGAGCACTGAGATCTGATTCATGTTGAGGGCAAACTTTGCAAGCTGGTGGAAAGCATCTGTCAGTGAGGTACAATGAAGGGAGAGTGCGTAATGCAATTGCTTCATTTGAAGCAATTAGAGCAGAGCAAAACCATGTTTTTATAAATGATATTGGTAAGTGATGCACGGCTGCTTTTAGTGCAGAGTCGAAAAGCAATTTTCCTGTGTGTTAGAGGCAGTGCAGAGGTCTAACTCGTTTGCAGCATGGGCTGCAGTGGGAATTTTTTGTCTGCGTTGGAATGAGCGGTTCTGTTTCCCTGTGCATTTAGTAACAGGTGCCAGGCAGGGAGAGGGGGCAGCGGGCAGTGCCCAGTGATTTTGATGGCACTTGACACGGCTTGGGTCACAGCAATCCTGCCTTGGCAGCATTTGTGCCTTTGGGTTTTGGACCATCCTGTCCTCCTGAGCATCTTCCAGCCTGGAAACCGGGATAAAGGGGGACACCGGTGCCCACAGGGTTGCAGCATGAGATGCTGAGGAACATCACTGAGCATTACTCAAGTCAGCTCTTAGGGGAAAGGTTGTAAAGCAAGCTAGAAGTTAATCTCATTAATCCAGCCTCAAGACCAAGGCTAGGGGAAAACAATGTAATGTATTCACTCTGCGGATCAGGAGAAAACAGCAAGAACAAAAGAGCATGAAAGTGCTGCTGTTTCTTCTGGCACTTCAGAGATGAGGCCAAGGAAATTGATACCCAGCCAAGTCCTTTTGCATGGCAACGATGAAGTGCAGGAGTCAGAGAGGATTTAAGCTGGTGATGATGATGATAATAGTAATAAAATTAGGAACAAGGTAATTAGCACTCTCAAATGGACTGAAAGACTGATCTAATCATTTATGTGGGAAGTGTTGTGATATTTTGTACCCAGAAATGTCACAGACATATCCAGCTTCCTGAAAAGCCATCACCATCTCCCTCTGCCCAGGCCTTCTGAAAGCACATGGTATCAGGCATATTGTTGTGAACCATGTCCCTAAATCCACACCAAGCCCCAGCGTACCCAACCCCCTTCCCAAGGAACAAAGGAGGTCTGGGTGACACTGAGGTCTGCAAAGCAAAGTGGATCGGGGCTGCAGTTGTGTAATAGGAACCTGCCCTTGGAGAGCTGCAGCCACCAGGGCCAGGGGCTTGGTGGACTTTTTTTGGTGGGGCTGAGCCACATGTTGGTGGCTGCCCTTTCACAAGAGCATGTAGAGTTATCTTGCAAGGAGCATTGGTGTTTGCTTGTGATGGAGGACTGGAATAAGGAGCTCACTCTGCACAAATCGTGCAGTCACAGGCTTCTCCACAGTGAAAACAGGATATGAGTTTCTGGAGAGCAGCAGCAGCAGAGGAAGGAAGCAACCACACAGCAAGATCATCAGCCAGAAAAGGAAATGAGAAGTGCTTTGTTTTTGGAGGCCTTTTCTGTGCTGACTGAGGGCTGTGCACACCCTGCACAGGACAACAGCTTTGACCAGCAGCACCAGTGCTTCCGTGCCTCTGTTACAGCACAGTAGAGATGAGCTTGACTTTCACTCAGCTGGGTGGCTGCCCTGTGCCAGGCAACTTCAGAGCTGATTTGGGTCAGGGACTCTGGTCCTCATCCATGCTACAGCCACGTCCCTGTGCACACAGAGACATGCAGCCAGGGCTAAGGTGGGAGCAGCCCATGGGCACCCAGGCAGTTACACTGTCGTTGGGGCTGGTGGGCAGACCAGGGCACAGGGCAAGGCACCAGGGAGAGACCTGATGTCTCTGGGACAGCAGCATTTGTTTATCCAGCCTCTCTTGCTCTTGTCCCAGAGTGCCTACACTGACAACCCTGGTTTATAAAGTCACAGGTTGCAAGATTAATTGGGCTGTCAATTCTTTTTCCAGCGAATGAGCTATCCAGAGAGTCTTCTCCAAGGTTCTGTTTTCAGTGGGCAGAAATGTCGTTTCAATACTTGGGGAGAAATATAGACAAGCTTTGTGAAACTGAACTTACATCCTGCTCTGTTTTAAAGCTGAAAGTGATTGAGTTACTCCATAGCTGTAGGGTGATCTGAGCCCTAACCAATGCAAGAATTTTCCTGTGGAATAGGGGAAAGTGAGACCTCTTGCCTAAAGGGCTCATTGGTGTCTAATAAAATTTAAATTTAGGTCAAAACTTTTCTTGTCCTCAGCCAACACTTCCTTAATGTCTGCTTTCATGAGCCTGCTGTTGTTTAGCCTTGAAATGCACTTACTCAGAAGCATTTGAGGGGTCAGTAGCCAGGTGGGGATATGTTACCAGTGGGAGTCTGTGCTGAAATGGGGGATTTGGCTCCCCTCTCTCCCCATCACAGTTGCAGCTTCTTCCTGCCTTCCCAGTGGTCAGCAGGGCTCATCACATTCAGGCTGTTAATATCTGTCCAGAAATTAAGCTTTATTAGCCTAAATGCAGTTGCCTTTTCAACAGCCTGCTAACCTTTTCTTCTTGAATCTTTGCTTATGACTTAAAAATCCTCTTCTGGTTTAAGACTGTCACATTTAATCCTTTTTAAATATAGTATTCCTTGGTGAGGCAGCAAGATTTCCCAGGCATCTTACTGCAATAAGACATACAGATGAAATGAAGTCTCTATTTGAAGCTGTCCTTTAGGAGTATTCCACTTTGTCTGTGTTTGACTATAGCTTTTAAGCATCTGTTTCCTCACAGGACAGCTCATTTAAACTTGGCTGGACAAAAATAAAATCTCCTTCTGCTTTACAGCGGAGAGTCCTGAAGCCTGGTTGTAAGATGGGCTGGGAAGCCAGTGGTTCTCTGGCAGCCAGCCATACCCTTGGAGAGTCTTCATGCCCATTACACAGCTCCAAAGTGCTCTGCTGGGATCTTCTGGGCTTCTCCTTGCTGATGAAAATCTCAAGGAGACAGAGGAAGGGACCTGCAGTGCAGTCATACCAGAAGCCTCAGTGGTGAATGAGCCTCTGTTCACCATCTTCTTCCCCAGCTCCACCAGGTGAGCCATGCTGGTCCTACCTTTTTAATCACCATGCAATACATCCAATTACTGTTAAGGTCTGGAGCATGTGTTCAACATAGAGTTTAGGATTCATAATTGCCGTGAGCATCTGTGACAGTGTGGGAGGTACTGGACTTGGTACTGGAACTTGCAAACAGTTCAGTCAGGCTGGTCTGTGCTAATTAGAGGAAGCAGAGCACCATACTCCAATCGCTGCCCCCCCCCCCCCCCCTCCATATGCACCAGCTTCATGCTGGGGCTCAGCAGCAGCAGGGAGGGGACTGAGTCAGTTGCATGGGGAGGTCTATGTGTCCCATTTGGGCTTGGGCAATGGGACCTCAACAGCAGAAAACCAGGTAGAGCCAGCTGGCTGTAAATAGTGCTCATGGGCAGTGGAACTGCAAAGTGGAGGGTTGTTTTTGGGGAAGGGGGCATTAAAATGAATTTTGTGGCCACATAAGTGTGCAACTACCTGTTTTGGGTTCACTAAAACCAGCCATAAACACAGTGCTAAACAAGCAGTGAGCAGGTAGGTGGATGTATGCCTGTATTTCAGGAACGACATCACCATTTACAGATACAAACCGTGGTTAGATTAAAGGCTTAATGGCTGCAATTAAACATCCTGCAGGAATGATTTCCTTGCTGAGCTTTACCTGCCAGCCAGCTCTGCAGTGCCAGCATTTCCATAGCAGTAAGGAGGTGCAAAGGCAAAGCCCAGCATGAGCCCAGCCAGAGGTACAGCCTCTTGCCCCTTGGACAATCGATAGGTGTACACAAAGACCCTTAGCAGCTCTTTCAGTGGGGATTTAAGATGGTTTCTGTAAAGAAGAAGAGGAGGGTTGTTGTCATTGGCAACTCCTTCTTCAAAGATACAGAGGGTCCAATTTGCAGAGCAGACCCATCACATAGGGAAGTCTGTTGCCTGCCTGGGGCCTCAGTTGGTGATGTGGCAAGACAACTTCCCAAATTTGTCAAGTCCACAGATTATTACCCACTACTCATTTTCCAGGTGAGTAATAATGAAAAACCAACTAGAATTCTCAAAGCAATCAAAAAGGGCTTTAGATCAAACGGTAATCGGGAGCGCAGGTCATATTCTCCTCTGTCATAGGGAATGGTGAGGGAAGGAGCGGGAGGAGCCAGGAATTGAATGCCTGGCTCCAAACATGGTGCGAAGAACAAAACTTCGGGTTCTTCGACAAGGGGTTGGCCACACGCCAGGCCTGCTGGCAAACGACGGGGTACACTTGTCGCATAAGGGCATGAGGATGCTCTCTAAAAACTGGTTGGACTAATCAAGAAGGCTTTAAAGTACTTTGGAAGGGGGAGAGGTTTGGAAGGGGGAGAGGGACATCACTACACTCAATAGATTAAATCATGGGAATGGCACCTCAGGCTCTGAGGGGCGGTCTTGTGGTGAGAGCCCCTGTTCTGCCACCTCAGTGGAAGTGGAGAACAGCACTCCAGGTGACAGCCAGAATTCAAAGGTTATCAGTGGGTTATAAACCACCGCTAATAGACAGCCAGGACTTGAGCCTATTCCACTTAGGAAAGGGGTGGAAGCAACAGCCCAACTGAAGTGCATTTACACTAATGCACACAGCTTGGGCAAAAAACAAGGGGAGATGGAAGTAATTGTAAGGCTAGAAAATGATGTAATTACCATCATGGAAACGTGGTGGGATGATTCGCACAACCAGAGTGCTGCCATGGGTGGCTATAAACTCTTCAGGCAGCACGGGCTGGGAAAGAGAGGTGATGGGATTGCCCTCTATGTTAGGGAAAGGTTTGATTGTGTTGAACTAAAATATGCTAATGATAGGGTGGAGTGCTTGTGGGTTAAAATCAGTGGAATGCACAGTAAGTCAGACATAGTGGTGGCAGTCTGTTATTGTCCACCCAGCCAGGACAAGGAAATCAATGAGCTCTTCAAGAAGTCTCGCGATCGCTGGCCCTCGTTCTTGGGGGAGACTTCAACCTTCCAGATGTCTCCTGGAGGTATAACACAGCAGAAAGGAAACAGTCTAGGAGGTTCATCGAGTGTATAGAAGACAACATCTTAACACAACTGGTGAGTGAACCGACTAGAGAAGGTGCCCCACTGGATCTGCTGTTTGTGAACAGAGAAGGCCTCGTGGGGGAGGTGACTGTTGGAGGACACCTGGGGCACAGTGATGATGAGATGATAGAATTCTCAGTTCTTGGACGAGTAAGGTGGGGAGTCAGCAGAACGGCCACCTTGCACTTCCAGAGTGCAAACTTCAAATTGTTTAGAAGGCTGCTTGATAAAGTCCAGTGGGAGATGGTTCTAAATGACAAAGGAGCCCATGAGGGCTGGATAGTCCTCAAGAAGGAAATTCTGGCGGTGTGAGAGCAGGACATCCCTGTGTGTCGTAAAATGAGTCGGTGACGAAGAAAACCAGCTTGGCTTAACAGAGAGCTCTGTGTTGGTCTCAGGAAAAAGAGGAAAATATATGTGCTTTGGAAGAAGGGGCAGGCACCCCAGAAAGACTACAAAGATGAAGTGAGATCAGGTAGGCAAAAAATTAGAAGGGCTAAAGCCCAACTGGAACTCCATCTGGACAGTTCAGTGAAAGACAATAAGAAATGTTTCTTCAAGTATATTAACAACAACAGGAGGACCAAGAAGAATCTCCCTCCTTTACTGGATGCAAGGGGAATGGTAGTAACAAAGGATGAGGACAAGGCAGAGGTACTTAATGCCTTCTTTGCTTCAGTCTTTAATAGTAAGGTGAGATGTTCTCTGGGCTCCAAGCCTCCTGAGTCAGAAGACTGTGAAGATGAACCCTCAATGTTCCAAGAAGGCTCGGCCAATTAAACATCCACAAGTCTATGGGGCCAGATGGGATCTACCCAAGGATGTCAAGGGAGCTGGCAGAGGGCCCTTCCAAACCCCTTTCCTTCATCTATCAACAGTGCAACATGGTGCAAAGCAAGTGTAAGTGTAGTGGGTTGTCTTTTGGCTTTTTTTTTTTTTTTTTTTTAGGTCTTCCTTAACAACAGAGGTCAGGATTCATGGAAGTATTCCATATCTTCCTTTAACATAACACAACATATAAATAAGGTGTAGATAAGAGTTCATCCCTTTCTTCTTCCAGTGAGGTTTGGGAGTAGGAGCTCCCTTCCATTGGTCCTGTCTGGAGCTGAGCCCTGCAGTGGCTGCTTGTTGTCTGCCCACACATAGGGGGAGAGTGCTGGGTGGGATTGGGCTGTCTTGCTTTTCTCAAGGGAAGTGATGAGATTCTGCTTGTTCTTTACTTAGTTAGTGGGTTTTACAATTGTGCAGACTTGTTTTGGTTTAGTTCCTTTTTGTCCTTTTTTCCGATTTTCCCCTCCCCTCTTCACTTTCTTGGGAGTTTTGCATGATATCCTTTCTGTATGTAGTATATGTAGAAAATACATATATATTTAGTGTGATTTTGGTTTTTTCTAAGTTTTTGTATATTTTTTTTTCCTTTGCCAGACAGGGAAGGGGGGGGAGGGGGCGAGAGCACTTTCACTGAGCGTTGGAGAGCATACTGAGAAGCCAGCTCAAACCAGCTCAGTAAGAAAAACCAGTGGGTAGGTGGCAGGGTGCCATCAGGCAGCACTCAGCTCGGGAAAAACCCAGGCAGCTTTCATTAGTGCTTAGAAAAATCACTTGATTAAAATGAGCACAATGTTTGTTTCAGAAACAGAGAGAAAGTGCCTGAATGCATAACTGCCTTCTCTGTGCTCTATAGGCACCGTGCACCCTGTGTAGCCACCTAGCCAAGCCATGGGGTGAGGAGGGTCCCTGCCATCCCCTGTGGGATGCTGCACCTATGTGCAAATGGAGGAGCCAGTGGGCAGCACGTCAGGGCAGTGCTCTGCCCATGCTTCCCCAGGCATCAGACCTTCAAAGGCACTAGTATTTTGCAGCCTGTATTTTAGGGTGAGGAACAGCCAGTCCTGGGGCAATGGAGACCTTCCAGGAGTGGCTTCTTGAACTCAACCTGCACAGTGAGTGCTTTATCCCAATTAGTCCTCTTCCCCGCTCTGCAGAGCTGTTATATGTGAGACAGCAAGGTTTATTTAATAAACCAGATTTACCCACAGAGACGAAAGGTGCATGTAGAACTGCAGCAAGGACACAGTGTCCCATGCCTTTGCAAAGCAAAGTTCTAGTGAGCAGAGGTTGCCATTTTAATTTTTATTTCAGCCCCCACCTTGGCAGGTTGGTGCTGCCCTGTTCAGTACAGGCAGAAGTGCTTTCAGACACGATGGCAGCTGAGGGGTGCTCAACCAGGGAGTTAACCAGTCTCAGGTGTCCATCCCAGTCCTGATACTTGCTCTTGCATCATCATTATGCATAAAGCAGCTCTGATGAGTTTGGGGACATTCAGGATGCATTTGCACCTTCATGTGGGTTTTCCCTCTCACAGGCCAAGGTTTGGCTCAAATCATGCTGTGGTGCTCAGCCTCCCCTGGTACAGCCACAGCAGTCGGGACATGTTTCGGTGGGGTAGCAAGACCTTGGCTCCAGCCACCTCCACAGCACGTGGCCAAGCCAGCAGGTCACAAAGCCAAGTTTTAACCCACTCAGACTAAAGAAAACTCTCTGTGTTCAGTGAAAAGACAAAAATAAAAAGAAGGATTCAGCAAATCAGGCAAGATCAAACCTCCTCTTGGCTTGTGTACTGTACCCCATTAGGCAATGGCTGTGGATATATTTGCTCAGCCAGCTGGGAATGGATATGTCCTGGGGGAGCAGGAGGGCAGTCTTGGATTAGCAAGCTTGCTTTGGGTGGAGTAAAACAGCAAAGAAAGCAAAGGCCGTATTTCTACTCATCTTTAAATTCAGGGTTGCTGACAGTGAACTCGGCTGTAAAGCACTTTGCTGTCCGAGGATGAAAATTGCTAGATGAAAGCTTTGTATATTAGTTTTGCTTCAAGTACAACTGTTATAATTTGAAGTGATTTTTAGTGCCTGCTTTTGACATCTTCTTTGCAGCCTTGCAGAATTATTTTCATTGGCCTGAAGAGTAAATATGGCCATTTCCAAGCTGAAACAGTTTTCTGGTAGAAATTGCAGCAAGGTTAAAATTCAGGCTAACACAATATTGTCTGCAAGCATTATACGGAAATGGTGTTCAGATGAAAACAAACATAAGGAGAGCCAAAGAAAACAGCCAGATTGTTACAGCACTGAACTGCTACATTTTTTCATTACACCTGCAGTGCTCATTTTGAGCTGGCTATAAATTTAGAAGTCTTTAAAAAGAAGCAGCAAAAACAAGGAAAAAAGTAAGGATCAATAAATACAAAGGAATGAAAAGCAGTGAGACTGGTCTCATATTTAGGCTAATGTTCAGCTTGAGAGAATTACACCTTCACCACTGTGGCACTGGTAGGGTTCAGGAAAAGACATGCTGCTCATTAACTCCTGGCTGCTCTCCTTGGTATCAAAATGGAAAGATTTAAACCAAAAGTAAAATGAGATAAAGTTGTTTTGTCTGACAGCAGAGCAGGCAACCCAAAAGGTGACTCTGCTGTGCAATTAGAAGGACTTGTCCTCAGCCATGCTGACAGCTCTCCAAATTTGGCCCCAGCTAGGCAGCAGATCTGCTTTTTGGTGCTCAGCTGAACCTGAAAATCAGGGCAGAGGGTTTCTGTGGTGCTTTCTTCCAGAAAGCTTCCACAGGGGAAAGGGTAGTGAAATACTGAACAGTCACTTACCAGAACAGTGGGTTCCCTTGGATGAGCAAAGCTGCCTGGAGGGTGGGTGAGCAGCGATGATCCTGACACGACCTGTCTGCAGTAGGTCCTGCCCCTCCGGACAGGGAAGATGCTGCTCAGTGTAAGCAGCTGGCCTTTTCCCAACAGGATACTGCCTACCACACCCAGAATCATTAGGCTGCAATAGACTTGAGAGCCTTCTTCATTTACCCTTGACACATAAGTTGACACTGCTGCAGGCTCTGGAGAGGCAGGTAGGCAGGTCAGCCAATTTTAAAATGTTTCTTCAGTGCAAACAGAAGAATAAAAGAGAGCATTCATCATCTTCAGCTGATATAAATGCATGTTCACCTTCTCTCAATCACAACTGCCCACCCCTTCCAAACCCCAAGCCCTTCCTGCCAACAGGAGGACTCACTTTTCTGTTTAAATTCTCCTCCTTGGAACGGTGGCATCTATAACAACGTTGAAAATTTTCTTATTATTTTGCTTTGCATCCCAGTTTCCTGTGCTTCTCAAAGCATCTTCTACAGAGACACCTTTCCCTTCCTTGTTTTCCTATTTCCTGTCAGGCTAAAATTCTGACAAAGTTGTTTCGTTTACTATTTCTTCAACAATTCTTGAAGGGCCTTTTATCTTTCCTTTCAGTCATTTAGTTATTGTTTTTTCCAGCAGGTCAGTTCTGCTGGCAGTTTTCCCTGATTTATGCCAGTTCTTTGGAGACATTGAGTAGCTGTATTACTTGGGGATTGCTCACACGGACTATAATCAGGTCATGGTCATTACTCCCTAAGCAGCTACCATTTTTTCAGCAATTAAATCATTGCAGCAATACAGCATCCTCTTGCATCCAGCTTAACAGTTTCTGTGTCAGGGAATGTCCATCTGAACCCTCATCAAGCCTCACTGTGGTGACCCATGTCACCAGTGGAGGTTTCCTTCATCATCACCACAGGAGGGAGGATGCTGGGAGGTGGTGCTAATCTCTGACTTAATATTGCAGACTTTTTTCCTTCTTTCTTTATATTTGCAAAAAAGAACCCCCTACATTTCCCAATGATGCCACATGAATGACTGATCGAGAGGGGTTTTTTAATTACAACACCCTTCTCCCAGGGTGCCCCAGCCTTGCAGCTTTCAGGCACATCTAACGCTGACTGCACCGTTTTCGTGGCACAACCCAGTAACACTACTGGGGCAGAAAACATTTCCTGGCTGCTGCACAATTCTCCTACATCTATAGAAAAAGCAGCCAGGCCCCATTTGCCCATTTACCCTGCATCAGCTGCAATCTCCCACACGAGCTCCTGCGTTGATATTGCACAGAATGGCTGTGTTGCAGTTTTAGGTCTTTTAGAGAACTTTTTTCTCCCCTTGCCAACGCTGGGACTGGTGGTGGTGGGAGCTTGGCTGGCCCGTGAGTTTGTGGGAGGGCAACATTCCTGGGGACATCCCGGGCAGAGGGGTGGCTGCGAGTGTGGACGGGCAGCGGCTGGCAGAGAGCAGCCCTCGGGGTCACCAGCCCCGCTCCACGGGGCTCTGTCAGTTCCCTTCAGAGAGAGAGAGAGAGAGAGAGAGAGAAGAGGAGTGAGCTCAGCACCAGCTGGATTTCTCTGTGGACTTTCTGGACTTCTTCCCATTTCCTTCCCCCCTTCCGCCCAGTGCCTCCTAGGAATGGATTTCCAACTTCCAACCTGCCTTGTGACCGCCCTTCCTCATGAGTTTTGTTTTGCCCTCGGAGCCCATCAGGACCACGGGGGACTGACTTAACTCGTTTGAGGTGTTGGGTTACAGCGTTCCTGTCCAGTTTTGTGTTTGGTTACGGATATATTTTGCAGTTGAGAACTGTTATTTTTTCCTATACAATTTCATCTTCTCCTCTTGATTAAAGTCTATTAATTGCAAAGGGCTGTGGTGATTTTCTTGTGGGAGATACAACCCCAACAGGCATCTTGGTTTTTCATTTAAACTAAGACAGGCTGATAAGTATTTTTGCTTCAAGATGAGTGACTTACAGTTCAGGGATTTAGTGATATCTTTTTCTTGTCTAATCATCCCTTTCTCACTCTCAGTGTCTTTCTGACAAAAAAAAATTGCTTTTTGTCTTTCTATTTTCCATAGCATCTTACAAGAATCTTTTTTTCTATTATATCTTCAGCACAGAATCACAGAATTCTGTTGTGCTGAGCAGCCCAGGAAGACCTCCTCCTCAGAGCTGAGGGGGGAAGAAAGTCTCGTTCCTTCAGACTACTTTTCTCTGCCAACATTCTCAACCCCCTTCAAAGCTGCGGCTGGGCATGAAGGACCCAAATTACCTTACACTTTACCACATCTCTTCTCCTTTCACAGTAGCTGCCCTACTCGGATCCACCAGTGCACACAGAAACACATAGCAGCATCAGGATGGCTGCTGAGGTTCACCTGCATCTCAATTCATTGTCCCAGTTCTGCGACAAAACCCCAGACAGAGAAGCCCACAGCCTCACTCCCTTTATAGCTGGGGACAGCCTCAGCTGGCCCTGTGTGTAATGAGCTGAGCCTGTCTTCAGCTTCTGCAGCTCTGCCCTGCTCCTTCCCTGCAGCAAAAAGTTTGCACACAAAGAAAGGCTTTGCAAAATAAAATAAAAACCTGCTTTGCTTCTCTATCCCAGATCCAAGCAGCCTTTAGTACCCAGAGCAATAATAAATCTGTATTTTCCTGTGAAAGGCTTTCTGCCTTGCCCTGGTACCAGTTCCAGCCTGGATGGTTTTAACCCAATGCTCTGCCGTGGTTCCCCTTTTCCTGCCACCTCTTTGTGCCCTGTGGAGGCTGGGCACAAGGGAGAAGCTTTGCAGGCCTGGGAGGGTGTATGTGGGGTTACTGCCAAGTCTCTCTGTGGTGTGATGGCCAGGAGGATTGCTGTCATATTTTACACACCGCTCAGTCTGTATTTGCCTGGTTTTGCACTATATATTTTCATTACTGAAAAGAGCTGAGGGCTAAGGACACTTAGCTGTAATAAATACATAAATTGTTGGTGAAGACTCCCAAACACCACAATAGTGGCCTAGGGAAGACACAATTACCTTATGGCGTAATTGAAGCCCTCAGAGAGATCACTTTATTTCCATAGCCCTTAATTTTTTATGAAGAATATTTCCTATTATGTGCCTGACAAAGATGATCATACAGTGTGCTAGGTGAGAGTATGGGAAAAGGGAGGGGATGCAATAACAGGGCTGCAGAAAGTGACATGCCACCTTTCTGTTTTTGATGCACCCCCTGTCATATGACATTGGAGCTGAAAGGGATGAGGGGCAGGGTGGCTGTGGGGAGCTGGAGCCCACCCTGTGCAGAAGGATGTTAGCAGTGTGACTGCACCTTGTAGACTCAACTTTGTGGACCCTAACTCTTCCCTAGTGGCCTGCTGGGACCATGAGGAGGAGGAGGTGAACTCACTGTGGGTGCCCTCAGTGGCTGTGGGGTGGCTGCGAGGCAGTGGTGGGGAGGCAGCTTGCCAGAGCTGGCTCCTGGCAGCAGCATATGCTTGTCCAAATGGTCCATTGGAATCTTCCAACCAACTAATTAGAACAACCTGGAAGTGTTTGTTGCTAATTTGTGAACAGGGAAAGGGAGAGGAGGAGGAAAAGCAAGTGAATGATTGACATCCCAGCCAGGAGATGAACGTGTGCCCTGGGTTCATGGACATAGTGCCGTCCCACGGGGCCATGCGATGGGACCTTTTGCTTTGGCAAGGAGAAGCTGCTGGCAGAGGTTTGCACCTCTGGTAGGTGGGCAAGGAGCCCCTCTACTGCCCTTGCCCTGAGGGGGAATGATGCTCCTGGAGTTCTCCTGCAGTTTGCACCTGCCCAGTGCAAGCTGACAGGCAGGGAGTGGGTGGGTGGAACAGCTGCTTTTGCAGTGCTGTTTTACGTGTTGTGTTAACTCTTTGTGACTACTCGTTATTTAGCTTTGAAATGGCACTAGGCATCTGGAGAGACAGCTCAATTTTTCAGAAAGTTATTTCCCTGATTAATTATATGACCTGCTTTGATTGCAGGCTTTTATCTTTGCTTGTTATTCATTTCGTTTTAAATCTCCGTCTGGGATTTTTGACTCATGAAGTAATATATAATTTGGTTCTGTACATTCATGAGTGTTTTCTGATATCACAGTAAAACCTTTTTGCATAAAAATGGCCATTCATTTTCCTGCAGTAAGTGTAAAAGACAATGTTACCCATAAAGAAGGCAGTTTATTTCAGGAGCAAGTGTCTCCATGGGAAGCAAATGCACCTTTGCCAGGTCAGTTGGCTGGCGTGGTTAAAAAGTGCCCTCTTACAAAGAAAACGCATCCCAGAGTGGCCACTGCTCTGGCTTTGTGCAGAGGGGACAGCTGGCATCAGCTCTAAGTGCACCCTGGGGACCTGCCAACCATGTCCCTGGGGACCTTGGCAGCCCGAGGCCGAGCGCTGCAGGAGAAGCAGTGTGTCAGAATGTGGAAACACAGGAGCTGGGCTGTTCTCATATCTCTGCAAAAGGACGTATTTTGTTTATTCTTCCTCTCCTCAGCCTGAATAAACTCAATACATTGTGTCTTCAGGCTTTTCTTCGCACTGTTTTTCATCATCTCCCCTGCCATAACAAACACTTTCCATTTTATCCCAGCTAATAAATGACAGAGTCTATTACTGGTCTCATTACTGGGGTGACTGACTGATATTCTCCAACGTGGACCAATGCCATGCTCCTCCTTAGGCAGCACCATGGATGCTACTGGCATGGGGTCCTGGCAGCTCCTGGGATGTGGGCAGCCTTGATGCAATTAGGCATTCACAGAGGGTTCATATCAGAGGATGTTATTCCATTCCCACACATTCCCTGGAGAAACGAGGGTTAAACAATGAAAAGATTGATTTTCCAATGAATGCCAATTTGTTTTCTAAACAGAATATCAAATTACAGCAGGCTGGGAGGAGGGGAGCACAGCATAGTGCAAGAGGGGTTTGTTCTAAATGGGCAAACAATTAATTCCCAGATTTATTACAACGATTGCAAGTGAGAGTACATGAAACAGTAAATGCATTTAATTTGAAGCCTAGCATTTCCCCTGATGAGATTGGGAGCTTCAATGTACTCGTGCCATTGGTGAAGCTTCCTTTCTCCTGCAGAGAGAGAAGTTACCTCTTCATTACTTCAGGAAATCGATTGGAGACTGATGTGAGGCTGGAAATTTCACACAATGCTCCCCAGATTGCCTCCCTGACCCTGCTTTAAGGACTGTTGAAAGTGGACTGGATGGGACCTCACAGCCCCCTGGATCTCTCTGTCTGCAGGGAGAAGCATAGCCTCACTCCCCTGGGTGTTTGTGGCAGTTCTTGGGGGATGGACACCCTGACTGGACCAGGGCCGGATGCCCCAGGCCGGATGCCCCAGCAGCACGCCGACTCCTGAGCTGGCCGTGATGTGGCAGTTGGCAATCGGAGTGCATAGACTGGGACTCCTGGCAGTAACAGCAGTGGCTGGAGCACAGGGCAAGACCCCTACATGGATGCTACCCTGAAAATGGGCATAGAATGGGTGCATGCGCCTGTCTCGGCACTGCTCTCTGCTCCAGCAGAGCTGCTCATTGTCTCCTGATGCAGCTCCTGAGAACACTGGCCACATGTGCCACTGCTTGGGAGAAGCTCTTCACAGTTTATGGGTCTGGAAGAAATCAGCAGGATGGATGTGCAATAAATAAATTCATCCATGCAAACCCAAGTGACTTTCCAGCTAATTACCTAATGGCTTCCATAAGAAGGATATGGAACTGTTGGAGCAGGTCCAGAGGTTGCTACAAAGATGATCAAAGGGCTGGAGAACCTCTGCTATGAGGACAGACTGAGACAGTTGGGCTTGTTCAACCTGGAGAAGGGAAGTCTCCAGGGGGGCACATAGCAGCCTTCCAATACTGAAAGGGGCTACAGGAAAGCTGGGGAGGGACATTTTACAATGGTTTGTAGTCATAGGATGAGGGGGAATGGCTTTAAACTGGAAGAGGGAAGATTTAGGTTGGACATTAGGAACAAATTCTTCACAATTAGGGTGGGGAGGCAGTGGCTCAGGTTGCCCAGGAAGGCTGTGGCTGCCCCCTCCCTGGAGGTATTCAAGGCCAAGGCCAGGTTGGATGGGATCTTGAGCAGCCTGGTCTGGTGGGAGGTGTCCCTGCCCATGGCAGGGGGTTTGGAACTGGATGGGCTTTGAGGTCCCTTCCAACCCAAACCATTCTATGATTCTATGATTCTGTGGTAACCGAGAGGAGCAGAGCAGCTAAAACACCACAGTCTCCAGGAGGGCCTCTTCTGAGTTCTTGCGCATCCCAGGCATGGCAAGAGGATCAGATTTGGACCTGGCTGATGAAATAGGCTCAGAGGACGATGCTGGGCAGGGATGCTGGTGTCATTGTGGCATTAGCAACCCCCAGACACATAAAACTGGCAGTGGCTGGTAAGGATCCAGCTGCCAGGGAATGCTCTCCAAAAGGGAGAGTCCAGGTCCTACTCCTAGAGCAGGCAGCACGCCATGGGGGACACACATGGACCCCTGGCACCAGTCAGCAGGGTCTGGTTTTGCCCTAGCCAAGGGTAAAGGTTGCCGTCTTCCTGGTGCTGATTGACACGTGTCAGGGGTGTGTAAGTACATGCAGCTGCTTTATCCTTCCTACAAATTCCTGGCACCTCCTCAGTGCTCTTGAGGTGCTTTCCCTGAAAAGTCAGCTCCAGGCAGAATCGTCAGCAGTGCTGTTGCGATAATAGATTTCATTGGCAGGGCTGGTAAACAAGTGCCTTGAAAAACTCAGCTGAAAATAGAGTTGTGACCATTTCCTGCTCTCCTAAGGAGAATGGAGCATCCTCCCATCCAGGCTCTTTGCCTTCGAAGTCCCCAGACAGACCAATCTGCTTGTGAAAATACAGCTGCCTGTTCCTGATAGGGCCAATGGCTTGGAGCCTCCCCCTGGTCCTCCCATGGTCCCCAGCAGGCACCAGTACACAAGGCAGTAAGAGGAAAGAAGCACAGGGATTTGGGGTCTAGAGATTGCCCAGGGTTTGGGGAAAGGGGATTTTCAAAATTATTTATTTTGCCACAAACCAAATGGTGAAATTGTACCTGGAATGCCTGGCTCCCGCTGACTTTGCTTTTATCTTCAAAGGCCACAAGCATGTTGAAACCCTCAAATCTGAGATGATCAAGCTATGATTCAGCAAGACTATTGCAGCAGCTTATAGGTATGAAATTAATGGTGTATAATTAGAATGGCAATAATGAGAAGTTATTTAATAATTAATTTCTTCTCATGAATTATTTGGTGTATGCTTAACTTCAGGGCTGATGGGTTATTTAGCAGAGAACACCTCCAGAGCCCTCCTGGGGCATCCTCTGGGTGCTGCTTGAGTTGGACCTTGTTCCCCATGAGCTCTCCGAGGGCCAGAGGGGTAACAGCAGGGAGCTCTCAGCTGGCTTTAGGGTTGCATCCCCAAATGCAAATTCTTTAAAACACAGAAATCTCATTTCAGGCAACATTGCAGCAACAAGACATTTCTGCTTCTGCGGAGGGAGAAGAGATCCATCATCTGCATGTCTGTGTTTATGGTTTGAGCCTCCATTTGCTCTTGTTAACTCTAAGTTACTAAATTTGCAAGAAAGTGAGTAAATCAGCCTTGGCCCTTCACAGTGGCACAAGACGTCTGCAGGCTGCGTTATTCTCACAGAGAACCTGAGCTCAGCTCTCAGAATAAATGAATTTTGGCTGTAGTCACAAAACCATCTCTCCTTCCAAGCTCAAAACCCAGGGAACACACGCTTGTAGAGATTCATGGGTGCCAGCCATCACCCTGCCTGCAGCCAAGCCATGCCCATCTTCCCTGCCCAGCCCTGCGAGGTGACTGAATCGCCTGGCCTTCCTAAGCCTCTGAGCCCTATGCCTTTTGACACCAGCATCCCAGTGAGATGCTGGCATTAGCAGGACTGTCTCCAATTGCATTTCTCATGTGGTGTTTTGCCTGGCCTGGTTAGAAACCTGTGTCAAGGCTCATCTTCTCTGAAGCAGAGCAGCTTCTCCTGCTGGGCTTGAGCATATCATTAAAATGATCCCCCGTTACAGACTCAGCAACACCAGACCTATTTCTACAGCAGGGTCTGTCTGACTACATACGCTCCCCAAATTGGTTAGATAGTTGGCTCAAAAGATTTTGCCTCCATCAGAAACCCCAAGCAGTGGGGTGCTGCAGGCCATAGGCCTGCTTAGCACATCCAGCTGTGACATCCCTTCAAGTGTCCTTCACCCCATGTGCTTTTTCCCTTTCGCACTGTGCATACAGCCTTTCCGTGCAGGCTAAACCTCAAATTCAAACCTTGGGCACCTTGGGATGATTTGAGCCACTGAGACATTGAATGTAAATTGCTGACACACATTGATGACCACCCAAGCATGGGTTTTACTCCATTGACATCATCATCTTCAGCAGATCTCCTGCTCATCTAATTGGAGAGTCATACTTTCCTACTGAGCTTTTAGGGGGCATTTGTAATGCTTGTTGGCTCCTTCCCTCTCCTTCCTTCCTGGCCCTGGCTCCACAGTTTTTTCTCCCCGCTGCATGGGGAGGGAAGGATGACAGGCCAGGACTACTTGTTACTTGCACGTGCCTTAAGCCACTTGGTTGAGCAAAAACCCCACGGTTCTTCATTGCATAAGTCTGTTGGCACAAAGCAGTTGACATGTTTCAGCCCTTGCTCTGCCTGGCTGGACCCCATGGAGGAGAGGAGTTTGGAGTATGGAAATGCTCTTCTGGCCCCCAGTGGGATGGCCAGCACAGCACAGTGGATGTGTGCTGGAAATGCACAGCTATTAAATCCCCATGATGTCCTGAACAGCTTTCATCTCTCACCAAGATGTGACTCACCTGCAAAAGCATGCCAAAATTGGCTCAGTCTGTTCCTGGAGTTCCCTTGTTCAGTGTCTCTCTATTTTCAGTTGGTTCAGTCACCTCCTGGACTTGCAAAATGAGATGTGTTGGGCATTTAGACTAGGATATCATTACTTCTGACCAATAGATGTTCTCTTTCTGCTCTGCTTGAAATAAATAGATTTTCCTTTTATTTTGTCCTCTTTAGCTGATCAAGAACAACATTGAGAACCAAGACAAACCCCCTTCTTTCCCACTGGCAAGGATTCAAGCAACCACGCACAGGTTGGTTTCAGTGTCGGTGAAATGCCTCCTCCTCACACTGAATGACTGCTCTTGCTGCTCTGTCAAGCATCTGTGCTGCAGTGATAAGGATGCTGCTGTCAAGATGTGATGCTGCTTATGGGTGAGGCACATGGTCCCAGGTGCACAGCAGCAGCACACCTTAACTCTTGCCATCTTTTGTTCCATTATCTGATGCAATATTTCCCTTCCCCTTCCCCTTCCTTTTCTTTTCCCCTCTGCCTTCAGAAAGCCTTTTTCTGCAGCATCCTGTTGTTTCCTTCCTCCTGAATTTACATCTCAGTGACTGTAATAAATTTCAATGGAAATATTGCTCCGTATTTCCAGGAGCTAATCAAGTGTGATTGTGCAGCAGCAAAAATCTAGGGCAGCTGCTTGGAAAAGTAAATCCCGAGGGAGGACCAAGCCATGTTGCCCAGAGCTGGCTGGTGCCCATACCTGCCTCTGCCCGGCCAGGAGAGCAGAATGGATGGACAGGGAACACCAACTTCCCCTGCCTTCACCCTTCCTCCATCATCAGGGACTGACTAAAACCAGCACTTTTAAGCATTAAGTATTGGGAAAAAGGCTGCCTCTCATTTTACCCAATTTTTTAGCCATCTGTTTGATGGAGCCAGTTGCAGTGGCATGTGTAGAAGTCTCACTGAGCAGAATTTGTGGTTAGGGAGCTGCTAATATCAGCACCAAGATGAAGCAATTTGGCGAGTTCCATAGATCCATGTCAATTATGTTTCTGTTTGGTTCTTCTCTCCCTGCAGGGAGATGCAATAAATCACCTGCATTTTCTGAGAGCAATCCTGTGCTGCCTGGCCTTGGAGGTAGAAGATGAAGCCTCAGCATCATGTGGGTGGGAAAATGCAGGTACTCTGCACATCAAGGAAAACACTTACATGCAGGTGGCATAAGCCAGCAAATCCAGTCACCCCTGATCCAACCTAAGGTCCTGTATGGCCAAAAAGAGGCTTTAAAATGTCCTGGACAAGAAGCAGTGATTCAACTTGCTGTGTCTAAATCCAGGATCATGTATTACGTATTTCTCACCAGCGTTTGCATGAGATCAATGAGCTCGCAGCCATCAAGAGCCTGCTCTTTGATGAATACCGCAGGCTGGGGCAGGGCACAGCTCAGAGGCAGAAGGAGCAGAGGCAGAGGAGCAAGACCTACCACAAAGCTCCAGGTGGGTCACTGCTGTGAATTCATTGCAGCCTGGATGTGGTGATTCTCGCTAGGGTTAAGGTGCAGAGCAGCTCCCCTCTGGTTTCTGACTTCTTCGCTCTTCTACAGTTTCTCCTACACACTCTTGTTTATACACACAGATAAAAGCTAGGCAGTGACCCACTGCTTTATGAAAAATCCCATCTTGCCAATTTTAACTGATTTAGGGCATACTAAGTAATTTTTCAGAAGACTGGCTTAGGACTGTTTCACATCTCTCTTTTTAGGAAACACAGTACTCCTGTGGACCACAGCAAATTGACTTCCCTCCAGCTTCCCCTCAGCCACAGGGAATGAATTTCAGAGCTTTTTTTCAGCTCATTGTTCTAAGCATTTCCCTTTAGGTTTCTGATTAGCATTTCACAGGCTGTGTTGTGCTGTAATATCTGTGCCTGATGTGGGCTACAGTAGCCAGAAGAGAAATCCATTGCATTTTAGATTGAGATAACAGTTTGATCTGATCTGCTCTTGGGAAAGAAAAATCTGCCAGGGCAAGTCCAGATTCCTGAAGGCAGCATATAGGACAGAGGCACTGGTGGCTCTCCTACCTATCCCTGTGGAGAGGTGACCTGTTCTCAAAAGAAAGCAGTGGGAGGTATTTCAACTGTCTTACTCGATGGCCATTTTTCAAGCTATCTCTAAGCCTGCGATAAGCCCCATGAGCAGGCTCTATGCCATGAATGAAGAGAGAAATTGAAGGTTTCCCTGGCTTTGTGGAGGGCTTGATGCTTAACACAGAGAAACCTTTCTGCATTTGCAAATGCTGCAGATGTTGCACAAGTGGGTTGTCCTCAAGAGGAAAATCAGCCCGTGGTCGGGAAGACCATGCATGGAAATAGGGCAAGGGCCCCTTCTGGATGGGAGAAGGACTCTCCTCCCACACACCACACCAGCAGCGAGTCTGCTCCTCTTAAGCAGCCTTGAAACATCAAAGTCAGATTTAATTTTAAGGTGAGGTTAGCAAAGAGCAGCAAAAAAATCCATTCATGTTTGCAGCCAAAAGTTTTTAAGCCTGTTCCTTGTTTTTAATTATGTTTTCCTACCAGCTGTAGTTATATAGAAAATCTAGCCAAAAAAAAGCAAGCAAAGTTTCTAATTAAGAATTTCTTATGTTTGAAGAAGAAATGCTTTGTGTTTGAGTTCTTCTGGAAACAGAGTCCTTCCATGCTGGACAGAGTTACCCAGCAATAAGAGCAAAAAATAAAGGGAACAGGAGGCAAGGGGGCAGAGGACCAGAGCCTCTTTTCTGCCTGATGTCCTCAGTATGCAGATGTAAGAGTGGATGTCCTGAACTGCTGCATCTCCTGGGCCATCAGCTTGTGCTTGGCTGACCACTGTCTTCCTCCTGGGGCATGCTTTGGTTTCAGGCTCCTTTGGTTGCTGTGGGAATAAAGGTAAATGTGGGAATAAAGCGGGAGTAGGGCTAAATGTGAGGAGAAATGAGAGAAGGCAGTTTTTCTTTAAAAGCAAAGTCAGTGGAGAGGCACCATCCACATGCAGAGGCAGCACACATCTCTTCATAAATGAATGTGACCAGGACATGCTGACCTGATGAAGTAGGGGCTGAGGAACAGGCGCAGCCTACTCCTTCGAGGCCCAATTATTTCCCAAGAGGATGAGTTACAGCCGTTTCTCTGATAATCTATGCACTCTGGTCGACCTTTGCTCATTAAAACATCATTGTAATATCATTATAATACTAAAACACACATCCACACCAAAGGCTCCCTGCCTCCTCCCTGCTTCTGAGGCAAACCCCTCCCAAGCCCTGGGCCTATGCAGTTAAGTTTTGGCAAGCAAAGTGAGAACATTTTCTCCACCAATCGATCGGTAGGGTTTGATGTAATAACTTCAGTCACTCAAGCTCCACCTAGACCTCCTCCCCAAAGGTGCAATGTACTATAAAAAATGCAAAGAAAGGAAGGATTGTGGAGCAGAAAAATGTCACGGAAAATTCTGAGATCAGCCAACGGACTGGACCCCATCTTCCCACCCCCGCCCCCAACATCAGAACATTGTTGGGGAAAGGTCTTTGTGTTTTGCATGCCAAGTATGTATCTTAACATCACATTGGTTATTGGTATCTCTGTGTACTTTTAGCTTAACAACATATTCCTTTCCTGCATATTGCTCCTTTGCTTTCAATGTATCTTATTCCAAACAACCATTGAACCTTTATTTAATCACGAGTTGTTATAATCTTAATAAATTGACTTTTTTATACACATACAACTCACAGGAATCTTAGAACTGTTAAGAGGGATTTAAAGGGAGTTTCAGATTTCAACTTGGCCAGATAGACAAAGAGTGATTGTCTTCACAAGATTGCCAATAATAATCGGAGAAAGAAAACGGTTTAGAGCAAGATGGATGATATAATATTATCCTCACATTATTGCTTAATTTTACCATATTCTGATGGGCTGGGAAATCACTTTCATTTGGTTAAAAAAGATTTTCAGGCCCAAGAAATGCGGTGAGCCATAAGCTGGACAAGATGAATTGTCTTGCGTGTTTGCTCAGTGGTTTTGCTGCAGTAGGCTTTTGGAGGAAAAAGGGTTAAGCAGATAGCTAACTCTCATAAAGTCCACTCTCCCTTCTGAAATCTATCTTGTTTTCAAATTTATTTCATCATTTCATGACAGTTGCCCACTCCTCAGCAAGGAATGGGGACACTGGCAGAGCTGCCTATCCCTAGCCGTCATGGATGCTCCTCACTCCAGGTGAGGGCACCTTCATTTAGAGACCTGGTGCTGGGCATTGTTCAGACCCCTCAGAATGTTGTTTGCTTTTTCCAGCCAGCTTAGCAAGAGGTTTTACCCCCTAGCTATACCCTGGATCTTTAAAGAGTAGTCAAAAATCTGGCTTTGAAATACTGCATGAGGGAACACTTTGCCTGGAGTTGTGGCGGAGCGCCTGAAGGTCAGTTATGGCCCCTGAATAAAAACATTAGGGCACTATGCCCTTAATCTTTTTTTATGGCTTTTCCTGCTAGATTTAAGAGCCCTGTATATAAGCAAGCCCTTAAATGAATAGACCTGGAAGTAAAACCTCCTCACATATATTCTTACAAGATTGTGTTCAAACCATCTCAATTTTTGAACAAACTAAAAGGAAAAAAGTGGCTTTTAGAATTGACTCTTCTCTGAGCTACCCCGGTTTTCTTACATGTGCTTTTGGATCTGTAAGCAAGTCAGTAAGTGCCAATACCAGCCCATATCTCTGCTTAGCTTTTTCATTTTTATTCAACCAAGGATCTCATCAGTCCTTTTGTGCACAGCATTAAACTCTTCATCAGCACTCATAATTCCTTTACAGCCTGACAGCATCTTCATCCACAACTGCATAGCGTTTTGGAAGAATTACACTGTATTTGCTACCTGGCTGATCATCACAGTCCTCAGCCATTAATAAAAGCCTTCATGATCAATGCCTCATTAAACCATGAGCATGATATTTTTAGAGGAATAATCCTCCAGGAGAGGCTTTGGGGTTAACCTACTCTCACCCAAGTACAAGCTGGAAGATGAGAGTTTCATCTCCTGACCAGGACAAAGCGCAGCTTCTACCCTTTGAGTGTTTTTCGTATGAGAGAAGTTGTTGTCGAGCCACAGTTGGAAGAGAGGTCAGGTACATGATTTATAAGTACAGTTCATTGTAACTCCAGTTGGCACCATCATAAGCCAGATATAACTCATCCTTCCATCTTGTGGCTGCTGGGAACGCTATTTAAACAGGAAGATATTGTACCAGGAGGAAACAACTGGAGGTTGTCAGTTCAGAAGGGGCAGGAAAAAAGGAGCACAGAGATTTGGGGATGGTGGGAAGCATTGCATTTCCTTCAGGTCTGTTCCTCAGTAAGCTTTCCTCTGAATTTCTCTGTATTGCATACATTTGCCGTCTCAATGACCCCCCTATGTGGCAGTTGAAGACAGCAGTATTGTCCCCCAAGCCTTCTTTTCTGAGCAGACTCAGTTTTCTTGGCCCCTCCTCATCTGTCCTGTGCTCTGTCTGCCTCAATGCCTTGGTGGGCTTCACTGGACCCACTCCCTTACATCCACAACCTTCTTGTGATGCTCATTTTTCTTCTGTGTCCAGGGCAGAAATGGTTATTTTGCTTCTCTCTGAGCCTTGCAGCCACGAAGCCAGGCCTGGTTTAGAGATGAAAGGCTTTCCTGAGAGCCTGCCTGTGACTGCTGCTCTTTAGATATTATTGTGCCTCCTTGTGTTTGAGCCAATATCAATATTCAGCCAAGCCTAAGGAGAGGAAAATCATTACAGTGCACCAGTTCCTCCTCTTTCTTACTTAGAGAAGAAAAAATCATGCTGGCAGCAGATCTGGAAGCAGCGTATCATATACTTTTAGGCAGAGATATCAGCTAAGTCTTTTCCACAATAAGAATAGCCTTGAGCATCCCGGGGCAGAGAGCCAACTGAGGACTTCCAGGCCCTGCAGGGCCAGGGTTTGCAGAGTCCCTGAGGTACAACTGTGGCAGAGACATGATAGCACCAGCTCTGAAACACAGGCCTGCTAGGTAACATACCTGGCCAGACCATTCTCCATGGCCAGTAGCCCAGCTGCTCTAGCTGGCTGCCTGAGGATGCCAGAGAGCAACCTGGGTTAAATGCTCCAGAAAAAGTCTTGATGTAGAGCATGTAGCTTTGTTATAAGTGGTCTTTGAGCAGGAACTGATGCCACCATGGCTCCTCTCCCTACCCGGTCCATCCCAGGCTGTCCCCTGAATTTATTCTCTTGCTGGTTCCCTACACCTGTTCCTTTCTCCCTCTCCCTCCCAAATGGCATGTAACACCCTTCCTTCACGTGTTCCTGTTTCCTTTCCTCAGCCTCAGCCACTTTCCTGGGACTCCATACTCACAGAGCTCTCCTGGTCAGGCCATCAGGTACCCAACAGTGCTGTCTGACATGTCATCTCATCTCCAGCCACTTTCAGCATCTGGGCATCTCCTTTTCTTCCCCTTTCCTTTCACACCATTAGGCAAGCTAGAAATTATCTTTTCAGTCCCAAGGAGCAGGCTAAGCATTTGTATGTAGGCCTATATGCAACTCAAAAGTCATCACTAGCCTAGTTCATTAATCCATTAATGATGCTAAAGCATGCAAAGTACATTAAAATCCTTTTCTTAAGTGGAAAATTCATCCCGTGTCTTTTAGGGTCAGTGCAAATTGATATGCAAGGCATTTGTGCCACTGCAGGATTTAAGAGCTTGTTCACAGTGCTGGCCAGTGCTACCCTCTCCTCCCCATAGCAAGACAGCAGAACCCTCAATCTGCAAAACTGCCAAAATTGCTCTGAACTCCTACAGCAATCTGCCCTACAAGGCATGCCTGGCCAGTGAGATTGATTTTTTCCTTTCTGCAGATGACAGGAGTTAGATGTAATTTACAGTGCCAGGTTGGTGAACACAGAAATGCAAACAGCATCACTCACAGCACAGATCCAGCTGAAGACGTGCATGCCTGCCCTGGACATGTACTCAATGAGCACTGTGCTGCTGGGGATCGTCTCTGATTCCCGGAGGGCAGGAGGCAGGTGCAGGGTCTCAGGGCAAAGGCTAGGATGGCCATGGTATGAGTAGCACCACACAGAGCAGGTGTGGGCAGGAGGTTGCTGCGGAATGCTCACGTTCCCTGGGAAGTGCCAGGCTCAGACTGGAGCCCAGCAGGTAGGAAGCTTTCCAGAGGACTACAAGTTGGAGGTGCACAGACTGCACATCTCTTCAGGAGAAACACTACCAAATACAGCCATTTGTCCTGTCCTGAGACAGTGCTGCTGATTCACTGGACTTGAGGTGGCAGTTACCGTTGGGTCCGTGAGCTTCTCTGAAGAAAGCAGGTTACCATTTTGAAGAACCTGAGGAGCTACCTTTGGTTTTTGAATTAATGCCCAGCTGAGCATAGTTGCTGAGCAAAACTTCACCTCTGTCAGCCGAGAAAATCCAGCAACACCCTGCAAATTTATTATTGGTGTAGCACAGGGTGTGAGGGCGCAGAGGGAGCAGGCAGCAGGTCTTTATGTAGGTGAACTTTAAGGGTCCCTCTGGAGTCTTAAATAACTTGGTGCTTATTCTGTTTCCTGATGCTTGAAGTTACATAGATCTGGCCAGCTCTGTAAATAAGGTCTGTATCAAGGGAAACATCTGACAAAAAAATACTTATTATATTGGAATAATAAGTATATCATGCCAAGTTTCCTTTGGTGTCCTCTGTCACAGTGACCTATGACAGACTCTGTGGTGAGGTGCTGAGATATTGAGGCACCTCACCTCATTTTTTCACCTCCAGGATTTGAAAGGAATGTCAAAAACCAACTTCTATTCTGCTTGAGAACTGCAGACTAGATTGACTTCAGCACACGGGGCTGCCACCACCAAAGGATTTGCCCTTCACTGTTGCTGCCTTCTTGTCCCAAGGCACTCCTTCGGAGCAAGCAATAGGAGGGAAGAGGAGAGTTTAACCTCTGCCACTTGTTCCACCCTCAGGTGATGCAGAGATCATTTCTGCAACAGCACACAGCACCCCTGAGAGCCAGGACTCCCCCAGTTCAGGCAGAGCATCACTCCCCTCCTGGAGGTTCAGCCTTTGTGCGTGGTGCTGGCCAGCCAGCTCCAAAACCCAGCCCCTGGCTCACACAGCAAATGTGGTCTTGGTGAGGCCTCTGCAACTTCTTGCAGCACCAGACAAAAGTGACTTATTGTACAGCAGTAACAATGTGATTTGCTAACACATTACCCAGGGATGGCACAATCTATACCAGTTAAAGGGAAATGTTAAAACTGTCACTTCGGCAGGAGATGTTTGAATGTGCTAAATAGGTCATGCCGTTAAAACAAATATTCCCAACCTAAATTTATAAAGTACTGTAAAGGGACAGACATGTGAATGCTGCAGCATCGAGAGCCTCTCTCTAGCCAGCAGCTGTGGCATTGCTCAGATGCCAGTGCATGGCTGAGGCTCCTTTTGTGCAAACACAGAAAGTCCTACGCAGGGCAAGTGCACTGGCAAGGTGGTTGTGGCCACTTATTGCAGCCCAAGGGGCAGATTGGAGGGGTCTGACAGCCCCAAACGGCAGAAACAGGAACAGGCTGCCCTTGGCCCAGGGAAGAGGATGGAAAGCAGGGCTGTAAAGGGTTGGAAATGCATGATTGTAACTTACACAAAGTGTTTGCCCTCAGCACCTTAGGATTAGGAGCAGGAAGCTGTGCTTAGCCCTCAGAGTGCATGTTACCCTGATAGGTGCAAAGGAACAAACATTTGATTTTCTCAGACAGAAGCCCACACAGGCAGCTGCCCACTGCTGCTGGCCAGAGGACAGCTTTGATGCAGGGCAGGCTTACTGCTTACTTACGACCCCCTGCCCCAAACTTTGTTTCCAGACATTTAATCACTGATCCTTGTAGCAATGGGGGCAGATTCCCATCACACTTCGGGGCTAAGACAGCTAAGGAAGATGCACCAAGGTGGCATCAGCCTGAAGGCCTTGCTGGACTGTGTGTTCCTCTGCCAGGCAAAGCAGCTGGAAGAGCAGAGGAAGAGCAACAGCCTGTCCTCAGAGCTGCTGCTTAAGATGGGAAGGTGGTGTTCCCCAGAGGTCCTCAGTGATGGCCAGATTAGCCCAATTTAGTCATGAGTCAGCTGGGATCTCTCTCCAAGAATGCAGGTGCTACCTAGGAAATAATGGGTTGATAATCACACCCAGGGCTGAGGGAACAAGGACATCGTGGGTTTGGTGTTTGTTTTGCCAAGCACACAGCAGTGGGGATGTGTGGTGGCAGGGGGTGGGTTGTTTTGATGCACTGCACATTCCTGCTGTAGCTGAGAGATGCTCTGTGAGACAGGGAATGTCTTTGCATTTCAAAAAAGGCCCATAGGATTCTCCTAGCTAAAGGGAGAGGTTCTTATCAGCTCTGCTGGAAACACTTGACAGGAAAACATGCTTGCAGAAATGACCTCGTTTTCACCAAACAGACATAGGGAGGGGCTGTCAGTGTTCCCAAAATTTCCTTTTCTCCCTAAACTATTCCACAGCCTCATTCTCGGTTGCTCAGTTCCATGCGAAATAAAACATTTGAACCAGTGTCAGACATGGGTGCTGATCTGGCTTGTGTGCATCGTGCCAAGAGGAAAGCAGAGACCCAGCCCAGAGCTTGTGTGAGCCACAGCTTGCCCTCTCCTCCTGGCTGCAGGGTGCCCACGGCATACAGAGATCTGAGACCACAGGGACTGTTCCATCACTCGTGTCAGCTCAGCTGAGCTCTAGCATTGAGCCCTCACTGCACCTCTGTTCAAAAGAGCAGAGAACTGTTGCCCTCTCCCCACTCCCCTCCCACTGCCTGCAAGAGCAACTCTGCCAGTGCCACAACTGGAGCTTCAGCCAGTGGCACTCAGTAATTGGGTGGGAACTATACAGCAACAGGTGAATCCCAACTTTCCCAAAGGTGAGTAATGAGATCAAAGATCCCTCAAGGGTCCCTCAGTCTTCCTGCTTACACAACAGCCCCATCATCTGAGCTGTGCTCTGCTATTCCCTTCGAAGTCCTGTTGTGCTTAGATTAAAAAGAAAAAAGCCACTGCCTTGTGTCTCGGCTGCTTCAGGGATGGCAGTTTTTGGATGCAGGAATGGTGTCTGCTTCTGCAGCCCAGGGATTTGCCTAACTGCCCAGCGATGAGTGGGAACTTCCTGATTTCCAGCTGCTTCAGTCCCTGGATCCCAACAAGTTTTTTGCTTTCAGAACCCAGAGAAGGAGAAGCTTTAAGCACTGGATGCCCCTGCAACATCAAGGGACCTAGAGACATTCTCTGCAAACTTAGTGAACCTCTACCAGATGGCAAAGCTGAATTTGAACATCTCCATCTTCTATCTCCCTTCATTTTCCTGCATTACAGCTCTATTTAATCTTTTCTTCTTTGGACATGCTGATAAGCACATAATGAAAACCCCTCCTGCACTATGAGTAGGAGGACAGTGAAATACACACAGCAGTTTTTATCTTGCAGTAACTATTTCAGGCTCTCTGCAAATCCTAGCAGCTGTCTCCAATTCAATTACACATTTTCCATTCTGAAACCCTTAGTTGCAAAGCATTATTTTTTCTAACACAGAAGGGCAAGGGATGGGGAAGAATGTGCAACTCTGATAGAGGAGCAATAAACCTATATTTAACTCTTAAGCTCTAAAATAATGCAGTAGTGAGCTAAGTGAATATACTGCTTCTTAGTATAATATAAAGCAATCAACCTAGGTATTGATTTTCTGTCCAGTAACATCTCTGCCATTTCCTAGCCTCACTGAAGTCACAGCCCCGTTGGACCTGAGCCCCATGCTCAGGCTGGCATGAACAAGGAGAGCCCTGGCCATCAGAAAGACCCAGGAGTTGCCCCATCACCTCACAGAGAACTTATATGAAAATAAACCAGGAAAAATGAAATTAAGTCTGTTTCAAAAGCATCAGAAGCCGAAGTGCCATACCAAGAGCCTAGAAATATTATTATATAATAAATTAAGAGTTGTTATCCAAAACAGTCCCCAGCTGCTTTCTCATTTACTGTCCCCCTATCTCTGTTTGTAACAGAAGCATTGCCACACACCTGCCTGTCACAGCACACCAGAAATGCTGCAAATATCATTCCTTTGGACAAATCTCCTTTGCAGGCATGCCTGTACACACCCTGGGCCTGAATGCAGGCAGCTTGCTGCAAGGCAGCAGCCAAGCTTGTACAGAGATGCTCATGCAACTGTTGAATACAATCAGCTGCATAGTGGGACATGACAGAGCATCACCATCCAAGAGCAAAACCAGCCCTGGTGCTGTGTATAACTGTATAATTTTCAATCAATTGCTTAGAAACATTTCAAAACCATGGAGATGCTTATTACTCACCATATCCAGTGGCACTGAGGTCCATCATTTAAGTACGTATCACATGAAGAGGAGAAAGGAGGTCCAGCATACAGGGATCTGTCATGGTCTTCCAGCCCTCATCAGCACAGGCCCCTGGACTGGTCCCTGGAGTCACACTGGCATGTGCAGTATGCTTTATTCAGAGGATCTCAGAATTGCATGCTTGCCCAAGCAGGGCACAAAGCCACTCCCAAAGCATTTGTTATTGTCACACCGGTACAAAGGAACTATTTCATTTGGTTGTTATTTTGGGAAATCAGGAGAGGTCTAATGAACCAGTAGAAAATGCAAAGGGACTCTTGCCTGCTGCCCATCATATTCTTATTCCTGATTGAACCACCCACTCCTGGCTGCTCATGTTGTGTTTGGGCACAAATAAGCCTTAGTGAGCCCTGGGAGCACCCAGTGCTGAACAGTGAATGTAGGGTTATTGATCATGCTCAGTTTTTCTGGGATTTGCTACAAAGGAAGAACTGGGATCCACTCTGTTGCCTGTATGTCATTCCCACCCATGGGAAATGCCTACTGTTATTGCGGATTTGCAGGCAAACTGGCAGGGGTCTTTCTCTAGGCAGAGAGACAATTAATTAACATAATGAATATCATAAGGAAGGTCTTTGGCTTATCAGTCCATTGATCAGAAGACTTCTAGCAGACACTCTGTGGGTTGCCAGCATGGCAACATGAGAGAGGGAACAGACTTTTCCAGCTTTGCCTTTTCTAGGCTTTCAAACGTTGAACCGAGATTCACTAAATATGGATAAAGATGAGCATTAGTTGGATAGTAGGATCTAGGTGAATAAAAACTAGATCCAGTAAAAAACATCAAGGTATCTCAGAAGAGCAGGGGACATTGGAGGGAAAGCTGTGATTTTTCTTTTTTTTCCTTTTTAAAATATGACCTAGGAATATTAAACGCTGGGTTGGGGGTGTTGTAGCATAAGCAAAATCCATTCCCATGGGTGGATATGCAGCTCACAATTTGGTAGAAGACATTTGTATATACAAGTCAACATGTAACAGCTAAATATAGTCATCTCTCTGCTATTATCTTAACAAACCACCCATGCTATTCTTGCTCTGGATGACATGGCTCTTCAAAACCCCCATGGCATTACACTCTCACTGCAGGTCACTGGTAAGAACACAACAAGGGAAAAAACAATCCATGGAGGTTTTTCACGGGTTGGCCCTGTGATAAGAGAAAGGTAGAGACCAGGCTGTACTTCTTGCACAGCAGAGACCATGGTCTTGCACTGCACCAGGCAGGCTTCTGCTCCCCCACCTGTACCAGCAGCAAGTGCCCCCTGGGATGTTGGCCAGACCTCAGCCTCTCTGCTAATGACCAGCCCTGAGGGAGAATGGAGCTTTTCACCTCTCCCACGGTCCTGGAGGCAAACTGCTCAGGCTTCAGATGCTGCCTGGGGAACTTTATTTTTAGAAGATCCTCTGAATTATACATGAGATTCAGTCAGGCACCTGCACCGAGCATGGGACCACCCCAGCAGGAACCAGAAGGAAAGTTCTGCTGCAGGTGCACCCTCCAAACCCACGCCAGCCCCAAAGCCAGCTGCAAGCTCAGCTTAAAGCACAGAGAAACTTAGAGGGGAGTTATAAAGGATGACTGGATTGTGACCCAAGTGCTCAAGATTCCCCTGGCCCTGCAGCCAGCAGCCCCATGCTGTGCTGGGATAGTCCTGAGAAACACGGCGCTTGGATCCCACTCATGCAAGCATGGTGTCCTCCAGGCAGAAAACTGCATCCATCCAGCAGCATTCACCCAGACTCCTCTGGGACCTGCACAGCTGGATGGAGAGGACAACTGCCAGCAGCTGCCAGAGATGGATCCAAGATGGTCTCCTGTAATTGCCCTGCAGGCTGCAGGGATGGGGCAGAGGTGGAGATAGAGGGAGGAGACCACAGCTGGGAGGTACTGAAAAGCTCTCTCATCTGCCACTTGCTTATTTGCACTCCCAAAAAAACTGCCAAACAAATGAGTTTGCAAAAAGACAGAGAAAATTTGGGGGTGTTTTTTCCCCATTCCAGCTATGCTATTTGGAAAAGTTCATGTCTGCAACCTCACTTTTCTTCTTCCTCCTTGCCCCGCTTTAACAGAGGCAGGAAACATCCCAGAGGTTTCCAAGAGGTGAATCTGAGAGTCACTCAGTGATCTGGGCTCTGGCAGCAGCTGATCTAGCCCAAGGTAGATGGGAGCATCCACAGGGTGACACTGACTTCTTCCCAGGATGGCATCAAGCGCCCAGGGTTTGCTCTTAGAGGAGAATTTAATTTCAGAGCTTCAGGTAAACCTCCCCAGAAGAGCTCGAGGTAAGGGCTCAGCCATGCTGCAACACCCAGCTCTGGGCAGCAGGAGCGAGGGGCCAGAGACAACCCGTGTGTCCAAGAGACTGGACTGGGATGGTGACGGAATAAGTAAACAGGTTGCTAGGAGACATCAAACTTGGGATCAATAATTCATGAGATCTCTGCAATGAAGTGACTAATCTGGGTTGTGGGAGGCAGTGGGAGAAATGGAGGAGAGACTTTAAAGCCCCCACTCAGTCCAGGACTTGGTGCTTTTAACCAGGCTCCCTGTCCCAACACCCCAAGAGCCAGGATGTTCATTCTGCAACCAAAACCAGCCACCCTCTTCCCAGCAAGAAGCCTATTGTCCCTGGTCCTCCGCCTGCCAAAGCAGCACCTAGCCTTGGATGGACAAAGAGAAAGACCTGGGGCTCATCCATGCCTGAAAATAACATCAGAGACACCAGCTCAGCCTGGCTACCTCAGCATCAGTGACCACCCCCAACAAGGCTCAGGAAACAGAATCATCTCTTTAGAGGCTGTTCACCATTTCAGACTCACCTAAACAATTGTACATTTAGCAAAGTGTTTTTTCCTTCCCCAAAATATTAAGGTTTCTAATTCATAATGTTAAAAAGAAACAATCCTGAAATGTTTCATTTAGAAATCAAGCTAAATTTAAATAAATTTGAATCAAGTGCTTAATTCAATGTGAAATAAGGGCTTTTTTAAAAAAAATCTCTGCTCACTGCACCGTAAGAAAAATATTCTTTTTTTTCAGAATGTTTCTCAAAATGGTTCTCTGCAAATGAGGTAACTTGGCTGATAATGAGTGCATCTTTGGACTCTTTGCTGAATAAAGTTCAAGGCTTTTACCCAGCCTCACATCCAGTATTCTCCACATCTCCACGAGTAACCTAAACCACATCGGTTCATGTCAGCTTCCCAGTACATCCCTCCCCAGTTTGGAAGTCACATAGCCCGCTAGAGGATGGAACATCTTCTTGCCCCTGGGAAAGAAAAAGATGTCTTTGGGGGTCTCAGCACTACTTGCAGAAAGATGGAGGGAGCCATCCAAAGCTAGGAGGGGAAAAAAAAACCCTCCTTCCTCCCCTGCCCCCCAAAAGCCTGGAACATTGGGTCTGCTGGGAAGATCTCCAATAGCTTCATAAACCCCAGTATTCATTAGCATTCAAGAGAAAGAGCATTGTTTGTAACTGTCTTAGCTCCTCACAAGCTAGAAACACAATTGGAAGAAGAAAACAAGACTTTGATTTGCTTGGAAATGAAATGGACTTTGGATGGGACTGGTTCCAGAATCGCCTGGTACTACCTAAGCAGTACAACCTGAATGAGTGAGATGTTCACTGAGCAATGAAGAGTGGTTTTGGTTTTTTTACCCAGATATATCACTTTGCTACTAGCAAACACTTTGTGAGCAAGGAGGGTCAAATGTCATTTTCAAACCCTCCTGACAGCAAGGCTTTTTGCACTCCACAGCTCCAAGCTAAGCAGTGGGGGTGCTGAGCAGCCTGCTGGAAGCACTCTAGGAAATGGCTGAAATGGAGAGAAATTAATTAGTCTGAGCCTGGCAAATATGCCAGCAACCTGAGCAGGGTTCAGTAACAGAGAAACCAATCTACAGTAGCTGCAATACTATATCCCTTTACTATGAACTTTATAAAGTGCTGGGCCCTGAAGAACTGACCTTTTCCTCTGAATATATTTTTGGGGATAGAACTGTAAGAAGCACCTCGCAGGAAGATGTGTGTATATTAAGCAAAATAAGTAGCCATGTGCTTTTGGATTCAAGACTGGGAAATGCCATGGCAGTAAGTCCAATTTGCACAGCTGATGGTAGGGAGAGTGCTGAGCACAAGGAGCAGACCACACATCCATCTCCTCCAGCCTCCCCAGCCACCGCTGCTGACACAGGGGCTTATGATCCATCAGAAGTCTTCAAGCAGGAAAATAGATCGGATTACAATTTCTAAAATGATAAAGCTCAGCTGATCTCAACCACCCTTTCTCACAAACACTGTACAGCTGTAAGACATAGTCACATTACAATGCGTTACAATGATCTACAGGATCTTTTGCTGGAGATTTGCCGCATCCTGGCTGGATTCCCAAAGGGTTTGCAAACCCTGCAGAGTCAAAGGCTTCAGTGTTCTGTGGCCACGTTTCCCTCTCTCACCATTAGACCTCAACATTCCTCCTCCCTAGATGCATTCATTGCCATGCTGTAAGTAGACATCTCTTTTTAGTGCTGTACCTTGGGCTGCCAAAGCAGTGCTTCACAGCACATTCAACAGCAAGTGGTGGTGGTTTTACTTTCACAACAATAATTACTCCACGAGATGTTTGTCAGTTATTGTGCTCCATGGTAATCAAAACCTCCACTTTGAAAATACAGGGCGTATTCCTGTCTGTTTCTGCTCTGCTCTGTGTGGGAAGATCATTAATTCATGGCTCTGTCTTGCAGCCAAGTCATGATAGATGGGTGGGTTGGAATGAAATTCAGTACTCAGTTACTCATGAAATTTCTCCAGCAGCTCAGGGGAGTTTCGCTCTCCCACCCAGCACCCCAAATCATGGTCTGGCTGCTGCTCCCTGTGCAGCTTGCCATCTTCCCAGGAGGTGTGGTAGTCCCTCTTCTAGCTTCTGTCTCAGGTACCTTGATACATCATGCCTCTACAGCACCCCCTGAGCTGCGCTGGGGGCTGTCGGGAAGCCCATCAGTCTTATCCCGACAGTAAGGAATGGGAAGGCACCACTGGTGATTCATCCCCATTTAGGCAACACAAGCAATTCTCATCTGACTAACTCCATGGCTGCCTGCATTAAGTCCAAGCTCCCTCCATCACTGGATTGTTTATATGATAAAACTGCATGGCAGCACTTGGCACTCTCCTGATCTCAACCCCAGCAAGTTCCCACGCAGATGGCCTGACAGAGCCAGCAGGGCTCAGCCACTCAAACCACACCCTGGGAGAACCTTCTCCACTGGTGCCAGCTCAGGGAAGGTCTGGAGGATCCGGAGGGTCCAACACAGGGTGTTGTGATGGTCTGTGTGCCATGCCAGCATCACAGAGGCAGCCACTTCTGCAGCTTGCAAGTGGCAGGTCCTAGGTTCTTTGTCAGAGCTAAAAGGAAGCTCTGCACCACACTGGCAGGCAGTGACACGCCCAAGCATCTGCATGTAGCCACATAGTTATTTTAGCACAAGAAGAGACCACCCTCCATCCCAAGGAACACGCATGCAGCATGTACTTCACTGCCTGCTCCAGCTCCTTGCAGCCCTGGAGACGTGTGTGTGAGCTAAGTATTTCCAACAAGGAGCATATTCTGTGGCTGCAGCTTTTCCAGCCTCTGATCCTGGTGCTAGAAGTTTTAAAAATTCAGCTTTGCTGCCATGGCATGTCTTAGTGCCCATTGAGTGTTTGCTACCAGGATGGTGACAGAAGATGTTTCCCCATCAGGTAAACCTTCTGTCACTTTGACTGAAAGGTGTATGCAAGCGGTCGAGCTCTTTTTTTCATTCTGGAAGACTGCTCCAAGAAGCACTGCAGGACATGCCCCCTGCACCTGGCATACCTGGCTGCAGCAGGCACATGCCCTGGAAGTGAAGCACCACATGACCTGGGTGACAACTCTCAGCCCAAGAAGTGGTTTGCCTGAAGGGCAGAGAATGCTGAGCAGAACACAGCATGATGGAGAAGCAGAGGTGACAGCATCTGTGGGAGCACCTAGCAAGCCTTTGCACCATGACCAAGGGATGCAACACTTTCCCCCATCTCCAGGATGGTTCCACAGGCAAGGGCAGGAGGCTGTCCCTGAGAGGGGAACACAGCACCAGCACTCTTCTTCTCATCTACAAAAGCTGTAACCAGCACAAAGAGGGCAATCATCTGACACAGTGCCAGGCAAGAGCTGTTGAGTGCAGCAGCGATGCCCCTGCCATGATAGCTAATGCATAATACTGCAGTTGTCTGGCTACAGGTGCTCGAATCTAATTAGGTATTTCAGCATAATTATCATTTTAATTAAGTAAAGCCAACTGCCTCTGCTGGATACACTAGTATTCAAAATTTCCAGGCAAGTTTCCATTATATCTTCCCCTCTCTTCCCACAGTTCATTTCCTCTGCTTTTTAAACAGTTAACTTGAATAAAAAGCTATTTTTTTCTAGATATGACACAACAAAACTGGGCCTCAAAACCAGGCAGCAGGAATGGGCTGCATCAGAGGCTGTGTGGTGCAACCCCCAGCTCACTAACTAGAGGATGGGAACACAAGGGCAATCGTCTTAATCCGTGGTGGATTTCCAGCTATAAAGAAGCTGTCAAGAGCCTAAACCAGACCACATCTTTATGTGACAGTGAGGAACAGCAGGAGTTAGACTCATGAAACACAGACCAAGATCACAATTCTCTTCTTTACAACTGATGAAGAAAAATCAGATAAATTGCCAAAGAAACAGCTTTAAGGACCCAGGGTGGCCCAATTTCATTAGGGACTAAGTCTTTCTGACATACATGATACATCTTATTTACACATGTAATTCTACTGCATACAGATACTACATCACTAGACAGCAGACTGCAAGTGACCCCAGGAGCTGCACTGTGTTTTGGAGGAAATAGCAGAATCCACTGACAGTTCCACACAACTCTTCTTCAGGAGCCTCCTCACTTCCATGCTTATCCCAACATAGCTCTAGGAGGCTTCAACCCTTGGTTGCTACCTTCCAGGCAGAGGGACCACCCCAGCAGGTTGCTTAACACAAAGGTATTCACCATTCCTAAATGTCATAGGATAAAGCAAAACACTATTTTATCAGCCACAAATTCACTACCTTACATCATCCCAGAGCTGGCATGAGAACCTTGCAGAAGCTTCCAACTCTTCCTGAGATCCTGCACCATGTTCTCAGCCCTACTCCCACCTCTGAAACCTTCTTGTGAGCTTGGAGCTGCCTTTTATTCCCCAGCAGCCCTGCCCCAGGTCGATTGCCATCACCTGGGCTGGCCCTGGTAAGCATCCTACTCCCCTCCTCCCAGAGCTGCCCTGGTGTGTTCAGCAGCCATAGTTCAGCCTGAGGAGTGAGGCAGGTTTGTGTTCCTACATGGACAGGACTTGCCTTGAGCTCATCATTTCCAATTGTGGGAATCCCCTGAGGGTGTTCAGGAGAAGTTTGGATCTGACTGCCCCAACCTGCCTGGCCAAGCATCTGCTGAGCTACTGCCCTTCCTGCTCTCAAGGCAATTTTCCAGATAGGAGGCATTTTTCCCTCTTAAATGTCATTCTGAATGGCTCCTTCTACAAATTTCCATCTCTCTCATCAAGAACAGCAGCAGCTCTGGGAACTAAAATCTGTCAGCTTCTGGAGGAATAAATGGTCCATGACTAACATTTCCTTCAAGAAATCAAATAAAACAACAATATATGGAAAGACCGCATGCTTAAAAGGAAACCTTTGGGGGTGTTTAATTTGTGAATCCAACCCTACTTAACTTTTTTTTAATTACTCCCATAAAGCCAGCAGCTTCAAGAACACACACTATATTGTGAGCAGATTCAAATGTATTTATCTGTGTTCATGTTAATTAGATTCATTGTGTATTTGATGCTCCACTCTTCCTTCAAGTTTTATCTTAGAGCAGGCGTTCGTAATTAGCCCAGACTTAGTGTCTAGTAAATGCCAGTCCTGTAGGAAAGGCTCTTGCTTTCCCTATGGACACTCCCTTGCATTCATTGCCTGGTGTCCATAAGGTATGTAGGGAGCTGGTCCTGCAGGAATGCAGCACATTAATGGTATTTTTAAGCCTCAGAGAGGTACAATTTGAGGCTCCAAACCCAGTCAAAATGCATATCAAAAGCATCAAGCTTAATGAGTTAAGCTGGCACAACCCAGTAGGAATAACTCCAGGAGCAAAGGTTGAGCACCAATAAAAAGTTTCACCAGCTAACTGGGGGGTTTCTGACTACAAGCCTCATGTATGCTTTCCAATAAATATGTCCCAACCAGTTCTCACCAGTGACACCCATGATGGTCCTATGCTGGAGCTGCACATACCCACAGGGAGGGAGAAATGAGCCCTAGGGGATGAGGGGTGATGAGGAACATGGGCAGGAGCCAACACAAGGAGAGTGCCGGTGAGGAGCCACACAGGGAGGGACTGAAGCAAGGGTGCTTGGCACTACCAGAGCTGAGCATCAATCCAAGTGTGATCCAAGGCTACCCTATGGCAGGGCAGGGGGTTGGCACACTCCCCGGGACTGGCTCTGCCAGGGTCAGTGGCACCTGCAGAGAAACACAATACAAACTGCCTCTCTGCTGCAAAAGCGGGTGGTTGCCAAGCTTGGATCTCAAAGTTGGGTTGAGGTCCCTTGTGCTCGGTCTCCAGCACGCTGATATACACAGCCAGGCACAGCTTCTGTTCCAGGGACAGGACATCTCAATGATCTCAGAGAACAACACTGCTTTTTAGAAGAAGGTCATTTGTATAAAGCCTGCTTGGCTCCGTTTTAATCAAGTTCTTTTTTCCTTACTTTGATTTCACTAGCTAAATATTTGCTCTTACAGACACTGGTAATTAGATTAATGTGTATTTCTTGCTTATCTGAGAACAGGTTTGGAAGGCAGAGACTCGTACAGTGTGTTTACCTGAGACTTCCAAGAAGAGGCAGCATTTCCCCAGGGCTAGCTGGGAAAGCCGTGGAGAGGATGGAATAGATGGAGGGGATGGAAAGGTGTGAAGAGGATGGACTGGCTGCACTGACACTTAGGGAAGGCAGCAGTGAAGCTCTTGGCATTGCATTCCTAGACAGAGGTTCCTATGCGTCACTACCCATGTCTTGGAGGAGAATTTGGGAAGTTGGATTTGCCTCCCCTCCTCCCCAGAAAAATAAAAAAGAAGAGAAAAAAAAGATGAATTGTTCATTTGCAAAAACATTCCATATTCATTACTTCCTTCTTCTTTTGTAATTTGAAGCAACAGAATCCTTAGCTGCGTTCAAAGGAAACTGTAAAGACTAGTGACAAACCAGTCGCATCTGAAAGCCTCTCTCACTTGATATTCAAGGAAATAGTTTCTTGCATAATGGTAAGTGACATTATTAATTTATTTGGTATTTCCAAGCCACGAAAAGTCTGAAAAAGTGCTATGTTGTGTTAACACTGACACAAAATATGCGCGACAGGTCATTCCTACTCTTCAGTATTGTCAGAAGAGTGAAAGAGAAGAGGTTTGTTGACTTGTCCATCTCTGCACCCAGAAAAAAATGGTGCTGAGGCAAGCCTAACACTGGGCACCATTGCTGGGTGGGGGCAAAGCACCTCTCTGAAAGCAATTTTTAAGAACAGCTTTATAGAGAACAAAGCAAAAAGCTCTGACTTTCAAACAATTTTTTTTTTAAACAGGAAAAAGGGTTGTGGCTTTCTTTTCTCTTTAAGAAAAAAAATTTGAAAGAACAGCCTCTTTTTCTTTCTTTAATATCTACAGCAATACCTTTGTGAGTTCAAGGTGTTTGGCTGCTGACAGATTCAGGCTGTCAAAGGCAACTCCTGCCAGCTGGCACCACACAGACAACCACAGCTCAAAGAGAGAACTGTACTGCAGGCAGGGCCAAAAGACTGAAAGACAGGGAAGAAAGACTTAAGAGGCAAAGTCAACTCTTTGCAAGGTGAGGATTGATATTTCTGGCGCTGCTGATATTCTGCTCCTTCTGCCCATGTTTTAGGGGGCTGCCCTTAGCTAACTGATGGGGTGCTACACCTGCAACAGGTGTCCCTCCCTGCACCATGAACAGCCCCAAAGGCAGCAGGCCAGGGACTCGGGGTGGCGGGTGGGAGGTCTGCAGGGTTTGGTCTCTCCTCAGCTGGGGAACAGCACCTCACCTCCCGCCGACCCTGGGCAAATGCCATGCTTGTGGCCAGTCTCCAGCATTTGCAGAAGCCATCAGGAACTGATCGATGGGACTGAGTGAGTGTATGGCTCGTTATCCACCCTGCTGCAGTTTCAGCAGCACTAACAAGTGCGTCTAGTGAGTGGAGGGACTGAGTTGCGTGGCAGAACGGAACAGTGAGGGGTCTCAGTGCCACTGGAATTACCTTGGTCCCCTCTCAGGGCTCTGCTCTGAGCTGCCTCGTGGGCTGAACTGTCCTGCTGCCCAGCCCTTCACCCATCCAGCCACTGAGCCATGTCTTGCTGCCTCCTCCACCCTGATGACATATGCCAAGTCTTCAAACAAACTCTGTCAGTTTGACATTTTCTAGGCCAAAAATAAAAAACGAAAGGAATAGAAAGAAAGCCCTTGGTTTGTTGAGAGAAGTAGTGCTCTTCACAGATTAAACAGATATGGTAATGTAGAATGGAGTTGACTGAACTCATTTTGACACAGTCATTTAAACCAAAAAGTGCTACTTCATCAAAATCTTCCAGAGGAAGATTTCAATTTGGGTACAATCTCAGTGCAGAAGAAAGAAAAAAAAAGTTCCCTACAAAGCTCTCCATCTACCCATTTGTCCCCTGTAGAGTGCAATATTTTCTTCCTTCTCAGAGGCATTTCCTTTATACTTTCACAAACTCAATTACAAGTAAGCAAAAACTCCTTATGCATTGTGCAAACTGCTCGGGCCCAGAGGAGGAGTGGATGCACCTTCTGCCCACGGTACTCAAAGGGTGCTGCCCTGATGAGGACCTGTGAAGGAGCAGGATAAAACAGGGCAGGGGAACCTGGAGAGGGCTCAGGCAGACATAGAGGTCTGGGGTCCAGAGCATCCCCCTGCCATACCCCAAAACATCAATGGGCTCTCTGCTGTCCCCAGATTTCTCAAGCAGGAGCAAGACCTTGGACACACACCAGGCTTGTCTCCTTCATTTTTGAGTGTGATGGCACAGAGAGAGTATGTCTGTGGGACCTGGAGATCCCTAAGGTCAAAGATTTTTTTTCAGGGTCTGGTAGGAAATGGCCCAGTGGTACAGATGGAGAAGACAGAAGGAGAGCTGGATGGCGTTTTTTTGGAAAGCTCTCTGCTTTGGTTTAATAGAATGGATCTGGGGATGTTATCGAGGGGTCAAATTTCTAATTAGAGTCAAAATTTAGATTTCTGCTTTCTGAATAAAATAAATCTTGGTGTACTTTGGCAAATCTGGTTTCACAAAGTCTGATAAAATCAATATGACATTTTTGGGCAGAGGAGGGAAGGGCAGAAATTTACTTAATTTCTCTATGTTGCTAAAAAATTGAAGTTATTTCTATCAGATCTGTGCCAAAATAAGTTTCTCCTGGATTTTCAGAAACCACCTCTGCAGCTCAAGCCCTCCTCGCAGTTTCCCACTCCTGTGTACTACCCAGCTCCCTAACAAAGAAGTGCAGTAGACTGGGCATGTGGCTATAGAAATTGATTTGAAATTCATCTTTGAGGGTGAGTTTTCCCCAGTATGCCATACCAAGGGCTCAAGAAAACACAACCTCTGCAATACTACCTCACCTCCAGTCCCCACGGGGGCAAAACAAACCTTCCCCTGGAAACAGCCTCACCTGGGACTGTCCTGCCTGACGTTACACAGCAGTTATAATGCTGCAGATTATTTTGTCAGAAATTGCTTGGCACTTGAGTCGGGGGGCATGACACCAGGGGGTGGGCTGAGGGGGTTCAGCAGCCCAGTGGACAGCCTGAGCACACCAGGGGCTGCTCAGATTCTCTGTCTTCCAACCTGCACGCCTGCTGAGGAGGCTTTATAGTTTTTCCCCTTTCTGATGGATCACTGGGTGATTTTTCTTTGCTTTGGAATGAGATGCAGAAAGCTTGACAAATGAAAATTTCTCACACCAGAATAATTCAATTTTATTGTAATTCTTTGCCATGCACCACACTCCCTCAAACTCGCTGGGCGGTGAAAATCACCTGACAGAGAGAAAAGCCTCAGAAAGCTTGGTGGAGCTGCCTATGCTTTCATTCTCCATTGCTCCCAGCCCCAGCTGCCCTGTCAGGGTGAAAAATGTGGATATGAGGATGATGTCCATTCCCCAAAATCTTGTTCTGGGTGCTGGACCCAAGAAAGAGCCCCACACTTCAAGAAGCATGCTTTAGCTTGGCAAACTCCCAGCTGGTTCTCGTTCTACAGCTCCAGCTACAGAAACGATACCTTCTGGGTAATGACATTTTCTTCCTAAAAGTTCTGCTAGAATTCCTGTTTCCCCATGCCATGTGGGGTGGCTTATTAAGTCCTTTACAATGCTCTGCCATTAAGAAGGATACAGAAATGGCAAACACTACAAGCTTATTTTTGGCAGTTTATCACTAGAATGTCCAAGAGACACTTCAGGCAATCAGAGAAGGATAAAAATTGAAATCGACTTTTTGAAAGAAAAGTCCATTCCCTTGTGTGATTATTTTCAGCCCTTCAGACCTAAAAATCAGTGCTGCAGGGTGGAAGGTGATGGTGCGTGAGCTGACTAGAGGCACCCCTGGCTTCGGGTGATGCTGCCTCTCCCCAGCATTGGGGAGGCAGTAAACCACCTCCAGGGCTGCAGGTGCCCACTCTCCAGGGCTGGCTGTCGTCACCCATGCCCAGCTCTGCCCCATGGGGCTTCTCGTTTTGGAAGGGATTCAACATCTTTCATTGCCACAGTTTTTAGAAGGGAGAGGTGTCAGTGCCTGCTCACTGCAGGGAATGTGTCTCTTTGGAGGTGTCTAACTGCTACTGCACTTTTTAAAGGTTTAAGGGCTTATGCTGCTGGAGAGGAGGAGGACCAAGAAGGATAAATTAGAGCTGTGAAATTGGAAGCACCTCAGCAAGTGCTGTTAGCAGGACTTGCACAAAGACGGGCAGGAGGATCACACATTGGATCAGACAGCACGAGATGGGCAGCAGAAGACAGGAAAGGCTGTGCATGAGGGCTCTCCTTCAGTCCCTTGTAGTGAAGATGTGGCCCCATACCCCTGAGCATCCTTGTGTGTGTGTGTTAGGGCCCATGCGTTCCCACAGGACTGCTCCTGGTCATTGCCCACCGCAGGGCATTGCTCTCTGCCCATGGTGTGGGACAGCCTGGAGGCTTCCCCAGGTTGTTGTTGGCAGCTATGGGTGATGGTTCCCTACTGATGGCAAATTCTAGCCTGGCCAGTTTTTCTGCCTCTTAATTTACACTTCATTGGTGTTAGGCAGTGGTGTTTTTGAAATCAAAATGTCATTTGAATCAAGTGTCTTACAAAAACCTGAAAGCCTACATGTAGTTAATTTGCACAGTAACCTTCACCCAACAAGCCAATGTAAGCTGGCAGGAGAGACACAGACCCAGCTTTGCCTGACAGGGCAGCTAGGGGGGCTGGGTCTTAGCTCCTTGAGTATAAAGGAGCATGGAGTGGGGGTTGGGCAGAGGAGCTTGGGGGGATGTGGCAGGAGGTGGGCAACACAAACAGTCCCCAGCAGGGACGATTGGTACTATGGATGCTATGTAGTTTTGTATGGATGCAGGATGCACCAGATGGGTTGGCCCGGGGGAAAGAAGACCATCAGCCTTGCTGGTGTGTGATAAGGCAAGGTATGGGATAAAGTGAGGTGTGCAGGAAGGTGATACTGCCCTTCCCTGGCTGTCATGGCTGGAAGCTGTCTTGCCTCAGGCCATTTGCAGCATCTCTTCCGCTTCCACTAATAGGATTTGGGAGCTTAGCTACCTTTGTGCAATAATGACGGCTCACTCCAGAGTCTTTCAGGCATGGCTGCTTGCCTGCCTAAAAGCCTGGAAAACTGCTAATGAAAACTAATTCCTTCCCAGAGCTGGAGCACCCGGAGCACCTGGGGAGAGAGGTTTGGCTGCCCACAAGGCCATCCCTTCTGCACACACTGCTTGCATGGCTACCTGCCCCAACGATGCCCTGCAAAGTGCGGGGTCCTTTGGGGACAGCAGCCACTCGCCCCGTGTCACTGCCACCCTCCTGCTCCACAAGGCTCTCTGGCACAGGCCTCCAGGGAGCTGCACAACAGCAGGAACACCATTCACTGCCACAGAGCCCTAGTAAGGAGGACATTTCTAGCAGCAGGTATGGGGTTTAATCCCACAGAAAAAGCTTAATAAAATTCAGAGGCCATGGCATTTCTGGCTGGAAATAAGGATGATGTGAGATTGCAAAAGCTTTTGTCTTTCCTAAGCCCAGGGCCTAGCATCCACCCTGATCTCCTTGCAGATGCCCACAGAAAAGGTTGTTGTTCTATTTAGCCCTCTTGGCCTACAGCATTTCCTGCCCCCAGCCACATTCCAACCCCACTGTTTCCCTCTCCCCTCCTTCCGCACACTCCTGCCCTCCATGCCGCAGGGAAGCAGTGCTACAGGCACTGCAAGTGCCCTGCAAGTGCTGCTGAGTCCAGAAAATGTGGGTTGTTTTTTTTTAAAAAGATGAACTGTGCAATTATTATCCTAATGGATGTGACACGTTCTCCACGTACTGACACACAACATATGGTGCGAGATTACATCCCTTTAAATGATTCATGCAGTTCATCACCACTGCAATTATCTACTCCTTTCTGGAGCTGTGACTTCCTATGTACCTACAATTCACAATCCCCTTCTCACAGTTCCTCCTTGGCTCCAGCTGCTGGGAGATTTGGGAATACAAAATCCTCCAGCTGCGGTGGCATTGTCAGTCTCAGGTAGACTCCAAGCAACTTTGCCCATCGTATCAGTTGCCTCCAGCCCATCTGCTGTGCAATGAATCCAGTCCACAGAGCACAGATGGCTTGTCTTCACTCCTTGCCTTTCAATAGCACCCTTTGGCCAGGCCAGGGTGTCCCTACCAGCATCTTTGTGATGAGGCTGCGAGGGCTGGGGAGGCATATCCCACAGGTGAGACGGTTGGAGCAGTTTACCCACACGAAGAATTTATTACTCCCACAATGGTAAGTTCCTTAAAGGAAAAAGTATTCATTTAGATGCAAATTTACCATCTTCTCCACAGAAAATAAACTCATTTTCCCTATATAAAACTCCAGTAACCTATTTGTAAGAGCACCTCTCAATCACAATATCATCAGTTCCCCAGGAAAATCAGTGCACATTAGCATGGAGTAGTGTATGGGAACAGAGAGCAGCGTCCTGGGCTTTCTGGTCCTTGGGACATTTGAGAAAAAATTAATACTATCTAACTTTTCACACGTTTTGCTGGGGAAGTTGAGATGGATTTTTAATATAGAAACCAGGTCTGTAGGATGTGAATCAAGAGAGCCTCTTGGGGCATTTACCAACAAGTGTTCTTTAATAGAAAATCCATACTATGGCAACATGCAAAGCTTTGTGTTAGGGCAGGAAAGGTGACAATGCTATGTGCTGTTCATTTATAACCAATTAATTATCTCATGGATTCTGTGGGAATGAAACTAATACTAAATTATTTAAGATTCTACAGAGAAAAAACTCTGTTTAAAAAACATTGCTCAGACAGCAAGTTAAGCACTTAGAGGGTGGGAAAAGCCAGATTTGTGGTTCCTATGCAACTTTAATTTTGCTCCATGCACACCGGAATGAGAGAAGAGCCCCAGAAGAAAGGAGTAAGTGATCATTTAACTAAATACTGAATCTTAATGTAAATGGGGGCAGAATGAGGGTCAAACGACCTACAATAAAATTAGCATTGCCTAATTTCTGAAGCATGATCTTACAGCCTTTTAGCAGAAACTTTGTTATGATTTCCTAGTACCTTTTTTTCAAGTTTTCCAATGGCGTAAAAAAAAGCGCAAGGGACAGGAGGGATGATGTCAGAACCTTCCCATGCCTTCACCTAGCCAAGGCAGCTGACTTTCAGGGTGAGGAGGAAGCCCAGCAGCTCTGGTCTTTGCTTGACATAACAGTTTCAGCTGGGGTTTCAGATTAATAAACCTCAGCTGTGTGGGAAATTAATGGAAGATTGACAAAGAGGATTATAAACATGTTCAAGGGACCTGTAGCTGAGGTGTAATAAAACACATTTATCACACTATTTGTTGTTTAGCCTTCTGTGTTGGACAATTAGTACATCTGTGTTTTGATAGCATAAGCCTGTGACAGAGGCACCCTACCAAACATGCTGGAGATGTCTGCCCTGCTGTGGGAAAAATCAAAGCACAGTGGTAAACTTTCCTTGAAATACAGGCAAAACCAGCAGGTTTGGTTCTCCTTCTAGAACGGACAGAGCTCCATAGTATCTGCACCCCAACCTGTGTGCCTCTGCCCGGGTGCTGCTTTGGGGATCCCCCAGTTAGCAAGGTAATGGAAATAAATTTACTCTTTGGATTTTATCCGTGATTCTGTGGTTGTTCCTGCATCCTGCCTGTGCCGGCTCACACAGCTGACAGGTCTACCTCATCACACAGAAATTATCCAAATTGCTTCTCTGCAGCTCTATGCCTGAATCATTTTTCTCTTTCTAAAAGCATTGAAAAGAAATCTCTTGTCTCCAAAGCCATTTTTGGTGGTTCACCCTCCTGAGGCCATGCTCCTGAAGCCTCTCTGCCCACTGCCCTACCTGCAATGTGCATGGTGCTTGAGTCCTCAAAGGCTGAGCAAACCCCCTTCCCCCTGGCCTTCCTCCCACCTCTGACCTCTCCTCCTCAGCAAGCAAAGCAATCAGCCCCATCCCAGCTACTCCTGAAAAGCCCAGCAAATGCCTGCACACTGTCTGCAAAGTCAATCTGCACTGTCTTAGCCGTACCTCACCTGCACTCTTATCAGTTCTTGGTCTGAAATCCTCTCAGAAATCAAACAGGAACCTTCCAGACATTTGAAATTAAATATAAGTCAACTTCATGTCTGCCTGGGCTTCTGCAGGGAGCTGTTGTCTCACCTGCACTGTCTCCAGCTGTGCATTCCTTATACATCCATTTGCTCCCCAACCATAAATTGCACAGTGAGTCTGTGGCCTCATCTCATCTTTGGATACGAGAGAGTATTTTGGGTACTGGTGGCCTCTGACAAGATCTGCAAGCCAAAGCAGCCACCAGAAGCCTGTCCAGACCCTCTGGTTTGAAAATACTTATCTCTAGTAAGTATTGTTTAACATCCTTAACATCAGTGAAAAATGAACTGGGAAATATTTCTCCCAGCAGAGGAGCAAAAAGAGCAGTTAGCAATAAGAATTAAAATCCAACAACAACCAGAATGGGAAAATAGACAGCAATCAATGTGAAATAGCAAATTGATCTGGGCAGAAAAGCAATGAGCAGAACAAATCCCTGGTCCAAAAGGGCAAGAAAACGGCAAAGGGGTTTTTCAAGCTCTGAAGGATGCTGAGCAATGGGGAGGTGGGGACTGTAACCCAGTGCTATACTGATGTGGAAAGGGCAGAGTAGGACAGTAACTATTTCTGGTTTTCTTGTGGAGCACAGACAGACAATCAGCCATGCTCTGGCCCCAGCAGGAAAAGCCTTGCCTCCTCAGCCCCTGTGACGTCCCATCCCCACGTCCTACTGCTTCCCATTCTTGCACAGCCATCAGCCTCCCAGCTCCTTTACATCAGATCCATATAATTGCTCTTGCAGCTATAAATGATCTTTAGCTGCCTCTGCTCTTCCCATGATGTTCCCTGGAATGCAGAGGCATGGCTTCCTGATGCCTCCACATGCTCGGCCCCTGCCACTGTGCCTCTGCCTGTCCCTGGGGTGCTAGCCTGTCTCTGACAGGTTGTTGAGCAGCCAAGACTTTGCTCTGTCTCTGCAGCTGTGCAGAGTCGTGTACAAGCCACACATCACATTTTTAGGCTTGGATTTGGAGGAGGGGGAAGGAATTTCAGGGAGAAAGACTCTTTTTAGTGAACTTTGTTTGCAAAGGGAAGAAAAAATAAGAAAGAAAGGGGGAAAAAAGACAAATAAGCACTTTCTTTTCCCTCCAACTGATGGAATAAAGGAGAGCTTGTGGTGATTTGTCGCCGTGTTTTGCTTGTCTAGAAGGAAAGAGCTAAGAAGCTGGTATTTTCACCAAATGCTTTCCCTGCCTCCCTGTCCCCTTGCCATAGGAAGACATCGCTTAACTCAAATGGTTGGCATCCCCCTGAGGGCAGTGCCTGCCTTCCCCTGGCACCAACAGCGCTGTGCTGGCAGTGTCCAGGGGGAAATGAAGGGACGCGCCTGGCAAGGGTGCAACAAGCAGTGTTAAGAATGGCAGCAGGAGCTGGGCACCGTCCCCACACTCATTTTCCCAAGATATGCTAGGTCTCGGCATCTTGGGGTCATTTCTCTGCCACAGCTGAGGCCATGGATGTCAAGGTGTCACCAGCATAAACTCAGCCACCTCCTAGCAGATTTGGACAGAGACACAGCCCAGGGAGTCCACAGGGATGGGCAGGCACGAAGAAACCTCTTGGTAGAACCATTTATCTCTAGAGAACCGCATTTTCAACAGCAGCTGTGAGATTCAGAGTCTTTTTTTCCCCTTCCATTTCAGGATATACCAATAAAAAACAAGTGCAAAAACAGAGGAAAGTGATTTCAAGGAAAGTCACAATCCCAGCATTTCGAAGAAAAAACCCTTACCATCTGAAAACAAGCAATGTCATCAATACCAAATGGGGAAGAGAACCAAAAGGCTTTCCACAGACTATGTTCCACTCTTTTCCACACTCACCTGTTGGGTGCCTGACAGCGCTCAGTGTCACCCTACTTGAGAACACAGCCCCATGTGCCCTCTCCCAGGACACCCAGTCTGCCTGCTGCCCACCAGCCACAGTAGCCCAAACTCTCTGGTAGCTGGGAACTAACTGAATCCGTTCAAAATTATCTTTTCTGGGTCCTGTTTCCACCCTGGAAAGCTGTGCTGTTTTGGGCTGAGAGCAGCATCTGAAATTATCAGTGCTAATTCCCTATGGTTTTGTTTATTAGGCCAGAGGACTTCCCCAGAGTAATCATACTCAGCCAGAAATCACATTAAACCCACAAAACAAACACTGGTGTCTGCAGCACAAAGCTCTTCCTGTCTCATTAAGATCAATTACGTTGTCTTAAGCAAAGTTTCACCCTTCTTTCTGCTAAGCGTGGACCATTAAGCCCATCCTCCACCTAAACAAGCTCAACAGCAAATTTGGAGGTGAAAAATAGCTGTGCATCACTGCCGAGGCAGGATCTCTCCAAAGCTGGTTGCAAAGTTAAAGGCATCAAGATAGGGTAGGTATCCAGGACATCGTTCTCACAGCCCTTTCTCCCCCATGAAGGGATGTGCACGTCTCCTTTTTGTTGCTCTCAGGAGCGTCCAGGCTTACCCAACCCTGACACAGGCTGCAGAAGCCTCTTTGTATGTGAAGTGTGCTGGGAGGCACATCTCAGCCTTCATTAATGCCTCACAGTATTTACTGGAGCCCACAACAAAGTCTTCCAGGGTCAACGGTCCCAGCTGGTGTAGAGAAGTACGGATCCTTTTTGGGGCTGATTTACACGGAATATCTGTTGCAAGAGGAAGAGAGGAACACATTAAAGAACCATAAATTCAGGTGGCAGAGCAGCCCTGGCAGCCCTGACTTCCCAGCAGCCAGGGTTAGCTGTCTCTGGCAGCGTGCAAAGTCCAGAACAGCCCCAAGAGAGATGGAACAAGAAGGTGTGTTGACTCACCCCTCAAGACCAGCTATGAGTGTGCTGGAAAAGCTATGTTCTGAGGCTGCATCTTGACCCTCATGGGCTGCACACAGCAACAGAGCTGCTGCAGGTCAGTGCGAAGAGATGCTCCAAGGAATTAGGGTTGCTGGGATTCCAGACCCAGAGGACTGTGCACATCTCTCTCTGGGCCATAAGGATCATGTGCAAATTCCCAGCCTGGCATTAGAGGCAGCAGCCAAAGCTGGGACTTAACTGCACACCCTTAGATCTGCAGCCTCTGTCCCTGACTCCGTGCTGTGTAAGAAGCTCACTTTCTCTCAGGCATGGCTGAGCATTGCACAGAGCAGTGCAGATGTGTTTTTGCTGAGAGCCAGCAAGAAAAGGAAAGACATAATTAAACTCCTGACTCTGGCTATGAAGATTGCATAATGAAATTAGCCCCCTGCTTCCAGGCTGTGAACTTCCTGCAGAGCAGTCGAGTGGAAACAGCAGCAGCAGCCCTCCAAGGCTACAGCAGCAGCACCAGCTCATGTTCAGGGGTGTTCACTGGCCCTGCTCAAGGCTGAGCATCCTTTGAGGTCTCCACAAAATCACCCTCTCAGACTGCTCAAGGCTTGTGAGTGCAGAAAAAAACCTCATGGTGTTCCCATAGGGAGGAAGCTTTCTGCATCTGAAGGCAGACAGTAAACTCATGCACTCAGACAAGTGTCCTATTTCCATCAAATTTAAACAGAGTAGGACTTCTGTAGCAGTTTCCAAATTGCCCCAGGTTCAACTGGAATAGGAGATTTTAATCAAGAGTAGCCTAGCACAGGAGTGTGCATATGCCAGGCAGCTTCTGGATCCTGTTGCTCAATATCCCCAGCCATGGAGAGAAAAAATTTGCTTGTGAGCACAGGAAGTCACTCGGAGAGGATGTTGCAGGGGAAAGATGATGTTAATTCAATGGGGAGGGTGTCTTGCGTTGGTTAGGGGTGGAGGAGGGAAAAGAGCTGCACCTGCTGGATCTGGGAACTTAGGAGAGTACAATAGGATTTCTGCAAAAAGGCAAATAACATCAACCAGCCTCCAGAGATTGATTGTTTTCTCAATAATCTTGATATGCAAGAACTGGAAAAACCCCATCAATTTTAGAGAAAACAATAAGTCTCTTTTCTTCCTCTTGTTTTTTGAAATCCAGAAGAGATGGCTGTGCAGGTCTTGCCTGTTCGTTTTGCCAGGTGCTGCAAGAAATACCCGCGAAGAGAGGACCTGGACTCATGCAGATGCAGGAAAAAAGACAGGTTTGTGTGGACTGCTTAAAGATTTAACCCTAAAAATGGAATTGGAGCCTGGTTCTGCTCTGATGCAGCTGAAAGCTGGTGTAGGAAATTCCTCCTCCAGTGTGCTTGCCCCAGCCTTCTATCCATCCTTTGGCTGTTCCAGCCATGCAGGTAAGGGGCAACATCTCCATCCTGAAGGTTTGGTGCACAAGTACCTTTATGGGACTAAACTAACATAGCAAAGCTGCCACTTAAAAAGAGCAAGGAGCAGACAGTGTCATGCATATATGTATATGTGCTTCCATTTTCCCTTCCATTTAGCAAAGCTGCTAAATGTCTTGAACCCACATGGAGAATGTGTGTTGAATCCGATGCAACACAAGAGGCCCATACTTGCAAGGACACAGAGAGGAAGAGGAAGCTTTGCAATGTGAGGATGAAGCAAAGAAGAGCACCTGCTAGTGTCACATGAAGTACTGGATGGAGCAGAAAAGCCATGCTGACGTGCTCAGGCTGTTTTGAAGCACAGCTTCTACACCGAGCCCAAGAGAAATGAGCAGAGATCCACACTGGAGTGCAAGAAGTGTGAGGTGCGTTTGCAAACAGACAAAGCCATTGGCTGAAAAACTGAGTGTCTGCAACTAATTATTTTCAGTAAGTGACCAGCTTTACAGATGGTTGAATAACATTTGTCACATAAATTATTCATGATTTCTTTCCACTGATCAGCAAATCAATTTAGCCACAAACATCTCTTCAATTATTCACCCAGCTCCAGCAGTATAAGTGGAGAGATTTATGATACAGACAAGCAACTAGGTATATTTCCAAACAGAGACCCTTAAAATCCTTACACCTTGTTCTGAACTCACTCCAGTAACCCAGTGCTTTGATTCACAGTTCAACTTTCTGAGCTCATGTCCTGTGTACTGCCTGCTCTGTAATGTCTCCAGCCACCCAGCATACCTGAGAGATAAGACAGCATGGACCTGTGGACACAGGACACGGAGACACATGGTCTTGAGAGGTTTAGCAGGGCTCATGAGTGATCTGGAAACATAGACACACTCCACATTAAATAAACCAGAAGACATGGCCCAGGAAAATCCAAGGTCTGGTACAGAAGTAACTGGGTAAGCAGCCTATGATGTGTGTTAGGTCAGGTGTGCTGGAATACAAATCTCTCTGGCTATAAACTCCATGGATATGGACACTCTCACATAGAAAATGAAGGAGTGTTGACAATATTAAGCTGCATATTAAATACAAGCAAGCATTATTAGACTAACAAACAGTCACATTAGCATACAAGCTGGCTTTGGCTTACTGGAGTAGCAACCTTAGAGGTTGTGTAAGTGAAGCATATTTCAGTATAAGTGTGGTAAGTGACCAGGAGTGCACAGAGAGATCTCTAATTTGCCATGCTTTGCAAGAATTCACATCCTCATTACAGTGGTGCTCCAACTCAGAAATGAGGCCTTTGTGCCATACCTGGCATGACCTCATAACAATCCACAGTATTGCTCACTAATATGGTTGGAAATTAGGGTTGTGGCTGCCCTGCACAGATGTAGGAGGGTATCTGCTGGATATGCCAGGCAAATGTTCTTTCCCTGCAGTAATGTAGAAACAGTCACGGGAATAGCAAGGCACTCCAGGAGAAAAGCATCACTTGCAGCTTTGATTGATTTGGTTAGTGGATTAAGCTCATATTCATATAAACACTCTTGCTACCTTAATCTGCTTTCTTTCAGGAGCCCAAGAGGGCCTTCTCCTCATATAGTCCCATTCATAACTACAGAGGGTTTGTTCATTTGGAGCAGCTTTGGCTACAGGCAAGGGGCTGTGAAGACACCCCCCTCCACTGACACTCATGGCCTCCCTGGGGAGATGTGCCCAGTCCAGCATGGTGACCTGCTAAAGAGCAGCCTCCAGCCTTTACCTTGAGAAACTGTTGGCTCTGGGTTCCATAATTTTCCACTACTCTGCATCCCAGTGCAGAGGAACCATAGATGCATCAGGGAGCTGAGCTAGACAGCTGTGTCAGGGGTAACCGCTGCTTGAGAGACAGTGGGAGACTCTGGGCCAGCCAATTCTGCATCTCACAAGGGCTCTCCATTCATGCCATGAAGAGACAGTGTTTTCCTTTGCAATGAGTGAAGGTGCAAGGTTGCCCTCTTTGTAAAGTGCTGTGAGCCTGTGGGTGCAAGCAGGGCTGCAGGCCAGCGTCCCTCTGCCCTTCATCGTTCAGTGCTGCATATCCTTGGTGATGAAGACAGCTAACCAAGGAGCCACTTCTTCTGGGTCACTGGTTCTGCACCCCAGGAAACACTCAAAATGAGGCTGGATGTCTAGGACAGGACTCACAGTGCTTCAGCTGCTGTTGTCAAAAGCCAGGGTCTGTGGAGTTAGAAGATTTCCAGTGGCACCAATTCCCGTTCCTGTCACACACACAAGGCCCACCTATGGCAGGGCGCCTTCAGTGCTGTTGGGGTCGAAGCTGCCACAGCAATGCTCTTAGTGAAGCTTCACACTTGCTGCTCCACAGGGCTGGAAGAGGCAGGAAGGCACAGCAGGGGCAGGAGAATGACTGGAAAAGTGATGCAGACAAGGGGCATGTGCCTGGTCTGGGCTCCCCGTGGGATGCTGAGGGACCTCTGCTATGGGGAGACAGGGCATGGGGTGGGGAAAAAGACTGGGCGTCCCCCTCACCCGCTTTCCAGCAGAGCAGCTGAGCCAGCCCCGGGGCACAGCCAGGATAACGGGCTCTGGGACCGAGCACAGCTGCCCAGGGCGGTGTGACAGGGCGCGCCGGGCTCAGACACAGCCGCGCTGCCTGCAGTCCCTGGGAATGCCGCTGGAGACGGGCTTCTGGGCTCCGATGTCGCTCTGGGGCGCCAGCGATGGGACAGGCGTTCCGAGGTCTGGGACCGGGACCAGCAGCAGGGTCGGGATCCCGTAGAACGGTGCAGCTCTCTGTGCCGGCAGCGGGCTCCGCGGCCGCAGGACGACGGGCAGGAACATCCGGCTCCCGGGACCGGGGCTGCGGGCGGAGCGGCGGGCGCAGCGGCGGGCGCGGGACTCGCAGCCGCCCCCCGTCTCCCCAGTCAGGGCGGTGTGCCCGGCCCCCTGCCCGCCCCACCGCCCGCCCCCAGCGCCTCCCGCGGACGGCGGAACGCGGCGCGGGGCCGCGGGGCTGAGCAGCGGGCGGTCCGCAGCCCCCGGCGGCGGCGATGCGGGGCGGGGCGGAGCGGCGGGGCTGAGCGGCGGGGGCTCCGCGGCCCGAGCCGGGGGGCAGCCGCCCGCCCGCCCGCCCGCCCTGCGCCGCACACGGATCTACGGCGCGCACCGCAGCCTCCGGAGCGGCTCCCGCAGGTAAAGGATGCTCCGAGCATCTCCCGCGCGCCGCTGCCTCGCCGGGCTCCGGGTGCAGCGCGAGTCCCCCCGTTGCGGTCCCTCAGTGCCCGCACCGCCATTGGGTGCTGCAGGGACGGGCTGCCCCGGGCTGTCCGGCTTTGGGGGCGGCTTGGGGTCCCGCTCTGGCCGGGTATGCCAAGAGCTGCGGCCAAGACGCCCCGGGGGTGGGGAGCGGGGGCGAGCGCAGCCGGCTGCGCGCCGGTTGCGGGAGGAGCCGCTGTTGCTTGCGGAGCAAACTTGGCTGCGGGAAGGCTGCCCTCAGCCCGGGGGAACGCGGGCTGCGTCCCGTGGGATCGGGGGCTGCGTCCCGTGGGACCCGGGGGGTTCTCTGAAGGGCGTGCCCAGCGCCAGGGTGCGGGTGCCTCGGCGGCAGCTCCGCTCTCAAGGATGCTTCCCGGTTAGGCCTCAGCTGGAGGATGGGGAGCCGCGGTTGAGCTCTATCTCCCTAGGGAATGTGGACTCTATCCAGCGCTGCTTGCAGCAGAGCTGAGCGCTGGGGGGCTCGCCTTGTGAGCAGGCTATTCTTTGGGTCTGCATGCTGGAAACCCTTAACCTCTGCAGTCGACCTCAGAAAGCCAGCGTGGGAGAGGTGGCACAGCCGCTGAGACAGGTGCCCAGCCCTAGGGAGTGGTGGCTCAGCCCCTGCAAGAAGTGTCCAGCTCTTGAGAGAGGTGGCACAGCCCCTGGCAGAGGTACCCAGCCCCTGGGCAGAGGTGGCACAGCCCCCGGGAGAGGTGGCACAACCCTGCCATCACTGCATGCCCAGGGAGGGTGTCAGCCCTCCCCTGCGGTGCCAAAGGTGTTCTGAGTAGGGCTTTCCCCTCTCCTTTCCTTCTACCAGAGGTGCTACCCACAGGGAAACCTGATGTGCATGGGGGGACGTGGGTACTGCCGAGGTTCCTGGCTTGATGGAACTGTCAGGCATGGGTTTTACTTGGGAGGGGGTTCCTTTGCCTGGAAGATCCATTTGCAGCCTTTCCCCCCCTTTTCTCTGCACGGTAGCAGACTGTCACCATTCATCAGGCAAACAGGCTGTGCAGCTGAGCTATGACTTCCCTTGGGTACTAGGTATCCATCCATGTGAAGGTTGTGCACAGCGTGGCACATCACCTGGGGAGCCTGATCTGATGCTCCTGAGCCAGAGAGGGGTCAGACCCAGAGTCCTGACTCCAGACACACTGCTGTCATACTTCTTCTCAGGCAGCAGGGCGCTGGCACAAGGATTTAAGTGTCCCATGGTGTTCTTTGACAGGAATCCGGATGCCCTTTTAGCTGTGAGCTGCCTTCACCTGAGCCCATTGTAATGCCAAGTCCCATCCTCTCCACATCTCCCAAGACTACTGAGCCTGCCGTGTCCTCGTAGCTCCTTGATCTGACACTGTGCTGGGCTGCATTCAGGATGTCCACTCCACAGGTGCACATTGCAGGTGGCACTTGCCCTCTCCCCTGAGTGCTCGTCACGTGCAGTGGGTGCCCTTGGCTCATCTGCAAGAATGAATGTGAGTGCAAAAGTCTCATCACAGCATGCAAAATCCTCCTCCAGAAATCCCCTTCTCCTGAGCGCCACCGATGTAAGATGAAATAAGCACAGATCCTGCAATTTTAGGGCTCTCTACAGGTTTTGCTGCAACCAACAGTAGAGCAATCTGAATAGAAAACGTATTTCTCTCTGGTTCCCAATGCAAAGCTTTTGCGGTCAGAATGAAAACAGATGTTTGGCTGACTGTTTAAGCCAGTTTTAACAGAAAATTGCCTCTGGTTAAGACACTAGCAGCACTAGGATTTCTAGCCCCATCATATTTACCTCTATTGGCTTCAAAGACTGCCTGTGAATAACTGTTCTTAAACTCCCCTGGATCTGCTAGAGCCAGGGTTGCTGCCAGAGAGGCATCCCCCTACTCCCTTTAAAAAGTAAGGGGAATAAATACAAAACACCACACAAATGCCAGATGAAGGTTTCAGAGTGGTGAACTGAGGAGGCGAGCGTGGCTTGGCACAGTGTTGCATTTTTGATACTGCGCCCCCATGTCCCCATCCAGCTCCAGGTGCCCTGCTGTGTACTGCAGGCATTCCAAGGAGCTCTTCAAAGGAAACCCAGTGAAGGATCTTGGCCCTAGCTCCTCTACCACCTTGCAGTGGCAGCAGCAGCAGGATATCCCCCAGAACTCTCATGTACAGGCACATACTGACCTGAGAGACAGCCCTGCTTATTCAGTTAATTAGCCCATAGATACAGAAAGAGTGTTTTCCTATGTCTCTTTTTCTGCTTTAGCAAATTGATAGATTGCTGCTGCTGTTTTGCTATGGACTGCTTAAAAGCACAGCCTAGGTGCTGTGGTCGAGCTCATCATCTTGCTGGTTTTTATTTGGGTAATAGGACCACCATGCTGCCCAGGAGTGGTGGCAGAAGAGGGGTGCAGATCCTGCCACAGGCTTGGGGAGATCCCCTGGCATGGCTCTGCTGGACCACAGCTACCTGGGCGCTCCCTCTGCCATTACAGGTTGCTGCTGGTGCTTTGACAAGTAGTTTTGTGTGTAAATAGGGATTTCTTAAAAACTCCTGGGAGGAGCAGCTGGCAATGGAATAACTGTGTGGCAAAAACGTGTGTGTGTGTGAACTCGAGTCTGAAGTGGAGAGGGAAAATATCCAGAGTTATGGAACTAACGCAGATGGAGTTGGCTTTCATCTCTCCCTGCAGCATCCTTTGTGGAAGGCATTTGTGTTTCCCCAAAGTCAGTTCCTCCATACCTGTCCCTCAAGCAAATCCAGAGCAAGAGAGCAGAGGAAAGCCTTTACACAAGGTGAGGGGTGTCTCCCCAGGTCTGGAGAGAGGTGAACTCAAACTATTTAATGAGGAGAGCTCTTATTTTAAGGTCACAACTCTGGACAGGGCAGAGGATTGCATGCAGACTGCGGTATGCTCCACTACTGAGCACAGGGATGGGGACCATTCCTGAGCTCCTACAAGGCCACCAAATGTGGATGACCCATGCGGGAGGGTGACAGGGTGGCTGACACATGCCTCTGATGTCACCCAGCCCAACTCTGGGATGCCACCAGGACATGGTCCCGTGAGCGGTTCCTTGGAGCAATCCAGCATCACCCCATTTAGATATGCTGGGAGATCCAGCTAACAGCTGCCTGCCCTGCAGTCCCCCAGTGTCTGTCCCTCCATGTCCACCCCCACCCCTTCCCTCAGGGGTGCAGTGGGCTGTTTTGACTGGGGTCTGCAAACAGCTTCAGGGTGGATTGCTGCCGTTTCAAGGAAGCCTCTAGCTCAGCAGAGACACAAACAAAATAGGATTTCATGAGCACTCTAGCAATAGCTATTAGCTATGCTGAAAGGATTAACAGCTCTGCAGGAATCATCAAGTGTTTAAAACATAACTCAAGCATCAAAGACGGCTCTTACAGGCTCACATTTTCACATCAAGTAACTCTGAAAATTCCTATCCAACTTAATTAAAACAGCCACTAGGCTCATTAAAGACAAAAAACAAAGGCATTTTTTTTCCTTAAGCACCAAGCTATTTTGAAGAGAGGAGTTTACAGAAAAGGTATGCAGACTTCTTTGTTAAAGAATCACCTTTGTGAAAGTCTCCTATCCCCAGGCCGCAGTGTCCGATTAATTTCAAGCTTATCAAAATGGAAATATTTTTTTTTCCCTGACTAGGGACCAAGAAAGAAAGTTGAAAAAGTGAGAAAAGCTTTGTAGACAAAGTTAGATAAGAGGGTGGGGGAGTGTCAAAACCAGACCTATAATAGGAAACAAGCCACTGAAGTGCTGGTGAAACTACCTTTCATCTTGAAGGCTCCAAAGTGCTGTGCAATGCATGAATACACACAAGAGCTGGAAAATATTTGACAACAACAAGCGTCATGAGATGAAGTCACCACAAGCAGCTCAGAAACTCACCTACCATTGGTCCCTGACTGCCTCTGCTTGCTTTGCTTGCTGGATTTGTCACTGGTGGTGTGTGTTGGCTTAGCCAAGGTATTCTGTGAGACCCCAGGCCAAAGTTTTAGATGCCATACTTGAGTGACACTTGCATGAGGACATGTGGTCCTGAGCTGGCCCAGCATGGCTGAGGCATGATGGTGGTAATCAGCCTCATAATCAGCCTCTTTCCAAGCCCCTTCCCTCACATCCTTGGTCCCAGGAGGCATCACCACCATCTCCCATAGGGTCATGTTTTAATTCTGCTTCCCTGTGATGTGCCCAGTCTCAGTGGCATTGGGTCATCTGCAGGCTTTAGCATATCTGCTCCCTGGCCCACTCTATCCCTCCTGTCTCTGCTTCAGAGCCCTTAGTTATTTCAAGTGTCCTGGGGAGACTTAAAATAGGTAGAATCTCCCTCTGTACCAACTGTAACTGGGATGGTGTCACTGGAGGTACGGGTGCATTAAACACACTATTTAAACTTAATAAATGCTTTTTTGACATCCATAGAGGCCTTGAACATTTTAGGATTCCATCCCATTATGTTATTTTTGTTGGTTTTGATCAATAATGAATTAGTATCCCCCCCAAAAGTATTAAATAGCTCCTCTCTTTCTTCTTGCTTATGGACGAGCTTGATTTCTTCCTCTTCACACTGTCCTGTGTGGTCAGAGAGTGCCTGGAAGGGCAGTGCTGGGAAATGCCATCAGGAGCGCAGCTGCTCGTACTGCATCTTCCCGAGAAAATTTGTAGCACGCCTTGCCACTTGTCTACTTTCTCAAGGGATATTGTAGGACTTGAGCAAGGAGCCTCTCGCCCCTGGGTACCCTCTGACTGCCCCTGGGAGCCCACCATGCTCTGCTGCTGGGGGCAGCAAGCTGCAGTCATGCAGGGCTGGTGGCATGGAAAGGTGTGTGAGCACAGTCTTCATACCCCTGCACTCATTGTGTGGTTGGGATATGAAGTGCAGGAATTAGAAGCTAGACAGGTTTTTTACATCAAGTGTTTATAGCACTTTCCTCACTTTGTGTCTAGACATAGCTATAGATGAGATACAGGGCTGTTACCTTGAAATAAAACTACTGAAACTAGCCCTGGAGAACTTGTTGCTGTATTTCCAAGGAACTGAGAGATTCCTTATCATTAATGTAACAATATCAAAGGCTATAAACTCACTGTAGTTCAGTATTGAGTCAGGGGACACACAATGTACCTGCCACTTGCAGCTTAGACTAAGCATTAACCATGGTCTCTCGCCAGAGCTTGGCCATTCCTAGGGCTGCACCTTGCTGCAGTCATGGGCTCAGTTCATGTGACTTCACCAACGGCAATGTCATCATAAAACAGCCCAGCGATTGCCAGGTGTAATTTCTCATTGCAGTGTGGACCAGCAGTGATGTAGAGGAGAGGAGAGGCTGTGAGCAGAGCCTGGACCGTGTAGCTTGCTGGGAAACTCTGCCTTCATGTCTGCTAACTTTCAGGAAAGCAGGAGCTCTGCTGCATGCGTGGAAAGCTTATGCGACTGCTGCCCACTCTGAATGGTGTGTGTGTGGGGGGTGTGGTAATGTGGCAGGGGGCTTCAGGTGCCTGTGCAGATGGGAAATGCCTGTGATCTGAACCCAGAACCCCCAGTTCTCATTCCAGGCCAGATGTGCAAGATCATGCCCCATAAATACTGGTGGGGGAAGTTAGACTGCAGGGATCTCATTTTTTTTGATGCAAATTCTTTACTCTGATCTCTGCTTCTGCCATGTCCGGCACAGTGGGAGCTCAGTCTCTGCCTGAGGCTTTGCAATACTGTTATAGCATCATCAAAAGTAATAAAGAAGAGGATGGACTCCCTGGAAGAATACCATGAAGCAAATCATTGACACACTCTTGGCAGTGTCCACAGCAAGAATGCAAAGACTTCTTTTTCAGCTAAGAGGAATCTACCTACGCTAGGTCTGAATGATGGAGTAGAGTAGCGGTGGATGTAAGACACATCTGAGCCCTCAGCTGAAAGGCTGTCATTAGAGGATGAAAAAGGGGAGAGGAAGGGTCATACCGGTGGCTGGGACCTTTTGGGACCTGCTAGCCCACAGCTGACCTGCCTTCTGAGGGAGGAAGGATGGAAAAGAGCAGCAGTGAGAGTGGTTGGTGCAGGAGGTAGCAGGTAGAGAATTTGGGTAGGCACTTTTGTGTCTGCAGGAGTCCCCAAGTTAGGTTTCCTGCCCCGGGTTAGATTTCCTCCTCCACATTAGGTTTCCTCACCAGATTGTGTGCTGTGTTCAGGCTTTTTGCCCCCTGGAAATTTTCTTGTGCATTTAAGCTTAGGAAGTGCTTGGGTAATACAGGCCTCCTAAGTACCTACAGTCTGTTAAAAGCTGTTCTCATTTAACTCCATAATGAAGGGCATTGGGAATACAGCGATGCCTCTTGGATGTGAGTAAATATTGGCCTTGAATGAAGTTGCTGATAATGGGAGATAAGTTATCAACAGCTGTTTAACCTAATATTAATTCCATACAAGATAACACTGAGCTTTTTCAAGAGGTTAATAACTAGGTGCAGAATCCATCACTGCACACAAAGCCACCTGACAAGCTGCAGCCTTAATTTTTCCCCTGGAGCATTATTACAGCGGAGGGAGCACATAGTAGGGAAGTGTGCTGGTGGGTCAGGCTGGATTCGGGCAGTAGCCGGAGGTGATGCTGTTGGGCATGTGGCTCTGTGCAGTAGTTGGGGGATAATCATGTTTTCCTGGGGGTCTAGCTCCTCTAGATCAGAGGGGCTGGGATAGCATCGTTATATTGTTATATTAGTAGAGCTTTGGCTGCTGCTAATCAGGCTTGAATCTCTGTACTGGGGAATGCCTGCTTTGCACATCTGAGCACAAGTGACCATAGAGCAAAGAGTGAAGGAAGATATGTTATACTTCGCATCAATACAGATACTTGGGAGGTGGTGTCAAAACACAAAGTGTACATCAGTTCTAAATTACAGAATCCCCACAGTAGAGAATGGAACTGATCCTTTATGAGATTTTAGCCCACAGCACATTTTCTACATCCAGATGCCAATCTGATCTCCTTGTATGACAAGGTTACCCATTTAATGGACGAGGGGAAGGCTGTGGATGTGGTGTGCCTGGACTTTTGTAAAGCCTTTGACACCGTTTCTCACAGTATCCTGCTGGAGAAACTGGCTGCCATTGGCATGGACAGGCACAGCCTCTGCTGGGTAAAAAAACTGCCTGGATGGTTGGGCCCAAAGGGTTGTGGCAAATGGAATTAAATCCAGTTGGAAACTGGTCATGAGCGGTGTTCCCCAGGGTTCAGTGCTGGGTCCAGTCTTATTTAACATCTTTATCAATGATCGCGATGAAGGCATTGAGTGTATCCTTAGCAAGTTTGCAGATGACACCAAGCTGGGTGCAAGTGTGGATCTGCTTGAAGGAAGGGAGGGTCTGCAGAGAGATCTGGACAGGCTGGATTGATGGGCTGAGACCAACGGGATGAGGTTCAACAAGGTCAAGTGCAGAGTCCTCCATTTAGGTCACAACAACCCCCTGCAGCATTACAGGCTTGGGGAAGAGTTGTTGGAGAGCTGCCTGGAGGAGAAGGACCTGGGAGTGTTGGTTGACAACCGGCTGAACATGAGCCAGCAGTGGCCCAGGTGGCCAAGAGAGCCAATGACATCTTGGTCTGTATCAGAAACAGTGTGGCCAGCAGGAGCAGGGAGGTGATTGTAGCCCCGTACTCAGCACTGGTAAAGCCACACCTCGAGTACTGGGTTCAGTTCTGGGTCCCTCAGTACAAGAAAGACATTGAGGTGCTGGAACGTGTGCAAAGAAGGGCAACGAGGCTGGTGAGGGGGCTGGAGAATAAGCCCTTCGAGGAGAGACTGAGGGAATTGGGGTTGTTTAGCTTAGAGAAGAGGAGGCTGAGGGGAGACCTCGTCACTGTTTACAACTACCTGACAGGAGGTTGTGACGGGGTGGGTGCTGCTCTCTTCTCACAAGTGACGAGCGACAGGACAAGAGGGAATGGCCACAAGTTGCACCAGGGCAAGTGTAGACTGGACATTAGGAAGAATTTCTTCACTGCGAGAGTGGTCAGGGATTGGAACAGGTTGCCCCCAGGAGGTGGTGGAGTCTCCATCCCTGGAGGTGTTTAAAAGATGGGTAGATGAGCTTCTTAGGGATATGGTTTAGTAGGAAGACAGGCACGGTTGGACTCGATCTCAGAGGTCTCTTCCAACCTTATGATTCTATCTGATATGTCTACTGGTTTCTGATGTGTCTGTTACAGCCTGCTGTTGGACCTGGTATTCCACGAGGGTTTTAGAAATGTTGACAAGGGCCAGAAGCATTCTGGGAGACTGGAAAGGCTCTGCTGCTTGGCCCTGTAGCCAGCCACACGCACCAGACCTCTGCAGAAGGGCTTCTTCCCTGACATTACCCAAAGCATAGAGCTGAGACAGGGGAGATGCCTCCAACCACCTCCCCACCACCACAGTGTAGGATTGCGCCAGCTATTTTACTTATGTTCCTCTCACTTGATCCCAGTCACAGAAGCTGTCAGCTTCATGGGTCAGAGCTATCTGCTAAATGAAAGGCCAGGGTGGGATGCAGAGGGAGTGGACCACCACTTGGCCTCCTCTGCCTGCAGGAGCTGCAGGGCTCCTCGGTGTTTTCCCTGGGCACCGTCCTCAGTGCTGCCTGATCCCTGAGCATCAGGTGGATATGAGGTAACTGGTGTTAATGCCTGGCTGGAACATGTCTTGGGCATCTCCAGAGACAATAGTTGGCTCAGTCGAGTCCTTGGTGAAGGCTCCTGGCAGGATCTGGGCTGGCTTTTAGTGCTCCTGGCTCCCAGCCTCTGCTTTATTCAGCAGACCGCACTGCTGCTTAGCAAAGCTGGCTGCAGATGCTAGGACAGCAGCTGCACTTCTATTGATCCCTGTGGGGATGATGAGCCCAAATGAAGACCCTTGAGAAATCAGCACAGAATATGAAAATCTGGCTGCAAAGCAGAGGCTTGGACTGTGACACTTCTGCAGATAAACCCGTGTGAGAGCCCGTCTATGTAGAGCATCCAGGGAGAGCCTGCTGTGAACATGCCTTTGATGCTCAGGCTGCACAAGGAAATCTTCATCCCTTCCCACAAGCCCGTCACACCCTTCCCTTCTTCCAGAGGAAGCAACTGGAAGCAGATCCAGGTCCCTGCACTCGTAGAGGGGACAAGTCCTCAGTTCCCCTGAGGCCACGTGGTTCTTCCTCAGGTTCTGAGGTTGAAGGGAGCAAATGGATCAGCACATCAGAGAATGTTCTCTCCCAGCCTCCCAGGGGCTCTGGGCTGGGAGGATCACAGAAGTGCTGTGGCCCCCAAAATGAAGATGTCTCTCCATTTTCCTATCAACACAACAGCTGTTACACAAGTAGATGGGGAGGTGTGCATTTGCAGGTCATGCTGCACTCCTGGGGTTTAAATCTTGTGTGTTGAAATAGCTGGGCACAGGGGTGGTGCATGCCTGAAGGCACTTTGGCCTCACTCAGGTGGGTAGTGGAAAGCTGCTGCGCTACCCAGCACATTTGGAGCTCAGGGTGGTTGCTTATTAAATAGTTCTTAGCATTACTTGCTCATAGAAATACATCTCTGGGGTTGTGCTAGTAAGTCCAGTTAGGAAAGCCTCTATTATTAACCCTTGTACATGCTGCTTTTTCCCAACTCAAGCCTTTCAGCTTCTCCCCTGTGCCATTTGCAAACCATGCAGCATATGAGTGTGCCCTCACTCATCCCACACATGAGACCGAGCAAGATAGCAAACAAATTACAGGTCCCTGGCTGTCCTTAGCAATTAGCAGATAGCTTAGGCTGTCAGCTGCTGCTGCCCTGGGATGGCTTTTGTGTTCTCTGTGGATTCATTTCTGCAACAGCAGCAGAGCTGGGCAATTTAGGTTAGCATTTCTGTAGCTGCCCCCTACCCTCGCCCATCATTTACATTGCGGGGTTAAAGTGTACTCTGATAGAAACTTTATTATTAAAGATCCTGAGTTCTTGCATTATAAAAGTTAGGACAACCTGGATTGACCTCTCTGGACTTTCATGCCTGCATTTAAAAAGCATAGGAAATTCCTGTAGGTTTGCTAGCAGCATGTAAGCGATTCCCTCGTGCTAAGGCTGGGCAAGTTCTGCATCCAAGCAGCTGCTCCCTGCTGCCGACTGCAACCTTGTGATTCTTCTCCAGAGCTGGATTTTAACCCAGCTGCAGTTTACCTTTGTGAGAAATATTCTGGCTGGCAACAGCTTCCCTGCTCTTCTGTGTTTCCAGGAGAACCTGCTGAGCAGGCTGCCTGCTTGCACTCCAGCTTTCCAGTCAGCTGGTAGCGCACAAGGGTGGTGCTAACGAAGCTTCATCGCTGCTGCACGTCCTTTTCTTGGGCAGTTTCCATGTAATTAATTTACCTGTGGAACTACTGGCTCCTATTTTAAAGCTTTTTTTAAAATCCCTTTGCAAAATATCCAGCTTCTGGTTTGCTCTTGTTTGAATTCCTCTGATGTATCTCAGATTTCGGTGAGTGTGACGGCTGGTTTTCAGCATGCAGCACAGCAGTAAGCCACTTAGGGCTCCCCAGGAAGGGAAGCCTTTTTGATCCACCCCTCCCCATCCCTTCTGCAGCAGCAGTAATGTAATCAGTGGTTTGTTCAGTTATTTCTCTGATAGAAATCAAAATTTGTGTTTTCTTTGGTTTCTCCTTTGATTTCTTAGCTCTTTGATCTTCCCATATTTTTTTTGCAGCTACACAACTCATCACACCTAATAGCCAATATAATTTTTCACCTTGTGTAGCATCGTGTGCCCTTAGACTTTGGGCACTCCCTGTGCCTCCCTGGCTCAAGGTGGTCATGGTGGTGTTTAATCACTTCTTAATTGTGTCCTCCTGGTAACCAGGCTTTGGCAGAGAAGTTTTGCAGTCCTATGTGGATATTGCCTTAAATTTACAGGAAGAGAGGACTATTGCTTTGAACTCCTTTGCAAACAAGTTTAGCAGGAGGAGTATAGGAAATTTATAACTGCAAAGTTGTGCTGCACTTGATTTTCTTTGCAAAGGCAAAATAAAACCATACAGGGAAGAGGGAAGAAAGAGTAGAGGAAAATGCAGCAGATATCAAAGGAGAAAATGCTGAAGAAGAGAGAAGAACTGGCACCCTTAATATGAATTTGGGGGAATTTATAAATGTGAAGTAAAAAAATCATAGGGCTCAGGCAGTTTAGGTCACATTATTGGAACTCATTGCTCTTCATTAACCTGCCAGCCACCTGGGTTCAGGTATCATCTCAACATTAAACCGCAGCTGATCAAAACTTCCTCAGTTCAAAAAATTGCTGGAAAATTGGTTTTTCAAGTGACTGAATGTGATTTCATGAGGCACCTGCTTTCCTCAATAGTGTTAAATCATTCAACATCAAAAATCTGAAAGTGAGTATTTGGGGCTTAAATACAGTACTGGACTCCTGCTGAAAAGAGCTGAAAAAATGCTGTTGCATTTTTTTGTAAGTGAGGAGTCTGTATTTTCCCCATATGCTTTTCCACCATAGAGGTGAGGCAGGATCCAGGCACTGCCTTGCCCAGAGAGCTACACAGAAAGCAACTTTGATTGTTTCCACAGTGAATAACCTGATTTTTCAGTTGTCTGTGCTGGGCATGGTCTCCCCTGGCTCATTGGTACAGGAGTGTGCAGGGAGAGAGTGAGAAAGATGCCATCAAGCTGGGAAGGCTGGCCAGATCAGGCAGCTCTGGGATGAGGATTGTCCATCGGGGCTTTTTATGTGGTTGGGAGAAAAAGTGGAAGCAGGTGTGGAGAGTGAAAGAGACTTTCCCAGCATAGGTATGATTTATCAGCAGCTGAGAGAGAACACGCTGCACAGGGCCTGGGCCTACTGCTTTATTTCTGCTTCACCCCTCTGGAATATAGGGATCACTGCTGGAATGACAAAGTTATCAGATGAAAACTGCTGAGTGAGACATTACTTATGGTGAATGCCATGTGAGGAGTGCACATCTTGAAAGAAGTAGTGAAAGGCTGGGTGAGAAGCCCAGCTGCAGGCAAAATGACTGAGTTCCAATCAACAGTGGGTGCTGGTGCCACCGAGGCACCCCTGATCAAGGGCTCTTGGTTCCACCAGTGGCCTCCCACAAAATTTGTAGGTGCACGGGGCACGGGGCAACTGACTGCACTTTGCATTACGTTCATAGCACAGCAACCTGTTTAGATGGAGTCACAGCCAAAATGTGTGCAATCAGGTGTGCAATGTTCGTGTAGCATCCCAGAAACTTGGTGGAACCCTGTGTGGGAATGCTTGACCAATGCATGCAGCAGGGTAAGTTAAAAATCCCTCCTAAACTTGCCGGCTGGTGTTGTGCTGCTGCTTGGTGCTGAACAGGCCAAGTTCTATCCCTGTCCTGTAGCATGGGGGGTCCTTTAGTGGCCATTGCTGTAAAGATGATCAAGGACCCCGCAGTCATATCAGCAAGTACAAATGCAAAATCCCACCAGTAACTTCTACTGGTCTTGCTGCATCATGTTATGTGGCTTATTATAAAGTGTCTGCAACCCATCAGTAGGCAGGAATTCATTGTCAGCCAGCTGTCAAGCTTAGTTGGGTTGTCCTGTAAAATGTCTTGCATATAAGTAAATCAAAAAGGGCCATAAAAGGGCCAGCATGTGGCACATTCATGTTATTTATGGGCTTCTCTGTGGTGCTTATCACCATGGCAGCTATGAAGGTCGATGCTGACAGTTGTAAAGAAATGCCACATGTGTTTTTAAAAAAATCCATGTGTATGAAATAAAATGGGGCTTGCATGTTCTGGTGGAGCTGGGAGGCAAGGGTGCAGTGTCCTGCAGGGAGCACCCAGCCCCATGAGAGTGGGATAGTTGGGGAAGGGGATGTGGCAGACAGTAGCAGCTCTGTGGGCTGTGTCCTGCTGTGTCCTACAATCTTCTTGGAAAAGTTGGCAATGAAACGCAACTTACATTCAGTATGTCCTCTGTGCTGGGGTTGGCCTAATGCCCCATCCTTCCTTCTTCCAGCCAGAGTTTATTCATAGCCAGTTTATCCTCACCTGTTCTTGTGACAGCTCTGTCCTTTGGCTTAAATAGCTCTACTCCCTTGCTGGCCCTGCTGTGTTTGGCAATGCTGATCCTGCCTTGTCAGGCTGGTGAGTGGGGTTTGTACAGGCTGCACCCCATGCAGCATGGCACAGCACAGGACAACAGCTCAGCAGCTCTAGCTAGCCAGGTCCATCCCTGGGCTGGCTGGGACTGCCAACAGCCCCTACTGAAGTTGAGACTGAAGAGCCCGAAGGTACTCTTTGTGGAAGAGGCTGGAGATCCCTTAGTTCAGTTTCTCTTCTTCAGGACGGACCCTTCATTTACCAGCCTGTTTTCCATACCTTTCTGTTTAATTATGCTGAAACCAGTGGTAATTGCCCATCGATGCTTACTTTCTACATCTGGATTTTTTATGATGTTCTTTCTACTTAAAAAGCAAATTAAAGCAGCATCTCCTCGTAGCAGCTTTGTAGTTGGCAGGTAAAAAGCCTGCTCCAGCCACATCCACACAGAATCCATATTAAGCATCTGCACCTCAGTCTCTGCCTGGAAAGCGACTCTTGTAAAATAATATCAGTCCCAGCAGCACTGCTTCAAAAGGTCTCCAAGGAAGATAAAGAGCAAACCCTCATTGTAGCGCTTTTATTCTCATCTGGCACCAGTTATCCTAATTCCTCCAGATAACTGGTCAAACTCTTTCTCTCTTTGGTTATATCTATCTTTTTGCTTGCATCAGGTTGTTTTTCTTCAGGGTGTACATCTTAAAGCTTTGACCCTAGAAACCCAGGACTTTAAAGCCAGTCCTTCATGGATCTCTCTCTGTGAGAAAACCTTTCAATAAACCCAAATCTTCCTTCTCTTTAGCTAGCTGTGACTTTTCCGTCTTTCGTCAGGAGTTTTTTTGTCTAAGTACTGGCAGATATAAGAGTGATGTTTCTCAGCAGCTACCCTGGGTCATGAATCCATGTATATGTTATAAATGGCAATGATATGCATGTGCCCTGGGCTTTACCCAGTCATATCAAGCAGTAGTACACATCAGGATGTAAATGAATCTTAATGCTGACTGAACTACATAAAGCAAGTACTCATTTTACATAAAACCTAATTTTAGAATGTCAAGGCTGTAGCTTGACATTGATCCACTTTGTCTCACCATGACTTAGCATAGTGACATGCATATGAATATGCATATAGATATATAAATTTGTGTATTTGTAAACATGCTTTTTTTCCCGTTTTTTTTATTCTGAATGTAAGTGCCCCAAGAGCCAGCACTTGCTTTCTTGGTGGGAAGTCTGCATACTAGCAATCCTTCTTTTCCTTGCCTGGGCACAGGGAAGGAAGTGTGGGCACCCAGCCCTGCTATGTTACCACAAAGTTAGTGTCATTTCTTTGGGCAGCAGCAGCTGGCAAATGCCAAAGCATGGCTTTAACACTGACTCCCAGCATCACTAGGATCAATGCGCTGCCCTGGGTGAAACAAAATGCTGGCAGGCGTCAGACCCTGGGGATGCTGGCAGGGGATGCTGCCTGCAGCCCTGGCTCCCTTGCCTGCTGCTGCTGGCCTCTGCTGCAGCCATCTCAGCTCTGGCAAAACAGCAGCATCGAAATGTGCTGAGGAGTGAGATTAAACAGTTTGCATGCCCTTTGTCTGATGTCCACAGAGAGAATGGGGAATGCCAGAGGTTTTGAGGGAATGCCCTGAGGGAGTAGGGATGTGCTCAGGTTGTCAAGTGCTGTGGAAGAAGAAACAGAGTGCTTTGCTTTTCAGAAAAAAAGTACTTTTCAGGATTACGCTTTCCTGCGTCCTCCCTATGCTGAGTGTCTGAGTTCATTTATGCAGCTATATTAACTTTCATTTCACCTTTCAGTGGTGTTTCCTTCCCCTGCACGCTTCTTTGTGCGCACAGCCCAGCCTACTCCAACAGGGCTGGTTTCATAGAATCATAGAATGGTTTGGGTTGGAAGGGGCCTTAAAGATTATCCAGTTCCAACCCTCCTGCCATGGGCAGGGACACCTCCCACCAGACCAGGTTTCTCAAGACCCCATCCAACCTGGCCTTGAACACTTCTAGGGATGGGGCAGCCACAGCTTCCCTGGGCGACCTGTGCCAGTGCCTCACCACTCTCATTGTGAAGAATTTCGTCCTAATGTCTATTCTAAATCTTCCCTCTTCCAGTTTAAAGCCAGTATCCCAAGTCTTTCTGTACAGGGCTGCTCTCAATCACATTGTCCCCCATCCTGTATTGATACCAGAGGTTGCCCTGACCCAGGTGTAGGACCTTATGCTTGGTGTTGTTGAACCTCATGAGGTTCACACAGGCCCATGTCTCCAGCTTGTCCGGGTCTCTCCGGATTATATCCCATACTTCTGGTGTGACCACTGCCCCATTCAGCTTGGTGTCATCCATTATACAAAGGGTTTGGATGTGCAGCAGTGAAATGGGTCAGGAGAAGCCCATCTCATTCCTCCCTCACCACGTGGTGTCTTACTTAGCAGTCTGTGCTAGCCAGCTTTAGGCATGATCCCTGCGGACACCCTACAATAGGGCTCACACAGCTGCTCCCCATGATGCTTCTGTCTGCTCAGGTTCTTTGGGGCCCCATGCAGCAACAGGGAGGCTGGGATGCAGGGCTGGGGAGCTATATGGTTTTATTAAGAGCCTTACAATCCTTGCCACCGGGGAGGGCAGCAGTCTGTCATGCAGATGCAGGAGGTTTTTGGCTTGCGCTGGAAGCCAGTGTGAAGGGTCTAGCACTGGTGGCTGGAGGCTCTGCATGTGAGCCAAGTGAGTGTTGCAGGCTTGGGAGCCAAAAAGCAAAGCAAAAGGCATGGCTTTGGATTACTCTTTTAAAATATTGTCATAATTGTGAAGCTGTTTGTGAAAAATCTGTTTCGGGAGGCCCAAATGCTTGGGACCGGCTGCCAATGCTTGTGCAAGGCCACACCATGATGTGAAGCAGGTCTGAAGAAGCAAACATCCAAGCAAATGTATAGGGGTAGGGGTGTGCAGATCCCCAGAAGTTGCAGGGAAGGGGATGTGCTGGGGTTCTGCTCTCCTGGCAAAGGGGAAAGGTCTTCCAGAGCCACCCCAAAAGGAACAGAAAGGCACTGGTGCCTTGGGAAGGTGCAGTCCTACTTCTCCACTGGAGGAGCAGGGTAGGTTCAGGAGACGAAATGACCTGCTGCTCTCTGCTTATTAAAAGAAAATGGTGTTTCCTGGCAGTGCTACAGATCTGACAACTTGATCCACTGAAGTGCGTTGCAAAACATAAATCAAGAAGAAGTGATCAAAGGTGTGGGGAGAGGTTCTCATTCCCTGTACTGTCCTTTCCAAGGGCCATCCTGGTTCCCTGCAGCAGGGTAGATGTGGATAGGGGCTCCCACCATGGACTAGTTTGTGAGGGAGAGGATTGACTGGGCTATGCATCACTGAGCCCATCACTTCTGGCTCTGCATGAGCAGGTCTGGAAAGAGAAACTGATTGTGATTTAAAGATGTTAGAAACAGGAAATCCATCATGTCCCTTGCTAATCTGCTGCTGTGATTAATTGCCCTTACCATTAACTGCCCATTACAAATATACACCTTATACCTAACCTTGATTAGCCCCTGGGCATGGCTGTGCTGCACAATGGTACATGGAGTAACATGCAGGGGCTGAGTGGCAGTGGGGCAGCACGGGCTGCAGGCACGGACACCCACTGCCACACGCTGCTAGCATCTACAGGCCAATAGCAGGGGGAACAGGAGCGCGCTCTCAGAGTGGCTCTGCAAGGCGGATGGGACACCCGCTGAAGTGTTCAGGGACAAGGTTACCCGGTTAATGGACAAGGGAAAGGCTGTGGATGTGGTGTGCCTGGACTTCAGTAAAGCCTTTGACACCATTGCTCACAGTATTCTGATTGAAAAACTGGCTGCCATTGGCCTGGACGGGCACAGCCTTTGCTGGGTAAAAAACTGTCTGGATGGCTGGACCCAAAGAGTGGTGGTAAATGGAGTTAAATGCAGTCAGAAGCCGGTCACGAGTGGTGTTCCCCAGGGCTCACTGCTGGATCCAGTCCTGTTTAATATATTTATTAATCATCTGGACGAAGGGATCGAGTGCACCCTTAACAAGTTTGCAGATGACACCAAGCTGAGTGGCAGTGTTGACCTGCTTGAAGGAAGGGAGGCTCTGCAGATGGATCTGGACAGGCTGGATCAATGGGCTGAGACCAATGGGATGAGGTTTAACAAGACCAAATACCGAGTCCTGCACTTGGGACACAACAACCCCCTTCAGTGTTACAGGCTGGGGAAGCTGGAGAGCTGCCTGGAGGAGAAGGACCTGGGGGTGTTGATTAACAACCGGCTGAATATGAGCCAGCAGTGGCCCAGGGGCTGCTGTGTCAAAAACAGTGTGGCCAGCAGGACAGGGAGGTGATTTTGCCCCTGTACTCAGCACTGGTGAGGCCACACCTCAAGTACTGTCTTCAGTTCTGGGCCCCTCAGTACAAGAAGGACAATGAGGTGTCAGAGCGCATCCACAGAAGGGCAATGAGGCTGGTGAAGTGGCCGGAGAAGTCCTATGAGGAATGGCTGAAGGAACTGGGGTTGTTTTGTTTGGAGAAGAGGAAACTGAGGGGAGACCTCATTGCTATTTACAGCTGCCTGAAAGGGGGCTGTGGGAGAGCGAGTGTTGATCTCTTCTCTCAAGTGACAGGTGATAGGACAAGGGGAAATGGCCATAAGTTGTGCCAGGGGAGGTTCAAACTGGATATTGGGAAGAATTTCTTTACTGAAAGGGTGGTCAGGCTCTGGCAGAGGCTGCCCAGGGAGGTGGTTGAGTCACCATCCCTGGAGGTGTTTAAAAAACGGATAGATGAGTTTTTGAGGGACATGGTTTAGCAGAAGATGGGTACGGTTGGACTCGAACTCAAAGGTTTTTTCCAACTGGGAGATTCTATGACTCTGATTCTCTGACATTGCAGGGGTGGTGGGGGCTGCAGGGGGAGCAGGAGAGGGATGACAAACAGCATCCTGCCCCAGCCCCTTCCAGGAGCATACTCAGGACTCTCTCACAGAGCAGTACATCATGTACCCTTCCCCCACAGAAAGATCTTCCAGCCAACATGCAGGAAGATTCTTGTATGGCTGTAAATTAAAAAAATGAGCAATAAATTAAGCCTGGTCTGCATGAGATTTTCTATGCACATATGTTGTGGGGTGAACATGGGAGCAGGTTATATCCAAATTCTCCAAATGTCTTTTGTCTTTAATTTAAAAAGTTACAGTCTCCTATAATTGCCTCTGTGCTTGTGGAGGATTGGGGAATACTAAGAGACCCTCTGGTGGCTAATTGAGTGCCTTATAAATGTTCTGATTGTAAACAAAGTTCCCTGTCTCATATTATAAAGATATTTAGGTCCAATTCTGTGCTAGGGTGGTAATTTTATGAGGGATTTTCATATCTTTTGGACACAATATGAAATGGATCATTACCTTTTTTTATACTCAATTGCTTTAATCATCCAGAAATATTCAGTGTTTAATGATAATAAAGCACTTAGGCTAAGGAGGTGAAACACCATATGCATTATTGTCTCACGGTGCTATAGTGCACAACTGAATTTCTGTGTGTCGTCCTCCCACTTGGCAGAGGGCAATGTTGAGGCCAGGGGAACAGCAGCTCACCCCAAATCCCCCTTTGGCCAGGAGGGGAGAGCACTTTGATGTCCAGAGGTGCGGTGAATGAATTCACAAACCCTGCTGCAGGTGCAAAATGGAATTGTTTATTGTAACACAAATTCCCCTGTAAAAGGAATATAACAGTCTTTTTGCAAAGTCATTGTCCAAGCTAATTTCACATCTATGATTGGGCTAAAGCACTTGTGCACTGCACCTTGTTTCTTAAACGGTAGCATAAGTTCTGTTTTTCTCATTATCACCTACTTGGTAAGTGCTAGGGACTTTCCACTACTTTCAAGGTTAGCCAATTCTCATCTCATTATCCAACCCTGTCAAGGCCTCTGTGCTGTCTCCCAGGCTTAACCCTACACAGAGGCACACGCTGGAGCCCCACAAAACTGAGAAATTTTCTTGGTTTCCCTAGCATCCGTGTTTCCTGGCTTCCAGGTGCCTTCCCTGCAGCAGCCGGTGCATGGGGGATGCTTCTGCAGCAGCTGGGGAGAAGGTGGCCAAGCTCCCTGGTGCAGGCACCACTGCATTCCGCTGCTAGGCTCAAAGAGGGGATCAGGAGCAGTCTGCCTTGCTCCAGCCTGTGATAGGCACAGTTTCTTTTGGATCAGTTGGATTGCCTTTAATGAAGAAAATACACTGCTCTTCAAGCAGTCAAGTTGTCTGTTGGGCTGGGCTGGCACCTCTCTGATGGCTTTGCTTCTCAGGGGCAGGGATTCAAACAGGGATACAGATGTTTACTCACTGTGTTCCCATAGCTTTCCAAGAATGCATATTTTGATGGCTTCTACAGCTTTTAATTAAAAGCACTTGCATAATTCATTACTTATTCATTAACTCTTTATAGATGTTGAAGGCCCATTGCAGACCATCAGTGGAGTCCTACTGATGCTTATAAGCTCATCAGCAGACATTGTGATTGATGGTTGTAAGCAATCTACTGACCTGTTGGGCCCTGCAACATTTGATTAATTATTCATTAAAACATCTAGAAATCACTTATGAACCTTTTATAAACTATTTATAAGTGGGCAGGGACAGATTTATTCATTGCTGTTCAAGGGCTTACAGTGGATGGAGCTCTGGGCTTTGGTTCCAGGCAGCAGGACGGCCGTGGCAAACAGGCCCAATGTCACAAGCAAGGCTTCATTGCTCCATCCATTTTCCCAAATTACACTGGCTTCCTGCAGGCCCAGGGGGTCAGGTTTCTTGATGGATGTGGGTCATTCTCCCAAGGATCAGAAATGACACAGATAGGAGAATTTTCTGCTGTTCTGCAGAGTCAGGTCGTTTAGCTAAGTAGGGGCTGGCAAGAATCCAGTGACAGCTCTTTAATATGCTCTTGGGCTAAACTTAGAGAAGGCGATGAGCATGCTTGTGTATTGCTTTGCTTCTAGCAGGGTAGGATTAAAATACCCATCCCATTTTCCTTCATATTGATATGCAGGGATATAGACAGCCAAAGGCAGTAGCTGCCAGCAAAACCCTGTTTGCTCCTGGGGGCACTCAGGCAGTGAGTTGATTCCTGGTTAAATTGGGGATGCAGCACAAGGTTCAGGTTCAGGGTCCAAACATAACCTAAGCATGGATCGGTTAGTTTTGCGGGGCTTATTTTTCCCAAACAGATGAATTTCCAAATGAATAATGAAAAAAATCTGTTTTCTGCTACTTTCAGTGCAGTAGGGGAAGGGAAGGTGGAGTAGCCTTGCTCAGCTTAGACTTTGTGAATCTTTTCCATGCTCCCGATATGTAGCATTTCTACTGAAAATAGAGACTTTCCCAGGAACTTTCCCTGGTGAGCACTACCCAAAACAAGTAATGCTGTTTTTGCTGCTGAGCCCAAAAATATTTATTGCTGCTATGGGTTCTCTTCTGTCCACAGAAATGTGTGTCACTTGACACTGAGGCAGCTCCTCGTCTCTGCGAGCTCATCAGCACCAAGCAGAAGATGCAGATAAAAACTTCCCATGTGTTAACAGAAGAAATGACACCTGTAATAGGATCTTAGCATCTACTAAGATTACAGTTTGTTTGTAATCTTGCCTGCAGTGGATGCTGTCTAGCAGGACATGGGATAAGTGATGACTTCCTAGTAGCTGGTGTTCAGTGTAGCATGTCTGTCACCTAGCAGAAAGGGAACAGATGTGCCCTGTGTTTGTTAAAAGGTTCATTCTTTCCTTCTCTCCTTATCTGCATTGTTTCCTTACTGAAGATGCTCAGCTCAGCGCTCTAGGCCAAACTGTGTATGAATTGGAGGGATGACTCCTTGTTTAGCGGAGAAGGAGATCTCAGCCTTATTGGCACTCTGACAGCGGTAGATTTGTATGGTGACAAATGGTTAGTTGTGTCTCAAAGACCTTGTTTAAATTTGCAAAAGGGGTTTATTTACACACATGCAATTTGTTCAGTAGAAAGCTGTGTGTAGTTATTATTTAGTTATAAACTGGACTAATTAATGATTTGCAGTGGGTGTGCCCTTATCATTTTATAGCTGATCTGAGGTCAAATCAGTGCAAGCCTGAATTTAGCTGTGTTCTCCCAATCCTGCCAGTGCTCAGGGCCAGAGGCTTATAGGGTATCCTCTAGGACGTAGCTTGCACAAACATCATGCAGAATGGCATTTGCATTTCAACTCAGAGGAAAGAAAAGTCGGCTCTCTTCAGTTTCCTCTACAAGTACACTTGAGCTATTTTGGAATACAGCACAAATAAATCGGCTTTCAATAGGAAGGGAATGCAAACGTGCACCCAGAAAGCCATAGATGTCTCAGTAAACATGTAATAACACTCAAATCAGCATGTTCCTCACCCAGTTCTGCCACAGAACCAGGGGAGGTTTGAAAGGCCTGCTGGAAGGAAACCAAGTGCATTGTGTGTGGGGGAGTGTTCTCTGCTCCCCACCCCTCCGCCTCACACCACAAGCTGGAGCTGCCATTTCTGAGGGGCAAAGAAGAACAGGAGATGGGGTGCATGTCCTGCCCAGACCAACTCCATTCCCGTAGCAGGACATCAGAGTTCAGCTGTGTGGTTAGACTGTCACTACAGGCAAGATGGCCAGCCACCAGCCCTGGCACATCAAACACGAGTATAGTGGTGGCTGTGTCACACCAAGGGGACCAGGAAGAGTGATTTGTGAAGAAGGGAGGTCAGGGAAGGGCTGTGTGACTCCCAAAGTGGGACGAAACATCCCACAAAGGAGCTGAAGCAAAATGCTGGGTGAAACAGGCCAAAAAGCATCTCACAGAAGCAGGGATACATCCCCACTGGCTCAGAGCTCTTCTGAGCCATGTCCCTTCCCTAGGGTAGCACTCATCAGGGAGAGCAGCAGAGCAGGACAGGGCTAACACTGTCCTCAGGGAAGGGAGCACAAATGCTGCAGTGTCAGCTACGAGACCAGACCCTGCTTTGGCAGGAGCCCACAGCTAAGTAGGTAGTAAGGTTAGCTAAGTGATATATGCCTCAAGCCCTGCTCTTATCAGGAGAGAGCCTCCATAGCATGAGGCACAAGGTGAAAGCAGGGTCCCACTATCACCATGTCCTACAACAGTGTATGGCTGGGGAGCGCTGCTTGGCTGGAGAGCTGTGTAGCTCCATCCCAACAGCATAGCTCCCCTTAGCAGAGCAGCCAAGGCCCAGCCATGGCAGGGACGGTAGCTCCCCCAGCACCATCAACCCCAGCCCAGTGTGCACTCCCAGCATACAACAGCAGCAAACACAGCCCAAGTCCGTCTGTTTCCAGCAGCATTTGCATTTCACACTCACTTGATTCACTGAACCTGAAATAGCAGAAATCACCTTGAAATCGGCCCTCAGGGTACTATGGAGGCTCCATGTCTGGAGAGAGTAAAGAGCTACTACCTTCTCCAAGAAGAACTCAGCTGTGGTGGGTTTTATGTCTGAAAACCATTCCCCAGCTGCAGAGATCCTGGTCCTTAGTGCCTCTTGTTTTCAGAGTGAGAACGCTTAGCAGCGGGTTTTATGGTGAGCTCAGTCTTTGCCTGTTCTCTGCTGCCCTGCTCCCTTGCACTGCACCTCAAGGTCTGCTCCACCAGGGTGAGAGGGGCCAGACAGGCACCAGGCAAGGAAGAAGAGGTGTGAGGGCCTCCCCCCCACCTCGGTCAATTGTGCATTCCAGCCAGACAACAGAAGTTCATTTTCTAGCCGATATTTGGCTGCTATGCTTGGGGCTGGCTGTGTCCAGAGAGCAGTGGCTGCATGGGACATAGGGACTTCCTGCAGTCAGGAGCTGAGCACAATGGCTGCTACAAGGCACAGGTTTCTCAGTGCTGTGCAGCAAATGTTAACCACCTGATTACACAGGAATTAACTACTGATGGCTTGGGAGATGGCTCTTGTCATGCAAGGAAGTGTTGTTACAATGCACAGGGCTGTGGAGCACACAGGCACGCCTGGAGCTGCAGTGGTGGAGGGTCCCCTCCACCCCAGTCCTCCTGTGCTGGGAGGTGAGCTGCCAGGAATCCTGATGAGAAACAGCTGCCTAAGGAGGCAAATCGGGGGGGGTGGGGGGGTGGTGCGCATGCTGTGAGAGGGTGCTGGTGTGCCCAGCTGGAGGGTTGCTGCACAAAGATGGGAAAGGGAAAATGGTTGTGTAAAAATCAGTGCAAAGTGTTCGTGTAGTGCTTAGGCAGGTCAAGAAGGCCTCCAGGAGCAAGTTTCAGAATGCAATTTAACTTGCACCCACTGTGCCTCTGCAGCCCAGTGGACCTTCTACCAGCTCAGCAGTGACCCAGGCTGCAGCAACCCCCCAGTCTCCCCCAGTCTCACTGCTTTCTTAGCAGGTCTTCATCATTGCCTGTTTTGTACAGGAGAGATGCCTGTGTGTTGCTCTGCAAACAGATTTTCCTATGCCTCTTACAGCTGGAAATTCAGTGATAAATACGTGACAGTAGAGGTCTGGGAAATTTCTTATCCATTCCATACTTCACTGCCACTTCCCAGGGATGAGCTTCCCTCCTGGTGGGGAGAAGGCTCTGTGGCTATTAGTGGATAGAGTTTTTATTGTTCTTTCCTTTGCCTGGCATTACTTGAGAATGAGATTTGAATCCTCTTCCATGGGAATTATGTTTTCTAGCAAACCACACAGCATGGTGTTTATCTTCTTTATTGTTCCTGGAAAGTCCAAAGAGTTTACTACTTTAACATGAATCTAAATTAGGAGGGGAGGGGAGGGGAGGGCAAAATAACCCCGGAGAGAAAGGACAAACTTTCTGGGTCTGAACAAACATCTCAAGTTGACTCCTAACTATTCTTTGCAGTTTTTTTCTTTTGCTCAAAATAATTAAATGGCAGTCAAACAGAAATAATTCATATTGGATTTTCAGCCTGTTCACTAGGCCAAAACTAACTTGTCATTCAGAGGTGGCCCTGAGGAGGAGAGCTGCTCTCCCTGCCCTGCCCCACCCTGGGGATGCCTCACATCCCATCCGTGCTCCCCTGCCTCCATCCTCCTCAGCAGGGTGCCCAGCTCTGCAGCAATTTTTTGGGTGCCTGGGGAGTGTGTAGTATGGGGAGAGCCACACACCTGGGCATGGCAAGCCTGAAAGTGATGCACAGTAATAACTCAGTGGCTGTGAGCATGGGAGGTCTATGTTGTGATGTGGAGCTGCTTTATTTAGTCACTGCAATGAGCTGATGTGGTTGCTCCCACGTCCCATGTGCGACTTGTGGCATTAGTTGCCATGCATTTGGCTCAGCTATGATCAGCAGCAAGAGAGCTTTATATATGCATTTTGATTTAAGAAGTGAAAAAAGAGAATGAAAAATTAATGCGTCCTGAACACAGTTAGAAAGAAATTACTTCAAAAGTTGACAATTTAGGGCGAGTCTCCCTTCTTAAAAGATGTTTCTAAATTAGCCATTTTGGGTCCGTCTCCATCTCTGATCCTCTGGATATCCGTCGTCCCTCCCATTTCACAGGGGGTGTGTGTGGGTGGTTAGCAGTTCCCTACTCCTAACTAGTATCTTTCAGGAGCAAGCTGTTACAGCTCTGCACACAACAATTCCAGGCTTGCATGAAAGTTGCATAACCTTTCCAAGCAAAACATTTCTCATGACGCCCCTTCTGGGGATACCAGGAGATAGAAACAAGACTCTGGGGCAGCAGCATGCTGGAGATCAAGGAGCGGAGAACAACAGGCAGCTGGAAGATTTCCTGCCAAGAGCAAAGGTAGCACTGAACTTGAGCAGGTCATGCTTTCCTGTCATCAGAAATGAGGAGGCAGCCTGGAACCTGGCAGGGGCTCCGGTGCCGGGAGCCCAGATCCAGGGCTGAGGAGGTGAGGGAGAGACCTTGGGCAAGCAACTCCTCTGACTTCAGGCACCTGCAGTTGCAGGGATGGGGCTGTCAGAGGGACCAGTGTCAGGTCCCAGCGTGCAGCCAGCTGGCCTGTGGGACACTCAGACACGGACTGCTTAAGCCGTAGCAATGTGTAAGGGCAAGGCAGACACGATGCTGTGTCTGAGCACTTCAGCCTGCTTTCTTCCCTTGTCCCAGGCATGGGCTTTGAAGCCTGCCAGCCTTCTGCAGCAGACTTGACCCGGCCACATCCCTCCTGGCAGGAGCTAAATTGCTCTTTTTGTGGTAGGAATTAGCTCTTATTGCCTGCTCTGGTTGCATTGTGCCATGCATGGTGTATCTGGGAAGTGGTTGCAACAACAACCCTGTCAAGAGGATGGGGTGCAGCCTCTGTCCTCCACCACTGGGCCTCCCTAGTCCCCGAGTCCCCAGCAGTGCAGGTGACAGCCTTAGCCTGGGGATGTTTAATGCCAGCACAGATGTCAGTGGCAGAGGCTGCGTGGACTCAACTCAGTCATTTTGTGGGCAAAGCACATTCATCATGTGCCCTATCTCCCTCCCCTCTGCAGAGATAGCCGAATAGCAAGAGCCTGCTTTTGAGGTTGGAAGTCAGGTTTAGAATTTTAATGATATCCTGTGTCCCACAGCCTTTCATTTGGAGAGCAACTGCTCTAAATGACCCATTTTTCTTAGTATAATGATAATCATTACCAAGAGGAAGATGAGCACTGAAGCCAGGGACAAATGCAGGCACAGAGTATATTGGGCGGCTGATTCTGACTGGCAAAATACTACACAGAGAAATAAACCTTTTGTACTTAGAAGGAATGTAAAGATGTCTTTAAATATGCTTGTAGATTTGTAACAAATAAGTCACCATGGCTTGAAATGGGAAGCAAGAGGGAGCAACCATAAGCAATGAGCTCCAGCAAATTGTGACATCCTCCTGGGGGAGAGGATGCCTGCTTGTGCTGTTGGACAGGGAATCCACAGCATCTCCCAGTTTCCACATAGCCTCTGCGCTGAGTGCCTTCCCTGCCTGGGACCTGGCAGCAAAGAGCCCAGGAGCTTCCCCACTGCTGAGGAGAGTGCTCCTGCCCCTGCCTGCTTGGGCTTCCTGGCTCACATCACTCCACAGGTCAACGTGACAAGCAGATCCTTCTGAGCACAGGTCCTCAACAAGGATCAATGACGTGGGGTACTTTTTTCTTTTTTTTGTGAAGGTTTTTGTTTAGCAGGAGGCAAAGAATTTCATTAGCAAAAAAAGTCTGAAAAAACAACAGCTCATGCAAATGAACAGCTCAATCCAAATAGGCCCTGGGCCAAACAAGCAGCATACACCTCTGCGTGATGAGGTGCTGCCTAAGCTGTAGCTCAGACACCTGCAGGGCCACCACCTGAGTGTTTTGGCTGGGCCACTGGTGGTCTGAGCTGAATGAGGTATAAGAAAGCATCCCCAAGTGGCTGACGCCGTGGGATGAATGCAAAGGAGAGGGTACCAGAGATCCTGACCAAGATTTACAGGTTGTTACTTCAAATCTTAAGGCACATGATCTCCCTGGCCGCTCTGCCCCCTTCCTGACTGCACCCATGCGGCAGTTCCCAGCACATCTTGTGTCTGGCTCCCAGGTGGCTTGGAGCATTGCTGAGTCGCTGCCTGGGAGGTAGGTGGAGGACCTTTGGGAGGGCAACACTGTGGAAATGCAAATCACTCCCCACTGAGAGTTGTGCAGTAGTTTATTAGCAACATGGGACATAGCACGGGTGATCCTCCTCGTGAAGGCGATGAGACCAGAAGCCTTCATCAGACATGCTCCTGGAAGATCAGGTCAGGGTATTTGCAGCCCTGGATCTGTAAGCCTTCAGGCTCTACTGAAGTGGGACACTACAACCACCCAGGGCCAGGGAGCAGAAGATGCTCCATGAGCAGAGCTAGTTTCCTGCCACGGTTTTTCCAGGTGCTGGAGGAAATCTGGAGAACTAGGCTTGGTTGTGTCTCTCAGTGCAATCTTGGAAGTCTTTTGCCTTTAGAGCAGGAGTCAAAGCCCAGCTGAGGTTAGGCTGAACACATTGCAGATTGCTTATTGCTGCACGAGGGTGCTGCAGGAAGTGCTGTGGAGACTTATTCTTGAGATGAAATACAAGGCACCTTATTAGTGCTCAGGCTTCAGTCTACAAGTCATCAGCTTCTAATCATGGTATTCAAGCATCTCAATAATTCAGTTAGGTGTGACACAAGGAAAACCTATAAACATGTCATTGATTGGGAGAGTGAGTTCTGATCCTAGGCAGTTGATCTCTTCTGGAATAGCCTGTAGCAGCCCCTTGGCCTGGCTCATTTGCCAAGGATGTAGTTGGTTAGGTCTGTGAGTGGTAGAACAACTCTGGTCTCTAGATACTGGAATTGAACCAGCAAGAAAGATTTTATTAGATTTATTAGATGGCTGGTAGAAGGAAGGCTGGAAACCAGAGGAAGAGAAATGTCTCCCTGGAGACCTCTGGGCTGACATTATTTTTCTTGCACTTCATTGAGGTGGTTGCTATGTTTATCTCCCAAGCGATGTCAGAACAGTACATACCAGCATCACCCCGCCCCAGAGGACGGGACACGTACAGGATGGGGAGGGTCCCTCTGAGCTTGGTGTCTATGTGGAGGGTCAACCACATCTGACTGCTGCCCTCCTCAGCCTAACAAGCACTGCAACCCACTGGCACTCCTGCAGAGTGCCTGTCGCAGGAGGACCCAGCAGTGGCATGGACTTAAATGATGGAGAGCAAATGTAGAGCAGAGACCACTGAGGCCATCTCCAGCTGAACAGCACCACCAAGCCCTACCATGACTTAACTGTGTTTTAAGACCACACATGTTAATAGCTGCCTGCTGGAGGATGCACCACCAGGAGCTCTCATGCTGCTAATATTTCATGCTCTCCAGCAGTGAGCTATTGCCATCAATAATTAACATTGGACTAGCCTTGCCAAAGTAAATTCAAATGCATGGCAAGACAAAGGTCCCTTGATTTTGCAAGTCACCCACTGGTTCTCTCTTGCTTGCTGTCCCTATGTTACTGAGGTTTGAGGTGAGTTTTCTGGCACTTGAACTCAGCAAAATCACAATATACTTGGTGAAGCTTTTACTGGGGCATGCCCAAGGCCCTCTGCCTGCTCACAAGTCACTTCCCTGGGGAGAAAAGATAGCTGAGATGCCTTCTCATCTCATGGTGAATTGGCTCAGCTGCAAGTGCAACAGGTTGAGCAGCTCCATGTCTATTCTTGGGAGAGCCAATCACCCCATGCAGGACAGACCTGGGTGAGCAGCAGCATGCCAGGTGTCACCAGAGGATGAGGCCTGTTGTCACAGGAGAGGCTCTGTCTCAGGAAAATCGCCTACTGATGTGCAGATGGAGGAATAAACCCAGTGGGAGCCAGCCAGGCATTGTCAGCATCACCATCCCAAGGTGGTTTGGGAGAGCAGCAAGATTACCCCAAGAATTAATGAGATCAATGTCATATCTGCCACTAGTTCACACAGCAGCTGAATCCTGGCATCTCAGAAGGGGGAAGAGTACACGAGTTTTGGATGTGGCATCGCAGGCAGTCAAGTTGGGCAGCTGGGGAGAGGGCAGCTTTGCCAGGCTCAACAGGAGCCAGCAGGCACACTCTCCATTTATCACAGTGACTGGGCTCTGCTCTTCCATTCCACCAGTGTGGCCAGCAGCTGCCTCGTGTTAATTAAGAGCAGAACAATCACTCTTAATCAAAGGCCAGACTGTTGGCAGCAGCAGCAAACTGCCCATATCGTGCTCTGCATGCCATCCGGCTCATCCCACCTCCTCTAACCCTCTCTGCCCTGAACATGGGGAATAAGAGGGGCTTAATGGTTCTGATTGCTGCCTGGTCTGCAATGTGCCACCACAGCCTGGCAGCAGGGATGAGACCAAGGCAGCTCCCAGGGGGGGCAGAGATGCCCCCTTGCTTTGTGCAGATGCTCTCTCTCAGCACTGGCGGGTGAGCTGGTTCATCTCCTCACCTACACAACGCTGAAGCAAACTCCTCACCTCACACACTCGGCCCTCTGTGCACTTGGGGAGGCAAGGGGGAAGCTTTCTCATGGCAGCAGGACGCACACGGTCATTCTTGCTGTCCTTCTAGCTCTCGGAGCTGGCCCTGCACCTCTGAAGAGCCATTGAGTGCAGAAAGTGCTCAATACCTTCAGCATCAAGCAGCAGAGGTCTCCAGAATTGCAGCTTGAGACTCTTGCAGTCCCAGCTCTTCCCATTTGAGCTTGCTCTGGTTTATATGCATTAGCCACTTGCTGCCCAAAACCTTCCCTTTCATTGTGTGGGTGAGGGAGGAGGTAAGAGGATAGGTCCCTACTGCCTTTAGTCTGACATCCAGTCTGGCCCCAGGTCAGAGAAACCAGCTGGTGCCTCTCTGCCCAGGTCTCTAGAACAGAGCCTGGAAGCCAGCACCTCATCCCTTCAGCCGTCTACTGCAAAATCATCCCTGCCTAAACACTCTCTCACATAGGTAGGAGATACCTGCAGGGCTCAGATTCTTCTTCTCTGGGACATTTCTGGAGTTCTGCCCAGAGCTCCCAGAAGCCCCCTCACTGCAAGCACGTTTTCAGCACCAGGGAACTCCCAGCACTCTCCTATTTATAGCTTCAAGCACCAGCTTCCATTTTGTGTTGATTAGCTGACTCCTTCTCAATCATGGCCTAGATGAGGCAAGGCAGCAGAACCTCTTGGCTATCAGGCACCTGGTACTGCAAGAGCAGTACTGAGAGCACTCTGGTGTGGTGCCTGAGGGTACTGGGAGCATTGCTCCCAGGAAAACGTGTGCCTCCATGCCAGCTGCCAGAAAAGGGAGGACAAGGACCAGGAAAAGCAGGGAGCATTTCCATCTTCCATCTATGGGGATTTACAGCAGGCAGTGGGGGAGAACATTTCTGTAAGGGGCTGTGTCATGACTCCATGTTTTCCTTATCCCCAGTACTGATAATGTGAGGTTATTTGAGGACTTAGCAGTAATTAAGACACAAAAGTACAGCATCAAGCTGCTGAAATCAGATCCAAGTTTTATGCTCCTGGCCTGGTTTTATCCTGGTGTTTGCATTTATGCCTGTTTGTAGCACAGAGGAAAATCAAAGCTCTGGGCTTTACTTGTAGGTGAAACTTGGTGACCAGTTTGGTTAGGTCTATGTATCTAGGAAGGTACCAGCAGAGAATCATAGAATCATAGAACTGCTTATTTGGAAAAGACCTTACAGATCATCAAGTCCAACCACACCTGTCCACTACTAAATCATATCCCTAAGCACTTCACCTACCTGTCTTTTGAATACCTCCAGGGATGGGGACTCATCCACCTCCCTGGGCAACTGTTCCAATGCTTGACAACCCTTTTGGTGAAGAAATTTTTCCTAATGTCTAATCTGGACGTGCCCTGGTGCAACTTGTGGCCATTTCCTCTCATCCCATCAGTTGTCACTTGCGAGAAGAGACCAGCACTCACCTTGCCACAACCTCCTCTCAGGCAGTTGTAGACAGGGATGAGGTCTCCCCTCAGCCTCCTCTTCTCTAGGCTAAACAACCCCAGTTCCCTCAGCCACTCCTTATGAGACTTGTTCTCCAACACATTCCTCAGCCTCGTTGCCTTTCTCTGGACGTGCTCCAGCCCCTCAATGTCCTTGTACTGAGGGACCCAGAACTGGGCCTAGAACTGAACCCAGTACTTGCGCTGCAGTCTCACCAGTGCCAAGTACAGGGGCACAATCACTTCCCTGCTCCTGCTGGCCACACTGTTTCTGGTACAGGCTGAGATGCCATTGGCCTTCTTGGCCACCTGGGCCACTGCTGGCTCATATTCAGCAGCTGTCAACCAACACTCGCAGGTCCTTCTCCTCCAGGCAGCTCTCCAGCCACTCTTCCCCAAGCCTGTAACACTGCAGGGGGTTGTTGTGTCCCAAGTGCAGGACTCGGTATTTGGTCTTGTTAAACCTCATCCCATTGATCTCAGCCCATTGATCCAGCCTGTCCAGACCCCTCTGCAGAGCCTCCCTTCCTTCAAGTAGATTGACACTTCCACCCAGCTTGGTGTCATCTTCAAACTTGCTAAGGGTGCACTCAATCCCTTCATCCAGATCATTGGTAAATATATTAAACAGGACTGGACCCAACACTGAACTCTGGGGGCACCACTTGTGACTTGTGAGGTCAAGGTTGGTGATATATTGTTGTATTTTAGTTAGATCAGCTGTGCAATGCAAGTTGCAGGTGCGCTGCCAACGCCGTGGTGCTTGAGCTTCTGTGCACCAAGTGCTTGATCACTTGTGTGATGCCCTCAGCACAAGGATGGCACAGCTCCTGCAGCTGAAAGTGAAATAATTTCCCAGGCAGTGAACGACAGGTCCTGCTTGAGGAACTGGCACTGTCAATGGTGACCTGGCAGGGGACTGGCAAGGGTGTTGTTTCTATCCACTGATGGCACACTGTGTGGTCGGCTGGGAACACCTGTGGAGGAAACACTTCAAATCCAACAACATCTTGAAAATTGGAGAAAGAGCCTGAAAAACAAAAAAGAAGAGTATAGATAGGTCACATTCCCCTGGTAGGGGAAAGTCGTATCTCTGCTGGGAGAAACAATGCTGAGTGAGGAGGGCAGGGGTAGCAGGGACATGGGGAAGATGCTGGTGGACTTTTGCTGAGAATGAGCAGGTTTCCACGGCTCAGGCAGGTGCAGGAGTACCCCCAAAGTAGCAGAGAGAGGAAGATTCCCAGGACCAGTGCAGAAAGCTCTGCTTGAGGTGTGGGTAGAGGGTGCAGGGAATCCACCACGGGGGTAAGAGGATGAGGACATCGCTACAAGTAGGATCTGAACGCCACAAGCACTGAGCTCCACATGCATCTCCCACAGTGCCAAATACACACACAACCAAACGGGGTCTAGTTTTTATGCCCAGACTGACAAACCATGGGGGATTTTGACACTTAAATCTGGGGTTTGGTCCCAGATCAGAAGGAAATCTTGAAAGTCCACCCAAGTTGGAAACACCAAGCAGTTCCTCTAAAGGAATATCACATTTTGTTCGGAAAATGGTAAATTGTTTTGGTAGTGTCAAAACATAGTATTATAATTTAACATTTTATCTACAAGAAAAAACGAATCATTTACCTTCTCTAAATACTATGTTTAAACACTCAAAACAGCTGAAAACCTTTTTTTTTTTGACATGTCTGTCACATATTGTCAAACTCAGCGTATTTATGAATGGGGAGATGTTCTTAGCAACTGCAATTGGCTGCATCAGCAGGGGAGCCCTGGCCAGGACGGCTGTGGGGGACAGGGCTGGGACACAGAAGGATATCTATTTCCCACAGGGCTCTGCTTTGGATAGGCAGCAGTTCCTTGCTCTGTCACAAAAATAATGTAATCAAGAGGGTGGTTTTTATTTTTTCCTACTCAGGCAACACATCTGATACTTGCTGCTTGGGTTTCGTTTTGGGAAAAGAGGGGAGAAATGAACCCTCAAAGAGAATCAAGGAGTTTGCAGGATGAGAGTGCAGTGGATGCACTAACTGGTATAAGCAAGAGCTGGTTTTTGCCAGCCCTGCTGCACTGTTTATTTTGGGTAGGTTCTGAGAGCAGTTTGCAGCTCTTTCCTCATTTCACCGTGCCTACACAATAAATTATCTGTAATCATTAGAAAGTGGCCTGTTTCCTCCCTCAGACATAATTATTGGACAGGATCTGGAAAAATCTTCCTCAATCTCATTTCCTTGAGAGGAAGCACATGAGATGCCAGTACTGCCTTGGAGGAGGCAGGGCAGCTGCTGCCTAGAAGTGACCTTCGCCATTTCCAAGAGTTCAAACACCCCCCATCCATCAATCCCCAGGGACTGCTCGGGGTGGGGCAGGTGAAATCCCAGCCTGCAGGTCAGTGAGCCTGATCCAGACACCCACTGGCACTGATTTTCAGCAAGGTGAGGCAGGAAAATCCAGTGGGACAGGGACAACATGATTTATAGTTTCTCAGTCAGAGGAGACTTTGCTTTCCTTGTAAACCCCATCCTTGCATGGTGCACAGAGCTCGCAAGTAATTCAGTGGGTCTCAAAAAGCATAAGCAATTAATAGCTGCATCCAAGCCCCAATCTCTGCCAAGAGCAAGTCACTTGGCTGTTACTGGGTTCCTCCCTGATGCACAGTTGGCTGTCAGTGGGCAACATCATCACCTGAGTGGCTCTGCCGAAGCCAGCTCTTAGTCCCCACAACAGATGACTGTGTCCATCACCTCATCCTGCCCTATGCTGGGGACAGTGCAGTGACACAGCACATGGTGGGGTGGCATTGCCAGCCAGGGACAGGGAGCCAGTGAGAAAGGGCTTTGTGGAGCTGCAGTGCTTCAGACGTCTGAAGGACTAAGCAAAGGAGAGCAGCAAAGGAGATTTACACTCAGGAAAGCTGGAATAAATCAAAGCAATTAAAGTGCAAATGGAGCTTTAAGCAATGTGGCATCCTGACTATCGGGGAAGCACGTTGTGTATATTTTCCTTAGCTCGTTCCCTCATTTATAGACAGAATTCAAATCACTTTCATTTGAACTAATTTTCCAGGTAGAGCCAGGGTTCAGGAAGCACCTGCTGGCATTGCTGAGGCTGTGTTTTGACAGTGGCTCCGCAAGCCCTCCAGACTTTGCCTGCGGCCACTTGCTACCCAGACTTGGGAGTTGTGCAAATGTGTGGGGATGCTGGCGGTCCTTGCATCTGCACAGCTCTCCAGTGTGCTGCTGGTGCCATCTCAGGTGATGCCACGCATGGGCAGAGAGCAGAGGCAGGAGGGGATGCAGGAGGGCAGTGGCGACGGGTGGCTGAGGGTTGCAGATGCCGGTAATGGCAGAGCTGGCAGTAATTAATCACACTGCAACAAGCCACTGGCATCACAATGGAAAGCATAGCTTAATTTTCTTCTGAACTGCCTGGGCTGATGGTGAAGCAAGGCTGTGACAGCACATTCTTGGGTAAGCACAGGTGCTTTATAGCAGCTGGGAAGGCTGGAAAAAACAGGTACAAGACCCAGCAATAATTTCCTCGCCAGAGTAGAGGTCCCAGATTAGTAAGGCCAGGGGCTGGCTGCACCTCTGCTTGCTTGTTTTCCCTCAGTGCCAGAGGAATTAGGGACGAGATGACAGTGCAAACCCTGCACTTCAGTTTGGGTTTGGTCCCACCTACAGGATCCCGAGTTTTTCCAGGAAATCACAGCTCCTCCCTTACCCCCCATTCCCACTGCTGCTTCTCTCCTGCAGGTAGACTGGAAAGGGGTAGGCTGGGAAATGGGAAATGGGACGTTCCCATGCAAGGGGAGGCTGGGCCTGGAAATGAGATGTCCCCAAGCAAGCCTTGAGATAGAGAGGGGACATATTGTTGCTGCCTGTCCTGGTGCCGTGCTGCCAGTCTTCACTGGCGTGGCTGGATGCTTCGCTTGGGCCCATAGTTGCCAAAGCTGAAGGAAGGCTGTAATGCCTGCTTATGGGAGCTCTGGCACTGAGCGGGATGCAAAGGCTGCTTGCTCCCTTCCTGTAGGAAGCTGCCAGCCTGGCTCTCTGGCATCCGTTAACACTGAGCTCATTGCATTCAGATGAGCTGCATTTTATTTACAAGAATTCCTCCAGGAAGAAAAGTTTTGTGAATACTTGTCTAAAGAAATATTTACCTCAGATATGCTCTTGTGGCTATCTGATGTGCTCTTTTTCTTATTTATCCAACACATTTCTCTAGTGGTTAAAGAATGTACTGTCAAATACAGTCATTTAAAAATTACGAATCAGGATTTCCCAGATTAATGACTGTTTACCTACCTGCTTTTTGAAATAGTCCTTTAAGGAGAGTTTTATGGGCCTCTGCCCATAGGTAGGATGGTGACACATCACACAAAATGTGCTCCATGGATAAGCAGAGACCTCAGTATTTCCATATAGCACTAGCAGGGCTGCAAGAGACAGGGAAAATGCCAGCTATTGCACAGCTGGAGAACAAGAAGAAGATCTTGCACTGCAGCAAGTGTTTGGAAACTATTTGCAGAAGGCAAGAAAGTTGCTTGTCCTGGGTAATGTTCTGGGTAACCCAAGAGAGAGAGCAGCAGTTGCACTTTGTGATTCAGCTCAGCCCTTTGATCCCCTTCCTCTGCTCTGAAAGGTCACTGTAACAAATGAACATGTTTATCAAACCTATCCGAAACTGCCACGAATTGTTTTGGAGTAGACAGGAGGGAAGAATCCACCATTTGAGCATATTTTTTGCTGAAAATGAACTGCTCATCAATGGTTGTGAAAGATTTATTTGCTGCTGTTGTAAATCACCATAAATTAATATGGTCTGGTGCCTTGGGTATTCGCTGAGAGGCAGGGTAGAGCTGGGAGCGTGTGCCTTCCTCCACTTCCCAGAACACACGTGTAACACACGGGGGCAGAGGGACATGGTTTACCAGCAAGCTGCTTCCTAACTTCAGCATGCTGTGATGTGCCCACTACCCTTTAAATAACTGCTGGCTTTTGAAGGCATGAATACTTCAGCAGGAACGAAAAGAGGCACTGTTACCTCCTGAAAGACCTAATTAATCTGGACTTATCTCTTCTTGGCTATAAATCCCCCGTAAAACTTGGCACAAGTTTAAAAGCAGTTACAGCAATGACTGTATATTTTTATCTGAAACCTCAAGGAAGACAAACTGAAGTGCTAAATGACAGCTACACAACGTCACAAGGAGTCCTGCTGGTGAGAGTGGACTGCAGTGAGTAACTTGCCTGGGAAGCAGGCAAGGGGTAGATGATTCCCTCACATCTTTTTGGTTTGTTTCTGAGCAATTCCTGCTCAGAAATTTAACATGCCACTCTTCCATGCTGTGCACGAGTTTAGTAGTGGACTCAGAAGAAAAACGTGGGTGTCCCAGCTGGGACCAGCAGCTTTTAAGTCTCCTACTAATGTTTGCTGAGCACCACATCCTCACCTGCCACGTCCTTTGGGAACCAGACACAGGTACATGCATCCCTGATGTCAGGCACATAGCAGGGGTGGTTCTAACTTGTCTGGCTTCCCACTTTTTCTTCTTTGTTATTCTCTCCCAGAAGCAGGAGAGAATCAAGCTTTTAGTTAAATGAGGCCACATAAACATAAGCAGCTGCCATACGCTTCCCTATGCAAAGTAGGCCAGGTTTTTAATGGCTTCCAATTCTTCAGGCTTGATTTCTTCCCTTCAGCCTTCACCTCTGCCTCTCTCCCTAAAAGATGAGAGACACCAGGTTTGCATGTGTCCTCATTAAGCCAGCCAGTGAGGAGTGGGAGCAGCAGCAGTGCCACTGAGTCCCTCTGACAGCTTCTGGGGCTCTTTCCGGGTTCTGGTCCCCTCCTGCAAGCAGGGAGGTGCCACCCTACTCTTCCCCACCGGCCCCAAGGGATGGGCAACCAAACCGCATGCATGTGCAGGGTTTAGTTCAGCACCTTTGCAGTCGTCCAAACCCAGGTCTAGGCTCAGCCTAACCCTGGCAGATTGGGTAAGGAGTGCTCGCAGACCCAACAGCCTGGCTGTGTCACCCTGGAGATGTTATCTTTTGACTGACATGCTGAGTGTGGGCTGCATGACAGATGAGGATCTGTGGGCAGACATGACCACGGCGGCCAGGCTCCACGGGATGAGATGGGGACCTATGGGGGGAGAGGGAGGGCCATGTCTGTGGAGTCAAGCACTTTCCTCCCAGGGAACTGCTGTGCACACAGGGTTAGCTGTCACATGGTGTGTGATGGGCATCTCTGACTGTGATTGTCGTCTGTCTCCTCTATTCTGTGTAAGCAGTTTGATAGTATTGTTGAGTGCACTGGGTCCTGTCCACTTACCTAGAGTGTGGTTCCTATACAGAAAAGATTAATCAATGACTCATGTAAACACAGCCTGGTGAGAAGGAGCTTTTGGCCATGAGCTGCTCAGCCAGTCTAGAAAGCTGCTGGGACCTAATGCCTCCCTGGGACAGCTTTGCTACCCACTCCCCTCACATGGTGGGGACAGCCCAAGCCCTGCGTACCAGCCCTAACCTCACCCCTAGTCAAGGAGGGATGTACTCAACACCCTGCGAGCTGCTTTACCCCCTCCCCTGCTGCAGCCTGGACAGGGATCTGGCAGCCCACCAAGCTGAGCACCTCTTCACAGCCTGACAAGTGTCTGTGCAAGCTGTGACACAAAAAAACAGACACCACTCTGAAGAGCTCGCCTTTATTTATTCCTCATGGGAAGCTGAGCAGTTCCCACCTCAATAACTAATAAAGCCCTAAAGCCATAATTCAGCAGAACTGCTTCCAGGCTGGCACCTCTGCAGAGCACTTGGATCTCTCTCCCTGCTGCATCTGGGACACAGCCAGCCTGGGGCACCTGGAGCTGGGTGTGCCAAGGCCACATCCATTGTGGATTTGTGGTGTTACGGGGGCTCTTGTGAACCTGCCTGTCTCCACCTGGTTTGTGCTCCAGCTTTCTCTGCAGGAGCACCCAGGGCTTTAGCTTGCCAGGTTTTGGATGGAGAGTGCCTGTGTAAGGACAGCATGCTGTGTTTCCATGCAGGACACACTTGGCTATGTTTGTCATCAATAAAAAGCAGTGCTGTATTAAATCACACACATGGCACAGTGATGGGATGGTGCCTGATGGAAGTCTGGCCCATGCTGCAGTGTGGGGCGAGCTGGAAGCAGCTGTCATCATCACTGTCCCATGGCTAGTCCATAGAGGGACCCTAACATCCATTCTCTGCATCTTTTTCAGGGATGGATGGATGTGCGTACAGCTGGGAAGAGCAGGAGCACAGCGCAGCCCTGTGAGGGTAGGTGAAGATACAGTAGGAGGCCCCAGAGGCAGGAGTTTGGGGTCTCAGCTGGGAAGAGAGCTCCCCTTCCTGCGCTGCCTGCCACGTCTGCCTGTTGCCTTGTCACCTACAACATTTTGAAGGATCTGTACCAGGATTTGGGGCTCGGAGCCTGGAGGTGCATTAGTGCCATATGATTGCTGGAGAACTTGGATGCAATGGGGGACCTGCCATGGAGGAGGGACACCATTCCAGGAGGCCCTGCATGCCTGTGAGCCCTGGCTGCTGGTGGCAGAGGTGCCTGGGCTGCTCTGCCAGCCTGGGAGCAGAGCCACGGTGCTTGCAGAGCTAGCACAGCTAGTGAAAGGCAAAGAGCTGGGATCTCTGGTAGCCCAGAGCCACAGGAGAGCCACGCTGCCGGCTGAGCTGCTGCTCCTCTGGGGACCTCTTCCTGGGACTGGGGGACAGAGCAGCTCTTGGTCTCCAGGCTCACCACGGATGTCATCCTGTGCCCCACCAGCAGGACTGCTCTAGTGCTGGTGCAGAGGGAGGGCCGTTCGTCTCACCATGGTGCTGCCACCACCTGACAAGCGCCATGTCTGTCTGACCACCATCGTCATCATGACTAGCATGGCCTTCATGGACGCTTACCTGGTGGAGCAGAACCAGGGGCCCCGCAAGATTGGTGTCTGCATCATTGTGCTGGTGGGGGATATCTGCTTCCTCATTGTGCTGCGCTATGTGGCGGTGTGGGTGGGGGCGGAGGTGAAGACGGCCAAGCGGGGCTATGCCATGATTCTCTGGTTCCTCTACATCTTCGTCCTGGAGATAAAACTGTACTTCATCTTTCAGAATTACAAAGCGGACAAGAAGAACCTGGAGACGGTGGCCAGGAAAGCCCTGACCCTGCTCCTCTCCATCTGTGTACCAGGCCTTTACCTGGTGCTGGTGGCCCTCGATAGCATGGAGTACATACGAACTTTTCGGAAGAAAGAGGACTTGCGGGGGCGCCTCTTTTGGGTGGCCCTCGACCTGCTGGATATCTTGGACATCCAGGCCAACCTGTGGGAGCCACACAGGACTGGTTTGCCCATCTGGGCAGAGGGACTTATGTTCTTCTACTGCTACATACTCCTCCTGATCCTGCCTTGTGTGTCCCTCAGTGAGATTAGCATGCAAGGGGAGCACATTGCCCCGCAAAAAATGATGCTCTACCCTGTTCTCAGTCTGGTCACCATTAATTTTGTCACCATCTTCATCCGGGCCATCAATATGATCTTGTTCCAGGACAGCAGGGTCTCCACCATCTTTATTGGCAAGAACATCATTGCGATCGCCACTAAGGCGTGCACCTTCTTTGAATACAAGCGGCAGGTAAAGGAGTTCCCCCAAAATGCCATTGCCCTGGAGCTCCAGCAGAACTCCCTCTCCCACAACCAGACCATCCACAGCACACCGGGCATCCCCCATGAGTCATCGCCCACCAGCGAGATCCTCGACACATGAGGTATAACTCCCAGCTGAGCATTGGTTCAGACAGTCCGGTGCCAGGTGGATGAGGGATGCTGCTCTCTTGCTGTGTGGGGCGATCACGACAGACAAATCCTGATAGCGAGGGCTCTTCTCGGCACAAAACACTGACCACATTTTAATTGAGTTATGGAGTGTCCCCTAGACATCTTCATCTCAGGTATAACCCTAGGAGTCCTCCAGAAAAACCAAATGAACTTGCAAAGGACCTGAACCAGCTAACCCTCTCTCTCCCAACTTCTCCCCTCCTGAGCAAAGACTGCTAAGGCTATAATATCCCTTTTTACTCCTCAAGCACCTCACCTTTACTCCAAACCTGGAATGAAGATTTTGCTACTGGAGACCTTTTTATGGAGTGGGGACAGGGGCATAGGTGTGTGTGTGTGTGGGGGGGGGGAGGGTGGGATATTTGAACCAGTAAACCGTGTGATTGTAGATGTTTCTTATCTCCAATGGTTGTGTTTACAGTTTCCTATTTATGATGGTTCCTGGGAGTTCCTGGGCTGTCCTGGGGGCTGGTGTCCTTGGGGTTGGTGGTGGGTGAGAGTAGCGAGCCCTGCAGTGGGGAACACAGCCAGGGGCTGGCACGGCTCCCCTGCTGCGGGATGAGGGGGACTGTGCCTCCACCAGTCCACTACGCCGAGTGTGCTGGGAGCAATATTTGACAAGCTAAAGCTAATCCAATGCTGGTATTTTATGTATTTCATTCACTACAAACAACTCAGCACAATATTTCTATTTTTAGAAAAGTCTCTCTCTCTCGCTCCCTGCTGTTGGAAGCCTCCTTGCCTGGAGCAGCCTGTGCAGCCACCCTGGCCCCGCCAGCACTGCTGCAGGCAGGCACGGGCACCCAGGAGGGCTTAGTAATAGGGGTAGCGATGATGCATTTCACTCCAGCATCGAGTGTTTATAAAGAGGGCTGCTTTCCACAGCTACTATATTTTTAAATAAAATATTTTAAAAAATAACAACAAAAAAAAAATCACAACTGGGAAAGGCGTATTGCCTCAAGCAGGTGGCTGGGCTCTGGGGTGGGCACAGGTGTCCTCGATTGGTGTGTGTGGTCACAAGGGGCTTGGCCAGCCATGGGCAGTGGGACAGTAGGCAAGGGTCAGTTGGACAATAAAAGCCCCGTGAGAGCAATGGCTTCTGGTGGTCTCTTTTCTGCCTGTGTGGGGAGGGAGGAGGGCAGCTCCCATACAGCCCAAATCACTTGTTCTCCTCTTATATCCACCTTCCCTTGATCCCTTATATCCACCTTCCCTGCATCCCCAAGAGCAGTCCCAAGGTGCTGTGCCCAAGAACAGCCCTGTGCTCTTTGAACAGTGGATGCAGAAAGCAAATAAATCGTTTTTCCAGCTGAAAGGCTGCCCCACGGTCTTGGGCACCTCTCAGCTGCCTTCACCTGGGAGGAAGTGCAAGGGACAAGAGCAGAAAAGCAGCTCAAATGTGCTGAAATTGAATATTTTTGCTTTTTCTAAATGAAACATTTAATTTTGAGGAGATGGAATAAAACATCTGATGTTCTTTACATTCCTCTTCCACGTTTTGTCCTGGCTCTGCTTACCAAATTTTACCTAGATGCACACATCATTTTAGTCTCCATCTTTTTAGCCCATCATGATCTGTTCAAAATGTTTCACCCAGCCCTGATCCAGCCTTCCAAATTTAGGACCAGCCAATCACAGCCCCGCCAAACTCTCCTTTGCCTCCCTGTCACTGAGGGATGACTTGGGTTTCTCTACTGGAAATAAATTCACTGAGAAATAAAATTATGCCTTTGCCAACAAAAGTGAATTTGCAGTAGATTTCACCAACTGGAAAAGATTCTTCTTCCTTTCCCTCTGAGAGTATGAGAGGAAGAGGGCAGGTGATTTAAAAGGCATTAGCAGAAATTAATTAAATTGCTAAATTATTCTGGAATACCTATGGAATTACTTCTCTACTGGTGCCATTAAAATACATGCGATTAACATCAGTACAAATAACTCCCAAGCATCTAATAACATTCTGCCAGTCTTTTAGGTAATTAATTTAGGAGCCTTTGTTTTACATCTCTTCCCCAGAACTGAGTGGAGGAAAAACCTGTAGATGCTGGGGAAGTGGTGCTGCACAGCCTGGGGCTGGGATGTGCTGGGTCGGGCAGTGCCCAGCATCAGGCAGCACCCGTAGTGGTATTTTATCCTGGGGTAAAGTAAATTACCATTACCTGGGGGTTACTCTGACAGGTTGTTGCATGTATTTTTTTTCTGTCTCAGCCTGATATCTAGCTCTCCAGCCATGCCTTTCACTGGAATAAGGTAATGTTCCCTTGAGTCTTATCTCTTGCTAAGGTTGCTTTGAGACAATGTCTGTGCTCCCTGGATGGACCCTATGTGGAAAGGGAGTAGTGTTTATCCTCCTGGTGCTGTAACCTCCGAGCAGGCTTAGGAGTCTCCTCAACTTTTTCCCTGAGGCTGCAAGACCCTGCTTTCTGCTGGTGACTCGGGGTTGTTGTGGTTGTGGAGAGGGGTGTTCTTGAGGAAGGGCTGCCCTTAGCCCCTGCATTAGGAGCGGGAGTGGGACGAGAGGTCCCAGAGGTGAAGCTCACCTGGGATGTAGTGCACTGCATCGCTCCTGTAAGGCATCTGAGCTTGTTAGTACTTAAAGCCTGCTCTGTGGCAGAGAGGAAGGAGAAGTTTTTCTTCTCCTGAGGCTCCGTGTGCATTGTGTTTCTTACTCAGCCACACAACCCTTTCTTTTAAAAGCCATCTTGAAAAGCAAATGTTACAAGCCGGTCCCTCCGCAGCAGCAACCAGATGAAGGCTGGGAAGCAGGAGAGAGTAGAGCTAGCTGGGAAAAGCAGCACAGCAAATGTCTGGGAGCAGAGAGGAAAGCCAGAGCAGCCAGCAAAGACCTCAGAGACTGAGAGCGCAGCAATGGGGGCACTGCAACTGTTCTTTGCCTGATGCTTGCTAAGACCAATGCAAGTTGCTGACTCCTTCCTGAAATCCAGCCCTGCCCAACAGACACAAGACCCCTGAGAGCCATGGGATGGGCAGGAGGGATGGCATGGTGGCAGTGGCTGTACAGGGTGACTGTCTCCCAGCCTGGCTGTTTGTTAGGTGACAGTTTGCTGCCAGCAATGAGAACTAAAGGACACAGTTAAAAATAAGCTGGAATCGAGCAATTTTTCAGTTTTTCCTTAAGAAGGTGTGTTGGAAAAAGAGCTCCTTTGTGAAATGTTAAAGCCTCCTGGCAAGCTATAGCCTCCCACCTCTGAAGTAAAAGCATCACAATAATAATGTAGAAGAATGGATGCAAATTCCCAACCCTCCAGTGGAAAAACTAAGGGGGCGGCATCCCTTGCTGCCTTTTGGAAACAGGCTGGGGGACAAGGGAGCCCTTGCTCTTGGTGGAGAGAGACCAGTGATGCTCAGGGGCCCAACTGGTACTGTGCTACCAGTTACCAACCTCCTGGGCAGTGCTGAGGTGGACACCTTATTCCAAACCAAGTGACAGCCTCTGGAGGAGCCAGGTCCACCCCACAGCTTGGAGAGGACACCAGAGCAGCAGGACCCTCTGAACATGCAAAATTCGAGCCTCTCTGAAACTTCCTATCAGGCTGACCCCAAAGGGCAGCAAATTTTCCCAGGCCTGCACTGCCACAGACAGCCTGCAATTGCTCCCTGGGGAGTGGGAAAGGGCTGGACTGAATCCATCCACTTCCCAAATGCTGGAGAACTGCAAAACAGGAGCTCACAAACAAGCAGAGCAAAGTGAACTATACCAGACTCTTGTGAAGCATCAAGCCTAGACAAATCCATCTGGGTCCTGTCCCCCTGCCAAACACGTGGATGAAGAGTCAGCAATGGGCTTGAGCTGCCTGATGGTGGCTGGTGTCAGGAACCGAGCTGAAAGTGCTCTGTGGTTCTGCAGCCAGATTTTCTGTGTGAGTACAGGACTGGTGTCTTTGCAGGGTCAAAAAGTGCTTGGGAGAGTTTGGGAAAAGAAAGACACCTATCTGGGCAATACAGCACAGAGATGGCCCTGCTATCAGGCTAGCTCTCTGTAGTGAGAGACTTTGCAAACCATACACCAAGAGCAAATTGCCTGGAGACAGGCTGCTGTCCCAGTCCAGCCCAGCATCTGCTCCTTTCTGCTGGGGTTCAGTTATTGCTCTTGCCCTAGTCCTTCCCAAAGCATATGCCTGGCCAGGGAGCAGTGAGCCCCAGCCAAACAGCCACTGCTGCCTCACGGGGGCCTGAGAGCATCACCTCCTAAAGTAACCCTGGGAATGCCTCCTTGGTGGCACCTAACTTCTCCAAGCATGCCTTGTGCTTGCGTGTACAGCCCTGCTGCGGCAGGCGCCATGCCGTATGGCAGGGAGGGACTGAGCTGTCAGGTTGTATTTATCCGTGCAGGGTAAAAGGGCTCTCCATTCCCCATGTACCCTCCCTGCACCCGGTGCAGCCTCATGCACTGTCACCTCAGACCATATGCAAATAAATCATTATTTCTGTTTGTTTTCTTTTGTTCAGTCTGGGTTAGTTTGTTGAGCAAAGAGAAACCAAATATTCCTGCCAGTAACTCTTTTCCTCCTGCCTGGCCCAGATTCCCTGCACTTTTTTCATTCAGGCCAATACTACAATTAAAAATGAAGGGCAAGTGTCCAAAACACCGTCACAGCAATTCCCATCCTTTTGGATTCCTCCTGCCCAGTCTCTGTGGCAAAAGTTGGAGTTTCTCATTAATTTAATCCTAACGCTGAATGCCTTGATTTTTCAGTTGTGTCTGTTTTTTAGGTCTGGTATCCTTGAAGGGTAATATCCTTTTAAGTTACTGATTTGGGCTTACTCATTTAATTTCACCTATAAAAAAATTCACTAATAAAGATTTTATGTGGTTTTGACATGTTCAGTGTCTCAAATGTATTGATACAGCAGTCTGAAGAAACATTATGACCATAATGGCTCAGGAAACAGCAAAAAGTCCCTGGCAATGTATATTGATTGCTCTCTTTTATGGTTGTTTGAAGACAAAAGACCAGTCATAGGGAAGACAGAGTACTGTAGTTTGTTTTTATGTGAGCTTCCCTGATGTCAGGAAATTTAATGTGTACAAAAGCCATTTGCAAACATATCTCTTCAAGTTCTTCAATGGGATCTGAAGAAGCAATGGTCCTCTTGCTGGAGCTGTGACTTTGTCAGGAGGGAGATTTTGAAGGAAAAATGCCACAGATGATAGCAGAAATATCGCTTCGAAGGAAGGTACATCAACATGTAAAGAAATAAGTGAAGAAGATATCCAGATCCCCCACACTGGTGTATCCCAGGGGAAAAGCCCACAAACTGCTCATAACTCAACGGGAACTCACTGTAGCACGCTGAGGCAATATTTGCATACAGATACACAACCCAGAGGCCCCTGTGCAGCCACCTGCCCAATGGCTAATGGGAGGAATTTTGAGAAGACCATTTACTAATCACCACCAATTTCCTCCAGCCCCAGCAATGGTGACATCTGTTCAGAGGAGCCATGCACCAAGAAGAAAATGTACTGCAGTAAAACAGCATCACAGAATCATTTAGGTTGGAAAAGACCTTTAAGATTATTGAGTCTAACCATAAACCTCACACTGCCAAGTCCACCACTAAACCGCGTCCCTAAGTGCATAATCTCTGTTATTTTGCTGGGTGATATTTGCGTGGGCTCTGCCCTCTGCACCAGCCTAGTGTGAGAGTCCAGGAACCAGCACTAGCTTATTGCCTTACTTTTGGGTAGAGGGAAGGAGGTTGTCCCAAAAAGCTAGCCAACCCATGTAATGACGGGACTGGCTGAGACTGAGGTCCAAGGCAGGACCTTCATCCTGTGCCCTGAAAGCATAGCATGACAGAAGAGATTGCCATGAAACCAAACCAATATTTTGAGCCCTAAGGTCAGCAGATGTGAGGTCTGCAGGGCACTGTAGCCACAAACCCATTCCTAGTGCCTTTACACTGCCTTTGGTCTCACCTGTGATCGATCACCCTTGCCTTGGTCTCCAAGACTGCCCAGCTTCTCTAAATCTGCCGTGAAATAATAACCTATTGCTTGCAGGAGCTCGTGGGGCTGAGGATGCTGAGAAGCAGAGAGTAGCACCTTGAGCATCCTCCCACACTCTGGGTAAGCCATGCAGGCAGGCTTCTAATAACCCAGCACCTTGGTTCCCAAGGCTTAGCATATGAAGCCTGCACTGCCCAGCAGAATAAATATCTGGAGTAGAAAAAGGCACTGCTTCCCTTTTATTTTGTGCTACTGACAGGGAGAACTTAGTATTCAAAAACTGTTTCGAGATGTTTCACTTCACAGCTGGTGAATAAACTTAGAGAACTCAATAAACCTCTTTGTAAGAAATAATCTCTCATTAATCTCCCTGGTGAGGCTGGCACCTAGAACAGCATAAATCTTTACCTGTACATGCTAGGAGACAGCGGAATGAGCCATAGGCAGTATGTGTGTTATACTGGGAGACTCTCAAATGCCAAATAAAGAATAAATTCTCATAAAATTTTCCTCCTGATCTCCTCTTGGGACTAGGATATCAGCACTTGGATGAGATGGATCATTGGTGGAAGGACTTTTAGCAGCAGATAGGGCAGCAGAAAATCCTTGAGCAATCTGCAGGTGTTTTGGGCAAAACCTCTCCTTCTTTCCATCAGACATGTCAGGGCATGTCCAAAAGCTTTAAACAGTGCTGCTGCTCAGGATCAAGCTCCTGCACAAGGACTGCCAGCTCAAAGACTAGCTGCTCTTATCCTTACCCGTGGCAATAGCTGCACTCTTTGTACTGGAGCATGCCCTGCACTTCCAGCATGTACAATCACACTCCTATAGGTTCACAGCTACCAAACCGGTCTCCTCAAGGCAGGACACCTCTGAAAAATGCTGCATTTGGAAAGCGTAAGATGATTTAAGCAAGCCTTGAACATCTTGCCCAGAAATAGCATCCAGAGTTTCCTACTTTGCAGGGAAATTTGAAGATTATTTTGGTGTCCTTTGCTTTGTTGCAACAGATGGCAGTGAGGTGTGGTGGCCCAGAATATTAATGCTTTCCTCCAGCATCTATATCCTCAGAGCAACTGGTGTCTCCGTGCTCTTGCTGAGCATCATGCAGTCTCATCTTCTGTCTTCCCATGTCAGTTAGGAATTAAAATGTGTGGCTCTGTCCATAGTGGACCATTCAGGGACAGGGCATTTTGCATCTAGAAAGCTGCAGGGCAGAGGCTGGGCCTGGGAAGCAGGGATGTGGGTATGGCAGAAGTATCAGCCACCTTGCTCAAGTGGGAAACAAAAAAATAAAGGCAGTGAAGCAAATCTGTTCTGCAACCATAACCACCACACTGCTCTGGAAAGAGTATTCAGCTCATATTTTAAGAGTTGTCTTTTATTGATGCCTAATGTCCCATGACCAGTGTCCAACAAGGAGCAATTGAGCGTTTGCTTAGATGAAATATGTCTTCAAGGAATAATTGGGCAAAGGATCTTCCACCATAATGTCAATATATGATTTTGTACCATGGAAATTAGTGTGTCATAAAAATCCCTCTGCTCTTGTTAATGGCGCTCTCTGCTCCCGCGTCTCCCTGTTCCTGGCATGTCACAGCAGCTCTCTGTGTGCTGGGGCTACCTGGGCTGTGAAGCATTGCGTGGCTTGACTTCCCACCTCATTGGCAACCAGAGCTGAGCTCAGCCTGCTGTGGTCCTTCAGATGTCAGGCTGTGGCAAAGGACTGTAAACAATTCAGAAAGGATAAAATTATACGGCTCCAAAGCTTAATAATATGAGCCTCAGCAATGACACAGATAAATTTAACGGTGACCACTTAAAGACCTGCTGGCTGAATTGTAATATTTGATGAGGTTGCTGAACAATATGCCCATCTTTCTCAGACCCAGGGAGGCCTATAAAAGTCAGCAGGATGGAGACCAGTATCCCAGCCCTCTCCAGCTCTGTAAGGAGCTGTCACAATGCTGCCCATGCAGTGTGGAGGGTGGTAAGTCTTACACCTCCCAGGCAAGACGTTTTCTGCTGGGAATGTGATGCCACCAGCTCAGTGGAACCCTGCAGCCTGTGCCACACCTGCTTTGAGCTGTTTGGGCTTCTGAGCATCACTTCCCATGGCTGGCTGTGCCCTGCAAGATCCTGTCTGCCTCACACCTCTGCCAGACTCTTCCCAAGGGCTCCACCTGATGGAGTTCTTCTTTTATTCAATTTTTTTAAAAGTAGAAAATTGCATCTATATATTCTGTGCAAAGAACATGAGTGCTGTGGGGTTCAGGATTTAAAAGGCAATGAGTGCTCATAGCAACTGTGCCTGTGCTGTCCTAACACAGGCACTGTAACCCCTCTTTGATTTGTGCTCTAACAAGAGCACAGCCAGGGTCAGGGCACATGGACTTGCAAGGGAAGGGATGTGCTTTAATAGCTAGCTCTATTCCACTTCCATAAGTTCATGTGGGATGTTGGAAAGGTTGCCGATGCCTGCAGTCAGCTAATACCTGAGGCCTTGCAGAGAGATCAGTGGTGTTGCTGGGAATGGTGCAGTTGCATCAGGTCTCCTCTCTTACAAAACCAACCTTTCCAAAGCACCCTGGGCATTTGCTTTTGTCAGGATCAAGCTTACAACAAGTTTCTGCTTATTACTCGTTTCCCAGCTATCCCTCTACATATCACAAAACAGCCCCATTCAGATTTCCAGTCTGCCTATGGAAGGAATCCTGCCACCACCCTGCTTAAACTTTGCCATGATGCTCATTTAATCTCTTCTTTACCAGGCTGAGCATCTTGCCATAACAATCTCCTTCAGCCCAGACCTTTGCAGCGCACATTGCCAGTGGTACACTGGCCCCAGGAGGGTTGAGATGCACCTAACATGGTTCTCAGGAGCACAATAGCAAGCTTGGCATTCAATCTGCTGCAGCAACAACTGGGATTTAGCACAGCATCTATCTGTAATTGTCAGTGCATAGAGAACTTTTAAATATGCCCTTTTACTCATTCCTGAAGGACTTGTAATATTTTAATGAGCACTTCAGGAAAAAAGTTCTCTGTAGAGCATTAGCTTTGAGAACTGAAAGCAATCTCACCAGCACACAATATCATTTGATTGACAAGGCCAATACCCATAAACCATGCTGATTGACATTAATTAGTCTGCCAGCTTTTGATTGCTTCTGATCATGTCCTACATCGCTCTGATTAAACAGTCAGTCCCATGCAAAAAAAATATCAATGCAGCAGGGCTTGGTTTGAGAAGATCTTATCTGGGGCATGGCATTTCATGCTCAGTATCTTCACTCATGGACCCATCTGTTCAAGGGGACATCATGGAGCAGGGTCAGGCAGGCAGGGAAGAAGCCTTTCAGCCTTTCAGTTATAATGAACCTTTCCTGCTTAAGGCTGGTTTTCTTTAGAGAATCCAAATTTCTAGAAAAAGAGGAGATAGAGGAAGAGGGCAGTTAGCCAGGAAAGGTGAGGCCATGCCAGCAGCCAGAGCTGCAACGTTCTGGGACAGCAGAGCTGGGATGCAGGCAAGGCTACCCCTTGTCCTCTGGGTCACTCACAGCTGTACATCATCACAGCCTCTGCTTTGTGGCTGGACTTGGGTCTCTTGCCAGAGAAAGACAGTAATACACTTGACAGAGAATCTTTCCTTTCACCCAGATCCCAAAGGATCCCTGCAGTTACTCCCCATGCCCAGACCTGCAGATGCGTGACCATTCCAATCTTTAGGAGCACTTATGACCTGGGGAATGGCTGATGAGGCACAGGTGAGCCCTGTGGCACAAAGGGTATAGGCAGTTGGGCTGGGGATCAGCTCACCTGGGTTCAGTTTATCAGCCAACTTTCTGAACTGGAGCCAGGTGGCTGGCTGGCTGGACCTGGCTAGGATGCACTCCAGCCCATCCAGGTGCACCTGGAGCCTGCAACCTCCTACCAAGCTTGAAACACTAACATCAGCCAAGACCAAGTCGTCTTTCTCTCTTTCCATCTCTTCTCCTTTTGCATTTGATTGTGTTTGTGAATACATCCCACACTGCACCCTCTCTGCTGCCCACAGGTAGGCTGAGGGGATGCAGGCTGCCGCTCCTGCTCTTCTCTCTCCTCCATCGTGGGTCACCACCGCCCTGCATTTTGGGAATGCTGCGGGACCCAGGCAATGCCTCCTATCCCCTACTTCTCTCAATCCTCTTGACTAACTTTCAGGAAGCTTTGCCTTTTCATGTCCCCCAGGGGCCTGTTGCACTGGAGTGGCCTCCTTCTGGGCATGTGGCCAGGGACAGAGGGGTTCTGTTCCTGGGGACAGCCCCAGCACGAAACAAACACTACTCCATCCAGCACTCACACAGGCTGTGCAGCAGGTGAGTCCTCCCTTTTCTCTCTGCTTCCCTTCTCTGGCTCTCTCATTTTCACCCAGCCCAGCTGCAGCAAGGGGCTTAGCCAGCAGTGGGGCAGACGGTGGGGGACAGCAGCCCACCAGTAAGTGAAATGTAATGCTGAAGAGCAGCCAGACCAAGAAAGAATGGGTGAAAAACTCGCAGTGGATAAATGTCTAGGGAGAACAACTCTTTGCAAAACAAGGACATTTGGGGAGATCATCACTTCCTTCCACCCCTTCTTTTGATGCCCAGAAATCAGAGCTGAGGAGCTATGGTTGAATTTGCAGTTCCCATGGCAGCCAGCAGCAGCTTCCAGACCAATAAAAGCCAAACTATGATCACATTCTATTAGTATGATAATATCATTTATAGTTGACTTAGAACTGCCTCCCATCTAATTAAAAGGGAGCTGCTTGTGAAAAGCGCAAAAGCAGAAAAAGGCAGAGAGGACTGTTGCCCTGAGCCCTGTGTCTCTGCAGCTGTCTTGTTGGTGAATGGCTTTTTATTTCCTGGTTTACATTGGAGCTAATTTCGTCCATCACCAGAACCAATGTGACTCATGCCCTCAGCAAGAGATCGATGCAATAAGAAAGCACCAAGAGGGAGGAGAGAGCACCATTCTCTAGAGCCAGTGTCATCTGGAGTGCCTGTTTTCCTTAATTACTCTGTTCTGTCTCTTGGGTTTTTCAAGGTCTCATCTTCCTGCAAAGTCAGGGGAAAGCAAGCACCGGAAAGACATAATCCAGCAATGAGGTCTCCCCTCAGATGCTCCTCGTAGGACTTTTTCTCCTGCCCCTTCACCAGCCTCGTTCCCCTTCTCTGGACGCACTCCAACACCTCAATGTCCTTCTTGTACTGAGGGGCCCAGAACTGAACCCAGTACTCAAGGTGTGGCCTCACCAGTGTTAGCAGAGAGACGAACACATAACCACTCGAGGGAGGTTATATGTGGTGCTTTATTTCGAGGCCCTGGGAACCAGGGGTACCCACCCAAATCTGGTTCGAAGACCGTTACAGCGCGACCGCATTTTATTCCCTACACGTTACATAATCCAATGTATATTCAACAGGTTACAACTAATACATATGTATGTACAGATTACTTCAGCAGCTAATTATAATTTCTACCTAATTAATATCAGACTAATATAACAGACTAATAAAATCTCACACTTTTCCAGCACCAGTGCTAAGTACAAGGGCACAATCACCTCCCTGCTCCTGCTGGCCACACTGGTTTTGGTACAGGCCAAATGCCATTGGCCATCTGGGCCACTGCTGGCTCATGTTTAGCCGGCTGTCAACCAACACTCCCAGGTCCCTCTCCTCCAGGCAGCTCTCCAGCCACTCTTCCCCAGCCTGTAACACTGCAGGGGGTTGTTATGCTCCAAGTGCAGGACTGGGCATTTGATCTTGCTAAACCTCATCCCGTTGGTCTCAGCCCATCGATCCAACCTGTCCAGATCTCTCTGCAGAGCCTCCCTTCCTTCAAGCAGATCAACACTGCCACTCAGCTTGGTGTCACCTGCAAACTTGCTAAGGGTGCACTCGATGCCTTCGTCCAGGTCATTTATAAAGACATTGAACAGGTCTGGACCCAACACTAAACCCTGGGGAACACCACTCGTGACTGGCCTCCAACTGGATTGAACTCCCTTCCCCACCACCCTCTGGGCTCGGCCATCCAGCCAGTTTTTCACCCAGCAGAGGCTGTGCCTGTCCAGGCCAATGGCAGCCAGTTTCTCAATCAGAATACCCTGAGAAACGGTGTCAAAGGCTTTACTGAAGTCCAGGTACACCACATCCACAGCCTTTCCCTCGTCCATTAACTGGGTAACCTTGTCATAGACGATAGGATGAAGGAAAGATTTAGGTTAGACATCAGGAAGAAATTTTTCACAATGAGAGTGGTGAGACACTGGCACAGGTTGCCCAGTGAACCTGTGGATTCCCTCTTTCCTGGAGGCGTTTAAGGCCAGGTTGGAAAGGGTCTTGAGCAGCCTGGTCTGGTGGGAGGTGTCCTTGCCCATGGCAGGGGGTTTGGAACTGGATGATCTTTAAGGTCCCTTCCAACCCAAACCATTCTCTGATTCTCTGATTCTCTGAAAGTCATCCTGGGCAAAGTGTTTCTTTCACAGGAAACTAATTGCTAGTTTGAGATGTGCTGGAAAACATTTGGAGGATGTAGATCATACTGATGAAGAAAATGCAGACAGACAGTTCCCTGGCATTTCACAGTCTGATGGAGCTACTGCAGCTTCAGTGACCGCTGTCTTGCATTCCTCATGAGGGGAAGAAGGAACAGCAGTCACTGGAGCCTGCTCGGGTCCCTGGGGTCCATTGCCAGTGCTGTGGGGTGTTCATACAACTCTGGGCTTCATAAGGACTGCCAAGGGTACCTATGTTTCTAAGCTATTTAGGTGCTTTTGAAAGATGTGTTCTCTGTCCTTGAGCAAACGTGCTGAAAGGACTACGTGCCTGGAGGATACTGGAGCCATCACAGCAGCACGCACCCCCAGGGATCTCCTGATGCTGTGACACTATCCAGGAGCTCCTCTCCTTGCTCCCACCTGCCAGCCAACCTTGACCCCTGGCCCTGCTACAGCCAGCAGCATTTCCACACAAGCTGCTTTGCCAGCCTGCCCTGGAGGGTTTGCAAAGGCCCTAGAAGCCACTAATCAGAGCTCTTCAAGATCAAGGGTATATGAGTTGTTTCTTTCCTTAAAGACTTGTTAACTGTACACTCTCTCTGAGGATAAAGTTTTCAGGATGGTAAGTACAGAGCATGGGAAGAGGAGCAGCTTTCACAGGGCTCAGGTTGAAGGGAGCACAGGAGAGGGGTGTTCACACCAAGGGGAGAAACCAAAAGCCCCCATCTAATGTTCACCCTGTGCAGAAACCTAGGCAGGCCACGGTCCACACAGACTGGGCACAAACCCTTCCTTGCTCACCCCTAGGCTGCCTCCTGTAGTGGAGGATGCAGTGCAGCATCCTGCTTTCCACCAGCATCATCACCCAACTTCTCCTGCTGTGCCTACACTTAGAGGTGAGATTTTCTGGGCCATCAAAGCATGCAGGTCTGGTAAGCAGTGTTCATTCAAAGATCGGAGACCTGCTTGCCTTTCAGAGCGTGATAATAGAGCTGTGAAATGTCAGCTGCTTTCTTCTGCAGGCAGCCTCCAGCACACTGTTGTTCTCAGAGAGGCTGCCAAGTTGTCTGTTCTCACACTGCATTAGATGCAGTCATTGCAGGCTCTCACCTCTACTCCTGAGTGCCATTATTTCCCTGACGGATGTGGGCTCTGCTCATCAGAAGTTCAGCTGCAAGCCCAGGACCCAGCCTGCAGGCTTCACAAAGGTTATCTCCTTTGTGCCTTTTTTTCTAGGTGTTAAATCTTAATCTTGTGTGCTTTACATCCACTTGAAATTCACAGCCTGATGTGAACCATCCCATTAGAAAGGTACTGTCAGCAGCCTCTGGCTTGTCCTTCACCGGGAAGCTTGGGGACTGACTCCCAGCAGTGCTGCACATCTCTCAGCACAGGGATGCTGGTGTGGGATCCAGCACCTGGGCTGGTGCTTCTCCCCTTAAACTCATAACCTCTACATTGTATTAAACGTCTTCTTATTTTAACATTCCATCTAATCCATGCATACAATGAGATACAAGGCCATCTTTCCATTGAAGGGATCACCAGACTTCACCTTACAGCTTCTGAACTCAGCCATTCCAAACACCCCCTTCCTGAGCTCTCAGCATCATGCTGCTCATCTCCTGCCCGGGAAGTAGAAACTTGAACAGAGCCACATTGCCTCCAAAGAAAGCCATCTCCACAGAGCTGGCTGAAGTGTCTGTGAGTCACACCTCAGACAGGCTGCAATTAGTGGGTAGAATGTTTTCTCTAAGCCCCCTGCTTTCACAACCCGCCTCTGCTAGCTTCACCGTGGTGCTTCAAGAGGAAACGGTGAGATCCTGAGTCATATCAGGGAGCAGATTACAAATCCTGTGAATTATTTCACTGCCAGTTCCTTTTCCCAGACCATGACAGCAGTTCTGTTAATCGGGCACGGATCACAAGCACGTTTCTGCAGTGTGGGGCTGTTCTCTGCTGCCATGTTCTCCTGTTGGGCTTTGACATGAGGAGTGCAGTCGATAACTGGAGCTGATAAGCTGTGTAAAGATTAAAACCTCTGGCTCCATGTTAACATATCCCGCCAGGATGCAGGAAAATTAAGTAAACTCACAAAGCAGAAACCAAATTATCTCCAAATGGGTTTTCTTTCTAATGTTGACTGAGGTGTCTGTCACTTTTCGATTATTTTCCCTAGCTGGGGATGATGAAGGAAGATGTCTGGGATAAAGGTGCCTTCTGCTGCTGTCACACAGAGTGGCTATGTCTCTCCACCTGACAGGCCTGAAGAATCAGATAATTTCTCTGTAAAATCAGCTTTCACAGGATTGTCCTGGGGAGCCAGGGACAAGGGGTTGGCAAGGAGTGAGTAGCCATGGCAAGATGAATGCCAGTGATGGGAAGAGCAGCTTGCAAAGGATGTGAGGCCACCCTACTTGGTGGTCTGTACACTTTAACAGAAAATGAATTCCAGTCTGTACACCGTAATGGAACACAAATCCTGTTGAACCTTGAATGTTAGGGGTTTTCTTTTCCTTTATAGTTACAAGTATGATTGATAAAAGTAAATGTGTTGACATTACACATAGGCACCTGCCATGTTATCACCCCTTAACCTGATTAATACACACACAAGGTACAGATGTGTGCAGTCTATGGGCTGAAAATTGGCTCATAGCTAGAACTCAAAGCACTTAGAAATGGAACAGCACCACCCAATGGTGCTAATTCTGGTGGCACCCCAAAGGTACCAGTCTTCTGTAGTATTATTTTCTTATTGAGGTGGTTCAAAGAGATAAGAGACATAATTTTAAGTAATAAACAGGCAGCAGGGCAATCCCACTGAAGGCAGGAGGCAGGGAGCCAGCTGCCCCAGCTGTGTTCACTCCCAGGGCTGGGACTGCTCCATTGAAGCCCCATGCTTATTCCCTGAGAGCTGTTGCCAGCAGCATCCATTATTTCACGGGATGCTGCAGCAGGACAGGGTAGGTTGGGCCATGCTGCAGGGCACTGCTTTTATCCTAAACTCTATGTCCCTCCAGCCCCGAAAAGCAAAAGGGCTCTGATACAGCCTCTGCCTTGGAAATCAAAGCAACCACATCAAAGGTGACAACAGCAGAGGAGAAAGAAACCTTCAAAGGCAGCTGGATATGGAGCCAAAGAGAATTCTGCCCATCACACTGGGGTCTCCCTGTCTAAAGCATGAAGTGAGTTGGGGTAACCTCTGCCACACATTTGGCCACAGCTGTAGCAAGTGAAGCTGGAGAGCAAGAGGTGTCTCCCAAGGCCAAGGACATATGGGCCAAACCCATAAAAAGATGGGACCTCTGAACTTCTCCTATGCAAGCATTGGGCTGTTGGGGCACTCCTGTGCACTTCAGTTGTGTCTAGGGTCAGGAGGTTCCTGCTGGTGGTGAGATGCTCCTTGCAGCAGATGCCCAGTGCATTACCCCACCCTTCCAAAGCTGGATTTCTGCTAGTCCCACCAAGAGGCATTTTTGACTCTGGCATTTCTCCTGGGATTTACTCCTGACATTGCTTCTAATACTGTTGAATATCCTGCTGCTGCTCCCCATCTTACCAGTCTGGCTCTAGTGCCTGCAATCTGCACCCATCCAGCACTTGCCCACATTTATGAGCTGCTTCTGAGATGTTGTCTTCCTCTGCCATATGTATTAAATTCCTCAAAAAAATCTCGCATGGGACAAAACTCAGATGTGAGACCAAAGGTATCCAAGACAGAAGTTAAGATGCTCTCAAACCAACCTGCCCTGAGGTGAATAAAATGAATGTATGTGCAGTATTACTGTAAATAAACCCAGACAGTTTGCCTTTTTGGTATTTATGAACTTTCTTATTTGTGAATGTTCAAGAAAATCAGCTTACGCTCATAAAAAATTGGTGAAAAGGAAATGCATCACATCTGTCTAGGAGCAGAAAAGAGGGAAGAAATTTCCCTGCCATCTGGGAAAGCTCCTTTTATTATCTGTATGACAAATGTACAGACTTCCAGCCTGCAGCTAATTTGCATAGGACAAGGTATTCTCAATAAGGGTAAAAACTCATCTAAAATAAATCTCTTTTGCCATAGAAGTATTTAATTTGGATTTGGATCATGCCAAGTGCCTTTGCAAATCACAACACACGCAGAGTACCATCTTTCTGATGAGAACTATGAATATGTGTATCTTGAGGGTTCAAGGGAATCTGTAGTTTCCAACATTAAAAAACTTCCTGATTTTTCAGCTGAAATATGTGGTTCCCTTGCAAAGTCCTGATCCTTTGGAGCACATGGCAATTCTGATAAACCGTATGTTTTCTTTAGGAATGCCCACCATGTAAATCATTCCTGCACATCCATGAGCCCATGCCTGAAAACACAGGTGAAGACAATAACTGACAGTGCATTTATCAAGGAGACAGCTCACAAGCTCCAGCTACTTAAAAGATGGGGACCATAAGGTCTGATCACATCTGTTGTAGTGCAAAGATAGCTGGAAGCTGGTCTGTGTGCTTGGCGCTTGCTGGGCCAGCCCGAGGAATCCCATCCTTGCATGTGGAGCATGTGTTTCACAACAGACTGGCTGGCAGAAATTCCTTTGGGCACAGAGCTGGGGTCTTTTGGATCAGAGAGATCATGAAGTCCACTGCTGCAGCCAGGAATGACCTGCGTTTCGTTACGTCTGCTGTAATGCACTTGCAACATGCAGACTCATCTCTTATCTGCTCTCTGTCTCATTTGCAGATGTGTTTAAGCAGCAGTGCATACAGTATCCTAACAGAAGAACTGCTGTGTAAAATAGGTACTCAGGGTAAGCCTGGGCAAGCAGTGAATCCTGCCTGCTACTCGCTTTGCATCCTCCATCAATTCTCACCCCACTCCAAACACCATCCCTGATTTCCTCATTGCCCCCACCAGCAGGCAAATGTTTCCTTCTGTCTTCCCCTCCCAAATCAGTGTGAAGTGGAAAGCAGTAGGAAAGATTTCCATTTGAATGCTTTGAGGCTGGCTGATTACACTGGAAAAGCAACTGGGAATAGGGCAAACATAATCACAGGTAGCAGTATTATCATCACTAAATCAGGCTCTGAGAAACAGCCTCTTCCAAAAAAACTTAGTTTTCTTTAATTCCTGCCTTTTGCTGAGCTGCTGAGGTATTTATAGCACCTTGTTCAGCAAAGCATTAAAAACTCGGCTCGCTGCAAGCAGATGCCATCCACGGAGCAGCATCTGGGCTTGGTACCTGATTGCTTGCAGCTTAATAGTAGCCTGTCACACATGTAACCTCTCCAGCCCTGACAAACAGGACTCTGCACTCACTGCTCCACAGAGGGGATGGCATCGAAGAACTTCTCCCTGCTGATGGTTGTTTTGTTTATATTTTCTCAGTTATTTAAGGGATAAGGAGGCAATAAGCTTTCAGGAGCACAAAGCAAAAGCTTTCTTTATCATGATTAGGAAAAGTCCTTACTGAAGTTGCCAAAAAACATTGCCTGAATTATTTAGGAGGAACTCTCTGATACCTTCACACAGTGCTGCAAACGGCTCTATCTACAAATCGAACGGAAAGCAGCTGCACTGGCATCTGACACCTAACATCATGAGGGGCCCAGACTGGTAACATTGTTTTTACAGCATCAATTATGGATGTTGCTTCAAGCATCCCCTGGAAGAAAACCTCTGCTTGGAGCCTTGCTGCTCCATGAGCTATGCTACAGCATTGGCTTCCTCCTAGGAAAGACAAACCCCCATGAGCAGACAGATTGGTTCAGAGGCAGCAACAGAAGCTTTTGGATGAGGCTGGCAGGCTCAGATGTTATAAGCATTTATTTCCCAGACTTGCCCTCATGTGGGGATGTAACACCACAGCCAGACAGCCTGCACTCTCACGTTTGGGTAGGCTCAGTTTCCTTGAGTTTTTCTGACCTTTCTTTTCCTTTTTTGAATGTACTCTAAGCTTGCAGCGGATAGGATCTCTCATACTTCAGCATTTTCATGAAAGCTTAATTCTTGATTTTACTAGAAACTGGTGTTCTCTCCCGAGTTGCCATAGTTACTGATGCATGCGTTTCTGATTTCACACACTAATGACTATCTCAGCCTCTTGTTTGTGGAATAAACTGTGTAAACCTGAAAGCAACATAAAATGAAATATTAAAGCACTTATGGTTCAGAAAGCAGACATCGAGAATCAATGATTGGAATTAATTGAATTATCAAGTCTAGATTAAAATAATCCAAGCCTCTAGGCCAAGCAAGAGAGCACAGGACAGCCCTCAAATGAGAATTATGGGGGATGCTCCAAATCTGACAAATGGTGTGATGTTGGGGCAGGTGCCATGTTCCTCCTGCATGCCAGCACTAGCCAAGCAGTGGCTCCATCTCTGCTACTCCATGAAACAATGCTGGGAGAGGCCTGCCAGCCTGCAACTGAAGGGGCAGGTGCAGAAGCTGTGCTCTGGAGCAGCCCAGGCTGAAGACCAGCATCCCCACATGAGATAACACTCCCACTTCCAATGTTTTCTGCCACAGCAAGGAAAAAGGAGAAGCAGATATATTCCGGATAGCATTCAGAGTGGCACTGGCCACAGGGAGTGATTCACAAATACAGGGAGAGTGCTGGTCTTACAGCAAAGCCCTGAGGCTCCATCTCCTTTGTCCTGTGTGTGTGCTGGCTTCCTGGTACTGGGCTGTGAAGACACTTCTGGAGTGTGCCATTTCCTTGGGATAGCAGCAGCTGCCTCCAAAAGACTGTCGCTGGCCTCAGGATCCCCATGAGACCCTGTCCAGAGGTTCTCAGTGCCCTTCAGCATTTGAGAGAGTAGATGAGAGTCACAAAAGGCCATCTCATCATCCTGAGTGCTCTGTTGGGAGTTTGGAATTCAAAAAGGAGGGTAGTGAACCACCGGGGGTATATCCCTGGGCACTGTAACACGGCTCTTGAGCATCCATCCCAGTGGCATCTGCACTGCTGTGCTGATCCCACCACTTGCCTCCTACTTGGAAGGGTGGTTGGCTAAATACTACCTGTGCCAAGAGTTCTTGTCTCTGCCTATTCCCACATCAAGGCCATCTACTGGGGATGGCCAGCAGTTCTCATGCATCCCTGTATAACCTTGTTAGCCCCAGGCCTGACAGCCAATGGCCCTGTCCTTCATAGAAGTCAATGGGCAGCAAGGTATCCCCATCAAGGGCAGTCTCATCACCTGAGGACTCATGGGCTGGGTGAGCAGCCAGTGACAAGCAAGAGCTGTATTTCCCTATGCCAGTGCTGATACAACTCATTATGCACTTGGCTGGTTTGAGATGAAATTATAATAAATGTATAATGAAATGTTTAAATTTCCGGGAATGGGATGGAGATGGAGCATCATTTGCCCTGCCAACGCCAAGCTCTGCTAACAGCCACTCTTTCTTCATGGCAACACAGGGCCCATTGCCTCATTCCACGGAGCATTCACATGCTACAGCAGGTCATGGGGACCAGATCACCTCCAGGCACAGCAGCTCTCACTGGGAACTTGTTGTACTGAGTTGACCTTGGCCAGCTGCGAATTAAAATAGATTTGAAAACTTAAAAGTAAAACAAACACAAATTAAAACAGAGGCTGGGCTGGGGCAGCAGAAGCAATGATTTGCGCTTGACATTTGTGCTGGGTCTGTTCACACTTGCCATCCAGGAAAGCAGGCCAGCACTGCCTCCTGCTCCACCCATTGGATGAGCACCCATGTCCCTCGGCAAGAACAGAGCCTGCCAGTCCTGGCTCATGGGATGAAATCTCGACCCAGGGGCTGATGATGGCAAATTCAAAAAACCTCTCCAAAACCTTGCCTGTCCTCTGATGCACGCTCTCTCCTGCTCCATTGCTCAGCAGCATGGCCATGTTTTGCCTGGAAGCAGTTTCCAGTCTTGATCTCATGGATGAAGGGTTGTTTTTAACCTACTCTCTGCTCTGGCAGATGCTGGATTTGGCAGGAGATTTTTTTTGCAGTGTCACAAAAGCCAGGCTAAGCTTAGAAACATCCTTTTGGGACTGCTGGAGAAATGGATAAATTGCAGAGAGGCTCCTGTCAGCTGCAGCATCATATGTGCTGTGGCAGGTGTGCGCAGGGCAGCATCCCTCCCATCCTCCCGTCTTGGTTTAAAGGAAGACTAAGATGTCTACCAGGGCTATCTCCCACAAGAAAAGCACCACAACCCTTTGCAACTAATAGACTTTTAACTGGCAGGGGAGAAAATTGTATAGGAAACTGCAAATATATATATATACACAACCAAACACAGAACAGAAAGCAATTCTGTAATCCAACCCTGCAAACAAGTTAAGTCCTATCTTTGCTCCTTATGGTGCAGTTATATTTAGGACAGCAGCGGGTGTTGCCGCACCTCGGAGAGAGGGGTGGGGGGCGGCAGTGGTGAAAAGTCACCCCCAGTGATCTGGCTCAGCTCCGAAAAAGTGGCATTCAGGGAGAGAGATGATAATCCCAAGGGAAAACACAACACACATGGGGGAATGGCGGTCGCAAGGGGCGGGGTGGAAAACCTTCTCCTGGGCAGCATGAAGCCTTTCCTCGTCTTCTTATCCGAGAAGGGCTCTGGAAAGTCTGCAGAAAAAAAAATCCAGCTGGTGCTGACCACACTGCTCCTCTCTCTCTCTCCCTCTGAAGAAAAACAGCACAGCGCACATGGAGCGGGGGCCAACGGTCCAAAGGAAGCTTCCTTCAGCTGCCCACGCACACGGGGTTTTTCTCTTTTCTGCCGCCGTGCAAGAGAAGTGCCCGCCCTGAGAGCAACTCCCTCTTCCTGGGGTGGCACCAATGGCGTGTTGGCAAGGGGAGGAGAATTCTCTGAAAAACCCGAAACTACAACACTCCCCAACAGGAGGTCTGAGCCAGGCGGCTGCTCTTTGCCACCTCTGCTATTGTAGTTTGGGCAGCACGAAGGAAGAGCAACGAGGAGGTTCTGCTGCTGCTTCCCTGAGTCTTTACTCATCCAGTTATAGGCTAGAGATCAAATGAAGATGAGGCTGCACCCCTGCAGCCAGACCATGAGGGTCCTTGATATACCAGAGCAACTTAAGTACCTCCTCCTGCCCACCTGCTGGTGGTCCTGCTGGAGAACCTAACCCGGCTCTTGGGTCAAGACAGCAGCGAAATCAAGGGTCCTTCTGGAGGGGCTGAGACCCTGATGGGTGCAATGGGGAGGAGGTTCATCCAGGAGCCATATTCTGCTCACCGCTGCTGACTGCTGCTCCTGGGGAGCCCCCAGAGTAAGCTGAGGAATCTTCATGTTTCTGTCAAACAGCTCTGTGTAGCCAGGGCCAGCAGCCCACCATGTTCCACACTGTGTTCATCTCAGGTTAGCTGTTACTAATTCACAATCAATACCTCCCCTCAGTAGGATGTCCTTCATTTGTCAGTACTGTGAGGCACACAGTAAACTTGCAGTTAACCACAGTAAAAAGGGGGCAAAATACACAACCCCCCCCTTTTACAACTGTGAGGATTACAACTGTCAGCTCCCTGTGCCCAGGTGACTTCCAGCACACATCTCTGTGGCACTACATCCTTCTGACAAATAGAGTTGCAACAGGCTGAGTTGAAGAGGAGGAGGAGAGAATAAGATGGGACTGACAGAAAAGCAATAGGCAAAGAGCTGAGGTGGATGAGTGCCGTTTTCTTTAGGAAGGAACACTAAAAGTCGCTTCTGCCGACAAATGTTCACATTGCTTTGGGTTCTGAGCCCTGCCCCCAAGGTAATTAGCTCTTCAACTGTCTTTACACTGACGAGTGATTGAAGGAGCTCAATCTGTTTAGATTATTAAAGAGACGAGTAAAGGAAAATATTTGACCACCATCTTGGAGCACCTGTCCATGGAGATAACATATGATATTAAATAGGTCTTTTCAGTAGATGATGAAAACACCAGAATGTCCAGCACTGAAAACTCAGCAAATTCCAAGTTGAAAAAGCAAATGAGCACTTTGCTTGTAGGAGCAGTTGGATGTCTAGGAGATTACTGAGAAACATGGTGGGCTCAGAACCACTCTGAGTTAGGTCACCCACAGATTGTTGGTGTCCTCTGCAGATAAGCAGGGAAACTCCATCATTTGTGTTTATGGAGGTACTCAAATGAGACAATGTATACTGTAATCTGCAAGTGTGCATAGCAGTGCATGAGAAAGGCTGTCCTAGGCAGGTGGTTGTGGATGGACAAACCCTCAGAGACAGCAGACAGTGCACAAAGCAGGATGAGAACCTGGGAGTGAAGATAGTAGATCAAAGGTAAATAAAGTAGTTGAGCAGAAGTCCTTTAAAAAAAGTGCTCCAGGCAGGCTTTCACAGCACACTCAGGCACAGGGGTGTTCCCTGCAAATGTGCAGAACTTCAATAGCTTTTCCTCATCACCTCTGTGGGCACAAACCTTTGAGTTCTCCCATGATCATTGCTTCAAATTCTTCAGCTTCTTTCTGAATGGCAACTTTAAAATATCACTATGAGTACGATAGAGGGAAGAAATTGTACATGGAGGAAAGCAATTAAAAATATTCATGTTTTGGCAAGCTGTTGTAAAGTCAAAGCTGACATAATTTCTTAGAACAGTGTGTGCTCAGGAAAAATGCTTTTCAAATCAAGGACATGGAAAACCTGATGGCTACCTCACCGTAAAGACCAGCAGCATGGAGCTGGCTGTGTCTTGCTCCTAGCTTTGTCAAAACCCAGAGGTCCACAACAACGATGGACCCTGACATAGATATAAAGCAGCATATGGAGAAAATGCATTTTGGAAGACAGCCCAAGCCGCGCCAGGCACTCGGTGTTCCTTCCAGCTGTATCCATGGGGTCTTGCCAGTCACAAGGAGCTTGCAAGTCTTTGAGCTGGCCTGGCAGGGTCCCAGGGATGGTGGTTCGCATTGAGAGTATTCAGATGCATTTTCTGCTCCATGCCCTGCGAGTCACCACACCTGCTTTGCTGCCTGGTCTGCAACTCTCCAGAGATTTCTCACTAATTATTGGAGTGTTTACTGTCTCATGCTACGTATTTGCACATACCCAATTTGCACTTCCTGTCATCTAACTGCCTCAGTAATTCATAGAATCATAGAATCAATTGGGTTGGAAAAGACCTCCGAGATCATCAAGTCCAACCCTTGTTCCAACTCCATTCCATTTACTAGTGCCACATCTAATCTCAGTTTAGAAACCTCCAGGGATGGTGAATCCACCACCTCCCTGGGCAGGCCATTCCAATGCCTAATTACTCTTTTTCTGATGTCCAACTTAAATTTCCTCTGGCAGAGCTTAAGCTCATGCCCCCTTGTCCTATTGCTAACTGCCTGGGAGAAGAGACCAACCCCCACCTGGCTATAACTTACCTTGAGGTAGTTATAGACAGTGATGAGGTCACCCCTGAGCCTCCTCTTCTCCAGGCTAAACAACCTCAGCTCCCTCAGCCTCTCCCCATAGGACTTATACTCCAGTCCCTTCACCAGCCTTGTTGCTCTTCTCTGGACCTGCTCCAGCACCTCAATATCTTTCTTAAACTGAGGGGCCCAGAACTGAACACAATACTCAAGGTGTGGCCTCACTTCCCTGATCCTGCTAGCCATGCTATTTTTGATACAGGACAGGATCCCATTGGCCTTCTTGGCCACTTGGGCACACTGTTGGCTCATGTTGAGCTTCCTGTCAATTAATACCCCCAGGTCCCTTTCTGCCTGACTGCTCTCCAGCCACTCTGTCCCCAGCCTGTAGCGGTGCATGGGGTTGTTGTTACAGTGCAGGACCCAGCACTTGGCCTTGTTGAACCTCATCCTGTTGGAATCAGCCCATCTCTCCAGCCTATCCAGGTCCCTCTGTAGAGCCCTCTGGAGGGCTCTTCCAGCAGGTCGACACTCCCTCCCAACTTGGTGTCATCAGCAAATTTGCTGCTGATGGTCTCAATCCCCTAATCTAAATCATCAATAAAGATAAATCCACCCCTCCACCTCTCCTACCCTGCCTGTCCTTTCTGAAGAGCTTGTAACCCCCCAGTCGTGTGTCATCCCACCATATTTTTGTGATAGCAACTACGTCATAGTTTTCCTGCTGCACTATGGCTTCCAGCTCCTCTTGCTTGTTTCCCATACTGCGTGCATTAGTGTACATGCACTTCAGCTGGGCTATTGATTTCACTCTCAACTCAGGCTCTACACCCTTAGGCTTATCTCTGGAGAGCCCGGGTTCAGTCCCTTCCCCCTTCAAACCTAGTTTAAAGCCCTCCTAACCAGCCCTGCCAACTTATGGGCTACAGTTCTTTTTCCCTTCCTAGATAGATGAAGCCCATCCAGTTTGAGGAGAGTAGGCAACATTGAGTTTGCCCCCTGATCAAAAAAACCCAAATTTTGACAGTAACACCAATCCCTAAGCCACCTATTGGTAAGTTGGGCTTTCCTAACCTCTCCTCATTTATCTTCATTCCTCCTCACTAGCACAGGAACTGAGGCACAGGAACTGTGCTCCCATGAAGTGATCAGGCCAGCACCTTAAAATCTTTTTTAATTACCTTGGTGGTACTTACATTGATGTCATCACTTCCAGCCTGGACAACCAACAGCAGGTAATAGTCTGAGGGTTGAAATAGCTTAGGGAGTCTCCTAGTAATATCCCTCACCCTAGCCCGGGGAAGGCAGCAAACCTCCCTGTGGGCTGGGTCTGGCCAACATATAGGGCCCTCAGTTCCCCTCAAAAAGGAGTCACCAATCACAACAACCCTTCTCTTTTTCCTTGTATCTGTAGTTGTGATCCGTCTGGCAGACGGGGGGTAACCAGAAGACCTTGGAGACAGATCTTCCTCCTGACTGTCCTGAGCCCAGGGCCATATACCTGTTTTTTAAGGGCACCCCAGTAGGTGAAAGGGGACGAGAGGGGTTTTTTTGCCTCTACAACCTGATTCCATTCCTCCCCATCCATATGATTTGTTCTATCTGCCTGATGGCAGGAGGGGAAGGGCTTCACCGCCTCCTGCTGGGCTTCCTTAGGAGTCGAAAAGGTGCGACTCTACCAGTCAATTTCCCTTTCACTCTCCCTTATGCTTCAGAGCTTTTCCACCTCTTCCTTTAGCTCTGCCACCAGGCACAGCAAATCGTTCACCTGCTCACATCGCATGCAGGTGCTTCTGACACTGTCCTCCGGTAGCGGTTCCAGGCTCAAACAGTCCGTGCAGCCAGAGGCCTGAGTGGCTGCATCCTTTTTACAGGGTTCTGTCCGTGTAGACACACCTCTACTGATAACAGCAGCAACGGCTTTTTTTTTAATTTTTTTTGGAAACCATAACTGCCTTGAGTTGTAGGAAAAAACCCAACCAAACAAAAAAAAACCCCACAAAACACCTAGGCTCATGCTCTGTCTGCTTGCCCTGCCTGTGTGAACTGCCATGCCACAGTTCCATCAGGAGCACGAGCAACCGGGAGGTGTTTTAAAGCCTTCTTGATCCCCTGCTAACGAGCCAGCCCTGCCTCTCACTCACCTGAAAAGAGTTGGAGGACAGCAGCCAAAGCCCAGCAGGAAATTGGAAAGCTGGTCTCAGAAATACTGACTTACTGGTCTGATGATGATATAAAGCATGTTTGCACTGACAAGGGACAGCCATGGAATCCTTCCTTCTTGAACTGTATTCCAGTATCGATTTGGCTTTATTGGATTGATTACTGATGAGCTATTCTACAAGCAACTGGGAGAAGTCTTGCAGTCCCCAACCCTTGTTCTTGTGGGGAATTTCAACCTTCCAGGTATCTGCTGGAAGTATAACACAGCAAAAAGGAAGCTGTCTAGGAGGTTCATCGAGCGTATGGAAAACAACATCCTAACACAACTGGTGAGTGAACCAACTAGAGAAGGTGCCCCACTGGATCGGCTCTTTGTGAACAGAGAAGGCCTCTTGTGGGGGAGGTGACTGTTGGAGGACACCTGGGGCACAGTGATGATGAGATGATAGAATTCTCAGTTCTTGGAGGAGTAAGGAGGGGGGGGTCGGCAGAACTGTCAACTTGGACTTCTGGAGTGCAGACTTTAAATTGTGTAGAAAGTGCATCCAGAGAAGGGCAACGAGGCTGGTGAAGGGGCTGGAGAACAAGTCCTATGAGGAGTGGCTGAGGGAACGGGTGTTTTTTAGCCTAGAGAAGAGGAGGCTGAGGGGAGACTTCATCACTGTCTACAACTACCTGAGAGGAGGTTGTGGCAAGGTGGGTGCTGGTCTCTTCTCGCAAGTGACAAGTGATAAGATGAGAAGAAATGGCCACAAGTTGCATCAGGGGAGGTTCAGACAGGTTCGGACTGGACGACAGGAAAAATTTCTTCACTGAAAGGGTCGTCAGGCACTGGAACAGCTGCCCAGGGAAGTGGTTGAGTTGCCATCCCTGAAGGTGTTTAAAAGGTGGGTAGAAGAATTTCTTAGGATCATGGTTTAGTAAGGGGACAGGTACAGTTGGACTTGATGATGTCAAGAGGTCTTTTCCAACCAGATGATTCTATGATTCTATATTATTATGACCTTCAGTTTTACTCAGCATACTTCATACCAGCAAGAATGTACCTGTGCAGTTCTTTCACCACAAACTGTCTTTCCTGCATGAGGTACACGCCCTGCCTTGGCACTCTTGCAAGGAATTAATAATCCCTGCCCACCGGGAACAGTAACAAGACTGCAGCTGGGAGTGAAAAGAGTAAAGGCCACTTTGAAATATTTCTGGTTGAGTTGTGTTTTGTTTTGCCAACACTTACCCAGGCCATTGGCCTCAGGATCCAGTACAGCAACTAAGATGGTCTTTGTGGTGACTTGTTCAGGTGGCCACATGCATCTGTGCCGAGCCCCAAGCATTGGCCATTGCTGGCTCTCGCAGCGGCAGAGGTGCTCAAGCTGCCCAACCCACGTCAGTACAGCTGATATGAGGAGGATGACATGCAAGACGAGGGAAAACTGTGATGACGTGTTCCCATCACAGAGTGAGAGCGCTCAGAGTCAGCTGACCACATGGCCAGCTGCCTCGTGCTTTTTACATTTCGTTTCTGTCCAACCTGAAATAAAAGCAGTCTCCAAATGAAGGCATTTGTCACTGCCCAAAAGGACTCACCAGCAAGGTCAGTCCAGACCACTGTAGTGCAGCTTGCCAGTACCTTGTGCTGAAGGAGGAATGAACATACTGTCCCCAAGCTTCCATCCATGTCCCCCCTCAGCCTCCAGCTGCAAGCATGGGAAACAGCTACAGCACAGGCTCGGTATAAATAAAATTATCAAGAAAACAAATTTGTTTATAGGCATTCTTACTCTTGCAGTCCATCAGGATTGATTTTTTTTTCCCTGTAGCTGGTAATTCTTGTGTAATAGTTGCTTATTTCCTAAACAAAACCTTTTTCTTCGAAACCAAAAATGACAAATGCTGGTGTTAGGTTCATACAGTGCTTTGGAGGATTGCAAATCCCTGTGTAGCCTGCCACTGCAGAGAGTGGGTACCTGGGGAACACAGTGTTGCTTTGCATCAGCAACTGGCTTGGAATATCCAGTGGGAGAGATAAAGAAGCTTTTAAAAGTTTGTGCAGTTCTTATGTACTGCAATGTACAGCGAGAACCTTATTTTTTCCAGCACTGCACAACATGATTGAATCACACATTTCCCTTAAGGTGGAATTTTGGGAAGCAGAAAACAGGCACCAGAAGAATAATTTCAAGAGAGCGAATGATGAGGAGAACAACATGAAAATGAAAGGCAATGGCAGGAAAAATAGTCGCAAAAGGCAAGTTGAGGCTTCCCAGAAGGAACTGGGCACCAGATTTCTGTCTCTGTGATGGATAAGGTTTACTTTTTTACTAGTTCTTTGATCACTTTTATTCCCAAGGAGAAGCAGGAACAAACTCAGACCATGTCCTCTACCCTGTGCACACCTTTCTCCTCCTTGAGCCCCCCATTTCCCATGCCAGGGGTCCAGCCAGAAGCAGTGGCAGCCAGAGGCTTGGGGCCAGGAGCAGACTCGGACTGGTGAGTCCCAATCACAGCCTGCACACAGCAGGTGGGCTCGACTTTATTAAAATGCCAGTGTTCCAGTTTCACCAATACTTATTTTTTCCTGTCTCTTAGTAACTGGTTGGTACAGGTTGTGTTAATACGGATATAAATTCTCCAAAGAGCAGAAATTAAAGGAAATTATGAATCAATTTACATTGCATCTGATTCATAAACCTACATATTCTTACAAAATGAGTTGATTTGAAATAATTAAGGTTAAGCATGTCCTCATCACTTCTTCAATAATCCTAGTAGATGCACTGCATTTTCCCTGTCTTAACTTTTGCTCTCTTTAGCATTTCAAATTACAGGTCCTCCTTTGTTTTTTTTCCAAGCTATCACAAATTTACCAGGCAATTAAAAATTATAGATAATAATAATAACAGCAATAACAAATAACAACAGCAACAGGCTGTGTTTGCAGCAGAAGCAGAATGCTGAGGGAAGGGAGATGAAAGGGAAATTCCTGCATAGATATAGCCCTTTGCAGCACAACCCCAGCACATGTTATTTGTTGAGTGGTGGGAGTCAGATTATTTATAAACCCTTTCACATGTGAAAGGGGAGGCGTGGCAGTAGGACTTCTCTGCAAGCAGGCTCTCCCTGCAGCTTCAAAATTCTCCCTGGTGCAGCAGCCCCTGACTGTAGCAAACATCTTCCTTTTTCTAGCAGATGCCCATGCATTGCTATAACAGTTTCTCATAGCTGTGAGGACCATCACTTCAATCCTTCTGAAGATTTCTCATTAAGGTAATGTTTTCTACCAACAGGTTTTTTTTCTTAGGATGATACATTTAAATCAGCTCAACCACAGTTGACTCATGCGTGAATAGCTCTAATGAGGAGCAGAACCCACTCATCATGTGGAAATTTTACAGGGAAATAGAGAAGGGGTTTTTCCATCTCAGACCTGGCATGATATGCTCCCCAGCCCATGTCCTTTTGCTCCCTGCTCCAGTCCTCACCAGTGCATGCAGAGAGTGCAGTGAGCACCTGACGGTGAGTCCTGGGGACCCACAACAAGGCAGGTCTGTCACATCCATCCCCTTCAATAGATCCAAAGCTGGCATTTCTCTGCAAGATTGCCTGTCTCTAGTGGCCCATGCCCTGAGGCCACCCTTCCTCCCTGGCCAGGGTGCAGGGATTTTCGGGCAGTGCATGAGATTGCGGAGGTCTTCTGTCATCAACATGTCTTGCCTTGATTTGTGTCTCAGCCTTCTGCTCTCCAGACTCTTGGGTCTTGAGCGCTCTGTGTGATCCCAGCAGGACCGTGTCAGCCAGAGAAGCGGTCAGGAGCGGGAGAGGTCTCTGAGCTATTTGCATGGAATGGAATAGAAAAAAAGAGGAAGAAAAAAGGAAAGGAACAGGATCTGAAATTTTCTTCAAGCTATGTTTGGTGAAAGTAACCAACAGGCAACTCTGGACACAATTTTTTTGGTTTTGATATAATTGTTTCTGAAAATTATTTGCTCTGAGTCAATCTGTGTGGGAGTGGTGAAGTCTGGGCGGAGGGAGATGATCTTTTTGTTACACTGGGGTCTTGATGGGCTCTCTTGCAGCCTAAAAAACGCTTGGAAAGGCAGAAAAAGGCAGTATGGTTTAAAGATTGCTTCAACACAGTCGTGTGCCAATAGCCTTTTGTGCCTCAAAAGCAAAATAAATAGCAGTGTACCAGGGCTGCTTCTCTGAGTTGAACTTCCATGTGAATGTGATTTAGAGCATTTTAAAGAGTTTATATTTGATAAGATTCAATGTGGTCTTATTTCTCTTTTTTATTATGTACATATAACAGAATAAATATTGAAATAAATTGTATTCTCTCTGGACTTTTTTGAAACTTGACACTGCTTTCCATCTTGCAAGTCCTAATGTTCCGTATAGTTTCCTTTCAGGGGGACAAGTGAAAACTTTTGCCAGTAATTACAAGGAGATTCTCTCCTCAGCTATAGCCCAGGGCGGGCGCTCTTGTCTAGGGACAGAGGGATGCTTCCTCTCATTTTCTCTCATTACCTTGCTAACATTCCTTTCTCTTTTTGCATTCTTTCTTCAGGGCGTTATGTATTTCTCACAACATTTTCCCTTGGTACCCTCTCTTTTTTCTTTTCTGTCCTGTTCTGTCATATAGCTTCATCCTCTGCAATGTTCACTCCTATGGGTTCCTCCTGTTGGTCCTCCATGGGAAGTGTTTCAACTCCTCCACCTGCCTGTGCCCAGCCTGATACATGGCTTGGCCTGGACCCTCTCAAGGTTACACTTTTGGCATCTTTCCCGAATGACTGGGCACAGCGTGTTGGTGTCCAACTACCCTTTGGCCTCTTTTGCCCAGCCACGTGGAAGCTGGAAGAACGCTGTGTAAAACAGCATTGTAAAACTTGTGTAAAACAGATTGGTCACCATATGCCGTGTGTGTTTTACTTTTTCAATGTTTAAAAAAAACCCCGAAGAAAGCAAAAGACATCATTCAGGACGTGTTGTGAACACATCTGGCACTGCAAATACCACACCGTGAAATACAGGCTCCAATTTAGCAGCTCGCTTCAGTGTATTTGCAGTCAATTGACTTTAGTGGGCTTGTTTGCCTTCTGGAGGAGTTTGCTGGGTCATGATTGCATACGCATGTCAAGCAGAGAAATATTCCCACTGTTAGTACATCATATGCTACTTCAAAAATCACTTCTGTTAGATTTGAATTTTGTGCATTTTCCTGGATCAGGTCAGTTTTTCCTTTGTAGTCTTCAGGTATTTCAAAAGGTCAAGTACTTCTCATCAGGACAGTTTTTGTGGTACAGAGAATGTATTCTGAGAGTTGTGCAGGAGAAGGAGAAACTGACTTTCATCTGGAAATGCAACCTCTGTCTCCCAGCTTTTGTTTGGAGAGCACTTGCCCGATTAATGTGAGTGAGATTTACTGGATTTAAAGTGGTCTTAAATGTAACCTTATTCCTGAAGCCCAGAGCCTACAGCTCCGGACGAACGTTAAAGCAGCACTGTTTGACCCAGGGCTGTCCATGGGTGTCTGTATTCCATGGAAATGGACCAAACTGCCAGCATCTTGGTCAGGGTCGGTCTGACTAAAGGCACGATTTGCAATTCCATGGCTCAAAAGCTCAGCAACGGTTTGAGGGTTCTGTGAGCAATGAGGTGTTTGCCGCTGCTATGGACAATTCAGCCACTTTTTGTTGTCCAACACGGAAAAACGGTGAAACCGGCAGAAATCATGCCAGGGCTCAGCACTGCCCCCGTGTGAACGGAGAGCTGTACTGCAGCCCGTCTAGCCCTCACTGCCGCCGTCCCGTGGCCGCTGCCGGTACTGCAGCCCGCCTTGCCGCCACCGCAGGTGTGGGAGGGCAGGGCCGCCAGCGTGGGGAACGGGAGGGCAGGCACTGTTGGGGGGCAGGCACTGTTTGGGGGGGCAGGCATTGCTTAGAGTAAGGGCAGACACTGTTGGGGGGCAGACACTGCTTGGGGAGGGTGAAGACACTGTTGGGGGAAAGGGCAGACACTGTTGGGGGCAGACTCTGGGGAAGGGGGCAGGCACTACTTGGGGGAGGCAGACACTTTTGGGGAGTCAGACAATTGTCGGGGCAGACACTGCTGGAGGGGTCAGGCACTGCTTGAGAGGGGCAGACAGTGCTTGGAGGAGGGTGCAAACAATGCTGGGGATGGGACAGACCCTGGTGGGTGGCGCAGGCACTGCTTGGTGGAGGGCGCAGGCATGGTTGGGGGGCAGAAAATGCTTGGGTGGGGGCAGACTGCTGGGGAGGGGCCTGACACTGCTTGAGGGGGCAGACAGTGCTTGAGGGGGGCAGAATCTGTTGGGGGGGCAGACACTATCGGGGGAGGGGCCACACTGTTTGTGGGTGCAGATGCTGTTGGAGAGGGGCAGACACTCTTGGGGGTGCAGACACTGCTTGGTTGGGCAGACAATGCTTGAGGGGGCAGCCACTTCGATTGGGGCAGACACTGCTTGGGGCCAGATACTGTTGGGTGCAGACTCTGCTTGGGCGGGGGGGCAGACACATCTTGGGAGGGGGCAGACACTGCTTGGGGGAGAGGGCAGACAGTGCTTGGGAGGGGGCAGACACTGCTTGGGGGAGAGGGCAGACTGCTTGGGGGAGAGGGCAGACAGTGCTTGGGAGGGGGCAGACACTGCTTGGGAAGGCAGACATTTGTTGGTGATGAGACAGACACTGTTGGTGGGGGAGACTCTGTTAGAGGGGGCAGACACTGCTTGGGGGGAGCAGACACAGCTTGGGATGACAGACACTGTTTAGAGGGAGCAGACACAGCTAGCGGGAGCAGATGACAGGTGGAGAAACGACTTTACAACCTGGACAGGGCAAGAGGAGGCACCGCCCTGGCGCCATGATGTGTTGGCCATGGATTCTCTGATGCGCAGTACGATCTCTCGCCACTTCAGGTCTAGAATTACTCTGAGACCCAGGAAGCTCCCAGTTCTTTCAGCTGCAGCCTTTGAGCTTTTCTAAGTGACTTTTTTTTTTTGCAGGGATAGGATGAGGGGGAAATTGTTTTGAGCTGAAAAAGGGGAGATTGAGATGAGAAGTGTTTTCCTGTGAGGGTGGGGAGGCCCTGGCACAGGTTGCCCAGGGAGGCTGTGGATGCCCCATCCCTGTAGGTGTTCAAGGCCAGGTTGGATGGGGCTTTGAGCCCCCTGATCCACTGGGAGGTGTCCTTGCCCATGACAGGGGGCTGGAACTGGATGGACTTTGAGGTCTCTTCTGACACAAACCATTCTATGATTCTGTGAATCTGTGATATGTTTTTTGTGATTGTATTTCTGGCTTTGAACCACAAAGAACACAGGAGGAGAAACGGAGTAATAGACTGAGGGTCCGGCTGAGAGGCCAGGGCAGAGGCAGCTGAGCATGCAGGCGGAATTACCCTTCCACAGCTGTTGCATGGCCCCTCCCAGACACCAACAGTGCCAGGCAGTTGCTCTCAGCTCCTGTGCTCTGGAGAGGGCAATGGAGCTGTGGCTGCAGAGGAGGTGGGAGGAAGCCCTGAGGACAGAGGCTTTGCTGAGTGGGAGAAACTTGCTTAGAGGAGGGGGTCTGCATTGCAGGGGATCACACAGAGCTTTCTGAATTCTCTCTCCCACAATGTCTGTTTTAACGTTTTCTCTCATTCCTTGACCCTATCCCTTCTGCCTGGAGATTTTCCTCACTGGATGTGTTTCCCTCTGTCCCATGTCTTTTCCCTGTCCACAGATCCCATCCCAACCTCTCTGCACTCACCTACACAAACCTGTCTGTCTGCTGGGTGCTGGGTGCGTGGTCCTTTTTGGAGGTTCAAAAGGGCAGAACAACCTGATAGGTCCAGCAGAGGTGACCTACTGACCACTCAAGGATACAGATCAGGAGTCTCAATGACTTGTTTAAACTTGAAAAGCCCTTTTCTATTTGTGTTTCCATCCCCCCCTTCCCCTTCTCCTGTCCCTGCCCTCGGAGTAGGAAACTGTAAACACAGACTCAGGAAATCTCTTTATCTTTATAGCAAACCCTGCCTTGCCCTTCCTCTGGAAATGTCCCCTGGGAAGTTTCCTAGTGCTGATTGGAGCAGTAAGCAGCACTGACGTACACACCACCCTCTCAACAGCAGAAGAAATCTGCCCTGCCAGGGGTTGCTTCTTCCACCCACAGCTTCTCCTCACAGCGCCAAGGGGAGTTCCCCAGGCAGAAGACACCACATTGAGGAGAGCAGACACTGCATTGAAGTGCAGGGTGGCTGTCCTAAAGGACAAAGATAATCTGGAGTAAATGGACAGTTGAAACTTTAGGATAGCCAATAAGTTGTGCCCTTGAGGTGGATTCAGCCCATCCATTTGCATTGGCCAGGGTGGGCAGCCACTCCACAGGAAAAGTTGCAGTGGTCCTTGGATCACATTAGGCAAAAGATGAACAATCGGGAGAGAAGGCACACAGCACCCAGGGCTGTAGGAGCTGGCACACAGCCAGGCTGCTCAGCACTTTTTACACCCCATCCCTAATATTTTCCTAGGTTTTGATGTCCCCCCTTGCCAGAGAGACCTTGACAAACTGGAGCCAGTTCAGTGGAGGATCACCGAGGTCCATAGGCTGAGAGAACTTTTACTGTGAGAAGAGGCTTAGAGAGCTGGGCTTGCTCAGACAGGAGCAGATAAGATCATGTTGGGAACAAGTAGCCATACTGCACAGTTCCCAGGAAGACAGAGTGAGGCTCAGGGCCACAACACAAGGACAACACACAATGAGCTGAAGGAAGAGATCAGGCTAGATACAGGGAGAAATTTTTTGAGAATGAGGACAGTCAGACACTGGAAGCTGTTTCCCAGGGACCGTGCACTGGCTTTAGTCTGGAATGTGATCAAGATGTGTTTGGACAAAACCCTGAGTAACCTATCTGACCCTGCTTTAAGCAGGAGGTTTGTTGACACATCTCCCCAGGTGCCTTTCAACTTGAATCACAGAACCACAGAATGTCTGGGGTCAGAAGGGACCTTGGGAGCTCATCCAGTCCAATACCCCTGCTAAAGCAGGGTCACTTAAGGCAGGTTGCACAGGAACATGTCCAGGCAGCTTTTGAAAATCTCTAGAGAAGGAGACTCCACAGCTTCCCTGGATAGCCTGTTCCATCATCCTCACAGTAAAGAAGTTTTTCCCCATGTTCAGGTGGACTTCCTGTGTTGCATTTTGTGGCTGTTGCCCCTCGTTCTGTCGCTGGGCAATACAGAACAGAGTTTAGACAGGCATTGATAAGATACCCTCTCGGTCTTCTCCAGGCTAAATAGACCCAAGTCTCTCAGCCTTTCCTTCTAAGAGAGATGCTCCAGTCTCCTCATCATCTCCATGGCCTCCGCTGCACTTTTTCCAATTTTGTCTTGTCTTTCTTGAACTGAGGATCCCAGAACTGGACACAAGACTCCAAATGGGGCCTCACTAGGGCAGACCAGAGAGGGAGGAGAGCTTTAATTAGTCTCCTGGCTACATTCTTCTCCATGCACCACAGGACCCCTTTGGCCTTATTGGCCACGAGGACATATTACTGACTCATGGTCAGCCTTTTGTCCACTAAGTCCTTCTCTGCAGAGCTGCTTTCCAGCAGGTGAACATTTCACCTGTACTGGTGAAATAAAACTTTGAACAATGACATCCATCTTCCCTCAAAAATACGTCTTCAAATTGCTGTAGATGACCAGAGCATCATTTTTCCTCTAATGATCCAAGTATATCCAAGAATACACACAATATGAAAAGATGATCTTCCCAGTTTTGCTCCAATATACATCTAGAGTAACTTTAAAGAATGCAATTCCCAACCCAACCAGCCAAAGTGCTCAGTGTTGGTGCCCGTTCTGTTTTCTCTTTCCTGTGTACTTGGTGATACAAAAGGGAGGCAAAGTGTGGGGTCTGGGGAGAGATGCCCACATCAGCATTGCTGTCTCAGCCCAGCATCAGCACATGGGTTGGCCTCGTGACTCCTATGCAGAAGCCCCACAAACAGGCATTCAGCCTCCCTCTGCCCCCAGGCACCCCAATCGGTCGGTGCTGTTTCTTTCTCAGTGAAGCTTTGTTCCTGCTGTGTTCAAAGTTTTCATTTCTGTTCTGTTTAAGTCCTTCCCGGGGCAGGAGAGCACAGGCGCCTGGGACTCCCCTGAGCCCTGAAGGCACTGAGCAGAAACCCAGAAAACACAGAGAAGTCCAATAAAACTCTTAGTTCACACCCAGACTCTGTACATGGCTTCATGTCAGAGCACTGCAGCAGCAAAAGGAGAACAAACAACATCCCTCTTCACACCCTCAGAGCGGTTTGAGTGTGGGGAGGGTTTTCCTTCAAGCTGGAGCCGATCTCCCCTTGAGACACCTTGTCCAGGGATGGTGCTTTGGGCCTGGCCCTGCCTGCTCCTGCTGTCCAGAGGCAGGAGCCAGGGCAGTGGAGAGAGCTCGGGGGAGGAGATGCCAGGTCCTCTACCTCTGCTTTCCCCTCCGGAAAAAGCAGGGCCGGAGTCAGGGCAGAAGCAGCCGGGGCCATCCAGTGAGTCTCCAGCACCGGGATCAGCCCTGCGGTACAATACCACCCACCAGGGGTGATCCCACATAACATCAGCCCTGTTTGTCCCTTGGTGAGAAATTCTGGGAAGGTTTCACGCTTTCTGAGGAGGGGAAGAGTAACTGCAGGCCCTGCCTATGGCCATGGGGAATCCCCACCCTGCTGGGTGGAACAGGAGGATGTGGGTGCTGCCCCACTAGTGCAGCAGGAGGTGTTGTTGGATGGAGCCGGCAACCACGTCCCAGATGGTTGTTCACTCTTGAAACCAAAGGAAAGCTTGGTTGCAGTCCATGTCTGCTGGTTTTCAACTGACAGCCCCAATCCACAGTGCAGTGGCAGAAGCAGTGTCATTGCCATCCCCAGCCTTGAATGGGAACACCCTGACAGGAGTCAACAGGAGCTCTGGGGCACAGATCTTCCAACGAAGAGGGTCCTTGGGCAGCTGCCTTTGAAGAATCTGGGGTTTCCAGACAGGGTCTTTCCTCTCTTCACAGAATGGAAAAAGTCTCTAGGAGACACTTGGGAGGTGTTCTGGGGGGCGCTGCCAGGCATGGACCTGCATTGTGTGTACAAAACTCCTCTGGTAGCTTCCACAGATGAGTCTTAGGCTGCTACCCGGAACTTCAATTCCCTCCACAGGAAGAAAGAAGAGTCTCCTGGAAGCAGTGTTGGGAAGCTACCAGGCACGGATGTAACTCCAGCGTATGCAGAACTCCTACAGTTGCAGGAGTGCGACCTTGGAGGAACCTGACACTGTGACCTTCTGAGGTGGCCAAAAGACCCTGCAAGTCCTATCAGGAAGCCTGAGCTGCTCCCAACCATGGTCCTGCTGGCAGCAGGAGAGAAATCTTTTCTGGAGGCACCTTTCAGAGTCCCAGGCTGCTCCCTGGTAATGCAGCTTCTGTGGAAAGGTTGAAACAGCTCCGCCCACTGCCCAACAGGTCCAGTGGGCCGTTCTCTGGAATGGGATTGTTACTGTGGGGGATGACCACACTGAGCATCTTCCAGTGAGAAACCCTCAGCTGCATCCTAGGAGCAGGCAGACACAGATGTACTTGGGGTGCCCCTTGTGCACAGCCCCTCAGGAAAAGCGCTGACTTTATGCCACCAAAAACCTCCTTGGGCAGCTGACTCTGAAGCCCCCAAGCAGCACTCGCCTGTTCCAGCTCCTGCAGTCCCAGCCAGCAACCAGGCACTGGCTCTTCCATAGGGGACATGGGGGCACATGGAGGATGTGGGGACATGGAGAACAAGGGGGGATGTGAGGACATGAAGGAATGAGGGACATGGAGGTATGGGGTAAGAAGGAACACAGGGGACATGGAGGGACATATGAAGCATGTCGGAACACTGGGGACAAGGGGGGATGTGAGGACATGGGGGAATGTGAGGGGATGTAGGTGGGGACATGGGGACAATGAGGGGGGGACAAGGGACCGCGCGGGTCTCTGCTCCCCTGGCCCCCCTTGGCCCCCTCAACTGACTGTCCCCCTGTTGAGGGCCCTGGGCCTCCACCACGAGTCCCCCTGGTCCCTCCGCTGTGCCCTCAAGAGCAACTGGAAATGGCCAGGTTGGGGGCGGGGGGGAGGAGGTTTGGGGGTGTGTGTCCTCAAAAACCCAGGGACATCCCCAGGACTCCTGGGTACCCCCCCCAGAATACCTGGGTGACACCCACCACCCCCCCAGTGCTTGGGCCCCCTCTTGGATACCTGGGTCCCCTCCCAGTTCTCTCAGTTCTCCCAGGCCACGGGAGACAGTGTCCCCATCAGAGGCTGAGACCTCCCAAAAAAACCCAGTCCCCTCCCAACTGCCCTCCAGGAGCCCATGGTCGCCCTTGAATCTCTGGTCCCCTCTCGGATGCCTGGAACCCCTCTCAGTTCTCCCAGTTCCAGACTACAGGGAGTCTTCATCAGGGGCTGAGACACCTCTCCCCCCAAAATCCCCAGGCCTCCCCCCCAGGAGCGCTAGGTCCCCCTTAAATGCCTGTGTCCCTCCCTGATGCCTCCATCAGCTCCCAGTTCTCAGCAATAAACCTCCATGAGAATCTGTGTCTGCCTCTGTCTGGGAAGGGTCCCCCCAATCCCCTCCCGCAAATGCCTGGGGTAGTGGGGGTGGAGATCCATCCGGATTCCTGGGCCTTTTGGGTCCCTTATCAAGATTTTCAGGAATGAGGAAGGAACTGATGCCCCCCCCAGCTAATGACATCACATCGCAGTGGGGGGGGATGATGCCTGGGGGCGAAAAAGAGGGGAGGGTGTACCTGGATGCCTGAGTTAACCCTCCCAGTCCACCGTGGCTTCTCCCAGTTCCACCTGCATCAGCTTTACTTGGGCACAGGGGACCCAGGACTGCAGGGAGAGAACCTCCCCCAGCCCCTAACTGAGGGACCTCCCTCCCCCAAACCAGACATGGAGGTAGGAGGGTAGGAGGGGACCCGGGCATCTGGCAGGGTGAGGGGTGGGGGAGTTCTTTTCTTCCTTTACACCCCCCCTTGCACTCCATACACCCCGCCAAACCCCTCCTCTACACAACTCCCTTGTACCCCCCACCCCTTGCACACCTCTCCCTCCTGTCCCTCCCTCTCCCACCCCCTCTGCCCCCTCAACCTTCCCCTGCCACTTCTCCCCCTCTCCCAGAAGCCCCCTCAACCACCCCTCTTACCCACAGATACCCTCACCCAAACCAGCCCCCCCAGCCCCCTGACTCCCACTCTAACCGCCCTCCCCTGATACCCCCTCCCAACCCAGACCCCTTCACCCCTTCTCCACTCCTTCCCCCCCCCAGACTCCCTCCTTCCCCCCCTCTCCCCACAGATCCCTCCTCCTTCCTGCCTCTAATCCCCTCTCTCCCCCCACAGACCCCCCCACCTCCCAACCCCTCGGGCACACCCTGGCCCCCCCGCGATGCCCGACTGGCGGCGGCTGAAGTAGGGGTCTTGGCCGTCATCCTGACCTTGGCCTTGGGGGGTAACATCCTGGTCCTCCTGGCCTTGCACCATCGTGGTAGGGGCATCCCTCGACGCCCGGCTCCCCCCTTGCGCCGCTACCTCAGACACCTCAGCATGGCTGATTTGGGGGTGGCGGGGGGCCAAGTGCTCCCCCAACTTCTCTGGGACGTCACCGATCGCTTCCAAGGTCCTGATGTTCTCTGCCGGGTCACCAAATATCTCCAAGGGGTGGCCATGTTTGCCCCAGCCTATGTGGCAGTGGCCATGGCCTACGACCGGCACCGTGCCATCTGCAGACCCCTCGGGGGACGGCGGAGTGGAAGGGACAAGAAGGGATGGGGCAGGGGAGATGGGAACAAGGAGGGGGGATGCTGGGGGAGATGGGAATGGAGGTGTGGAAGGACCACAAGTGGGGCACAAGGACACAGGGACAACATGGATAGGGTGCACGGACATGGGGACACTAAGGATGGGGCACAGGGATGTGGGGCCACCAGGGATGGGGTATGGAGACCCACTGGGTGCTGGGGAGGGAGATGTGGGAACACCCCAGATGGAGTGTGGGGATGCGGGGGCATCAGGGGTGACTCACTGGGACACACTGGATGCTGGGGATGGAGATGTGGGGACACTGGAGACCCTGGGGACACTGGGGATGAGGTGCGGGAATGTGGGGACGTCAAGGATGGGGCAGAGGGGCCCACTGGGTTCTGGGGACAAGAAGGTGAGGACACTGGGGACAGCAAGAATGGGGCACGAGGATGTGGGGACACCAAGGCTGGGGCAAGTGGGGACATCAGGGGTTGTATGTGGGGACATATTGGTTACTGGGGATGGAGGCATAGGGACACTGGGGCCACTAGAGGTGGGGCACAGGGATGCGGGGTCATTGAGGACACCAAGGATGGCACATGGGAACCCACTGGATGCTGGGACTGGAGATGTAGGGATATCAGGGATGGGACAGAAGGCCATGGGGACACCACAGATGGGACACAAGCACATGAGGACACCATGGATGGGGCACAGGAATATGTGGACATCAAGCGTGACACATGGGGACCCACTGAGTGCTGCGGTTGGAGGCATGGAGACATCAGGGATGGGATATGGGGACCCACTGGGTGCTGGGGATGGAGTTGTGGAGACACTGGAAACACCATGGGTAGGAGGACATGGGGATGTGGGGACACCAGGGGTGGCACACGGGGAACCTTTGGGTGTTGGGGATGGAGGCGTGGAGACAGCACAGATAGGGCGTGGGGATGTGGGGACATCACAGATGGGACACAACAGCAAGGAGATACCACAAATGGGGCATGGAGACCCAGTAAGCGCTGGGGATGGAGGTGTGGGGACATCACAGATGAGGTACAGGGCCATGGGGACACCAGGGGTGTCACATGGAGACCCACTGGGTGCTGGGCACAGGAATGTGGGGTCACTGGGGACACCATGTATGGGGCACAGGGACATGGGGATACCAAGGATGGGACATGGGGACCCACTGGGTGCTGGGGACAGGGGCATGGGGACACCAGGGATGGGACACAAGGTTGTGGGGGCACCAAGTATGGGACACAGGAAGTGACTGGGTGCTGGGGATATGGGGACAACGGTCATGCTGGTGATGGGGCACAGGGACCCATTGGGTGCTGGGGACAGGGACGTGGAGACACTGGGGATGGGACATGGGAGACCATTGGGTGCTGGTGCTGGGGACACAGGGACAGCAGGGATGGGGCACTGGGGCGCAGAGACACTTGGGACGGCATTTGGGAACTTGCTGGGTGTTGGGGCCAAGGGGACACTGGGGGCATTGTCACCACAATGTCCCCCCTGTGCCCAACAGCTGCCCCTGCCACTCTGATGTCCTCCACCCTTCATGTCAGCCTGATGTCCCCAGCCCCCCATGTCACTCCCCTCATGTCTCCAACCCCCTGTGCCACCCCCCTGATGTCCCCAATCCCCCATGTCACTCCCTCGATGTCCCGAGACCCCAGTGACACCTGCTCGATGTCCGCAGCCCATGTCAACCCCACAATGTCCTCAACAACCTCTTCCTCCCACCAAGTGCCCACCAGGTCCTTGTCACAGACCACCACAGAGGGGTCTAGGGCCACCGTGGAGTGGGCACAGGCCACCATGGGAGGATCTCAAGCCACCATGAGGGCGTCACGGGCCACCATGGGTGGTTCACAGGCCGCCTTGAGGTGCTCACGGGCCACTACAAGGGGATCTCAAGCCACCGTGGGATGGGCACACACCACCATGAGGTGGACATGGGCCATTGTGAGGTGGGCTCAAGCTGCAATGGGGTGGGCACAGGCCACCATGGGGTGGGCTCGATCTGCTGTGGAGTGGACACGCTCCACTGTGGGTTGGGTGCGAGGCCGCTGGGGACCATTAGCTACTGCTTGGACCTTGGCATTTCTCTTTGGGTTGCCCCAGGTGGGAATTTTTGGGCAACGGGAAGTGGGAGCAGGTGAGCAGGATTGTTGGGCCACATTCATCCAACCTTGGGGAGCCCGCGCCTATGTCACGTGGGTGGCATTGGCGGTGTTGGTGGCCCCGGCGGTGCTGTTGGGGGGATTACAGGTGGCAGTGACCCGAGCACTGGGGCCACGGGGACAACGGGAAGGATTGGGAAGAGCAAGGGCCAAGAGCTATCGGATGGCACTGGTGGTGCTGGGGGTCTACATAGGGTGTTGGAGCCCATTCTTCTGCGCCCAGTTGTGGGCAGTTTGGGATCCCCAGGCACCTGTGGAAGGTAAGTGGGGGCTGGGGATGTGGAGGGGGAGTGGAGACGTGGGGATGGGCACTAGGATGGGGGTAGGGACATGAGGGTGGAGATGTGGACATGGGACTGTAGGGATGAGGAAGTGGGGATGGGAACATGGGGACAGAGTTGAGGATGTGGACATGGGAATATAGAGATGGGCACATGGGAATGTGCGGCTGGGGTTGGGGATGTGGGAATAGAGACACGGACAGAGAGAGGGACATTGGGATGCGGACATCAGGATGGACTTGGGGACATGGGAGTGGAACTGGGCATCGCGATGGGGATGTGGGCATGTGGACATGGAGATGGAGATGGGAGGATGGGGACATGGGGATGTGGTGATGGGGACATGGAGGTGGGGTTGGGACATCGGGATGGGATTGGAAACGTGGGGTTGGAGATGTGAGGTTGGGGTTGTGGGGATAGGGTTGGGATATATGGATGGGAATATGGGGTTGGGGGGATGGGAATGGGGGCATTGGGATCAGGGCAAGGGGATGGGGACATCAGGGTGGAGACACTAGGGTGGGGTTGGGATGGTGGGGATGGGTTTGGGGATGTAGACAGGGGGATATGGGGATGGGGTCACAGGGAAGGTGTTGGAAACACGGAGATTGGTACACAAGGAAACGAGGATGTGGACATGGGAACAGAGGATGCAGGCATGGGCACTGGGATGGGGTTGCAGATGTGGGGATGGGGACAACACTGTAGGGTCACTGCTGGCCATGGGGTCAGGGGATGTCCTTGGGTGTTGCCAGGTGACTCCAGTGACCCCTGGTGATCCTGCATAACTTCAGGTGACCCCAGCTGAACTCCTGTGCCCCCAGGTCCAGCCTTCACCATCCTGATGCTCTTGGCTAGCCTCACCAGCTGCACCAACCCCTGGATTTACGCCGCCTTCAGCACCAGCCTCTCCCGTGCCATGGGCCGCATCCTGTGCCCCTGCCGCCAGCAGCATCCCCCAGGCCCCCCACTGCCCCCCCGCCACTAGAGGCCATGCATGGGGGCTCAGGGGGCACAGGAGGGCCTCTCATGACGATGCAAGGGTCCCTGACATGAGGGTGTGCAGGGGGGCTTGCATGGGGATCGAGAGCTCCCATTGCAGTTAGAGGCCCACACAAAGATGCACAAAGGGTCTCCTGTTGTGCCTGGGGGCTTGCACGAGGTTGGGGCACTCGTGCTGCATGGGGGAGCTCCATGAGGATTGAGATCTCCTTTTGTAATGGGGGCCTTGCATGATGATGGGGGCACTCGTGGAGCATGAAGGAGTCACACGAGGACGCATGTAGGTTTGCACAAGAATTGGGTGCTCATGGGGCATGGTGGGGTTTACACAAGGGGGCACAAGGGACTCAGGGGTACAAGGTGGCTTACACGAGGGTGAGAATCGAGAGTGCACATTGCAGTGGTGGGGCTTGCATGAGGATGCACAAGGGCCTCGTGGTGTATGGAGTGCACTTGACCAACCCTTGCATGGCCCAGGCCTGCAGCAGCAGAACTCACAGCCAGAGCCAGCATTGCTGCCGCCACAGCTCAAGACTCTTCCAGAGCCGTCCGCGTTGCCAGCATGTGAGGACATGGCAGAGGTGGTAGCCTGGGCTGGGAGGAGCTGACACCAGTGGGGGACACACAACTGTCACCGCTGAGTTGACCCCAAGCACTGGGCTTCTGTGGAGCCAGTATCCTTGACACCCATGGCTACCACCGCCTCTGCCGCGCCCACAGCTGCGGTTCTGACTCCATCAATAAAGCAGGAATGATTGTGAGGGGTGTACATGTCCCAGGGTGCGGGCTGTGTGTCAGTTTTTATCCTATTGCATGGGTAGGTGTCCATGTCTTTTGGGGGTGTTTGTCCTGTGGATGACTGTATCTGCTGGGGGTGTGTTCCCTGTGGATATACATATCCCAGACCAGTACACGTTTCCAGGGATGCAGATGCCACAGCCTGCCTGCTCCTGTCTTTGGTCTGACCCCTGTCTCCCTTTCCCAGCCCATCTCCACATCCTCAGCACATCTCCATTTGCCAGTCGTATGATATGATTCTATCATTCTATGGTTCTACAAATGTGATAGAGGAGAAGTTCAACCAGGACATAAGGAAAACTTTTTTCTCCCTGAGCTCAGGCAAGTGCTGGCACAGGTCACTCAGAGACGCCATGCAGTCTTTGTCATTGGGAGCTTTCAAACTCAGACTGAGCCAAGCCTTGAGAAACTTGATCTGTTTCTGACATGTTAGACTGCAGACACTATGAGGTCCCTTCCAACCTCAGGCCTCTTCTGATCCTCTGGTGATGCTGAGCCCTGTTTCTGGCTGGAGCAGAGCAGATGTTGGTGGGGCATGACACGAGAGTGTGATAGGGTCTGTATAAAGGGTTCCACAGGAGGGACAGAGGGAGAATGATAGGAGCTCTATACAGGGCCCGACAGGAGAGACAAAGAGTGAGATAAGGGCCCTAGAGGGGGCTCCATATGCAGAACTTATTGGCCATGATTGGAGCTCTATAGGGGATTCCATAGGGTCGACACAGGTGAGATAGAGGCTCTATAGTGGGCTGCATACGGGGTACAGAAAGTTTGATAAGTGCTCTACAGGGGAATCAATAGGGGGAATGTAGCGGGCGTGATAGGGGCTCTATAAGGTGGTCCATAAACACAATAGAGGGCACGATAAGGTCTGTATAGAGGGCTCCATAGGAGGGACATAGAAAGAGCGATAGGAGCTCTCTAGGGGTTGCATGAGGGCGACAACAGGAGTCTAGAGGGAACTGTCCCCGCTATGGAACCTTCATTAGAGCACTTATCGCGCCCTGTGTACACCATATGGAATACCCACTAGAGCCCCTAAAAGCAAGGTAAGTGCTCTAGATGGGGCTCCATAGTGGGGACACAGGGGGCGCAATAGGGGCTCTATAGATGATTCCATAGGGGAGACAAAGAGCAAGATAGGAGCTCTGGATGGGGCTCCATAGCAGGGACTTATAGGATGTTTTGGGGGCTCTATAAGGGGTTCCATAGGGGCGACGCAGGGCTTGATAGAGCCTTTAGTGTGTGCTCCATAGCGGGGACTTAGGGAGCAAGATAGGGGTTCCATAGAAGGCTTCATAGGGGAGACAAAAAGTGAGATAGGGGCTCTAGAAAGGGCTCTACATTCAGGATTTTTGGCCGCTCTGAAAGCTCTACGGGGGGTTCCATAGGGGCTATAGAGGGCACGATAAATGCTCTAGATGGGGTTCTATAAGGGGTAAGCTGAGCGCCATAAATGCTTTATTGTGGGTTCAATCGAGGGGACATAGGTGGCGAGATAGAGGCTCTTTGTTTCCACTATGGAGCCATTTATAGGAGCCCCTATCGCGCTCCCTGTGTCGCTCTTATGGAGACACTTATACAGCCCCTATCGCACCATTTATCGTGCTTTTGGAGCCTCCGAGAGAGCCCCTAACACTCCCTATATTGCATTTTGGAGCCCCCTAGAGTGCCCCTATCGTGCCCTCTAAGTTCCCGCTATGGACCCCCCTATAGAGCACTCATCGCACCCTGTGTAAGCGATAGGGGTTCTACAGAGGGTTCTAAAGGAGAGACAAAGAGCAACATAGGGTCTCTAGAGGGGGCTCCATATGGGGAACATATGGGCCATGATAAGAGCTCTCTAAGAGGTTCCATGGAGCCACACAGGGCAAGATAGGGTCTCTAAAGGGGGCTGCATAAGAGGTACACAGAGCATAAGTGCTTTACAGGGGGCTCAATAGCGAGAACTTATGGGGTGCGATCGGGGCTCTGTAGGGGCCATCCTAAGCATGATACAAGGTGCCATATACAAATATGGGGCTCCATAGGAGAGACAAAGGGAGCATGATAGGGGCTCAACAGGGGAGACAAAGAGCGAGATAGGGGCTCTAGAGGGCGTTACATATGGGGGACCCATTGGCCATGATAGGGTTTGAATGGGGATGACACAGGGCATGGTAGGGCATTTTGAGGGGACCACTTACAGGGTACACAGGGCGCAATAAGTGCTCTACAGGAGTCTCCATAGCGGGAACTCAGGAGGTGCTATAGGGGCTCTATAAGGGGTGCCCTAAGCGTGATACAGGGTGCGATAGGGCTTCTAGAGAGGGCAGCATAAGGGGTACATATGGCACAATAAGTCCTCTACAGGGCGCAACATGGGGGGATTTTAGGTGTCTTGGCACAGACTCTATATCCATAAGCACGATAAAGGGCGTGATATGGACTGTATAAGGGGCTGTATAAGGGACTACATAGGAGGGACATAGGGCTAGCGATAGGGCTTTATAGAGGGTTCCATAGGGGAGACAAAGAGTGAGAAAAGGGCTCTAGAGGGGACTCCATATGCGGGACATACTGGCTTGATAAGAGGGTCATAGAGAGCGCAATAGGGGCTCTATAGGGGAGACAAAGAGTGAGATGGGGATCTAGAGGGGGCTCTGCATGCGGGACTTATTGGCCGTGATAGGAGCTCTGTAGAGGGTTTCCATGGGGGAGGACGCAGGGCGAGACAAGAGCTCTAGAGGGGGCTGCATACGGGGTTCACGGGGTGTGATCAGTTCTCTATGGGGTGCTCCATAGCGGTCACTTAGGGCACGTGATAGGAGCTCTAGAGAGGGCTCCTTAAATGAGATACAGTACATCATATAGGCTGTACAAGGGGCTCTGTATGCGGGACATAGGGAGCGTGATAAGGGCTCTATAGAGGGCTCCACAGGGGAGACAAAGATCGAGATAGGGGCTCTGGAGTAGACTGGAGGTCCCTGTTATGGAGCCCCCTATAGAGTATTTATAGCACACTGTGTAGCCTGTATGGAGCCCTGAATAGAGCCTCTATCATGCCCTGGGTGGCCTTCACCATAGTGCCCATCAGCATTATTGTAAAAAAGTCTAAGTCTTGCTCATTAAGGGAAAGGTATTAGTCCATAAAATATATAGTTCATAGAAATTTTCTGTACCAGCGGTTCTGAACCACCAATAAACAGAGCATCTGCTCTTGCTTCAGTGAGAAATGTTCATTTGTTTCTTATGCATTCTCAGCAGATTCCAGACGCAAAGATTGTGTACGTCCAGCAATAGCTCCCTCTGCAAACTGGAAGTGTTGAAACATGTTGCTTGTTTAAATTTTCTTCTGGCAGAAGTTCCACACACAAACACGATGGGCTTTGTCTTGCTTAGTATCTACACCGCCTTTTCAGCAGTGCCTGTCCACATGACTGTAAAACCTCTACATTTAGCTCATCAAAGGAAAACTGCTAACTCAGAACAGCATTAGTACAATTTTCCCCTACCAGAGCTTTTAAGCCACCAATAATCAGAGGATCTGCTCTTGCTTCATTAAGCAACCATTTGTTTCATATGCATTCTTAACAGACTTCTGCTTCAAGGATTTTTTTTCATCCAGAAATAGCTCATTCCGTGAAACCTATTGCTTGATAAAATCTTCCTCTGGCAGCGACTATACAGAGACAGGAAAGAAGTCGGTCTGAGTCCTGCCTCAGAGCGCTACATTCTTTTGAGTCTTCTGCATTCACAGCAGAAGTCGTCTGCAGGATTGAAAAATGTCTGGCTCTTGCTCTCAAAGAAAAGGAGCTAGCGGTGAAACGTTTTACCCCTCTATAAGTGCTTAAATACCACAGATAATCAGATGATTTTCTCATGAACCAGTGAGCAACAGTCATTTGTTTCACGTGCATCCCCAGCAGACTCCAGCTGCAAGGATTGTATAGGTCCACAGGCAGAGCCATCTGTGAACTGCTAGTACAGAAGCTTTTGCTTGTCAAAAAAGACTTTCTCTGGCTCCATTTCAATGGCCACTGGCAACCAGGCAGTCTGCGTCCTCAGAGCACTACATTCTTTAGTGCTTTCTGCTTTTTCAGCATTGTCCACCTGGAGGATTTTAGAACGTCTGGGTGTGGCTCATGAGAGGATAGGTGCTAGCTTTTACTCCAGGGGATCTTTCTCTATCAATACTTTGAAACCACAGATAAACAGAAGATCTCTTCTTGCTTCAATGAGCAATAGTCATGTCTTTTTCATGTACATTCTCAGCAGACTCCAGCTGCAAGGATTGTATACATCCAGAGATGTATAGCCTTTGCCAACTGCTAGTGCTGAAACGTGTTGCTTGTTAAAAATCTTCCTCTGGCAGCGGTTACTCAGACACAGACAATCTGATGATGTGCCTCCTGCCTCAGAACACTACATGCTTTTGTGATCTCTGCCTTTTCAGAAGTGCCAGCCTAGAAGATTGTACAACATCCAGGTCTTGTTTGTAAAGGGAAATGTGATAGAAAAGGAATGTATTACCCCTTGGGGGGGAGTCTTCCTTTACCACTGCTTTCAAACACAGATAAACAGCAATTGGTTATCTCTTCTCTGCATTCCTAACTTTAGGTGTTTTTGTTTTTTTTAAACGGCAGCAGAATCCATCTGCAGGTGTTTACATATAAAGTGTTTTCTCCTACTGAAATCTTGCTAGTGCTGACACGTCCTGCTTGTTAAATTCTTCCCCTGGCAGCAATCATACAGAGACAACACCAGGATCTGCTCCTTGTCTCGGAGGAGATTTGCTCCTTGTTCTCCAAGTTTCGTAGCTTCTCTCTTCACAGCAGTGCCCACCTGGAGAGCTGTAGAAAGTCCCCCGTAGGGCTTCTACCAGTGCTTCCATTTGTTTGTTGTGTATTCTCAGCAGATGTTGGCTGGAAGAATTTTGGACACCCAGAGACAGAACCCTCTGGGCACTGCCAGTGCTGAAATGTGTTGCCTACTAAATTATTCCTCTGACAGTGGATCTACAGAGACAAACTGCCGGTGTGCATCTTGCCTCAGAGCACCACATTTGTGTTTTCTGCCTTTTCAGCAGTGCCAGCCTGGAGGATTTTAGGAGGTCTAGGTCTTGCTCATGAGGAGATAGGTGCTAGTGTTGAATTGGGTTTTCCCCCGTGGGATCTTTCTCTATCAGTGCTTTGAAACAACAGATAAACAGAAGATCTCCTCTTGCTTCAATGAGCAATGGTCATTTTTCTATAGGGGCTGTGTAAGGGGCTCTATAGGAGGACCACAGGGAGCATGATAGCGGCTCTAGAGAGGGCTCAATAAGCTACATATGGGGCACAAGAGGGGCTGTATAAGGGGCTCCATATGAGTGAGGTAGGGAGTTCGGAAGAGGTGTTACAGAAGGCTCCATAGGGGACACAAAGAGCGAGATGGGAGCTCTATAGCAGGGATCAAAGGAGCACGATATGGGATCTGTAGAGGGTTTATAATAGGGGCGACACAGGGTGCAATAGAGGCTCTAGAGGGGGTTCTATACGGGGAACACAGGGTGCGATAAGTGCTCTATTGGGGGTTCCATAGCGGCAACATAGGGGGCGCGATAGGGGCTTGATAGAGGGATCCATAGGGGAGACAAGGTGCAAGATATGGGCTAAAGAGGGGGATAAATAGCAGGGATTTAAGGGGCATGATAGAGGCTCTAGAGAGAGCTCCATAGCGGGGACATAGGGGGCATGATAGGGGCTCTATAGAGGGTTTTAATGGGACCGACACAGGGTGTGATAAGGGCTCTAGAGGGGGCTTCAAACAGGGTACACAGGGCGCGATACCAGCTCTCAAGGGAACATAAGGTGCATGACAGGGTTTCTATAGAGGGCTCCATAAGGCAGACAAAGAGCATGACAGGAGCTCTAGAGGGGGCTCCATATGTGGGACTTATTGGCAGCTATAAAAGCTCTTTAATGGGCACCATATTCGGGGCTATAGAGCGCACATTGGGGGCTCTAGTGGGAGCTCCACAAGGGGTAAACAGGGAGAGATAAATGCTCTATTGGGGGCTCCATAGCGTGCATTTAGGGGGCACAATAGGAGCTCCATGGAGGGCTCCATAGGAGAGACATAGGGCTCTAGATAGGGGATCCTCATGAAGGACTTATTTGCCATGATAAAAGTTGTATAGGGGATTCCATGGGGATGACACAGCGCGTGATAAGTGCTCTATAGGGGGCTCCATAGCAGGGACTAAGGGGGCACGGTAGGGGCTCTCTAGAGGGCTCCATAGGTGAGACAAAGACCAAGATAGGGGCTCTAGAGGGGGCTCCATATAAATGCTATACAGGGCACGATATGGGCTCCATAGGAGGGACATAGGGAGCTCAATAGGGCCTCTACAGAGAGCTCCATAGGGGAGACTAAGAGCGAGACGGGGACTATGGAGGGGACTCCACATGTGGAATTCATTGGCCGTCATAGGATCTCTATAGGTGATTCCATAGGGTCTCTATAGGGGGCTGCATACAGCATACAGAAAGCATGAGAAGTGCTCCAAAAAGGGGATCAATAGAGGAAAATTATGGGGCATGAAAAGGGCTCTCTAGGCATGATATAGGGCATGATATGGGCTGCATAAGTGGTTCCATACGAGGGAGAGAGGGAGCAGGATAGGAGCTCTATACAGGACCCGATAGGGGAGACAAAGAGTGAGATAAGGGCCCTAGAGGGGGCTCCATATGCAGAACTTATTGGCCATGATTGGAGCTCTATAGGGGGTTCCATGGGGTCAACACAGTGTGAGATAGAGGCTCTATAGTGGGCTGCATACGGGGTACAGAAAGTTTGATAAGTGCTCTACAGGGGAATCAATAGGGGGAACGTAGTGGGCATGATAAGGGCTCTATAAAGTGGTCCATAAACACAATAGAGGGCACAATAAGGTCTGTATAAGGGGCTCCATAGGAGGGACATAGGAAGAGGGACAGAAGCTCTCTAGGGGGTTGCATGAGGGCGGCACAGGGAGTGATCAGGGCTCTACAGGGGGCTCCAAAGCGGGAACACAGGGGCGCGATTGGGGCTCTCTAGGCAGATCCGTAAGTGTGATACAGGGCATGATAGGGGCAATGAGAGACACCTGGCCAGAGCAGCATCAGGAGGCACAACAACAGGTTGATAAACAGAGGACAGAGAAGGAAAGAGACAAAAAAAGGAAAATATTAAGAACAGAGCAATGGAAATGTAGTGCAAAGGTATGTTCAAGGCTATTTAAAGGAAAGCTTAACTATCACTGGAAAACATGGTCCCTGGTCCAAGGAGAGACCAGCTACAACCTTGCCTTTTCCAACACATTTGTCTGTAGTCATCCAGAATGCAGATTCCATAACCACCCCCAGACAGTCACTTAGAAAGCTCTTCACAGCCTAACCTGAATCTTCCTGGGTGTAATGTGAGCACATTTCTCACCACAGTTACTGTAAAGATGGAGAGCACATTATTCTCACCTGCTAGAGACCTTAATTTTTCATGTAAGCAATGTCTTAGCACTTCTCCTTGTCTCTATTCTCCAAACAACATCAGTTTGTCAAATCTCTCCTTAGAGGCCACGTTATATAAACCTTTGATCACAGGCAGAGCCAGTGGCTGCCACAAAACATCATCATCATAAATTCTGCTCTTCTTTTAGTCAGTTGTCAAGAAGCAAACAAAAAGACAAATACTCAAAAACTGCAAAATTCTGGAGGCAGAAATGAGAAAGGAAAAGTCAGCAACAAGAAATGCCTTACTTATCTTCCACCTTCTCCTCCCTCAGAAATCAGTCTGTTGAACCCTATCACCTATGTGGAACTCAGGAACTCTTCCCTTCCACTTCTGGGAGATGCCTGGGGAGATTTCCCCTGTGCTGGTTCCAGAAATGGCATGTACTCCTGCATTTTTGGGACCTTCAGATTTCCTCTCACATCACAGAAATCAGATCACCATCCCATCAGTAGGACTCTAGCATTTCATTCACAGAGAAACCCCATAACCTTGATGGATTCCAGCTTACAAATCTCTGCAGAAAATAGGCCGTATATGAGATGTAAGAACAGATACTGCAATTGTTACTTACCTTGGCTTCCCCCACAACACTTCTGAGGGCTGCAAACTTCTTGCAGCTCTGCCACTTCTTTCTCAAGCTTCTCCATCCTTTCAAGCAGACCCTTAATGTGAGTCAAAGCTTCACAGTCCCCTTTGGGTGGATGTTATGCCTAAAGCTGGTATTCTGCTCTTCGTTTTTCTTGGCCTCCCCAGGGTCCAGCTGAACCTCACTGCTCTCTTCATGCTGTAAAGGATCTGCCTTCACCTTGATCTGGGAGGACATGGGCAGGTCAATCTTGTAGGAATGGCTGAAGGATATTCTTTGATCGCTGGTGCAGTTGTGAGATGCAAGTTGTTGAATGGCAGGTGTCTGAAGAGCACAGCACAGCAAAACTCCCACTGGGAAGGCAAGCCAGCTCTGGAAATCCATCTGGTAGATCTTCAGAGGCAGCACTTCCTCCTTAAACAGCACAGCTGCTTTCAAGAAGAGGAAAAAAATAGTAAATGTCATCATAGAGCTGGTGTTCATGATTTTCTGAAAGACAAACTCTGTTTTGCCGTGATTCAATACTAGATTGGTCAGTAACTGTGAAAAGAGTCACACTGGATGAGTTAGACACAAACTAGACCCCTTCACCCAGGGGCTTTAAGTTTCCAACTTTCAAATGAGACTTGGTATCATGGTCCACCATATTAGCAATGCCATAGCACTTCTCATTCCCTCACAGTCACAACAGACAATGTATCAGTCTCCCAGCTGTGATCTGGATTACCTTTCTGGCTGGGCAACTATGTATGGTTTTCAGCTAGAAGCTTGATAGCTGTGTGCAAAACATTCAGAGAGCTGGCACAGATCTTTCAGTACAAGAAGTTCAGGAGATGGTTTTGTTCCTTTTACACACCTCAGACCATGAGATCTCCTTCCCAGGACAGTTCCATTTCACCCATGTTTTCAGGAAGGTGTTGAAGGAGATGCCAAGACTTTCTACACTGTAAGTGCAAAACATTTTCTCAATGAGGGAGATCAGCTAAGAGAAGTTGACGCAGAACCTGACCAGGTGTCAGTCCCAGCTCAAGAGTCCCCACCTCTGCCTCTGCCCAATGGTGACAGAAGACAGGTTTCTGTGGAGCTGGGGACATCTGCTTCATAGAGGCAAGACTGAGATCTTCACCTGGCTTCACATCTGTTGTCAATAACACCTCACAAAACCCTCACTTGGGGTACAACTCTCTTGGCAGAGCTGAACCAGCTGTCTTTAGCTTCAGGGTCTCATGTTGATAATTTCTGATTTAGTCCACCACTTCAAAAAGGCCCTTTAGGTTTAAAGTACTGAGTTTTAGCCATAGGATTCAAATTATACATGAAATTAAACCCCTTATTTTTTCTAATGTAGTGCATAGCCTACACTGTGGTCTAGATTGGGGAGAATTAAAAGATTTCTTCAATTTGAAACCAATATTTTGGCATTTGTGTGCCTAAACACTGCATTTACTTGAGTGATATCAAGTTTACTTTGCTTTGACTCAATTGCCTGATTTGTTATCTCAGCATTGGCAAGGTTCATTTAGAAGCTACTAGAGCAAATTTGTTAACACATGGAGTGAGAGGATGTGCTGTCAATCTATTAGTTTTCCTGTACTTTTATTTCAGAAATATTTCTACCCTGCACACATTAATTGGAAGAGCTGGTTTTCAGCCTGATTAAGTCTCAAAAGTAAGACTTAACAATAAATAAATAAAAGATTACTGTTTAACTTCATTGACATTTAGAGGTCAAAACTGGAGTCTTAACATTTAGTTTAAAGTCTTCAGGTAAAGTCTTTAATAGAAGCAAACTGTTCACTGTAAAATTTTTGTGCTGTCAACCAAGCAAGAATTTTGGACTTAAGAAATGAACACCTCCTAGACAAGAATAACAGGAAGGAAGAAACTGAACAAACATGGATGGAAGGACAAAAATGTAAAGTTGAAAACTTAAATGTATCAGTTGGCTTAGTCAACGTTACACACTGAATTTTGGCATTAATGGTTGATGCCAATCTGTACAGGAGGTGATATATCCTTGGTTAAATACTGAGAACTTCATATCACAGCATGCAAACACGAAATGCCATCATATGTGACTGACTAAACAGTCATGTTATTCATTGCACAAGCAGAAGAAAAAACATGACTTAAGTGCTAAATTAAGTAATGTGATAACTCAAAAGCATTCGGACAATATGTAGCCATAGTAACAGCACATCTGAACGCAGACAATAAATAGCGCTGCCCCAGATAATGCTCTTTGAAGTAATAGAGGACGCCACTCCTGAAAAAAACACACTAAGCTTTCAGCTCCTCTGCCATCTCCATTGTAATCACATTTCTGAAAGTCAAACAGCCCTGGGTTATGTTGAAAATTAACTGTTTCTGTGAAACATTGTTATACGTTCTAAAGGTGTCCCAAAACTTTGGAAGTATTCCTACCACTAGGTTCATGCCCTACCATTGGCAGCACAGCTTCAGGAAGAGCTGTCTTGCTGATACCTGTTTGTGAGCAAAGATGCAGCTTCCCACCCCAACCCAGCTGCTACTCTGTTTCCCAAGACTCCCCTCTCTCAAAGGCCACAGAAACTAAACTACACCTTTCTTTTTCTCCTGTGCAGCCTTCTGGAACAAATCAAGTCCTAAGAGATTGCTTCAAAGCTCTGAACAAATTTAATTCTACCAGTTCTCACCATAGACCACTGTAGAAAAACCCCAAGGCTTTGTTTTGTGGGTTTTATTCTCAGTCCCTCGGAGATGAGGACCCCAAACCAGTGGCCCCTCAACCATATACACACAAAATCCCTTCTCTCAGCAGCAAATGCTGAGTGGCATTCTGTTGTAACATGATGTCATTACTAATTAGGGCTTCATGAGAACCACAAATCAACCTCAGATTTTGTTCCTGGGCCTGGAGATCATTCTGGAGGAAAAAACCCTGAACATAAACATTTCTGTCAAGCATAATGAAAGAGAATTACTTATGTTTGTGTAAGGCTTTCAAAGCTTTGGAGGGTATTTGCTACAGGAAGTCAGAAAGATTGGTTGGTTTTCCACTCAGAACAAACAATAGGAATCTCAAGGAAAAAACCCACTTTTCTCTTACCTCTGAAGTGCTCTCAGCTGTCTGATTCAGAGCCCTTCTGAGGCAGCCACCACTTGCAAGATACTCTGAGCAAACTTAGAGGTTACCAAACCCTCTCCTCTTCCCAGTCCCTGCTGAATTTAAGTCACCATGGACCAGGTGAAAGGAATCAATAGAGGCCTCGAGGTGTTCCCCCTCCCAAAAAAACACCTAAGGAATGCTCTGGGTTTGGCAGCAATTCCTCCACTCAGAATCAGTCTTGCACACCACCAGAAAGAACAGTTTCCTATTAATTTTATGCTCCACTTCCACTCAAAAGTCAGAAAGCCTTTCCAGACCTATAAATTCAGCAGCAAACATCCCAGAATTATCATGAAGAACCACATATTGAAAGTATGTTTTAAGTATTAATCAAGTATTAATCAAGTATTAATGCCTTTTAAAATCTGCAGTAGTTAAACACAACACTGCACTTATCCAGCACAACAGTTAAAAACTCCTTGAGAACTTAAAAGAAAGCAAATTATGCATTGTAGGCATTGTTAAGGTGTCCACTCAATTATTTTAACAACGTGCATTATTAAGCCCAGCCCTCCTGGCTGCTAGGGCACTGCTGGCTTAAGTTCAATGATTCTCTGATTCTGTGCCGGCGCTGCAGCAAGGCTGGGTCATATTGTGCTGGTGACTAGGGATCCATCTTAGGGCCAGTACTCTTTTATGTCTTCATAAATGATCTGGATGCAGGTTTACTAACTAAGTTTGCCAATGACACAAAACTGGGGGGGAGCTGTTGACCCTCTTGAGGGCAAAGAGGCCCTGCAGAGGGATCTGGATCAACTGGAGAGCTGGGCAATCGCCAGCTACGTGAAGTTTAACAGGGGCAAGTGCAGGGTTTTGCACCTGGGACACGGCAACCCTGGGTGTCCACACCGGGGGAGTGAGAGGCTGGAAATCAGCCCCGTGAAAAGTGACCTGGGGGTTCTTGTTGATGGCAAGTTGAACATGAGCCAGCAGTGCCCTGGTGGCCAAGAGGGCCAACCATGTCCTGAGGGGCATCCAGCACGGCATTGCCAGCCAGTCGAGAGAGGGCATTGTCTGGCTCTACTCTGTACTGGTGCCTCACCTTGAGCACTGGGTGCAGTTTTGGGCTCCACAGCATAATAAGGATCTAAAGCCACTGGAGATTGCCCAGAGGCCACAAAGCTGATGAAGGGTTTAGAGGGGAAACTGTATAAGGAGCAGCTGAAGTCGCTTGGTCTGTTCAGCCTGGAGAAGAGACTGGAGGGAGGCCTCATGGCAGAGCGCAGCTGCCTCACAAGGGAGGAGCAGGAGCAGGCGCTGAACTCTCTGGTGACCAATGACAGGACCCGAGGGAATGGCAGGAAAATGTGCCAGGGGAGGGTTAGGTTGGACATTAGGAAAAGGTTCCTCACCCAGCGGTGGTGGAGCACTGGAACAGCTCCCCAGGGAAGCAGTCACAGCCTGACAATATTCCACAAGCCTTTGGACAACGACCTCATACACGGTGGGAACGCTGGGGCTGTCCCGTGCAGGGACAGGAGTTGGATCACTCCGCCGTGTGGCCAGCAGAGGCGCCCGGCTCCGCCTGCCGAGCCGCAGGGCACGCGGCGCCGCAGTGTCCATGCGCGGCAGAGCCCGCCGGCCCCGCCCCCTCCGGCGCACGCGCGGCCACACAAGATGGCGGCCGGGGCGCTGCGAGGGGTGCTGGGTTGGGCGCTGCGGGCCGCCCCGCAGGTCAGCGACCCTCCCGGCTGCTCCCCCTGCGGGCACGGCGGATGCAGTTTTGGGGGGGATGCGAGATTCGGGGTGGTGGGTGGAGTCTCGAACTGGATGGAGCTTTGGGGTCGCTGTAGCTTCGGGAGAGTGGATGGGGCTTTGGCGGTGGACGGAGTTTCAGGGTGGATGATGGGGTTTTGGGGGTGGATCGAGCCTCGGGGTGGATGGTGAAGCTTTGGGAGTGGATCGATCCTTGGGGCGGTGGATGGAGCTTCAGGGTGGATGATGGGGTTTTGGGGGTGGATGGAGCTTTGGGTGCGGATCGAGCTGCGGGGTGGTTGATGAAACCTTAGTGATGGGCATTCGTGCTCCGGTACCAGCAGCCCTGGGCTGGTTCTGTCAGCCATACCGCATCCCATGTGCATGTGGCACTGCAATGGGACAAAGCCTGGCAGAGAGCGGTTTATGGGGAATTTCGAATTGGGGAAACTGCACTTCATTTTGTTACAAACTCTGATTTTGTTTACATAGGTGCTCCCCACAGCCTGCACCAAGCAGGTGCGGGGCTACTATGTGGACTGGAGGATGCTGCGGGATGTCAAGAGGAGGAAGCTGGCATATGAGTACGCAGACGAGCGGCTGCGGATCAACGCCATCCGGAAGAACTCCATCCTTCCCAAGGAGCTGCAGGTAGTGGGTGACTACTTCACAGCTGAGCGGCTGTGCTTGGGCACCAACACTTCCCTGACTCATGTCATCCGGCGTATTTAGCGCTAGTACACGGGCACACTCTGAGCCTCTGGCTTTTGGGGGTGCTTGCAGCCGCAGCACACTGGCCCAGCGAGGGGAAGCTGGGCAGTTAGCTTTCTAAACATTATCTGTAATGCCACGTACCATGAAGTCTCATTTGTTGGCTCACAGCTGTCACTAACAGACATTCAGGAAGCTGTTCTCCTTATATTCTTATAATATAAGGTACCATACTTTCATAATTCCCTAAATTTTATTTAGGGTTTTTTGCTCTTATTTAGAAAACTGGAATTCCAATCTAGCCAAACCCACCAAAGCTTTCAATTAGGAATACTTAACTTTCTTCCTTGCCTGAGCTACAAGCATGTAAAACTGCATCAGATCCGGGTGTTGGATCTGTTCTTAAAAATGCAGACGTTCACTGCCCTGTTCTCAGCCTTCCTCACTAAATGTTAAACACTTTTGCAAGTACCAGGAATAATCCTGTGCCTATTCAGCCTGGCCATTCCTAGCTGTGGTGAGACCCTTTCACCTTTAAAACATCCTAGGAGAGAAAGCGTATGAATCTGCTTTTATGGCAAATCTCATCTGTTTTTCATGTCTGGAGGGGTGGGATGGGGGGGGGAGAACTGCAACTTTGCTTTTGGTATTCTTCTTTTGTCACTTTTTGAAGTCACCAAGTCATAGCAGCAGTTAGAATGAAGAAAAAGATTCCAGGAAAGTTACTTCTTTCCTCCCCTACAAAATGTTATTTGGGCTCCAAATTTAAAGTTACGAGTTTTCTGTGAAAGAGACTCCTTTCTGAATGAAGTCCTAGGAAGTAAATAGGTCAAAAATACTGCAATAGTTTGGTAGTATTGGGTCAACTGCACGGGTAGAGCTGCATACACAGGCGTGATGTACAACTGGAGAAAACCAGTAACTGAAACATGTTCTGAAGACAAGAAGTCCGACTGACCTTGCTGTTACTGAAGCTGAAAGTCACATTGCTGCTGTCTCGATGCAGTCTTCCTTTGAAGGCAAATATCCCTTCAAGAGAAAGCCTTACAGTATTGTTTTTCAGCACTCCTGCAACGTAACGGGAGTTGTAGTCCAGCCTCAGACCTTCCTTTTAGCTCCATCTGTGACTTCCTAGCATGACTGAACACACAGCATTGTTTGAGCCCTTCTGTCCTTCAGAGAACAGTGTATTAATGCCACAGGAAGGGGCATTTATCTAGCCTCAAGCAACTGCCCTAACGCTGCCTTTCCTTGCTGAGCTCACTTGCACTTCTGACATTTCCACTGTTTCTGCCTGCTGCTGCCTGAGAACTGTTAAGCTGTCTTGTATGCAGAAAGACCTTTCTTTCTTAAGCCTTCTCATTAGAGCAGAGACACTCTAACTTGTCCTCTTTTGGCTATATAGTTTGAGATCACTTATTCCTGATATGTGGAGTTAATAAGGAACATGTTTAAGTTCAGCTCATCTTAAAGGAATAGCCCACCCTGCAACAAGGAGAAAGCCCAAGTGGATTATAACTGTACTTAGTGGCTTGAGGTGTTTGGTCTGTAATAAGGTTATATTTTGGGTGTCTTAAAGGACTAGCCCGCCCTGCAACATGGACAAAGCCAAGCAGATTTTGACAAAGGATAATTACTGGAAGGAGGTTGTTCAACCTGTGTAATAAGGTTGACTTTGGGGCTTCCATGTGGATCTCTTTACATTCACTGTTAGGATGCCAAGAAAGAAAGGGTCAAGTGAGGAAGACAGGCACATGTTCCCTATCAAATAGTGGAACATCCTTGTGAGACGGTAGAGGAGCTTGTGGTGGCATCTGCTCTACAGCTGGATTTTACAGTCTGCCAGTAAGCCCCCTCAAGATCCTGGGGAACGTATAAAAATTCAATGTATCTGCTGTTCTGTTTTAGGAAGTGGCTGACAAAGAGATTGCTGCCCTGCCCCGGGACAGCTGCCCTGTGAGGATCCGAAATAGGTGTGTCCTGACATCCCGCCCGCGGGGAGTGAAGCGGCGATGGAGGCTCAGCAGAATCGTTTTCCGCCATTTTGCTGACCATGCTGAGATGTCTGGGATACAGAGGGCTATGTGGTAGATCACCACATGGATATACACTCAACAGAGAACACAAAACAGGCTCAGTCAGTGTTTGAGGAATTAAAGCAAGACTGTCCCGTCTCAAAGTCCAGCATCAATATCAAACTAATAAGGGTTGTGACTGGTACCAGCTGTCGGTACTACGCACATCTGTATGAGAGGCAGTTGTATTTTGAGAGGGGGAACACTACCTGATGGTTGCAGAACTAAGCTGAGGTTTGTGCTGTGGGCAGCATGAGAAATAAAGACATATAGCACAAGGCTTGTTGAAGCAGTTTTTTTTGCCACCATACAGTAAGGTCACCATGATAATTTGAGTAAAAGCATAAAGAAAACTGCACAACAGGGCAAAGCAGTTTTTTGCCATGAACAAGAGTGAGCACAAACTGAAAATACACCGTGGCCTAAAGCTTAGATACTCTTGTTATGCAAGCTTAATATATTTATATTAACAAGCAAACAAAGTGGATAAAGGACCTATTAGAAGGTACAACGTGCTAGTATTTGTCTCCTGCTTGTAGTACAGCACTTGGCCCAGGGCTTTAAGAACAAGGTAGCACGTGAATCCTAGTCCAGACCACGGCAGGAGAGTAATGGCTTCCTTAATTAGTCAGGTAACATCAAACATCTGTTCTCGGGAGAGACATGAGAAGGAAGCATGAGGGAAACATCACTAACAACAAGCCTGCTGCTAAGCTCATGTTTGCCCAGTACTCTTCTTCAAAGCAGGGCAATAAAGGGGAACTGGCTACTCTGCCCCCTCGCTAGCAGTGGCGCTGAGCGGCCGCAGTGGACAGGCCAATACCACAGCACTCCACCAGGTGGAAGACACAGGCAGCAAACCGACAGCAACCCATCACCCTGTTTAGTCAAATTTTGGAGTACAAGCTAGCAATATACTTCTCTCTCTTACCTTAAATCCCAGGAAAAGTGATGGGAGAAAGCAGAGCTTGTCTCTCTTTCTTCAAACACTGCTAAAAGCCAAGGTGAGCTCGCTGCCCTCCTGCAACTGATGCCACCTCAAGGACACCCTAGGAGCTCACAGTTAGCACAGGCCCTCAAGAGCCATCTTCGTTTTCAAAATAAACTGGTTAAACAGCCAGTAATTTCAGAGAGTAATTAAACTTTAATACCACAGGATTAAGACCATTTTGTTTCTGATCAATTTGTCAAGTGCTTGAGATAGTGATTCTACTCTCTTCAGCATTACCTCCCTTACGTGTTTTACAGTTCAACATACATTCCCAAACAAGAAATGCTAATCCTGGCTCAGGATTCTTCTCCTTTTACAATCTGTTCTCAGTTCCACCACTCTGCCATCATCCGAGATGCCTTTTCAAGGAAGGGTAAGGATATACCTACGCTCCACTCTTCAGGAAATGGTGAACCACTTAACTGAAGGAAATGCTTTATAAGCTATTTTATTTAAATATTTTCTCCAACCTGCAATGGAAAATGACGCTCTTTGCTTGGAAGAAGATTGTGTAAACAATGATCTTTGCAGCACAGCGCGTCTCACATGGAAGATCAGTGTTAAGGCGGCCCTTAGAGTACTTTCAAATATCCATTGGTATGTCCCCTTTGGATTGCTTTTCCCTGCTTTCAACCCAGGCCTTGTTGATGGTGCGCTTCATTTCATCATCTCCTTCTGCATACATCTTTTTTAAGAGGTTCATGAGCCCTTCACTAGGATCTGAGGTGTCGTAGGCAGCCTTCCTGCAAGACAGACACACGAAAAGATCAGGTACACCTAACAATTCTGTGCAAAAAATTAAACACTAATATTTGCTTGAAATAGCCTGGTAACAGCGAGGATTTTGCTTTGGGAAATTCTTCAGGCCCTGACAGTCTTCAGTCATACCTCAGCCAGCTTCAGTGCAGGGAGAATCCTAAGGAGTACCCTTAAACTAAACACAAGTTAAGTACTATACCTAGCGCTGTCCCACTGGGGATGGAGAAGCATTTTGCAGTAAACATGACCCTTGACGCACCACCCAAAGGTCGTTTTAAGAAGCAGGAGTGGAATATAGCAAACACAGAAAGTGCTAAAATCTGTCTGTGCTGTAAATGAAAAGTGACTAAGAACAGAAAAATAACCACACTGAGCAATCTGAAGTGGCCACATTCACAACTCAAACAGGATTTTCTGCTTCTCATTTTTCGGATTACCTCCAGAGGTAACTCATCTTTAGCCCCTCATTTCACAGTGGTTTTCTTAGTCCAAGAAGCCAACTGATGAACAGTGCCATCCACATGATGAGCACCTGAGTGAGACAAGCCCTGCATTTCCAGCACACATATAATGCCCTCTTCTGGCACAACTGTCTCTCTCTATCCCAGGGCTGTCAAACTCATAGCCCACGGGCCGAATTCAGCCTTCCACTTATTTTATCTGGCCCACCACCTTGTTTCTACCTGGTGCAGCACTGAGCTCCTTGCCCCTACGCTCCTGCCATAGTCATGTGTGCAGCGTGTGACGCGCGTTACGCTGCAGGAGCAGAACGGCTGCAGCTGTGAGTTTGACACCTCTGCTCTATCCTGTTTTCCTGCAGATCAAAACAGATCAGCAGAAGGAGCAAGTTCCCCAGAAGCCACACATTTTATCGAACCATAAATCCTCAGCACCTGAATAAGGCTGCAGCACTAACGATGACAGGCAGGGCAGCGTGCAGGACTTCCCTGCACAAGGCACACGTTTACCTGTCCCTCCAGCAACACATGTTAGTAGTCACCTCACAGTTCCCAGTGATGCCATTTGAGAGGGGAAGGTGCTCTTTCTGATTTCAGGTATGGTTAGTGGGGACTAATCAGTTTTAGCAAATCATCCAATCAACATAGACAAAACAAGTAGTTGTTGGCAGGCATAATTTTCTCAAAAGTTAATATTTCTATGCTTTAAAGTAGGTACACACATTTTCTGGGTGCGAACCTGTATGTGTATTGTAAAATGTTATAAAATCATGCAATAATACACCATGTAATATTATATAAATACAAATGATATAACATCCCCTGTTCCCTGGTGCTTCCTGCTGTAATTTAGAACCCTTCTACATCCAGTGTCTAAGATGCCTGTACGATTGCTCCCGAGCACCTGAAACAATACAAATTAGCTTGAAATTCTGTGTAATGATCTCAGTAAGCAAAGACCTGTTTTGCCAAAAGGACACGGATTTTTGTGCAAGCATTTTTCACACAGATGACAAAATAATTATTTAAACCAGCATAGCTGCAGGGAATATATATGGTATTTCTGTATAACATACGCATAACCTACAAAACCCATCTTCACTAGAGGAGTTTTTGCAGTGAATGCAGCCATCAAGGTATAAATATTTAATTGTTTAATTAACTTCAGCACTCTCACTGCAGATTCTGTCTATCATATTTCCTATGATGCAGCCTTCATTATGAGCAATAACACAACAGAAGTGTGGCAAACAGCTACTCAAAGTGCATCTCCTTCACTGCCAGTCCTACCAGTACCAAAATACAATGGGCCTCGAGGGCTTCTCCCTCAGAACAGCAATTTTCAGTCAGTACAGCACAGACCTGCTCTCCTGGCAGTCCTAAAGCCATCTGGAGAACAAGACATGGAAAACGAGACAAAGGGCTGAAGAGACACTTACTCTTTCTCTTTGCTTTCTTTTTCCACTTGAGTGAGACATTCCCATTTTTCTTCCCGCTTCTTCTTACACATCACAAGGACCGTGTCTGTCTTTATCTGTGTGGAGAACAGCAAGGCATGAATTTAGGATGCTTCATAAAGGGAAGCTAATCACAGCCACAATGAAAAAGATCAGCTTATAACATAAATGTGTGAGTGTAGAAAAAGATTTATCTCAACTACAGATTCTTACGTAGCATATAGAAATTGTATTATGTACTCAGCTTTGGGGTACAAAGCATTAATCTCTTTTTTGGACAATCCAAGTGGCGTGATTACTATCTACTAGCACAGTACTATAGTACTAATGCAGAAGAACAAACAAACAGTGCTGCAGAAACACCACTCAGTGACCCTTGGGCTGCTACAAGTACCCAGGACTGTTGGGTGAAGGGTGGTTACATTTGTCAGACTTCTCCAAGGATACCAACTTCAGTGAGAGGCTCTCCCAGTTTATTTTTCCAAGGATAACAAATTAGTTTTAGGGCATTGCTTAATCTTGGAATACATTTACAAGTTACAGGCAAAGCCTGTTTGATTGCAACCCTGACCTAAATTTTGCAAAGAACTCCCATGTGCCACAGCAGAAAAGATTCTGCTGGAGCATTAGCGTAGCCTAGCAAGGACGTGACCACTGCTCACTTTTACGCCATGTTACAGATCACCAGAGCACCACCCTCATCTATTTCAGTTGCTTTAATTTTATACTGTCCTGGTTTTAGGGCAGTCTCAAGTGGAACCACCATTTTTTCACAACTGATGTCATGAAGTGCAGCGCACAACTGCACAGAACACACATGAGGTAACCATCCCTAAGCCGGAAAGGTGCGACAAGTAGGACAGCAAGGACACCATCACCAGTGGCAGCCACTGGACCAATACACCCCTACAGAGGCACAGTAGGTTTGGGGCTTTGCTTTGGGTATTAACGTTGATTTAAGCCTCCCAAGATTTCTGTCTGCTGACAACTCTCTTCGACCTTGAAATTGCAAAGAATTGCTCAAAGGTATTTAACAGCACAAGAATGCAAATGGATGCTAAGTGGTATTTTCTGTTTAATTATTTCTGAAATCATGCTGGAAAGCTATTTAAAAAGGTGTACAATATCCATACATGATCTCCTGAAACAGAAGGCCATGGATTCCAGAGAATAATTCCACAATTACGTCAGTTAGAGATTAATAAGAATTATGTTCACAGTGAAGAGAATTTACACACAGAAGGAACTGAAGGTGAGGACTGAGCCTCTTGAACCAGAGTCAGGCAACAGACACAGCGCTTTGTGAGGGACCCTAACACCTCTAACAGACGAGGTGCACCGACCTTTCTGGAGCTGCCTTCCACAGAGATGGGTTTCAGGAGGTTGTTGAACGTCATGGTGTAGTTCTTTCCATTCAGATTCCTCACTAATAGATCAAATGACCTGGAACCAGAAAGTGGAAGAAGGAAGGGCACAAATATGCCTATCACTGTAACACTACTGTGCCTTGCCACCAAAACCAGTGTCTGACAGCCCTTTAGCAGCCCTATTTCTTGGGAAAGCATACCAACAGGCTTGAATTATTTTCTTCCCAGGGCTCTGAAATCTTCAGTTGGATTTAATACTGAGGACTTAAAAGGACCCATCCAAACCTCACAACAAATTAAGACCTAGTTTTTACTCCCTCACCTTGGAAAGGCCAACTTAATCTGCTTTTCAGTTCTATCACTGCCAAGCCAGGGCTAACACTACACATCCTGTCAAGCATGACGAGGTGCAACAAGCACTTGTAAAACTGAAATACCCCGATACCCTCTAAGATAGCTACACCTAAGGGTATCTGCCAGGTGCTACTAAAAGCTAATTCTGCTCAAGTTTAAAGAGAAAAGAGTGAGGGGGCAGGGCTGATCCAGAATGGAACTCAGCAGAACACATTTCTGCATTTCATATGTTCTTCACCCATATTCTCCTGTGGCACAGTGCAACAAGATGAACTCACCTCTCCGTGAAATTCACCTGCACATTCTCAGCTGGAAGCTTTTGGACTCCATTTAAAGAGATGTAAATCTTAATAAACTTATCTGACTGATCCCAACCTGCAACCAAAAAAAGATATTAAGCTCTAGCTTTCCTCCGTAAATTTCATGCATTCCATTCCAACTCCCTCTGCAAAGCGACCTCTGCCTTATTGAAACAATCTTCGGAGGGATAAGGGAAAGACATGAATTATTAAGGTATAACTTCAGAGCAAAAGGAGATCCTCACTTGCAGCCCTGCTCCCTAATTGCTGCAAATTCTGATAAGAGCCACTTATCAGCTCAGGTAAAAGAGAGCAACCCTGTCTGTGCAGGGGGAGTCAGAAGTAACTGTCTGTTTTTGCTGCAGTTTCCTTGACCCACTTCTTCCCCTGCTCCCTCTTGACAAGTATCTTGAGCAATTCCCTCTCCTTTCACCTACGTGGCGAGCAGAGAAGCCAAAGCTCATTCTTACATTCCTGCTAAGCACTAAGCAATGGAAAAACACCCACTGGTACACCAAGGATCATTGATGCATCCCACCACTCCTATCACACAAACACAATTCATATATGCTGTGGCTGGGATGGCACACTAAGCTTGTGGCAGCTTTTAAAGTGGAGTCACCAGTATGAAATAAATACTTTAGAAGGCTTCTCCAGAAGGCTAAATGGCAACTGTAACTCACACTAATGCCATCCTGCCTTCTCTTCAGAGAGATTCCGGAGCTCTAATATGCATTCAGAAAAGTAATCCTACCATAATTGTTTATTTTCACTGTGTATCCTCCCAGCAATTTTTCTTCCTCTGACACATCTTTTGGTTTTGGTGGAGGCTGATTCTTGATTTCTAGCTCTAGCTTGTGTTTCTCTGTCATCAGGACATCACGAATTCGCTTCCTCGTGGCTTTTGTAAGCAATTCTTTAACCTCTTCCAGATCTTTCTGTAACTGTTATAAAAACAAAAGACCACATGCACGTATGTTAGACAGAGTTCTTTTTACACAAAGCTTGCAGCCGAGCTTTGTTGGTGAGGACACTTTGAAGCCCCAGTTTCAGGGTTCCCAAGCCAGCAGCTTCCTTTCCCTCTGTGTTCCATAACCCATGAAGCCATTCGCTCCTCCGTGGTTGGAGAGCAACTCTGTGAAGAGGGACATGGGGGTCTTGGTGGATAACAGGCTCAGTATCAGTGAGCAGTGTGCTGCAGCAGCAAGAGTGGCCAAAAGGATGCTGGCTGCATCAGGAAAGACATCACCAGCTTGTCAGGCTGCACCTGGAGTGCTGCATCCAGTTTTGGTACCCACGGTACAGAAAAGATGCAGCCAAGCTGGAGAGGGCCCAGAGAAGGCCACTACGACGATCAGAGGGCTGGGAACCTACCACATGAAGTAAGGCTGAGAGAGCAGGGTTTGTTCAGCCTTGAGAGAAGACTTAGGGGAGACCTCATTGCCATGTTCCAGTATGTAAAACGTGTCTGCCAAGAGAATGAAGACTCCCTTTTCAGAAGGAGCCACATGGAAAAGACAAGGAGCAATGGGTCTAAGTTTCTCCTGGGGAAATTCTGCTTGGATTCCAGAAGAAAATCCTTCACCATAATAATCAGAATAATCTTCACAGGGAAGTGGTGGATCCCTCTACACTGGATGCATTTAAGGCTCAGCATTATCAGGGCACTGGGCCAACTCATTTAAGGTAGAGATGACCTAAAAACATTGGACCACATGATCCTTGAGGTGCCTTCCAACCCGGCATTCTATGATTCTTTGTGTTCACTTTGTGACCAGTATTTGTCTCATGGTTCAAGCTCCCCCTGTGCTCCACTCTCGTGAGACCCCACCTGGAGTCCTGTGTCCAGTTCTGGAATCCCCAAAATAAGAAGGATATGGAGCTGTTGGGGCAGGTCCAGAGGAGGCCACGGAGACGATCCAAGGGCTGGAGCACCTCCCATACAGGGACAGGCTGAAAGAGTTGGAGTTGTTCAGCCTGGAGAAGAGAAAGCTCCGGGAAGACCTCAGAGCAGGCTTCCAGTACTGAAAGGGGCTTCAGGAAAGCTGGGAAGGGGATCTTGATCGTGGAGCGCAGGGATAGGACGAGAGGGAATGGCTTTAAATTGGAAGGGGGGATATTTACATTAGACATTAGGAAAAGGGGAAACTGAAATGAGATCTTAGGAAGAACTGTCTTCCTGTCAGGGTGGGGAGGCCCTGGCACAAGTTGCCCAGAGAAGCGGTGGCTGCCCCATCCCTGGAGGTGTTCAAGGCCAGGTCAGACGGGGCTTCGAGTCCCTGATCCAGTGGGAGGTGTCCCTGCCCATGGCGGGGGATGGAACTGGATGGGCTCTGAGGTCCCTTCCAACCCAAACTACTCCGTGATTTATTAAACACGAACGGACCCCGGTAACAGCGCGACCCCTGGCGCAGCCCCTCAGCAGGCGCTGGGGCAGCGAGAGGCGCCCACAGCCCTCGCTGGGCCGGGCGCTCCCTGCTCCCACCTCACCCCCCCCGCCCCCGGTTCCGGTTGGAGCCCCCCCAGAGTGCGGGGGCACCGCTCACCTCCTCGCGCGCGCCAGCCATGGCTCCCCGCGGCCTCTCTGGAACCTTCCGGCCCGGCCCGCCCCGCCCCGCGGAACTGACGCCGCGCAGCCGCCTCACCCCTTCCGCAGCTCCGCCCCGGCACCGCCATCGGGGCTGAGAGGCGGGGGGCCTGCGGAGCGCCCTGTAGAGCCCCTGTCACGCCTTGTGTCCCCCTATAGACAACCCCCCGAGCTCCAATTAGAACGCCCTATAGAGCTGTGTATAGAGCCTTGTGTTTCCCCTGTAGAGCCCTCTGTAGCGCCCTTTGTCCCCCTTAAAGTGCGCCTAGAAAGCCCCCTATACCACCCTGTGTGCCCCCTATGGAGCCCCCTATACAGGCCCCTATAGCGCCCGGTGTACCCCAAATAGGGCCTTTAATACCGCACTGTGTCCCCAATATAGAGCTCACAATAGCGCTCAGTTTCCCCCAAAGACACGCCAATAGAGCCCCCTATAAGCGCTTTGTGTCCCCACTATATAGCGCTCTTTGTTCCCACTATAGAGCCTCCTGTAGCACCCAGTGTCCCCTCTATAGAGCTTCCTCTAGTGCCCTGAGTCCCCAGCATCGGAGTCCCCTATATAGCACTGTGTCCCCCCTATGGAGCCCACTACAGGGCCCCCTATACCACCATGTGTCCCCGCCTTTAGAGCTCTATAGCACCTTGTGTCCTCCCTATGAATCCCACTGCAGAGCCCCTATAGTACCCAGTGTCCCACCTTTAGAGCCCTCTGTAGAGCCCCTATCTCACCGTGGCTCCCCCCATTATAGCCCCTTATATTTCCTCTGTAATGCCCTATCCCCCCCATATATAGATCCCCATCGCTTTCTGTGTCTCCCATATGGAGCCCCTATAGAGCACCTGTTGCTCCGTGTCCCCCATACGGAGCCCCCATAGAGCTCCTATTGCTCCCTGTGTCCCCCCTATACAGCCCCGTATGGACCCCCTATCGCATCCTGTGTCCTCACATTACAGCCCACTTTAGAGACCCTATCGCACCTGGTATCACCCCTACGGAGCCCCCTATATAGTCCTATATATGACCCTGTGTCCACCCTGAGGAGCCCATTATAGGGCCCGCTATAGCTCCCTGTTTCCCCATATTTTGGGTCCATCATAGAGCCCCTATCACACCCTGTGTCCTCACTATGGAAACACCTACAGAGCTCCTATCACACCCTGTGCCCCCCTGCCCATTATTGCCCTTTATATAGCCTCTGTCGCGGCCTCTGTCCCACTACGGAGACCCCTATAAAGTCCTAAATAGTGCCCGGTGTCATCCCTATGAAGCCCCTATAGCGCCCTGTGTGTCCCATACAGAGCTCCCTATAGGGCCCCTGTCGCACCCTGTGTCGGCCCTATAGAGCCCACTAGAGGGCCCCCTATAGCTCCCTCTATCCCCGCTACAGAGCCACCGACAGACCCCCCCTATGGAGCCCCCTGTAGGGCCCGTTGTATCCTCCCTTTAGAGCCCCCTATAGAGCCCCTATCGCGCCCTTTGTCTCCCCTTTACAGCCTCCGATACAGTCCCCTCTATGGAACCCTGTATAGATTCCCCAATACCAACCTGTGTCACCCCTGTGGAGACCCCTATAAACTATAGAGCCCCTATAACGCCCTGTTTGCCTCCTACTGAGCCTCCTGTAGAGCCCCCATAGCACCATGTGTGCCCCAAATAGAGCCCCCTAGGGAGCCCCTATCGAGCCCTGTGTCCCCTCTATGGAGCCCCCTATAGATTCCCTATAATGCCCTCTTTCACCCCTATGGAGCCCCCTAATAGAGCCCCTATAGCGCCCTGTTTCCTATCTTGAGAACCTCTCTATAGAGCCCTTATCGTGCCCTCTGTTGCCCCTATGCAGCTCACTATAGAGCCCCTATAACGTCCTGTTTCCCCATACAGCCCCCTATAGAGCCCCTATTGCACCCGGTGTGCCCTCTGTGTAGCCCCCTATAGTCCCCTATATCACCCAGTGTTCCCTCTATGGAGCCCACTATAGCACGCCCTGTAGCACCCTGTGTCCCCTCTTTAGGGCCCCGTGTGGAGTTCCTATTGTGCCCCATGTCCCCCATTTAGATCCCCCTATAGAGTACCCATTACCCCCACACCAGGAGCGTTTGGGTGCCCACAGCCCTTCCCCTCGGGCGCAGCTTTCCTGTGAAGAGGTGCCCCCTCCCCCACAGCTCTGCCCTCCATAATGCTGTGCCTGGCACAGTGAAGTTTCCGTCATCTTCTGCGTGTCCTCACAAAGAGCCAAGAATTGGAACAGTTCCCGTGTCAGGAGGGTGCAAAGGAGGGCCGAGTTGGTAGGAGCACTGAAATTCACCTGAAAGGTTCTGATCTGGTCTCTCTGGCAGACAAACACAGCGCAGCGCGCTCTTCAGTGCCCATCAGCACTGGGGACAGGATGAAAAAGCCTCTGAGAGGGCTCTGGAAGGACGTGGCCTCTGGCTGGCAAGCAGTGGCCATTCCTGCTTCTGTCTGCAGGCATTGAGAGTGACTGATGGCACAGCCTTTAGGTAGAAATGGAGAGGTGAATCAATACAAAATGTTAAACGTTAACTTGATCTTCAGCTTTCCTACTTCTGTGCCTTCCCCTGATGTGCTGTGTGCTTTTCCAGTTATCTATGACGAGTGGCTGTTCATCTGGATTAATAATAGGGAAATCTTACTGCAATTGCTCAGATGGAAAAAGGGGTTTACAAGTAAGCTGCCCAGGGAGGTGGCTGAGTCGCCATCCCCGGAGGCGTTTAAAAGACAGGTAGACGAGTTTGAGGACATGGTTTAGTACGTGGACAGGCACCGTTGGACTCAGTTTATCTCAGAGGTCTTTTCCGACCAGAAGATTCTATGAGGCATTTGAATACTTCTGACTGCTGTAAATGCCGCTCCATCCTGTTCTGGCTCAGCCGTGCTTCCCTGTTACAAGTTAGTTTTCTCTTTCTTGCCGTTTCCTTCTACTCCCCGCGTCTCTTCCTTCAGCCGTGCTGCCTCAGGGCTCACCTGCCTGTTCCTCTTGTGTACTTCCAGGGAAGCATGAAGCCCTGAACACAACTCCTGTTTCCCCATTGCTGTGTATGAGCAGCCTTCAGGAAAAGCCTGTTCACCAGTTGGTTCTCTGCGCTGGAAGCCTCAGTCTAGCACAGGTGAGCCTGTAGCTCTCTGGGACCGTGCCCGTCTGTCATGGAACTGAACATGGAACAGGTTACCCCTCGTGAACCACGGTGTTATCCTAACGGACTGGCTGGAACTCACTGTGTAGCATGGACATGTCCTGGACAGCTGGTCTGCCGTGCCGTTGCGCAGTAGTGCTGCTTGAAAACAACCAGATGGAGTGAGCTGTATCAGAACACCTAAGACAGTGGCTGTTTAGTACTGCAAACAGGTTTAAGCTGTTTCTTAAGTATCTGGCTTATGAAAATAAGCACCTTATTCCCATTTTGTTCATATTTCCATTTATTTTACAAGGCATCCTTCACACAATGATAACAAGGTACTGATCCAAACAATTCTGTAACATTTAAAAAAGTAAACATTTGTTGTGACCATGTACATTGAATTGCACTTTAATAACAATCATTACACTTATATTTCCATATTATACTTTATATAATACATGGATTTATTACACAAGTACTGGCAGTACTGAATTGTTCTCAGTTAAAAGTCTTATGTTGCTATGATGCCCTTTTTACCTGACTCTTCAGGAAAGTATAGTTCGCGAACTTGGGGCACACCCAGATAACAACTGCAACTCCAAACCTGGAATACTTTGCTGTGATGAAGTCACAGCTTTGAAGCTCCTCTTCATTTTCAACGTGAACCCACCCTGAACGGCGGACTCTGAGGGATGTGGATTGGGATAATGCGTGATTAGACCCTTCTCTGCATCCATGTGCCATTTTTTCCCAGTGTGGAGAAGCCAGAGAATCTTCTTCCATGGGAAAGCAACAGTTCAAAAAGCTAGAGAGAGCTCCGTGCACAACTCTGGAAGGTGGCGTCAGCACCAGTGCACGCCCACAGATTATGGGAAGGAGGGAACTGGGATCTGGAGAAAGAGCTGAGAACATCTGCTCGTTTGCGTTGTTAGTACCATCCATGTATTATATAAAATACAAAAATAAGAGAAACTGAAAGGGAATCAGTATAACCCAGGATTTGAGTGGTATCAAATCACAAATCTCACTTGTGATACCAAATCCTTTTAATGTATTTATCCCCTCATGATTCAGTTTCCCATATATTATTGTATATATAAGATATAGTTTTCCAAAGATACATATATATTCCTTTACAGGTTAAATAAAAGCAAGTCCCACTGAATAAGAAAATAAGAGGAAATAATGTCCTAATCCTTTACTCATATCGTTTTTTCTTTTTCAGTTAAAAATAACATGAAATACATTCAGTAGCAAAGCAGTTGGAATCCAGGAGAAATGGACAGCCCTGTATTCCTGGAAGATTAACCTGGACATGTTAAGTCACGATCCTGAAATTAAGTATGTAGACTTCTGACTTGGGAAAGACAGGATCTTGATCAACGATGAGTATTGTTTATCCAGTTTCAGATTCTTTAGGTTTCCCCCAACCTGCCTGTGGATCAGTCCAGCGTTAGAGGCTGCTGTGATGCACACCTAACCCAACCTGAAAGGTCCACGTTGTGTCTCCTCCCCGGTATTCTTACTTGGGAGGAGGTAATGGCACAGCTCCTAGTAGGATATTAGCGTAATAGATGGGAAAATAATTTAGTTCAAGCCTTTGTGTTTGCAGGAACAGTGTGATGCCTGGCACAGTGTTTGCATGGCGCTGCACGGTGCCCCATGCCTCAGGCTTCAGCTGTACAGTGTGCTTGTCAGCCACACAACAGCCCTTCCATCCCCAGAGGAAAACCTCTGCCCTCATCTTCACATTCCAACAGTAATGTGTACTGAGGTTCTCTCTCTAGCAGCGGGAAGAAAACCAGCATTGCAAGATAAGAGTGTTTCTGTTCTCAGTGCCAAAGATGTTCAGGCTTATGCAGGAGGCCAATTATCCCTGAGTCTTAACAGTGAATCAAAATGAGAGGTATAGTCCTTCCACACATACAAATAGCTTCATGGATTTCACTGCAACTACTTAATAGAAGGGAACAGCCCTACCTTTATCCTGTGAAGAAGCATGACCTATGCAGCTTCCAGGTTTTAATATTTCAATTCCAGTAAATTCAGATTTTTATTTACTCCTAAATTGCCACTGAGTGAAATCGTGCATCTGAAGTCAATGGGATACTTCATGCTTTGTCAAGGGACTGAATTCTTGCTGTTTTTCACTTTCTTTCTATCTCCTTCTCCCCTTGCAAATAGCTGGATTTGAGTTGTTTTTAACACAATGGCACAGACAAAAGCATCTATCATCACAGAACTTTCAAGGGCCAACCAAGTGAAGAAATTAAAAATGTCTAACAAGGAAAAAAATTGCTTACCTATGTAAGCAATGTAACTCAGCTGTGGCAAACTAGAGAATATGCTACTTAATGGGCAGGACAAGGATATGTTTGTCAGCTGGCAGTACTGATTACCTGGCTGACTACCTTTCCTGAGACTGGTTTTACTGAATGCATGTGGGCCTCAGTGATTTTGCAGTTTCTTGGATTAACACCATATATGATATTTTCTGTTTAATTGTTTTTAATTCTCTCCAGGTACGTTTAGAATTTGTTAACATAAGTGAAATAACTCCTACCAGTTTAGAATATTAAGTTTGATTCACAAAGATAATACAGGACTAGTTCACATTTAGACCATGTAACTAAATCAGTCTTGCTTCATTTATCCTGTAAAGCATTACAGTCAAAGTAAACCCAACTTTTTAAAGTGAAAAAGAAGTACCATTTTTTTTTCCATACTGGGCATCTCAGATTGGAATTCAACAAGATAAAACAACTGTATTAAAAATACTCTTTGGAGGCTTGTCCATAAATCAAAGTAAAGGCTTTGTTTCAGAACTGTGGATTCTCAATAAAACAAAAAAATAAGTTCCACGTATATATTTATAAATCTCAAATCATGTTTAATGTAAGTTCGATGTGGACATATTTAATAACTGAACTTTCCAGACTCAGGATCTCTGTTGGTTTTTCCAATGCCACATGAAAATAACAGTTTCAGTGAGACTTTGATGGTGTTCCCTGCTGCAGAGCTAAAGAAGGAGGTAGCCCTGCCTGACAGATCGGTCTCTCTGGGACACGTGCACACATAGCTCTGTCACGCACTGCTGAAAGAGCTGATTACAACCCAGACTTGCTTTCTCCCAGGAAGCTACACCTCCCAACAGCCTGTGTAGTCAGCAGGTACCATTTCAGCTTGCCTGGTTTAATCCTGCAGTCCTGCTCCTCTGCTTGTTTACAAATAGAACTATGCCTATCCATTGAGATGATGCCATAGAGCTATTTCCTTATTTTTTCTTACTCTTTCAGTACTGAGAAACCAGTTTCCACATAAATATCACCCTTCCAAATGCCACTGCTACAGAGGCTATCTGGGATCTACAGACGGAAGGTGGGAACAGGTCACTACCTTTATGTCATTGCCAAGAGTGATAACACGGCCATGGCCTTCTGAAACCATTGTCACTGATGCCAGCCAGCTGCCATCCCACCAGGGTCTGAAATGACCACAACTGGCAGGTAGCAAACACATTTTTGTCACAGAAACTCAACTTCCACAGTCAGAGAACTGCTACACGCTGAGAAAGATGATGGTGGGTCAAAGCTACTTCCAGGAGTTTACTTAGCAATCCTTTTTTGATGGAGGTAAGTGCCACTCCAACAATCCGCTGGCATTCATTGGACCCTTTTGAGATGATTTAACTCATCAACTTGGCAAAAGACCAGGCAGAGGTGGGGAAAATCCACCCACATCTGTTTGTTTGGCTTTAATCATCTCCACTAAGTGCCATAAAAAGGACCAGGGACACAGCTCTACAACACTGAGCTGGAGGGGTGTGAGGTCTCTAAGCAGCAGTGGGCCCTTACGTTAACTCAGCTGCTCAGTCTTAACTAGGTTTTTTAATTATTAGTACTGCATTTTTCCAATCACTTCAGAGTATGACTGGAGATGAACGAAATGAGAAATTGGGGCACTTTGTCAAATAGTCACTTGTCAGTATCACAGTACTCTCAAACGTTCACCAGGTATTTTTAAATGTCACTTCAGATTTGTTACGCAGCTCGTTTCGAGCGTGAAGTGAATGGGTAGGTAAATGACTAATGCTAGATTTAGACAGTCACAAGAATGGAAACATTTATGCAAATATTATTAGCAAGAAAGTTATTGGGGGGAGAAAAGAACTTTGTTAAGATTTGCAAAAGAAATTACTTCTGCTCCCCCTCCCCTTTTTCTTCCTCACTGTATTGGTATCTCCAGATAATCACTGTTCTTCCTTGCAGGTACATTTGAAAATATTACTTTTTTTAATGCCTTACTCTTTTCTAAGAGAATTTTATTGCAGGATAGTTGTGCCAGGATAGTAATTATATTTTGATCACTACTTCAGACAGCTGATTGCCTTTCAGAATCATTCCTCTGCCACGCGTAACATTAAATTTGTACTACGCTGTTTAAAATAATTCACAATTATGCTTGACAACAAAGCACAAGATGGGTATCATTGAATTTTATTGTACAAAACTGACAAGATATGGCATTCCTCAGGATTAAAAAAAGATGAAAACAGAACTAATGTCCCTGGAACAACTTTGTAAATGGAACAGTTAATACACAACCTTTAATCCAGCAATAATATTTACCTGCAAGACCATCTTTAGACATGACAAGTATAATTAAAAAAATATTCCATCAGTTCAAGCAATAGTTTAATTTTCCATGAAATAAGTATTTCTATAAACACTTTATGTTCAGTCTAAACAAATGCTTTTGAATTTTCTTACCTTAAGAGATATAAAACAACCAGACAAGGTTGGGAATCATCAGAGAAGTCAACAGCACGGGAAAGTCTACGTTTTGTACTCGACTTGAAAACGTTGGTTTTTAGAAAAATAAGTAATACCAACATAGCATTTCCTAACCAAATACTTGTAGCAAACATATCTTGCTTCTGTGATGTTTTATTCATTAGTGCAGCACAAGCCTTTTGTGTTTGTTTTTTTTTAATTCTTCATTTCTGTGTCAAATTCAAAATTTGAATATAGACCCAGGGAAAGGTTTTCATTACTTTTGTTCACAAAACCTACCCATTATTGCACAGGATTTACAAAAGGTCAAGATTATGCAAGGTCTTCACTCTGCTTTTCGGCAAAAACATCAAACAAATGTTAAACAGTTTCCCCTTTATCCCAGTGGAAGGAATTATTTCTTGGAATTCTTAGTATAAACATGAAATAAGAAAGGGAACTAGGTAACTTTACATTAAATTCCAGTTCAGCTGTAAATAGCTGTTAAACAACAGTGCTACAAAGAACTGCACTACTTGCATTTCTGAAGAAAAAACAATCAAAACTAGGAAATTACCAGGGAGGCTCCTAAAGGATTGTGCCGAGAGCACAAGACTATCCTTGCTATGGCCTAAGCTTTACAAAAAGTGCTTCTCTGCAGGACGCAGTCACTGCGATGAACTTCTGAGATGGTCCCAGGGCCTAAGTTATCCAAGACACCCGCACACACACGAGTGCTTATTAGACTGTGCTTTCTGGGAAGAGATTATGCTTCAGTACTTGACATTTACCATTCTCTCTCTTCCACTAGAAGAAGAAAAAACCTTCTATGCAAGATAAAAATAATTCTGAATAATTAGTCATGTATTAAAGACCTAGTTTTGAAGTATTTATTTAACACCTAGTCATATAAAATAAAATGTAAAAGTATGAAGGTATCAGAACGTGGCTTTCAGCAAGGCAGTCTGGGAAGTAAGAATTCAACATAAAACAGGAATTATTTTTCTCCCCTTGGAAAAGGGACACAGCAGAACGAATGAAAAACACCGAAGAATTTCACTTCAAGCCTGCGCTCCTGCCTTTTGTCCTTTCCCCAAGAGGAGAGGCCACTGGAAGCATCCTCCCAGGTTCCAGTGGTGTTTTTCTTTGTGCTCTGGTACGGGTCTGGCAGGGACTATGTGCTGCCCTCTTTGGGGGGCAGGGGTGGCTGGGACTGTGCCGGGGCCTGCGTGCCTGCCGCCGTTTTGATAGAGTTCAGCGTTTTGCTAAACCAAGAGTTTTTGGCAGCTTGGATTTCATTCATAAGGGCTCCTCTCTGGTGCTCCAGCTCCTGAGAAAGCAGAAGAGTCAGAAGTGGTCAAAAACCAATCAATTAACAAAAAAAGAATCTTCATATTTAGTCCCCTCAATCCTTGCGACCTCCCAGGCACTGGGAGAGAAGACAGATTGAAACAGCAGAAAATATTTAGATACACACACAAAACTCTTTTCTGTTTTTTTTAAAGACAGGAAATCATTCTGGAAAGTCACAGAAATGAGCAGTACAGGTCTATGCTTCCTTTTGGAACAATTTTTTGCCTGATTTAGAATTATTTTGGACTGAGCACAAGGAGGTTAAGGAGACTGCCCTGCTGTGCTTGGATCCCACATACCTGAATTTTGCACTTGGCTTCCACAAGCTGCAGTTTGGTCTGTGCAAGTTCCAGCTCCATCTCTCTCAGTTGCTTCTTCAGTGCATCCTTCTCATCATCTGTTTCTATATCTTTATTATCCGTGCTTACAGCAGGCAGCTTCAGTGTCCCCTCCTTACTGAAAATCTCACTGCAGTGTTTGCAGGCCATCACTTTACCCTGAAATACCCAGAAAGCTCATTCTTAATCCATGTTACAGGAGTTGCTGTGCTTCCTGGCAGAACCATTTTTATGTTAGAATGACTTTCAGTCAGTAATCTCAGACTGCCTAGTATGCAGTTCTCATATTTGACATGAAAAGAATCTGACACAGTCATGAACTATTTCCAGGGTATATTAACCTGTATAAAGTTCCTAAAATCTACTTAGCATGCTCTGCCTAAGCACAGAGACTTTTCCCCTAGATTAGAACTGCTCAAGCCCTCTTGCTACCAAAGCTTTGTAATATTTTGCAGTATTTCTGCCAGCACAATTCAGAAGGGTAAACAGCACTCTAGGGACTGTTCATCTTCCATAAAAGCACTTGACCAAATTAACACAGATTGTGATATTTTGAAGAATGCCAAGTAGCTTTTCTGTATTTCCAGAAGCAACCAAGCACCCCGTGCTCACTGTGAGGGCCAGTGCTGTCCTGTTGGTGCTTGTTCAGTGTTCTTGCCAGCGATGCCTGACACACACCAGTGAGGTTCTGTGCTAGAACCAGTTACTCATGGCTAGAGATGCAGCACAGCTGGCCTGGCTCATGCAAACTGCAATGGGATATTCCACTGTTCCAGCTGATTATAGGAACACCAATTCTACAATAACAAAAAAGTCACTAATCAGGTTTAGTTTGAGTACTACAAGCTTCTAGTTGAGGAAACTACTGGAAGTTATAACATAGGGAAAACAATTCTGCCTATTCTGTACGGACAAAGCAGAGGGATGGAATTATTATCTGATCAGGAATCTTTTACCTCTAATACAGATTTTCCTGGGAAGGGGGCTTAGAGAAAGGAGAGGAACCACTGTGGAAATTCTGGGAATATCCCAAGCTGTGCTGATTACTTAAACCAGTTCTGCTTAAATTGTAGAAACTCAAATATAGACATTGTCCAATTCGGCCAGTTCTGACCCCTCTGGTGTGCACACTGGAGAAACAACATGTTTTATCTTCTAGAGAGCCTTTTTTTCTTTCCATTTAATTAAAACACCCAAGTAAATACTGTCTCTCTACATATTTTGCCAAAAACATATATTCTGACAGGAAAAAGAAAAGCCAAGGACTATATGCACTTCACTTTTGACAGTTTCAACCCATGATATGAGATAAAGAGCTGTGAAAGAAAACAGACTCTTTAAATTGTTTGCATCCCATGAAAAACGTGCATGGGGCTATCAGTGCAGCTGGAGGGCACCACTGCTGTTACATTAAACTTCAGTATGTATTTTGGTCTGTATCCCTGGCAGCTGGCAATACTTGTGTTAGAAACATCCCATTTGTTGTGGAACCATTCTCACCTTCACAACTTCCAGTTCATCTTTGCTGGCCGCTTGTTGTTTTTCCAGCCTGGTACTCAGCTGAGAACAAATCTGGAGCAGAGAAAAGAGTCTCTTAGCTGACATTTAATATACTAAAATATAACCTGCGCTTTGTAACAGTTATTTTTGTGAGAGCTTAAATTCTGCTTCACTCAGGTACATGCATCCTCCCTTAACAAATCCATGGCTGCTGCTAATGAGACTGAAAAGAGCTGGCAGTATTCAATACAGAACCCAAACACAGAAACTGGATTATTTTATGGATTAATTGGTTTATAATGTTTACACTGCGTTATGTCACAGAGCAAAGAAGCTTTCACCCTGCAGTACTAAAATTAGTTGAAAGACATGTTATTCCTGATCCCCTACATTAGAAGACTATTAGGAAAACCGCAGAAAGATTTATGACAAGATTTATGCTTGCTCTCTGAAAGCCTGAATGGTAGAGTATCTTCTTCAAAGGATGAGATCTGCAACTCTGCTCTGAGAACAGGTTGAAAGAAGCTGACAAATAAATATGAGGAAGTGTCTCCAGAACAGTACCTGTTTGTACTCTGCAATAATGGCTGTGGTTTTCTTAATCTCGGATTCTGCCTTCTCTAACTGCTTCCTGAAGACTTCCTTCAGCTGGGAATTGAAGGAGAGGAGTTATATGCTATGCTGAAAAAAGTTCTAAAACCACATCATTAGATCGGTCTCTCAAGGTCTTGCTGTTCTGCAGCCTCTTCTTACCAAATTCCAATTCTTCAGACAAAGAGTCTGCGTTATTCAATATACAAATACCTATTATACTCCTATATACAAATACCTATTATAACCAAGAAGTTCATACTGTGATACCGTGTGGCCCTGCTTAAAGAATTCTCCTGTAAGGGAATTCTCTGTGTTAAATGGTGCTACGGTGTGGTCCAGAGAACACAAAACCAGCGTTGCTACTGAGTGGATTTTGCTGATTTTGTGTTGGTTTTTCTACACCCTGTCACAGCAGGTTTGGACAGATAGATTGTTTGGAGATGGAAGAGGGAAGAGAATCTCTCAGCACTCTCACTCGCACCTCTAGCATGAGAAAAACATCTGTTTTGGTCTCTGTGGTGCTGCATTAAAATACAGTTCATTCCTCCACCGTTCAGAATCACTACATTTTGAGAGGCCTTCCTGCAGGAACAAGACCTCCACTGCCTGTTTATAGCCAACAAGAAGTTGGCAGCCTCCATTTTAGAGAGACACAAAGAATTACCATTTAATTGTAATCTCTGCTGCCAAAGGGCAAAAATAAAATCAGGGCATCACTTTTGAGCATACTTGTGTGTGTGCGAGTATTCAACACATCAGGTGTGTGAGATTAAAAAATTAAGATTGAATGTGTCCAAATGAGTATGAGGCCAGGTCTAGTCAGCAAAATTCTCCAACCCTGAACTCTGTTCTGCTGTTGTTTCTAGCTTTAGACAGGAACGTTCACAGCTTTATTTCAGAAAACCAGCAGCCAAATCCAGAATGGCTCCTTGCTGACATAATTAAAAGCGGTCTGATCACGTCTCCTGAATTGCAATTGCTCACCACCAGTTAAAATGGTTATTATAATACTGGGAAGAAGATAAGGCATGGAGAACTGAACATTCAGAGCTCAAGTAAAGGACGACACTGAAACCCACACTTTTTTTAAAAAACACATTTACCCTGGCACTGTACATTTTTAATTGCAACTGCATTTTGAAGACAAAATCCTTTCTGCAACTGAAACACATCCATGCTTTTCTGCATACCCTTTTGCTGGCATTTGCTTACAAGATGGGAAAAGTTGGAGAATGCCTTACCTGAGCAGTTTCCTCTTCCTGCTTCCGTTTCTCTTCCTCAGTCTCCACTAGCTTCTGTTTGGTCAGGAGAAGCTCCTTGTTCAAAACATCCGCTTTGTCTTCAGCCTAGAATTAGACACACTGGTGTAAATGAGATGTTATCTGTGCAAATACAAATATGTTGGTATATATCCATCTCACAAATAATGCAGATTTAGGTTCTAGCATTGCCCTCTTCTGCTCTCTGATGTCTCACCTAACCTACTTTTTAAAATGAAATTCCCCTTCAAGTAGCTATTTTCCAAGTTATTTCATTGTGTTTCAACAACTGTACAAAGGATCCTTTTTGCCACATTATTCATGCCCAGATGACAAGCAGATACTGTGTCCTAATGAAACCTAACACAGACAGTAATAACGTAAGCGAGGGCAGCATGGCTTAGCTCCTTCAGAGAACTCATTCTGGGTCTTTTTCCCTGTAACAAGGGAAAGCAAATGTTGTAGAAATATTAAATGCCTGCTCTGTACCTTACAAAGCATCCAAGGGAAGACAAGCAGAGAAGAGACAGACAGGCCACGGGAAAATTTATAAGATTGACATCTCAGAACAGGATATTTTTGAGGAAAGACCTATTTGAGATATGCTGTGAAGGAACTACTAATCTTTCCTTCTCGTATGTGTCCACTCCAGGTTCTCCAAGCTGCAGCAGTGTCCTTGCAGGCGAGTGCTGCAGCACAAAGCTCTTCTTTCAGTGCCAGCAAACTGAGGTGGCTGTGGGAAAATGTCATGGAGCCTCTCGCCTCTACAGAAAGACTGCTAAAATGCAGCAGAGCAAGGGATGGGACCGGCAAAGGTTATGTGCCTTGCATGACACTCGAGAAAAAGCATGGGCAGCAGCAGACAAAGCTGCTTTATGTACAGCTTTCCTGAGGAAGACAGAGCATCTCAACACGTTGCTTTTGGCCTTCACATGAGACTGCCCACTGCATCACACAAAGAGCATCTCTGCCTGTGTTTGCTCACCGAGACAGCTCAGAGTTTTAGAATCACATGGATCCAAATCAGTAGCGCCTGTCAGGGATCTGACTAAACAGGAATACAAATTGCACAACTGCGGGCAATGATGTTTACAATTTGGGGGTTAGATAAAGAAAGCCAAATAACTATGGGAAATCAAATTGAGAGGCCCTTGCAGAAGATTTTTATGCTGTAAGAGGCACTACAGCCCTTGCTGAGCAGGGCACTAATCACGAGGTGTGGTGGAGTGCAGCCCTCATGTGTGCAGTGCCTTAACAAGAGCTGTTCATACCCTCCAGAAAGGAGTGTAGTTCTCAGAGATAAAGGGCTCCAAATACCACTGTCCTCCGCATTCCAGTCTTCACAGGAAAAAAAAGTAGTTATCAAAGGACACCCAGGAGCCCTTCTGATTTTTGGTGCCATGCCACTTCATTATCTCTGAATTTCATTGGCTGTGCTAAAACTGTTGTGAAAAACAGATCCATGTAAGGTAGCTGACATTCTGCACAGCAACTTCCCTTGAAATCAGTCTTCTGAGGAGCATGTGATAGCTTTTTCAAGTCAATGCTCCTTCTTTGGTATCTGCCTAAAGGTTATGGTTTACATTTTCTGAAACAATCAATCCACAACAGAGAAGTGCAGTCAGTGTTGTTAAGACAGCACTGTGAATGGCTACGGTTGCATTCATGGAAATCAGGCTTTCTGACTGCAACTAGAAGCGCAGTTGCTAGGTAAATAAAGGCACAAATAATTATACTTTTAATATTGTGTTTGTGCTTTCACTTGAGCACGAGGCAGAGCTCCGAAAATTGGTGTTCCTGGGACCCATCTCTGTTAGCATTACCTGGTCCAGGTCATTCCGTAAGGCAATTTTGCTTGTTACAAGCTCATGGGCAAGGTCATCATTCTCCTGCTCCAGCCTCATGCTTGCTTCTTGGAGCCTGCGGTTTTCCCTCTGCAGAAAGAAAAGAACAACCAGAAAAGGAAGTTAATGCTTACCCATATTAAAGAGCAATCAGTGAGTATACTGTGTGTGAAACACTGAGAAGGCAAGAGTGCACATTAAGACAGGACTGCTGCTCTGGGAAACAGCAGTGAATTAAGCCAGCAGTGCAAATGCAGCAATTCCACTCACATCCCAATGGTTAAGTTTGTGCCACGTAAGCGACACGGCTGGTTTCTCCGTCAAAAGTAAACACAGACCTCTCCACAGGAGCACTTAGTTTCTGCTTGCTCATCATCAAAAAGTATCAGGCAGATAAAATCCCATCCAGCAGCAGTGAACAGGGACCAGTTAAGAGATACACATCATAGTGTTTCCACTCGAAAGCTGAAAGTTGTCCTGCTCCATTTCACAAAATTTTGTCTGCATGAATCCATAAAAATAGTCCATTTTGTAGACGAGGTAGTGCTGACTTCCCATCTTCCACGGGACCAATGCAGAACAGCATCTAGCAGGGACCTCCCTACAGCTTCTGTAATCTGCGTCGCCTCTTGTGCACTTTCTCTGTGCCTTGTGCCGGAGACAGGAGCGCACACATTTCACAGGATACCTGCCGGGGGGAGTGCCAGGTGGAGAGGGGACCTCACTTGCCCAGCACAGGCCCAGAACCTGCTCAGGAAGGCAAAATGCAGAGCTTGGAGAGTGCAGGCCCTGGTCCTCCCTTGCACCCTGCTCCCTAGCCACTCTGCACTGGCAGAGATGGCTACCTAGAGAAGGTAATGAACAGCAGTAATGCATGTTTTAGAATTAGTTTCAATGACTGCTCTTCTAGGGCTGAGAAGCAGAACCATATTCAAAAGATGTCTGTGGGCCAGTGATTTCCAGGACTCCACCTCTTCACCTCTGGAAGAACGCAGCCAGATGGGACAGACAGAGGTGCACTCCTCAAACGGATTTTAAGAGAGAAAACAAAGGGCTGGCTTTCAGTCACACAATGACCGTGTGTCTTTCACACCAAGAGAGCGCACAGATTCCTGTTGCAGTCTATGGAAATGCAAGGGAAAATAACGAATTCCTGTGAAAACTCGTAGGTGGAGGAACAGTAACCTACACGCTAAGATTTCCAAATGGACCTGAAACGCTAATTATGTTCTCCAAGAAAAAATAATCTAAAGGAATATATATCAGCACTAAGGCAGCAAAAAATCTCAAAGAGTAGTTCAGTGAACGCCTCCCTACAAAACGTGATTTCTTTGCATAAGTGCATTATTCACCTGTCCTCACTTCCTCTTTCTCACCAGCTACACCCAGAAATGTTTTTGTCCCAAACTCACCACTGTGAAACTGCAGTTTTCATTTCTGTTGCAAAAAGATTTTGCATGCTCATCTTAAAAAAAAAAAAAAAAAAAAAAAAGGACAACTCCAGCTCTAAGGGGATGCTAAAACCATGCTAAAACCAGTCTGTTCTGTGCGGGAGCCTCCTCCTCTGCAAATACTCTCTTCTTAATGTGACGCTATTGTGCAAATAGACCACGCACTGCCCTGGACAGGAAAGTAAGTTCATTTCCTTTCCAAAAGATTGTACTTTAAATAACTTGTTTTGTTACAGAAACTGTAAGTAAAATACTTCTGTTTTAACACAGTTAAACCAACCACTGCTAAAAGACGCATAACTTTGGGGATCTTTTTTATTTTAATTGCAACTATTAGCCTTACAGAAGAATTTAAGTGTAAAAATCAAACTGTAGTCTTTAATGATAACAATTATTAAAGGCTCTAATGCGTCTTCATTTTTATATTTTGTTGACACCATCTTGGAAGCACTGATTTTTATAGACACAGCTCTGTCAGTGAGCAGCTGGCAGCAAGTGGCTTAGGTTCACCTTAAAACTGGGAGCAGATCAGGATGGTATTGCTGCCAGGTGCTTCAGCACCAATACCTCCTCATAGGGATGTTGCTGAGAAAGAGAAATCAGCAAATTCTGAAGAATTCCACAAAATAACCCAGAAAGAAAGTTTGCTTTAACACTTTTCCTATGCTTTTGCCAAAAGCTTCTGTGTCTGCAAAGCAAGCTGCACAACATGAAGTTCAAAGTTCCTGCTTCGCATTCGCAGAACAGTGGGTAAGCAAGCTACGTGGTTGGAAATGCGCTATCCTCCTCTCAAACTAGAATTTACATGGATGGTTTTAGCAAGTTAAAGATCTCTTACCTTGGGCAGCCAAGTCAAAAGCTAAGAGATGATTTTATCTCGTTCACCATACTTCTAATTTCCAGCTGGCAGTCCTGTATAGGGCACCTCCACTCCTCCTCCATACAGGGCAGTACGGGCAGTTAGATGGTTTCTCTTTGCAGCTCCTCCCCCCAGAGCTAGCAGTGAAAAAGTGCCTCCTTCCTCAGGAGGAAACTCCTAAATTCCTTATGTCTAAATAAAACCTAACGTTACACAGCAAAGACAAAAACAGCAAATAGTGCTTTTCATATGTAGCAAGCTATTTTCAATGGCTCTGACATATTTACAGGGTTTGATAACATTTTCAAGGGCACAGAGTTCCACAGATGGAGCTGGTTCGTTACAGAGGACTCTCAGCACGGGCAGTGTTTTGTAACCTGGCATAAGGTAACCTGCCAGACCTGCTGGTTGTCCTTGGCATCAACAGACAGCTTCCTGCCTTCCCTCCACACGCCGCAACAATTTACTGACTATGACAACAATCTACTGACTATGACAATGACCACCTCCTCTTCAGCATCGCTCAGTTTCTACAATCAGTAAAATAAGAGATTCCTCTTTCCCAAATTCCTCCTTCCAGTCACAAACAGCAGCTGGTGAACTCTGGTTAGCGTTTAAAAGGAGGATACTGCATTTCCAAAAGAGACAAACATCGCTGATGCACACAAGCACAAATAAACTTACCTCCTGCAAGGGCACAGACCAAATACTGCTCTCAACCATTGGTGTCAAGACAGTGAAAAACAGGATATAAAATGATTTTTAATACTAACAAAGACAACAACAACAAAAAAAATCTTCCTGGTTCTTCAGTAGGTTTTTGGTTCTGACTTCTAAAGAAGATGTACTTCAGCCTTCCATCACACACCGGACAGAAAGAAGAAGGCAAGTTTGGAAGTGGCAGGCGAGCCTCAGTTCAGGAAGACTGAGAGGCTGAACTCCACCCTCCGCTCCCTTCAATTCCTCACAAGATTAGTGGTGATGATGCATCCTCTTTGTGCTGCGACTCAAGCAGGGTGTAAGGAGTCACAAACCTCATTAAGCAATTCACTGTCATGTTTTCTGATGAGCAAACACTCAAACCCAGACCTTTGGGTGTGACCAGAACCTCAATGGTGGAATGAGAACACTGGTGAAAATTTGCTTTTCTGGATGTGAGCAAACGGATGTCTTCGTAAGCCCTGGGAAAGGATTGCAGAGGAGCTCTGTAGGAAAAGCCTCCATCTAGAAACTCAAACGCCTTTTATGGCAGACTATCCAGAAAAACCTCTCATGGGAAGGAATTTAGAGGCTCCCAGGGGTGGTTTGTGTTTTCTGGTTGTTGACTCTGAAGAAAAAATCCCAGAAGTCCCCCACCACACTTTTTTTAAAAAAACACAAACAAGCAATTATCCACATCAAGAGGCATCTACCTTACCCTTCAGTTACTGCGACTCTGAATAAAAATGACCAGCGTATTCATTGTTGCTTCCCATTCAAACATGCAAAAGGCTATCATGTCCAAATCACACATTTATTCAGAGAGACAACTTCTCTGTTGCACAAGGTCCACAGAGGAAAAGGCGTTTCTGCCCTCAGAACAGAACTGTGTGCACAAGCAGGGCCTGCTTGTGGAACTCCAACCCTTCTCTGTAGTGTTGTAACCCCTTTAATTTAAATCAAGACATCCCAGGCCCAACTTCAGCAATTTCTCATCAAGTCAACTAAAACCCTGTTACATGAGATGTTCCCAAACACAGAAAACCCCCATAATGTATAGAAAAATATCAATCTGAACTATATTGCTGTTTTCTCTTTACATTCAACCTGCCTTTCTTCCTGGCTTCTACAGGCAATTTGTAATTTGTTTTAACCAAAAATCATGAAATTTGGGGTCAAACAGCCATTTAGAACATATTTACTTTTGCGCCTTTAAAACAACAACAACAAAAAATATATCTGACAAACATGTGAATGATAATTTGTTATATGCAATGGAAAATAAATTGAAAAGTTGTCCATAAATAAATACACTTTTCCTAAATAATACTTGTAAATACAAAAGGAAGCAAACACCAGAAACAAAGGCACTCTTTAATACTGCTCTTTTGGTAAGTCAGACCACAATCAACACGTGAACTGCGAGCTGGGTATGTTACACAGGTTATTGTAGCACATGCATTCAACCAGTCAAGAAAACACCACTGGCTCCTGGTAGCCCAGGTGTTGCACAACCAGCCCTTTCCGGGAGGGGATCCAGCCCTCTGCCCTCCGCGGGAAGCGTCTCTTCCCTGGCAATTCAGAGGGGCAGCTGGACACGGGCAGTGGGGAGGAGAAGAAGGAGCACACTGTGCCCTCGCCCTGAGCTGGTTGGGTCCTGGTCTTCCCTGGATGCTGGGGTGAAAGCCAGACCCTCACCACTGCCAGCAGCGCAGCAGGGATGGACCCGGAGCAGGAGGCAGCAGGGCCTGGCTGCATCGCAGCGGCTGTGCCCACCCCAGCACGCCCCCCCCATCCAGCCTCTCCACTGAAGGGCAGCTCACGGGCAGGGGCCGTACCCAGGACACCCTTCACCACTGCAGTCCAGCTCTGTGGCCCTGACAGATCTCTCCTGGCAATAAAAACTGTAACACACTGCAAACAACAACTCTAACTGAGAGAGTGAAAGCCTGTTTCCTTCTTGACCCGTAAGAGGAATATTCTCCAGGGATCTCCACTCCAGCAATACCATCCAGGAAACATTCCCTTCCTGGGCAGTAAACCAAAACCTCATTTTGTTCTGGGAAGAGAAACTATAAAAATTCAATGCTGTAGGGCTTTAGGGCACAGCCCACACAGAGAGCACACAAGGCCACCAGGAGCTCACAGCAATGCTGCACTCAGAGACAATACTGGCTTTTCTGAAGCACACACTCGCTCCTTGCCCAGGCAGGCTCAGTTTGGGACAAGTTTAGCACTGCTGCTGCCACAATGAAATGCAGTTCTGAACACATGGGCTGCAAAGCAAGCATTTAAGGGACCAGTGATGCTGGCTCTCCACTTTCTGCCTGCCTTGATCCACAGTTTGTGTTTCTTGCTGCCCTTTAGAAACACTCTTGAAATGTTGATTCCTACCAGCCTCAGCTTGACACGCTAATAAAATCAAACAAGCCAGACGGGCAGAGAGCACTCACAGCATTGCTCCATCACACCCACCAGATGAAGAATGCGTCTGGACTTTGAACTTCATGTGCAACTAACCAGTTACAGGGGCTTTGTCTAATCACAGCATCACTAAGAGGATCAGACCCAATCTGGCTTAAATAAAAAAAATCCCACGGCGAGTTGCAAAAGTGTAAGCCAAAACTCAGGCTGTGATCCTGACTGTGACAGTGACCCACAAACAGAGGCCAGAGTCCCTTTCTATGTACTCATTTGCAACTCGGGGATAATGTTCTTCACCGTCCATTGCCCAAGATCAACTTGTTAATCTGCCTCCACAGAGCATTAAAGAAGGCTTATTTGTTTTCTAAGTATTGTTTTAATTCCACAGTAGTATAAGTGAGCCACTGGAAACCATTTAGTCAGCAGCAAGCTGTGGTTTTCCTATCTAGGTCATACTCACTACTGGCTCTCTGCTGCAACAGTAGTCTCAGCTCTCTAAAACAATAACAACTACACCCTTTGATATCAAAAGAACTACACTCAAAAGATAATTTTTCACAGGTAAACTTTTAAAATAGAAGTCAGTTTTAATGTGTCTGTACCTGTAATTCTTATCTCACCACATTTATGAATTACAGCATCGTCTGTCTCTACACTTTCATACACTGGTTGTACCCTGCATTCACAGGCCACGGAAACTTGTCGCACCCCGTATCACTATTTACTGCTCCACGCTCCTGGCAGACTCCGTACCAACTGCAATGTCACTTAACACATTAAGGCACAATGAAGATCAGCAGGATAACAGTACAGGTACATGTCAGCAACATCCGCTCCCGGGCAACCTGGCAATGGGCAGTAAAGTACTACATCTTTGGCAGCTTCACCTGAATTTTTCCAAGCAGGATAAGCAATAAATGGATCCTGAACACTAAGTGCAGTCTATGTCCAGAGGCAGAGCCTCTGTCACACACAAATCTGTGGCAACAGAATGTAGCAGTGACAATAAAAGCAAATACATTGGAAAGATAAGAAATGAAAATATCAAAATTAAAGGACTATTCTTTTTTGGTGAACTATCAAGCTATCATATTCATAACTGAACCTTTATTTCCCTGCTGCTCTAAGGCAGGATATTTATTGCTATTTATTCTATTGCAGTAGTACCTCGGGACCCCAGGAGAGCTCCGGGTCCCATCGTACCAGGCAGCACAGTAACAAAAACTTACTAACACTTGGTAAAAACAGAGATGAATAACAAGGATCATATCAGTCAAGGAAGAGTTCATCTTCCCAAAGTCTCTGTGGATGCCACTGCACACAGCTTGTGCTAGAACAATGTGTGTTTTCTCCTTTCTGTATCTGTAGCTGAGAATCACCCTTTTGTTCCTGCGTCTCATGAAGATCTCCCGTAAGAGTGCAACAGCAGGAGAGTGACCTACAAACATATAAACTGAAAGAAGAAAAATATTATATGTGGCTACTTGCAGATGTCTCGAGACTTACAAATTGTGATTGAAATATTGCTGGAAAAAAACCACGAACTCCAAGTGTTCAAAGTGCTTGTTCACGAAAGGGGATGAGTTTCACCTACCAAGTGACTTCTCAAAGGACTGTGACAGTACATCCCAGAGAGGCGAGCGCAGCACACCCCCCCCGCTGAGCCAGGAGCTGGGTCACTCCCATGGGATTCAACCAATAACACAGGTGCCCCCAGATCACACCCTGTACCTTGTATCTGTCCATGGGATCCTCCTGCTGCAGCTGGCTCTCCCGCATCGTTTGGTACTCTCTCTCATATTTCTTCAGCTTTTTTGTTGGCACCTGCAGAACACATTCGGAAAACACGCGTTTAAAGATTAGAGAAATACTAGGAAGGGCTGTCTGAAAGCTCTCCTTGCAAACAGGAAGCCAAGGAAGTGCTGGAAAGCTGCTGCTGAACAGTTGCTCCCCACTGCCCCCCCCCCCCCCCCCCCCTTCCCTACTCAGGGAGCCATCTCCAACACTTACCAGTACAGCTCACATTGACAGACACCTTTCTGTGCCCACTGGTGTTAATTATTCAAATATTTAAAAGAAAACAAGAGTCAAGTAGACACATTTTAATAAGAGTAACAAGAAGAAAAAAGGTGTGAAGGAGAAAAGTGAGAACAGGGAAATGTGTTTTGATAGGGATGATTGAACAGAACAACGCCTCAGCCAGATAACTGTTACAAGTGAGATTGGGAGCATGCGTACAAAAGGACCAGACAATTCACCGGGGGGAGATCAGAGTAATGGTTTTATTGCTGAGAGAGTTCTAATGTCTCAGGTACAGCTTACAACCAATGCCCTCACGAAGGCCAGATCAGCCTCCTTGCAGGCAGAGGTGCAGCAGCTGCAGTGCTCTCCGTTCCAGCCGCAGCAGGGAAACAGCAGCCACACAGAATCACATGCGGTGAACAACCCTGCAGAAAGATCACATCCCAGACAGCTTCATTTCTGGGAAACAACAGCCTCAGCTTAAAACAAGGAACACGAAGGACATGTCTGGCTTTCTAAACAAAGCATAGAGACTCTCTGCTTTGCTTTCACTTTTTAGTTGAGTCCCCCATGAGTGATCCCATCTCTCTCTGGAGACAGCGTTACAGCCAGACAACAAGAAGCCACCCCTGCTAAGTGTCGGAGCATCTGCCAGCAGCCGGAGGTTCCCAATGCCACGTACCATCAAAACTTATAACCACAGGCCTTTCCAGGCTCTGCAATGCACAGAGCTGCTCCTCCTGCCTCTACTGATCGCCTCTAGTTGCCTCCTTGTGTGAGGACACACCACTGCCACCTTGCCTTAGGGCAAAAAACTACTGCTAAGGAACGGAGACACATGTTTACATGAAGTTCCATTGTTGTTTTTGCTCTATTGGTTTGCTGCCCAACGCCTCCTTCCCCCTCAGGGATGAAGCAAGAGTTCCACGTCACAGCAGAGGCCTCCAGGAAGTTCCAGCAGAGGAGGTCAAACCCAGGATCTGCAAAGCACAGTGCACAGGGAGCACTGACAATGCAGCACTAATTGCTCACAGTTACTGATGAAACCTTAAACCACCTCTCCGAATAAAGCAAAGAGAAAAAGGTAAACACAAAAACAAGGAAGCGCTTTGGACAAACATACAAGATAATTTCACTTTGATAACTCTTAATAACACAAACACAATGAAATGAAAATGATTAAACCGGAGGTGCTTTTTTATGTTACAACTGAGCAACATTCAAGATGCAAATCCAGCCTGGTTTGTCCTAGCTGCATCTTGAAACTGCTGAGGCAATTTAATATTCAAGAATAAGAAATAATTTCAATGTAACAGAATCATAGAACCACAGAATGGTTTTGGTTGGAAGGGACCTCAAAGCCCATCCAGTTCCAAAGCCCTGCCATGGGCAGGGACACCTCCCACCAGACCAGGCTGCTCAAGGCCCCATCCAACCTGGCCTTGAACACCTTCAGGGATGGGGCAGCCACCACTTCTCTGGGCAACCTATGACGGGGCCTCCCCACCCTCACAGGAAAACATTTCTTCCTAAGATCCCCTCTTGCAGCTTAAAACCATTCCCCTTGTCTGACCCCTGCACTCCCTGATCAAGAGCCCCTCTGCAGCTTTCCTGTAGGACCTCTTTAAGTACTGGAAGTACTTTTAGGTAAGCAAACCAACCACACATCTGAAGCCAGATCTATTCCCTCTTTCCATGATGCTTATTGGGATCCTATCCAGTGAACCAGACCAAGGGTCCCAGGCTGGGTGTTCTGAGCTCTTCTGTGCTGCTGTGGAGCTCTGGGCTCCAACAGAAAACGAAGATAAACATGAGGAGGCCTTGCGGCGCAGTACAGCAGAAAGGTGCAGCATAGGTGGAACTTAAAAGTTCAACCAAAGCTTGTCCTGAATGTTTGATGCTTTTCAGTAAAGCCTTTAAAGTACACAGAAGAAGTAAGTCTTCCAACAGAGAGAGAGACAAGGCTCCCATCCACACAACTGCACCAACATGTCAGTAAGAACCCGGCCATCGGAAGTAACAGGAGACGCAAGACAGATTTTTTGTGTAGCCGGGGAGAAAAGAGTAGAAAGCGAAGGTATAACCATGGCACAGTCAGGATCCTTTTCACCCTGCAGTTTGCTCATGTTTACACAAACTATGTCAAGCACTGCCTCCATGGACACCGCAGCACCCCACCAACCATCCCACCGTAGCCACTGCTGCAATAGCATCCCCTTCTCAATTTAAGTGCGAGATCTCTTTAGGTGACTTGTGTACAAAAATCACAGTTCTCTCTAATCCAGAAGACACAGGCAAAACAGAGCCTGCAGGTAACAAGCTGGTATGGAACTCTCACCGTGACAGAAAATGGGCACAGCTGTGACCTCCCCCCTGCCCCTCAGCCTGTGTGGAGGTGGTGGCTGCTGCTGCTCAGTGCCACAGCTCCCGTGCAGCCACCCACAGTGTGCAGTTCCCCTCATTCCTTGGTCAGGTGCTCATTTTTCAAGCTGCCCAAGAGCAGCCTTATTCCGCTGGTTTCACGTTGTATTCCGTATGGAGACGAGGCAGAACTCAACTTGTAGAGAGCCTATTTGGCACTTATTCAGCTGCCTCAGCAACAGCAGAAACCAATCTGAACAGGTCACATCAGAAACATATGACGAGCAGGGAGAATGAAGTCAGCTGCTTGGCCTAACTCTGCTCTCCACCATCTTCACAGGCCCTGTTTCTACTCACTGACAATTCACACCCATATCTTAATGCCTGGAAACTCTTCCAATAGCCATTCTTAGCTATGTGCTCTCCTTTCCTTTCTTAAATTGTAGCCCACAGCTGAGCAGGACCACATGCAGGTCCCCTGTGCTGTGTGGGTCTGGGGTCCCTCTCACTGCTACAGGAGCCATCCATGAATGCTGCAGCCATGATCTGGACTAAGGACATGCCTGGTACGCTCTCCAACAAACAGTGCAGCAATGCTTTCTTACCAAGGTTAACAGCAAGAAACACTTGAAACAGGGATCCAGTCACGAAAGGGGTGAACATTGGGGTGTGAGTATCTTGTGACACAGAAACCAGCTGCTGTGCTGAAAGAATATCATAACTTATGCATGGTAACATCCATGGGTGCTTTGGCCTTGTCCTGGCAGTAGAGTGGTACTTAAACACACTGAGAGTCTATCTTAAGGGCTGGGGGGAGGAGAGAAAATTCCTACTGGAAAACCAGTCCCCATTAATCCACTTATCCCATAAACTATACACTTGAGCAGCTGTGCCTAACGACTTTGGCAGGGAATATGCCTCACTGTTATCGTTTTATTCAGCCTCATTACTCAAAGGAGTTTGATGATTTATTACACCATTTCCTTCTTCTGGGTAACCTGATAAATAGAAGAAAAAATAATTCAAATCCCATTTCCATATTCCCCAATTTAATTTCCTGAAAAAGTTCATGAATTCAACATGGGACTGCTCTCTAACCCCTTCCATAAGCAAGTGCACAGTGCTAGCTATGCCTCAGTCTTCATGGACCACAGAATCATAGAATGGTTTGGGTTGGAAGGGAACTTAAAGATCATCCTATTCCAACCCCCGTGCCATCAGGATTGTTCCTGAACAAAGCTCAGAAACTGTCTGCAAAAGCTTCTGCAATATTGATTTCTTCTTTCTTTAGCACCATGGGGTATATTGGCTAGAACCAACGGTTATCAAATGTAGGAACTCTTCTGGTTTATGAACACCACTCATCTTTTTATCTCAGTATCTTATCTTCTTGACTCATTTTATTTTACAGTGTTCAAGCATAAAATCATGTCACAGCTAGTTGGACATAGAGAAAAAGCCAAGCGGAGCATCTCAATAAAACATCCACACAGGAGAGCTGAACAAGCAAAACCTCTTTCTTAAATACACCACAGACTCTTGCACTGTGAAGGCTCGAAGGAGTCACCACAGTGAGGTGATGCGTGGCAGCTGAGACGCACAAATACTTTGGTTTTAGCTGCTCCCCTGTTCAGATAGGGCTGCCAAGATCTGCCTAACCTTTTCATGAGATGCTACACATGGGCAGCACACCAAGCATCAGCATCCACTCAGCTCCAGGAGACCCTTCCCTCTTTCTGTAGGTTCTGGAGCCATTTACAGACCGTTCCGCCTGACCCTGCTGGATTAATAAATCACACTTCTATGGTTCCTTCCCCCAAAACGTTTTATTGCTCTAACGAAGCACGGGCACTCATGAGGAGGCAGTTATTGCTATGCTCATTTGACAGCCAAGGAAATGGAAGCTGAGATGAAAAGCGATTTCCTAAACATACTGAAGACAGCCAGAGGCTGAGCCAGACAGGAAAACCCTATAACCTGCGTTCTCATTTCTAGCAGCACCACAAAGCCAAACTGAGCAGAGGATCTCTTTTATAGAATCACAGAATGGTTTGGGTTGGAAGGGACCTCAAAGCTCACCCACTTCCACCCCCTGCCATGGGCAGGGACACCTCCCACTGGATCAGGGTTCTCAGGGCCCCATCCAACCTGGCCTTGAAAACCTCCAGGGATGGGGCATCCACAACTTCTCTGGGCAACCTGTGCCACTGCCTCACTACCCTCACAGGAAAATATCTCATCCTAAGATCTCTTCTAAGCTCTATTCAATAAACTGCCTCTATTTAATATATATTATAAATTAGGTATATTTAACATATATTAAATACTGCCGTATATATCAGTATATGTTAGTGTATATTACATAGTCTATAATATATTACTTATAGCATATTAATATAATACAAATATTATACAGCCTATGTGTTATATACTAGCAACAGTTATATAATATTAAATGATCATATATTAAATATTTTTACTAATATAGCTCTACTTAATATTTAAAATATAGCTCTATTTATACACTTTATCAGGCCAAGTTAAGGCTTTAACGTAACAAAAGCACACGAAGAGACTCGCTGCTCTATTCATCTGTGCAGCCATTGCTTTGAAAAACTGTACAGTCCTTTTTTAAAGATGCAGTTGCCAAAAGACACCAAGTAGGATGTTTGTCACTGGAATCAGATTCAGGAGGAGACAGACAATTCATTTTTCTTTGGGGAGGATGCAGTGATAGAAAAGAAAGAACGAAACCCACAGTAACACGTTGACACAAGAGACTCCTCTTGAATTAGATTTTAAAGGGGGTGAGCGAGTGAGATGTCATTCAGATATTACAGAACACAATCTGATCAACTGTATCTCCAATGAGATATGAGCCCCAAGCATGAAACCTGAGAGGAAAAAGGGCCAATCACAATTTCTCACTGAACTCCTGTTTGCGCTGGGGAGTCTGCAGAGAGGAAAATCTGCAGCATTCATTTGCAGAAAAACTGTAGGGATCAAAATCAGGTGCTACCTGTAGAAAACTCACAAGCTGGAACATACCTTGAAGAATTCCAATTTCTCCTTCTAATCCTACACAGTGAAAGGCTTGCTGACAACCAGGTGCTGGTTTGAAACCAATTGGGACAGCCCTCAGCATCACATCCAGGACTCAGCCACCCCTCACTCCACAACATCCACACATCTCATTAAATATCATTTAACCCCTGGGTTTGGGTCAGTACGGCCAAAAAGCATCTGTGAAGCAGCCTCTCAGACACCATCCAATTCCAGCATTGTCCTCCCCATAGCCTTTGGGCCAGCCTGTGGCAGGCAGCTGGTGGTGCATGGACCATTAGCCGACTTCCAACGCAGCTGATGAAGGTGGGCCCACAGTGATGATGCTCCGCTCGAGATGGGGCATTGCACGCAGCACAATAACCACCCCAAATGCCAGACACTATTTCACCATCTACACCTTCTCTGGGAAGGAGGTGTTCCCTGAAATTCCTTGGAAACGTACATTGTGTTGGAGAGACCATCTGCTCAATGTGTGCCTGCCTGGATTCCTGCTGCCCAAAAGCACCTCTCTCTGCCTCGTGTTCGGAAAAAAGAACTGACAGAAAGGCTCTCGTTACACCAGCAAAGCAACTCCACACCAGAACCCCAACTATACTTTCCCTGGAGGGGGAGAGCTCCATTCCTTCTGCAGCCACCTGGGTATCCACCCTGTAAATGTTAGACCTCAGGAAAGTCTTCAGGATAATACAAAGCCCATTGGAAAGCTAGCTGGAAGCAAAGGAAAGCTGCTTTGCTGTGCATTTTTATTTGTATTTAATTCTTCCACATCAGTCCACTATCAAAATATCTCAGTTTCAGATGAGACACAGGCATTTATGAAAAGAGGGAAAGGCCAGCTATGAAATGCATTGAGTGCCCACCCCATCTACTGCGACTGAGCACAGCAGCAGCCCCAGTCAGCGACGCTGGGCGATTTCCAACACCAGATCCTCTTGTCAGATTTTAATGTCTACAATGTATTTCCGTTCATCTCAACCTGCTGAACCTGGCATAACACACCATTCCTCCACAACCCTTCTGTTTAAAGCTCAGCTTGGTTCATCTCAGTTAGCAAAGCAGTTAACAGATGAGCCAGCTGAGACCGAGAGGCATCCAGTGAACCTCACTGCAGAGTAATCCAGTGCCAGCACAGGAAAAGAGAAGGAAATACAGATTCCCTGGACTGTAGCTCTGAATGCCAGTGTGCATTTCTGCACCGACCCCTTGTGTATAGATGCAAATCTACTGACTCCATGGGAGCTCCCACTAAAAACACCCAGAGGGCCCGAGGGAAGGATGCTCTGCCCTGGTGCAGAGACTCCTCAAAACACTCCTTGTCAGTTCCTCGCTGTGGTTTTTGGCATTCAAAAATTCATTTCATGTTGAGATATGGAGGACTTATTATAGACCTCAACTCTATTTGTTTTAGCAAAAATAAAGAGACACCCCGAGTGTTCTAAAAGCAGCACTCTGAAATGGCTGATTATTTGATACACTGGCAGCTGATGTCTCGCAGCTCGCCCAGATGAAAAGCACTTCTGCTCACATACAGACAAGGGCTCTATTACTGAGATGCACACTGTGAGAAGAAACAGCTACATCTACCTTGTCAGCAAGCATCCATTTTGCATTTAAATTGGCCCTGGTCAACAGGAGTACTACAGTTAAGGACACCAACATTCTAGATGGAAGAGAACTGTGTAGAGGATGTTTTTAGTACCCAGCATAACGTAAGAACACCTGAACAATGAGATCCCTGCTACAAAAGAGTACATAGGCTAAATGAAACTACCTACATATCCCAAGGCCACAGATGGATATCAGGTAAGTGTGGAGCAACCACTCTGCCCAGAGCTCTGGAACATGGCCCTGCTCTGGATCTCACCGTTGCGGCCAACAGCAGCAGTTCTCCAGCACATGGTGCATTCACTGTGTGTGCCTCACAACCCAACACTTCCCAGGGATTGTGTGTGTCCAACAGACACCCATCTTTTGGTACTCAGCACTTATTTACGTCTCCCTGTGAGGGTGGGGAGGAACTGGCACACGTTTCCCAGAGAAGTTGTGACTCTAAAGGGGTGAAAGGGATGTCATATTTAGATATTACGCAATACAATCTGATCAACTGTATCTCCAGTGAGATGAGGGCCACAAGCATGAAATCTGAGAGGAAAAAAGGCCTCTCACTGAACTCCTATTTGTACTGGGGAGTCTGCAGAGAGGAAAATCCGCAGCATTCATTTGCAGAAGAAACGTAGGGATTAAATCAGGTGTTACCTGAAGAAAATTCACAAGCTGGAACACATCGTGGAGAATTCCTCTGCCAGTTTTGAGATAACTGAACTCCCATTATCCTCTTCCAGCATTGCCTGCCCTGCTCTGGAAGCTTCACCTGAGTGTGGAGAACCTCTGTGTGCTTGTGCTTGCCTATGCACTCAGCTTCTGTGATCCCAAGGTAAAGGAAAAAACCAACACAATATCTTTCTTACACTGTGATACGGTAACTTGGGATTACTTTGGTGATCTTGTAGCAGAAGTCCAATGCTTTGTATGTGCACTGCTCTTTGTCCCAGCGTGGCTAAGACGCCGCTCTGAAACCAAACCCTCTGGCCTTTTCTTAGCACAAAACACAAGCCTTCAGCTGTGAAACATCAGTGACCAGCATAACCAGCACTCCGGTCAACAGAGGCTTTTATCTGCAAGTTCACATTGACACAGGTAGAAGGGAAGTAATAAAGAAAAAATGTGCACATTGAACGGTGTATGAAAGCACAACCAGAACAAGATAAACCTCACCGAAACAGAATTTCCAGCCTCAGCACTGTCTTTATGCCAAATTCTTCTGAGTGCTGGGTTCAAAAAGATCAAAAATAGGTTTAGACAATGAAGGTAGAATCCTTCTAACATATTCACCTGCATAAACTTTCTAATCCATCTTTAGTAATGAAGAAATTAGGCTTCTATAAAGAGATTAATGGACTTCTCATCAAGTTTTAGCACACCTTCCAAAAGTCAATCATGGAGATGCTGACACAACACTGACAAATACAGGCACTTTGCATTTGCTGTCATCACACAAAGCTTTGGGGTTTGTATATAGCTTTACCAAGGTGTAATGTATTATATTAATGACAATTACAAGAAAAGACAAGTGAGGTAAGAAAGCTGAAGGGTTGGAATTCAGGAGCTTCAGACGCACTGCACTTTCTCATCTTAAGGCGATGACTACTGTGTCTAACAGGCTTGAAAGGCTGTATCAATCTCACTTGACCTACCTCACCTGTGGGGAGAGAAAGAAGTTAAATGGTGCTTTATTCTACTTTGACCATTTCTACATTTCTATGTTGAAATATGGACTTCAAAGTAACTCATCACCTGCTCTCCTTTAATAGCAAAGGCTCATGCTGACACCCAACATGTCCAAGGTCATTAAAACTAAAGATCTCATAATGTCTAGAAGCTTATTTCAAATTTCTTCTCCCAAATGGGCTTGTAACAAAGACAGAAACAGTAGCAGAGTTTCTCAAGTACCCAGAAAAATTTGAGTAAATTTTCCTGGAATTCTGTTTAAGAAGAAATGAAGAAGCTCCAAAACACTAAAATGTCCCTCTTTTGAATGCTTAATCACAAATATTCAGTTCTTATTTATGAAATGGCTACTTGAGACTTTGCTTAAATAATTCCCTCTTGATCCAAGGACAATAAAAAGGCAGCAAAAAGAAATGCTTTCAAACATGAAGAGAATAAATGTAAAATAATACAGATAATTAATTAGTGGCAAATATAACAATAACTAAAATGCAGAAGAAAAAAGTTTAAGTTCTTTCTTGAGTTCCGTTACGCTGGACTTGACTCCAGAGCACACTGAAGAGGATTCCGAAGCGTTGTTCATATGCATTCAGAATTGAAGCTTGAAAATACTTCTGATTCAGACAACTGAGAATTGCCCAGAACACAGCTCTGCTCTGCTGGAGAGCGGGCTGCAGGATCTTATGCCAAGCAGAAGTACCAAAAGAACCAGCAGATGGGACCTTTGGTTCACCAATTTTCATTTTTAGTCAATCCTTGAACACAGTAGATATTCACTTAGTCTAGAAGAAAATTCTACATCACCAGTATTTAAGAACTGCAGTATTTAAGAACTGGATGACTTTGGTAGGTCAGCTGGAACCCAGAGCCCACGCACACGCTCTGCCGATAACCGGCTCCACACCAACAGGATTTTATAAACTGTGCTATTTTATTCTTTATCTAGAGGTTTGACTGATAAAACCAACTTCAGTTATGATGGTCTGCTCTAGCACTGGACTCATTACCCATGATAAGATTTATTTTAAAAAATCACAAACCAAACCCCCTGAGGAGCATCCGACAGCCATAAAGCATGAATTAAAAAGCCTAGGAAATGGGTCAAAAGCCATTGTCAAAGGGAATCATTATCCAACGACATTTTTCATTTTGGGTTAATGACATCCTAGAGGTCTTCTGGGACTCATAAAAAGCCTGTTGCTATCAAACATTACATCAGTGGCCCGGAAGGGAAAAACACAGCCCTGTTAATAAAATCTGCAAATGATGCATGGATAGAAAGAGCAGTAAAAAACAAGAAGGACCAGAAAACTGCACGCACACATTTAAATTCCTGGAAAAAGCTGACACAGACAGACACACAGACCAAACGTACACGGCTTAACAGTAGTACAGAGCAGCAGACCTCCAGCTGAAGGTGAACTCCACGAAGAGATGGGATCAGTCCCATTTGAACTACTCCAAAAGCTTGGAAACTTTTCTGCTCTCTGTGAAGAACAAGGGGATGTGGGAACAGGAGGCACGTGATGTGAAAGCAGCCTGCCATCGGCTGGGCAAGACCTCGCTCCTCCTCCATACCCTCTCCCTCTCGCCTCACTGCTCAACGGCAAGTGGACCAAAACAGGCCTTCAAAAACACACTAATTTAATTTTTTAAAAAAATGTTTAATTGTATCAGTACCATTCCTAACCCAGTCCCAAAAGCAGCTGCATCAGCATCGCTCCGGCGGCCACACATAGCAGTGTGGGGCTGGGAACAAACGCTGGTGTAGAGAGAAGGGGAGGCAACCACAAGCCACCTCTGCAGAGAGAGAAACCTAACTCTGCTGTCAGGCTGTGGCAGTAGGGCTAACAGGAGCCCTGGGATGCTCAAAGACAGGAAAAAGCATGATGACTAGGCAAGTGTTAACCCTGGATGATCGTGGAGACCAATGCTGGAATATTCATCTGGTCCTGGGAGGTAAAAAGAAAAATTAAGAGGATGCAGAGCAGAGCCACTAAACTGTTTTGCACTGGGGGTAAATGCCTCGCAGCAGGAGGCTTAAGAGCTCAAGCTCCTTGGTTTGCACAAGAGAGCACAGGCAGCTGAGTCGGTCACAGCATGTGAGTACCTTCATCGGGATAAAATAAGTAATGGCACAGAATGCTGTACTCTGGCACAAAATGCACACCAGATTCAATGGGGGAAGCTGAAACTAGGGTTAATCTAAATGAGAACTTAGACACATATTTTGAACAGCAAGAGATTAACAGATTACCATGGCAAATGACACCATTCCCACCTCCTGTTATACTCAAATGAGAGTGGGATGCTCTTCCAGAAGAGCATTTAGCAGAGTTTTTAAATTTCAAAAAATGCTACTGGAATGAAGATGGATGAAAGAGATGAAGCTTAGATGACCGAAGGATGAAGACTTGCCTAGCCTTAACCTCTATGAATCCCTGGGTGGGATGAACCACCTCTCATTTACAGGCAATCAAGCCTTGATGTGACTACGCAGTGACACTGTCAGACCCAGGCTGCACAAAAAGCATATAACAGAACCCATCTGACCCACGTTCACTGACACAACCCCAAAGGCCAGGGCTGGGTGCAACCCCACAGCAGCTCACAACTTCTCAAGCAGCGGGGAGCTCACTCCCGTGCCCTCCCGCCTGCCAAATGCCCCGATACAGGAGGCTATGCCTTTTCCTTTGACAGGTTCTGCTCCCCATTAATAACTTACAGCCACAAAAAAGGGCTGCACACTCAAGGTTTACAGCAGCAGCAAGCAAACAGAGTGCCACATAAAAATAAACAGCCCAAGGCATTTCAGTACCAATTACTCATTTTCATATTTAACAACAAATGAGTACTAAAGGTCAAATAAACAGGAACAAGAGTCAAAATTACATGGCACCTGCACATTAGTGCCACTAAAACATGCTTCTCCTTAGTTTACAAGCTCCATATTTAGGGCTAGATTTGTGTATATTAAACAAGCACTCTTGAGTTTTACTAGACAAGCACCTGCTCCATGACCAAGTCTGTTTTCAGCAGCAGGAGGGACCAGGAGCTTACCCACTGTTGGGGAAAGTACCTCCCCTCTGGCCTCCAAGGACTGGTGCACAACAGTGGGTGAACAGGGGTTTCATTCTGTTGCTGCAGAACCTGTACCTAAATATGCTGGACATCCAAGACTTTAAAACGTGGGAAATCCAAGGAAAGAAGAGATTTTATTTTAATGTGTTTAGTTTTAGCATCCAAAGGTGTCGGTGAAGTCTTAAAAAGAAAAAATTGCAAGCAAACTGATTTTCAGATACATTACACTGTCAAATCTGAAGTAGGAGTCACTGAGCAAACTACAGCCTGATATGATGATCCAGTTAATTAATTTATATGAGTAGTTCTGTTACTCATTTCAAATCTTGATGAGTTTCCAGAGAAAGAAGACAACATTGTAGGACTGGCTCCTTAAAGCAGGATAAAACTGTGGAATCTTGATAAACAAAAATTCCAGTGATATTTCATGTTATTTTTACTACTCCATATAAGCATGACTCATTTTATCCACTTTGAACCTCCTTAGTTTGGCTTTGATGGGAAACTGAGAGCCTAGAAATCATCCCATGGCAGAGTCTATTGGTGCACAACCACAAATGATTTCTATGGAATGGTTGATAATTCCCTGGAGCAGAGCACTAAACACAGCAAGGCAGGCAGGCAGGCAGGCAAATGCAAATACAATGAAGCTTTCCAAAAGAATGTCCTTCAACTCTGGATTAAGAGGATTATAACCCTTAGTATACCATTTTCATAACCCCTTGGGACCGTATTTTTTGCAGATAAGCTGAGAACTGAAATTCCCCGGTGTAAAACTACTCAATTCTTGCACAAACTGCACAGCACTCAGCTTTTATAGGCTGCTTTGCATGTCTGTGCAAAGTCATTTCAGAATTAACTTGAAATCTTGAAAGCAAGACCACACAGGAAAACAGCCAAGTGTCTTGGTCAAACTACAATATGAGTAGTTTGTTATCACACAGGGTGGCTTTGGAGCACATTTAACTAAGCCTTATCTTGGTTCATCTACATCCCATTTGATTGTCTGGGTTTATGTACATCAAAGCGCTGCCACCAAAAACACTGCTACGCTATCGACTGACAAATTCCCATCTCCCGCTGAAAAATACAACTAGAATCCTGAGAAACAGCAGATCAATCTGTTTTTTCCCTATTAAATCATGTGGCACTGGACATGCCAGAAGGTTGCACAGGGCTGGCCTGAAGCACAAGCAACCCACGCCAGTGATCACCCAGGCCTGGTTTGGTTTCGGTATCAGCCCCTCACGAGTGGCTCTCTCCTCCGTGCGCCCTGACCTATTGCACAACCAAATGAGCTGCAAAGAGTAACTTGTTTGTGAGATTTCTGGAACTACAACAAAGCCATCCTGGCATCCCCAGTGCAGAACAGGATGAAAGCCTTTAAAGAACATTATTGAAACTGTTCTCAGCAGTGAGAGCAGCACACTGGAAACTCCTTTAAGAAATGAACCGTGGATTTTACAAATAAAGAGATGAATCCCAAACTGCAAAAATACCTGTCCTGGTAATGTGAGCTCTCAGAGTAAACAAAAACTCTGCAAATTCTTTCTCCAGGATGTTACTTTATGTACAGTACGCTCCTTTGTGCAATCTGGTCAAGTGACCAGGGCAGAGTCGCCAGGATTTGCCCCAACTTCTCCCAGCTGGCAGCTTGTCCCACAATTGAATGGAGCAGCAGAGAACCGAAAGAAACCTTCTGAGTCACCAGGTCCGGTTCCTCAGCAGTGCAGGCTCCCACGCACCATCTAATCCCGTGATAATCCTGTCAAGCTTCATTTTAAACCTCCTCAGGTTCTTTGCACCATTATTTGCTTAGTTAACAGACTTCAAAACCATTTAAAAGAGGAGTTAAGCGTTTCCTATGTAAGCCCTGCAGAAACCACATTTCTTAACTTATTTACTAGTACCTAATGCACTGAAACACACTAACACTGATTTAGGAGAAAAAGGAGTTGATAAGAACATGTGCTTACACAAAAGTCAATCACTGAGACCTTATATATAACAGTAATAATGATGCTGTTCCCTCCCACAGTTGCTCCACATATGGATCTCTGTTTACTAGATGAGTAGTTACTTCATAGAGAAATATTTGTTATTCATCATATTTTCAGTGGCAAAAATCAGGTGGAGCTGTAAGGCGGTGCTCTTGACAGCACTTGCCCTGTCTGCCAGTCAACTCACAGCTGACCTGGAGGAATCTAGAGATGCAAAATGTGATTGCCATTTGTTTTCTCCAAAGGCCACGACCAGCAGCACTTGTCAAAGATGTCAATTATAGGGTGAGCCATCCATGAGATGCTTTCTTACCACAAGGATTTTAATTCCAACAGCCGCTGTACTGGCTCTAGAACGCACAAGCAGGTCAGGACAGAGGCACCCAGGAAACACTGCTGTCACCATTTGCTTGGAGAAACCCACCAGAAGGGCCTCATCCCAAGCCTGCCAGCAGGGACCTGCTTTACCAGTACTTGGCTCCTCTTAATCCCACTACAACCCAGGGACCTGTCTGAAGGAAAGATGCTGCTCTGGGCTCCCAGGCAACACGACAAACGCTGCCATGGCAATCGGCTGAAGCAGAAATTGAGGAGAGGTTGTGGCTGGACAAGAAATTAAGGCACACCACATATTTAAAAGAGCCAGCATGGAAGAATATTTACCACATATTTAAAAGAACCACACTGGTTAAGCTAAAGCCCATTTGGAGGCCAGTCTCCAACAAGATCACCCTAAAATTCACAGTTCTGTCTACACTGGATGTCCACAGTTACTGGCTCACTATTCCAATGGGCCATGTAAATTCCAGCTGAGAGGATACCAGAGACAGAAAATTGCATCACAGCAAGGGGCTGTTAGATCTGCAGGTCTATGAGAGATGCAGGAGACAAGTTCATGCACCCGAGATCTCTTGAGCAAGGACAGGCAGGAAAACCCAAGCAGGCAACAGGCTCAGAGAGGTTTTACACAGGAGGGCAAGAAAGCAAGTTTGTCCTTTGTCACAGCTTAGTGAACTACCTGGATACAGACATGTTCACAGCCCACAGCCTGCAAACACGTATCCTTATTGGATCCCTAAATAATGAGGCCGATTTGCATTTTGACTGAAATTTCAACCGTATCTGCTTTTTCTGTTAAGCTCAACACCTATACATTCATTTTTATTTTCAAAGCCTTCTTTTGACTGATGCTAGGTGAATTGACTCAACATGGGCCCACCTGTAGGATCTGAGACCAAAGATGAATTTTGGCACCAAACTTCAGATCCAGAACTAGATGTGAATGTCACTCCCTACAAGTGCTGGGATCTCCACGAGGGAGGAAGATGACCACGCTATCCATAACATTTACATACATAAATACATTATTTATGAGAAAAGGAAGTGGCAGTTTAACTAGAAAGGTTTCACAGGTACTTATGCTGATTTCAAAAGATGTAGAAGTGTTAAAAGCTGATGTAAAAGTGTTGTATTGCTCTTCCAGTACAGGGGGATAGATTCTCTTCGATTTATTGGTGACAGTGACCTACAGACCCTGGGTGTATACTGAGCATCTGATGCGAACCTTTAACTGCCAAGGTAAAACACATCATTAAGTGTCGATTCCACTGTTAGATAAGTTCAATTGTTTTTTGGTTTAATTATTATTTCAGAATTATTTCAAAAAATATTATTTAAACTGTTATCTTAACGAGCAAATCACCTTCCTCTAAACTTAGTAACCCAGAAAGTTACTATTTTAATAATCTTATCTCTCCTGAAATAAACTTTTAAACTTTATTAACGAAAGCAAATTTCTGAAAAAAGCAATAAAAAGAGAAAACAACTGATAGCTTTCAGCAGAAGGACTGAACTACCAGAAAGAGCATAACCCAAGCATTATTGGCAAAGGAGTAAGCAACACCTACCACACATTTGGGTTTGCTGCCTGCCACCAGGTTGGCCAGAAAGTCTTCATCGTACAGCTGGCTAAACACATGGGCATCGTACGCCACCACTATGGAGATTTCTTCCATCATTTTGCCGGCAAGCAGCCGTTAGTGGCCCGAGCAGGTGGATAATCCCAGGCTGAACCTTGGCTCAGCTCCCTGTCAGCTGTACACACCCACCTGAAGAAGCTAATGAGGAAGGAGCGTCACCAGAGTAAATAGGACCCAGCAAATGAGCTCCCCGGTGGGTTTTCTGCTCCAGGGCACCTTTTATGTCAGGATGAGCAGACACGAAACACCTGCTCACACTCCCAGCGCTCAGCTTGCCAAAGGCATTTGCTGAAGTTTGGTGAAAGCTGGGAAAGTGGTTTTAATTCCAGTATTAGGCTGGAGAGGAAAAAGTAGGAGCCAAATCAGGATAGTATTAAGCAAGAGCAGATCTGTCAGTGCTTGTCAGCAACTGTGTGGCGATTTTCAACTCCTGATATCCAGTTTTCTCCCATGCAAAGCTGATATTCTTGTTGACAGAGTCAGGCTTCCCAATTAATTGCTATTTCTGGCTTATTTGTAAATTCACAGGGACAAGTGAAATGATGATTTCCTTCAGACGTTCCTTGGAATTTTCCACAAGTTTCTAAGTCTCTCCTTTAAACACTTGGAAAACACTTTCTCTTTTATGCAGTTCCAAATTGCATCTTGTGCCATGTAGATGCTTTTTGAACTGAGGAAGATGACAGCATCAAGTCACTCCAAAGAGTCTTTCACTTTCCTTTGGTGATACAGGGTAAAACAGCCATGCAAACTGCAATGAGGGCTGTAAGCTCTTCCTTGAATGAACTCGTACCTCCACAAGTGAAATAAAACCAATTCCTGCAATTGGAAGTTTCCACAGTAGATGGTTTTTAACATAAATCTAGCACTGGTTTGCTTTTAATTAAGAAGTGATGTGGTATCTCTTATCTATGAGTCCTAAACAGCGTAGCTGCCTCCCAAATTGCTCCTGTCTTTTTAATTAATTTATCTTAACATCTGACATTGAAATAAAACAGCACAAGGACATTAGGAAAAAAAGACATTAAAAATCAATATTCTAAAAACTACAAATGTAAAATCTAGTGGATAATAAGTGATTTGAAAAAACAGATGTCCCAAAAGAGACTCCTTTCAGAAGACACAGGAGACTCCTAACCAAGTCAGCACTTCTGCTCAGTCTCATGCACTCTGCTTTTATCTTCTCTGGAAGCCTTTTGTCCTTTCTGATGAAAAAGCATACCTGCTCAAGAAACAGAAATCATTTCAGCCATGCATTTGTCTTCAAAAACGTGTTGGATGCTGCAAATCTGGTAGAAGTTTCCAGCTCAGGTTGCCGGGGAGCATAGGGTTACACTCTCACTTTCCAGAATAAACAGGGTTAGATCCACCTCACTTTTGTCTTTTTCCTGTGCTCCTGGAGTATCCTTATCAAAGATCACACGGGTATCTAAATAGCACCAGGTGCTATTTGCATTTGAATAGGAAAATTGAGCAACAGCCGTGGCGTATGGCACTGAAAACCCAGCACCTCTCACTTAAATATGGGGCAAATTACATGTTATTGCTAGGAAACAGAGTTCTAATAGGCTTATGGCAAACAAAAATGCAGCACTTGAGGTTAAATCCTTTCCACTAAGGCAGATTCTGACCGTGCTTAACCCTTGCAGCAGGAAGAAAGATATTTTTTCCTTGAAATGCACCTATAGTGCCTTTGTAAAACTTTTTCTTCAAAGGCTTGCAAATTTTTCTCCAATTAAGTCCCACTGCAGAGACACTTTTGATTCCAGTCCTGAAGTGATATCCAGCTCACAAGATTGCTCTCCGTGTCGCCTCTCCAACAATCATACCTGTGATGCTAAATCCTGCTGGGGTTTTCCAAAGCCTTTCCAGTGACTGCTTCCTCCTGGCTGGCACTGTCTGCTGGGGTGGGTTGATTTTCTCTCATAGTCACAGTTCCAAGCGTGAGGCTGGGAGCGGCTGCTGCTCCGCTGCTCCAAGGTGTGCTGACAAAGGCACCTGTTGTCAGAGGTAAAGCAAAGCCCTTCCCACTGCCCCTCCCACCCCACTCCAGAGGCTCCCAACAGGGACTGCCATGACAGCACAGCAGTGGTGTAGGCGCAGGGGAGAGAGCAGGTGGGGGGGCAACAAACATTCCCGTGCTAATAAGAGACCAATTTAATTTTGCAATAAGGGCAGGAGGTGGGGAATGCAAATGATCAGAGAATGCTGCAGCTCCTCCGATCCCTTCCCTGAGTCAGCCCACGGGTAGTTCTGGGTATTTCTATTTATAAGGAATTATGGACCAGAATTATATTCCTTTTTTTTTCATCTTAAACAGAAGGGCTGCGATCATTTAACAGAACTAAACCTACGTGTTACTACTGTATCATTGGCCAAATAATTCTTCTCGTATTAATTCTTAACAGGGAGCTGGTAATTTTGGCACGTTCTAACTAGCAATCGCAAGAACTAACAACTGACTTTAATGCTGGTTAATGCATATCTTTACTTTAAAAAGGATATTTTTCAGCAGTTATTTCAAGCTAATATATCTTGGCTGCCCACAAATCCCTGGGAACCTGCATTTTCCATCCATGCTAACAGTCTGTGCTACACTCTGAATCAGCATACAAAATTACAAGTATCGAGCCAGCTAAACTAAACCTTTTGAGCTAAGCTCACAGAAGCAAACACAGCCCCCCCAGACACAGAGGCAACACGCTCACACCAGGGAACTGGGAAGGAAGAGGCCAGTGGAGCTGCCCTTCCCCACCTCCCAGGCCACACTACACGCTCCTCCCAGCAGGTCAGTACAGAGCAATCCCCTCAGCTCTGAGCACTGAAGGGATGAATAATCTTCAAAAGACAATAAAAGCATGTACTGCAGCTTTATATTTCTTCAAATCAAACAGCGCTTCCCTGCATAACACCACATCTACCTTGCAGCAGGAACAGCTCCTCCACAGCACGGCTATGGAAGCGTACCTCCTCAGCAGGAATTTCTGGAGAAGCAGTTCAACCAGGCAGTCAAGACGACAGAAGAGAGCCAGCAGAAGGACAGGTGAGCCGCAGAAAACTGTTAACTAATTAAGGTAACTAGCCTTAATTACAGCTGTGCGGATTTACATGCTGATGGATCATAGAGGTGAATGGAAAATTCCTGAATTGAGCAAACCAGCAAGCTTAGCAAAGCAAAATCCTGCTCACTCCCAAGATAAATCCACTCTCACTCCACCCCCAGGAATGTCTTGCTGCTATCTGACAGGGATAGGATCTTCTGATAGACAGGAAAGCGTTACGTATGTGAGGTATGTGCAGCTTCTTCCTAAGCACTCCCTTCCTGCCACCCTGTTTCTGAAACATAAAGGCATTTTCTGCCATTTGCTTTTCATGATCTGGGAAGATCACAGCAGCCTTCAGATAGGGAAACATATAACTCCTTTCATAGCACTTAAAATGACATTTGGCAGCATTCAAGATAAGTTCAAAGGGTTTTTTCCTTAAATGAGAACAAATAACGGTTCTATCAAGCTCTTTTCACAGTTCTCTTACCCAGCGATGACCTGGAAGAACTGTTCCAAATCTGACCAGCAAGTGGAACGCTCGGTTACAAGTCAGACCTGGTGAATCCCAACACACAGCTATGTTCTCACCCACAAAGGACTTGCCGACCATCAAGGACCAGGAGATAGCCCAGTCTGCACACCCAGGCATCTGCAGTGTCACCTGAAGCCCATGCAGATGTAGACATTGCATTGCTGCTGCCTGGGGAAGCCATCCTGCTGAGCCAAAACCTTGGCCACCCCAAGAGCCTGGGCTGGAGGAAAAGGCAGGGAGCAACCGCCCATCCCTCGCACTTGTGCTTATCCCAGTGAAACAGGGAGCAAAGCTTTTACTGCTGTGGTTGTGCAGCCTTCAAGAAGATTGTGATTTTACTCGTAACTCTTTTCCGGTTTTGGACATCAGAAGCTAAATACCCTTAGATGTGGTTCTGGACTCCAAGCAAGCACTGAAGGCCAAGCCACTGCTCACATGAATGCCCCGTACCATTCCACAAAAGCAGTTCCAAGGTCAGGCTGATCTACAGTTCAGCAATTGCATCTCCAAGTTTTATTTTTATTATTTAAAATGTCAAATAACATGGCCTATTTTTTTTTCCAAAGAAGTGGGTGTGTGCACCTGGGCTTCTCCTAAAATAATCCTCTGAGTGTGTGGAAAAACATGGGCTTGATGTGCTTTAGCATATGTACTTACATGGGCAAATCCTCCCACTTTGCAGCTACGCTGCATTCTCCTGATTTGAAAGCAGGCAAAATCCTAAACTCATTTTCTGAGATTAAAGCCAGCAAAGCCATCCCGCTGGAGAGCGCAGATGTACCTCTCCTGGCAGAGGTAGAGGTCAGCCAGGCTGGAACTGGTGAGCAGTGATATTCTGGCAAACTGGTGATGCTGGCCTGAGCTCCACGCAATGGGAATGCATCGCCCACCACAGGGAAAAGCTCAGGACTTCAGAATCTGCATTTTATGGTGCCAGCTCTGCCTCTTGTGTTATTTACTGTAAGCAGGACTAACAGAAGAGGGCAGCACTATCGCCCTGGCCTCCTTCAGTCTCACAGAAAAGCAGGAACAGCAAAGTCACTGCGACGGCAGGAGCGACCTTTACAAATGCATTCAGTGCTTCTTTATGGAAGAAAATTAATGTAGTAGAAAATACCCCAATTCCCATCTCCCCGCCTTCCCAGATCAGCCGTGTGCCACGCAAAAAGCTGGTACTGCTCCCAGGCAGCAACTGCTGCTCAAGGATTTTCTTCCGCAATATTCCTAGATGATCCTTACAGCTCACGAAAAGAAACGAAACTATTTAAATTGGAAGAGGGAAGATTTAGATTAGACATTGGGAAGGAACTCTTCATGATGAGAGTGGTGAAGTCCTGGCACAGGTTGTCCAGGGAAGTCGTGGTTGTCCCTTCCCTGGAAGCGTTCAAGGCCAGGCTGGACAGGGCCTTGAGCAGCCTGGTCTAGTGCGATGCCCCCCTGGGGGAACTGGACGGGCTTTAAGGTCCTTTCCAACCCAAAACATTCTATGATTCTATGATTTTGGAAATCCTAGCTTTTGGCTGCTTTAAAACCAAATTTTACAGTATAATCAGGACATACACTGTGCGTAGAACCCAATACAAGTGACTGAGGTTTAGAACAGAACGGAGCGTATTTCTTCTTTACCAGTCCTTTTTCTTCATCAAAACAGGAGATTTTTGTTTCCCCCGGTACTGGTGAGCTCCACGATCACCAGTGGCTGCTCCGTGCTGATGTCCTGGGAGTGGGTCAGACAGCCCTGCAGAAACCGCCCAGGACATGCAGAAATTCCTGCACTCTTCCCAACAGCAGAGACTGCTGCTACCAGCTTCATATTTCACCCCTGCTCTTTGGGGACCAGTTTTTTAATCTCCTCCCAGTTCAGCGCCAGCAGACACCCACACAGGCAGAGCCAAATTTTATCAATCAAAACTTCATCAGAGTAAAAGAGCTTGTTCACACTTCATACAAACAACAACCATACAGCAAGCACATATCGGTATCCCTACCTTCACCTGTGCTCTACTGGCTTTTCATTTAGAGCAAATGATCAGCAAACAACAGATATTAATTAACATCAGCACACTAAATAGTGACATCTGTCACACACAGAGACTCAGATTGGGGCCCAGGACTTCTCATTCTAAACCCACACCTGACTTTCTTTCTCAAGGTACATACAGCTCTCAGTGTTCACTGTTCCCTCCCCAAAGAGGGATTAACAGTCCTTATCTGCCTCCCAGAGACAGATTAATACTGGAAAAAATAATGAAAAATGCAGACTGGTGAGAGGTGTTATTAACACTGCTGTCGTTACGGTGTTGTCTGAGGAGGTTTCTCCCGAGTGCTGCGGGATGTCTCACCTTGCCGTGCTGTGCAGGGAGGTCGGGCCCCACAGCAGAGCACGGTCACAGCTTACCTGGATGACCTGTCTGAGCACTCTGTCACCTCATATCTAGTGTCATTACTGTAGGTCACTTTGTACCTGACCTGTGGCCTGAGACAAAGAAAAGGAGAGAGGCCAAAAGGCTGGAGAGTCATGCACTGTGGGAAATTCTGGTAGGTAAATTAAAAAAAGGAAGGAAGAGGCAGGAGCACATCTTTTGTCCATCAAACCCGCTGGAGCTGGCACAACCCCACCACAACATACTCTGCTGCGCAATGATGAGGCAGGGGCTGCTCTGCTGGCAGCCCTGGAGCAGCATGGTGAGGCCCCTGAAAAGTCTGAGGCCATGCCTTCTACATGGACCCTCAACAGAAGCCACGTGGAAAAGGTGAGAGATTTCTACATGTAAATAGTACAATAGTAATGGCATGCTCCCAGAACAAAAAATACACCTGCAGTATGCTTCCTCAGAAGATAAGATAAAGAATAATTAAGACTGAGAAGATGGTGGGTGAGCAGGAAATGGCACTTGGTGCCAGCTAACCTGCGCTAAACCGGACAGACGAGTATCTCAGCGGCTGAGGTACACAAGTCAGGCAGTTTGATTGTGAGACCCAGACTGAGGCATGCTTGAAGACTCTGAAATGAGACTATTTCATGCATTATACATTAAAAGAACAAAGTAGTGGTACTTTCCAGGAGAGCAGCGTGTCCCACAGTGCTGGAGTTAAAAATGAGAGCATTAACTTGGGAGGTCAAAGGACAAAAAGCAGTGCTTGCTAGTGTATATATATACCAGAGACAAGTAACAGGGATCTGATACAGAAGGCATTTGACATGAGATCCATTTGCAGGGAAAGAGGGAAGGCAGCCAGGTCTCAGTGCTCTCCTGGACAAATTCCCTTGGAATTGGTGCAGGTCAAGTCCAGAGGAAGAAAGCGGCTCTGCGCTGTGCAAGCTGATCTGCCATGTACGACTGCCAGCAGCACCCACTAATCTAAGCTGCACATTATCCTTTGCCACTAAATCCCTATTCATCACCACAAAACCAGCGAAAGGGAAATTCTGCTCCCAGAAGATGATTTGGGAGACAAACTATTTCAGTGCTTAACTGTGCTGATCTGGTCCCCTACTGTGAAAATCTGCATCTGTGTTTAATGCTTCACTATAACACAATGAGAAAAGCTTCTGTATTTACATATGATTTAAAGATTAACCTGTCTTGATTTGACTGCTAATAAGCTTATTTTAAGAGCTCAAATAGTATGTGTGGAGGGGGAGAGAAGGCAGGTTCTTACACAAGTTATCGAAGAGCTCTTTCCATGATAATCAGGTATTTCTGCAGATATCAGAGACCTGAGATATTTCCACACATACTTCTGCCCTCCCCATTTGTCTTATTCCAACTTCGTCTTTCATTTAAAACCTGGCCTACAGGTCTTGTATTACTGCTGCTACTATATCAATGCAACTAAAAGAGATGAGACATTTCCTCTCCCTCCCCCCCCCCAAAAAAAAGGAACTGGTCCAGCGTAGCACAGATGCCCATGAGGCAAGAGAACATTTTCTCCTTGGATGCATGCGCTCGGGCTGGGCACAAGGTGTTCACACTGAGGTCAGTATTTCTGTCGCATGTGCAAGGGCTGTGCCCCCTCAGAAGCCCAGTGTTTCTGTTGACTCTCCTCAACATCCCAGTAAAGGGCTATATTTAGAGAGAAGACAGAGCCACAAAGTCTGATCTGTTCTGGATTTTTCCCATGCCTTTTACATAGGAAAATTATTTAAGCAAAACTCCTTCTGCAAGAAATGCAAGGGCAGTGCCTGGAATGAATGAGAGCTGATTTTTGCTTGATTTGAATTTAAAAAGCCCACAGTAGCAAACAAAGAAATACAGGCGATGCAATAAAATTTAGGATGGTTTGGAAGAAGTTTGCAAAAAGAGATTTTGACCATAAAATTCCTCAATATATTTTCAAATTGTACTTTTATATGATAAGCATCATTATTTTCACTGTTTGGAAAGTCAATTTTGCCAAGCAAAATGGGAAAAGTGCACTAAAATACTGGAAAGTCAGGTGTATAACCATGAAAAGGTAAGAGATTCTTTCGTTTCTCTCTGTTTTGCTGTTGGTTACATGCGAGAAGGCAGCAGTTTCAGCCTATCACATATTGGTATTTGGAAAGGATGACCTCTATCAAATTTCAACTCTATGTTTATAGCTTGAATTAACAGAAGGGAATCAGTGCCGGCACTTGCTCACTCCTTTGGAGACTGAAAGAATAAACTCAGGGGGTTCATTATTTTGCCTTCAATAGTGAACGGCAACATTTAATCACAGAACTCACAGAATGCCCTGAGTTGGAAGTGACCCATTAAGGATCATCGAGTCCAACTCCTGTCCCTGCACAGGACAACCCCAACATTCACACCGTGTGTCTGAGGGCACTGGCCAAATGCTTCTGGAAAATTGCCAGGCTTGGTGCTGTGACTGCTTGCCTAGGGAGCTGTTCCAGTGCTCCACCACCCTCTGGGTGAAGAACCTTTTCCTAAATGTCCAACCTAACCCTCTCCTGGAACATCTTCCTGCCATTCCATGGAATCCTATCATTGGTCACTAGAGAGAACAGGTCAACGCCTCCTCCTTTCGTGAGGAAGCTGTAGATCGGGATGAGGTCTCCCCTCAGTCTCCTCTTCTCCAGGCTGAACAGACCAAATGACTTCAGCTGTTCCTCACATGATTTCCCCTCTAAATCCTTCACCAGCTTCGTGCCCTCCTGTGGACACTGTCTGGTAGTTTTAGATCCTTTTCATACTGCAGCACCCAAAACTGCCCCCAGTACTCAAGGTGGGGTCACACCAGTGCAGAGCAGAGTAGGACAATCCCCTCCCTCAACCAGCTGGCGATGCCATGCTGGATGCACCCCAGGACATGGTTGGCTTCTTGGCTGACAAGGCACACTATTGGCTCATGTTCAACTTGCCATCAACAAGAACCCCCAGGTCCCTTTCCACAGGGCTGCTCTCCAGCCTCTTGCTCCCCAGTCTGTGTGGACACCTAGGGTGTATCTTGGAATGCCACATCATTTTTTCTCCTCTAGCTACGACTCACTGCAGAACTTTGGCATGATCTGGAGAACTAAACACAGACTTTGGCAACACTCTTGGAGCTGGAAGAGTTGCCTGGGGATTGGTAACTGATTTAGCAGTGCATTAACTGGGTTATCCCAACTTTTAAAGCGAGTGAAATCAATGAGTCACATTGATGACTCTTGTGACACTGCACAGCATTGACATTAACTCTGAGGGATGGGTTCTCTATTCAACTGTCCTCAGGAAAAAAATTAAAGCAAAAGCATAGTTTCCTTAACACTACTTAGGCCTATGAAATTGAGAAAGACCAGAAACATCTGAGTTAAAGGTGAGCTAAAGATGGAGCACTTGCCTTGGTGTCTGGGTGCTTTTGGTCACCTGGTATCAGTGTACACTGCAGAACACTCCAGTTATCTTGTTGGGCAATATTCTATTTTTATTCTTACCCATTTTTAAAAAATTTTCTGTTAGGAACATACAACCTGTGCTCCCTTGGTCAGTGTTGTTTGCATTCCTGTGTTCTCCTTGGCTCTTTCAGAGTTACAATATTTCAAGGTACGGACAGCTGGCTGGGCACAGCACCACTGGGATGCAGCAGTGCAAACGAGTGAGCAGGTAGAGTCACTGGGCAGCTATGTCTCCTGCAATGCCTTTATGAGCTCAGGTGTGCTTTATCCATTCTCAGCATTGCAGACCACCCTACACTTTGCCAGAGCTCTTGACAGCTCAAGAATGAAAGCTGAGCACATCAGGTGGGAAGCACTATGACAAGAAGCACAGAGATCCCCACCCACACCAGCCACTTGCCTGCTTCTGGGTGCAGTTCAAGGTGTTCATCATCACCTTTCACTCCTGAAACACCTGCCAACTTCCCATAGGAAAGATCCTTCTCTACCTGTCTTCACAGAACCACAGAATCCCAGTTGGAAGGGACCTCAAGGATCATCTGGTCCAACCTTTCTGGGCAAAAGTACAGTGTAGACAAGAGAGCCCAGCACCCTGTCCAGCCAAATCTTCAATTAATGAAATTAAGTTCTGTCAACTCCATCTTTTTAAAAGTACCTGAAACAACTTCTTAGGACAGAAAATATTATTCCTGAGCATTTCAGCTGGATCTAACCCTCCTCTGTTTTGTTCACAGCTCGGCTTAGAGAATACCTGAGATAACTTAAATACTTACCCAAGCACTCGGCACTTTCCTGAGCTCTGTGAGAGTAACAGCACCAAGATGGGAGACAAAAAGCACAGCTCGGATTGCAAAATCTCAATCATATAGAAAAAACACAGGAAGCTGCAGGTCAGCCAAGGTTTTACAATGAGCACTCCTCTGGATGTAAACAAAAAGTGGACAGCCCAGTGACAGAGGGACATTAAAGGACAAAAAAAAAACCCATGAGTTCCTTTTGGAAGAAGCAGAACACAGAATGAGCACACCAAACCACTCTTGGAAATATTGTAGTCTCCACATGGATAATTGAATGATTAAAGCAAATCAGGGGAAAATTCAATTTGGACTTAAAACACCATCCTCTTCATCTCACTTTGATGTAAAGAAATCACATTTGGCCTCATGAACAGCCCTGGTTCTGCAGGACTGCATGTACAAAACCAAGCACTCACATGCTTCTCTCTGTTCTTCTCCAGAGAGGGGCAGGGAATGGATGGATGATCAAAGCAGAGAAAATACCTTCTACCAAGAAGTCAACAACAAAAATTACAGCAGATAGGCAGAGCAGCTGTCAAGCAGGCAAAGGTGGCAAGGAGAGGACCAAAAGGCAAGACCAGCAGCAGAAGTATAGTCTGGTGACTCAGCTCCTGAACATTGGCTCTGCTTGCTGAACCAAAGAGGAAAAAGAGAAAACAAAAAGGGGAAAAAGGCAGTCTGGTAACTGCTTGTTCCAAGCAAATCTCTACAGGGTTCATTCTCCTCTTTCTCAAGCTACAGGATTGTGCTGGAGAAAAAGTACACAATATGGGAGCTTGTGAGAGCATCTGAATTGTTTTGGAAGCCGTTACTGAAAAGGTGGCAGTTCTTTCAGCACTTACCACCACAAGCTGAACACTGCTGCTGATGGGACCAACGCTACCACCAAAACCACAGCCAGGCTCTGCTGTAGCACACCCACTTAGTGCTTTCCTGCTTGTGAAAAGCGATTCAAATCAGATTTTGTGCTTGGCAAGAAGATTCTCTGGGCAACACATGATGTAGCAGTGCACACAAACCATCTCTTCCCATTATGGGAGCACATCTAGGACAACAGGCACTGTATCGGCTTCATTATACCTCCTCTATCCAAGGGCAGACACTACGAACACTCTCCCTGTTTATTTGTACACCAAATACTCCATCAGCAACCTGCTCCTCTCACTGATACAATGCAAGGCAAATCTGCATCCTGGGTCCCAACCCCACCCCACAAAAATGCTGTTGTTCCTGTAGAACTGTCCCTGCCACATGGCTTTCCCAGGATAACCATCTTATAACGTTTTGCAGATCCAGCTGGGCTACAAGAAGCCTGGAAGGCAGATAAAGCTGAAGATAAAGCAGCCCAGAAATAAAGTAGACAGAAAAATGGCTGAGAGCCATCTTTGTTCTGACCCCTTCTTAGCTCCATTAAGGATTGTGGGGTCCAAGAGGGGCTCTTTATCAGGGAGGGCAGGGATAGGATGTAGCGGAATGGTTTGAAGCTGAAAGAGGGGAGATTGAGATGAAATCTTAGGAAGAAATGTTTTCCTGTGAGCGTGGAGAGGCCCTGGTACACGTTGCCAAGAGAAGTCATGGCTACCCCATCCCTGGACGTGTTCAAGGCCAGGCTGGATGGGGCTTAGAGCAACCTGACCTAGTGGGAGGTCTCCCTGCCCATGGCAGTGGGGTTGGAACTGGATGGGCTTTGAGGTCCCTTCCAACCCAAACAATTCTATGATTCTATGAAACAGATTCCCAGCTGCTACCTCACACCAAGTGCAGCAGTCCCTGGCCAGCTACACCTTCAAAACATGCTTTCAGCACGCTCCTGGATGTCACTCCAGCTCGACAAATATCAGGAGCACCAGTAAAAACAGGGCAGAGGATGGTGTTGGAGAGACAAACAGCTATGCAAGTAAAAGCACCCTGCTGCAACTCGGCTGTGCTTCCACGCTATGGAAAATCTCTGTTTAGCTCAATAAATAAGCAAGACGTACATAAGCCTGAAGAAGGGTGGGCTGTAGGAAAGCAGCTGGGCTGTGGCCCCTTCAGCATTTTGGAGGTTGCTTGGCAACAGGTTGGCTGCTGCAGGGCTAAAGGAGCAGGGGATTAGCAGCTTTTCAGCAAGAGAAATTGAATGCAAAGCCGGGGAGGAGGCCTTCAGATGGCAGCATGGGGGGAAGGATCAGCTGGTCAATCAGACATGGTGGGCATCTTTTAGGAGCGTTTCCTCAGTACGGGCATCTTTAATTAATGTGGCCAAGGGGCCTTCTCCTGCCTGGGTATTGATAAATTCCAAAGCACACGTGGCAAGTTAATAATTCAATCTTGATTAAAATTATGTCTGTTACAGTCACTTCGTAGGTTAATTACTTATTAAAAATCTTAAACAGCTCAAATCCAATCACAGCAGACTACCCTTGCTCTATTAACTCCAGCTGGCTCTACACTATGTTTGCAGCTGCAGAATTATCTAATATATTTTCTCATTATTACAGCTCAGGGTTATCTTGATGCCATCTCTGCATTCACTTATGGAATTTGTTCCCTGTCAATCCTCTGAAAATCTCAACTGCGTAGACCCACTTGCTCTGGACAAATAATTCCTCTAAAAACATTGCTTCTCCAGCCTTCTGGAACAGCCCCGTGTAGGCACGGAGCATCATTACACAGACAGCAGCTATTAGAGGGGACTGAGTAATGAGTACAGCAAGAACAACACACGTACACATTTCATGGAAGAATTAAATGGGACTTTTGAATGAAAGATTTTTCTGAGTCACTTAATATGGAGCCAGATCGTAGCAGTTAATTGTCTTCCACTGCTAAATGTGTGTGAAGCTAGTCCCTGGCAGTGAGACATGACCAGAGACCCCTATGGAACACAATCCACTGGAAGATGGATTGGGTCAGGAGAGATGCTAAGTGGCTTGTCCAGACATTAAACTGGAGGATTAAAGGGAAAACACAGTGGCCCTTTCCCTGGCTTTTTACACACACACACACACACACACACACACACACACACACAAACACACGCACAGAGCAGTGATTAACTTGTTCTACTCCTTATTTACAGAGCAGCTTATATCCGCCTGGCGCAGAAAGAGAGAAAGATCTAGGGGTCGACACTGTACCAATCTGCTTGGGCAGGGAAACTTCTCACCTGCATATCATCCTCCTTAGTGCCCCAACACAGCACTTCATCGTTCCTGGGCCTGTGCTCCTGGGGTGGAGCATACATAAGCCACCACCAGTTCGCAGGCAGTAAATTACAAGTTGTAGAGCAGGTTGGCTGTTTGCAATCCTTATAATTTTCAGAACAATTTCTGGGTCCTTGGGGGCTGCACACACATCTGCCTTTAGCAATGTTGTTTTTTCATGTTTGTCTGGGGTGGAAGAGAAGACAACTGAGGCTCACTGATGTGTTGTGGCAAACACTTAGGCAAGATACCCTCCATTTCCTTAATGAGCCTATTAAGTAGATCTATCCAAAGTGTAACCATGAGTCTCAGAAGAAAGAAACATGGAGAACTGACTGTCCTGAGATATTCCTAATACAGCGACATAAGAACGCGAACAATGTGCTTACACTGCGGAAGTAAATCAACTTGAAATATCTTCCTACCCTTCCTTTTTGCACAGCCACAGTTAGCTGTGCCTGAGCATAGAGCTTCACCGTCTGCTTCAGCTTCACTGCTGCGAGACAGGAGATGATAAAATCCTGCTTCACAGAGCTGCTGTGATACACTCATCTCTGGGGGATTTGGAGAGTCAAGCATCTGGTGGAACTGTTAGAGCTCCCTGAGCTTCAGCAAAATGAACGACTGAAGGGAGACAGTCTGGGTGCAGGTCACAAGGCTGTCTCAAAAATCAAGAATAATTTTATTCTCCACTTGCCTAAATGAGTCCTTGCAGATGTGCATCCCAGGATTTAATGTTCCCAGAGAGATTAAAAAGTACTGATATATTAATATAAATATACTACTTACCAGGCATTCAGCAACTGGCTCACACCCTTCTCCATCACCACACATAAACTATGACCCAATACTGTTCATTTCCCATGCTCAGCCCATGTGGTGGGGGTGGCTCGGAGCTGCGTGCATCACCTGTTAATGCTGGCTTAGCAAGGGCTTACACTTGTAAATGCAACATAGAAGGCTCTGCACAGCACAGCCGGGCTGCGGGCTCCCTCGTCCTGGCATCGCCAGCCCCAGGAGCACAGGACAGGCAGGGAAGCCACAGAGGGCTGAGCACCGCAGGCAGGACAGAGGGGGCAGCGGCTCGGCCGTGACACAGACCGAGCGCAGACACAGAGCCAGGGGAGACCGAGAACAGGAAAATACCAGGGAGAAGAGATTTAGCATGGGAAGGTGCAGACAGGCCTGAATCACGTGTTCTCATCACATATTAAAAGCAGAAAAGGGGAAGTGGGAAAGGCAAATATCAGTAATGCTTAGGAGTTGGAAAGAGAAGGTGTATTAAAGCACATGCTTGTTTCTCTTAAAATAGCACTCTCTGTCAACTGTCAAGGGTTCCAGACTTTCAGAATTGAATTATATTGTGATTACTTCGTATTTGGACAAGGTCACAAAAATAAAAGCCCAGTATCTTCCCACATTACGGTCTGCTCTTTGTTCCTGACACTCCTGTGCCAGCCACATCTCTTTTTCTGATGTCAACAAATATGCTTTCAGCACAAAGTGCTGGGTTAGGGCAATTAGTGCAGGATAAGACATGGTAAAATGCTGAGTGTCACCATTACTGATCTTTCGGAGCAGCCTCCGGGAGTACTGATGTCTTTTTCCTCTTGATAAGCCTTACAATTCTCTGTTCATCTTAAAAGCAACACAAAGCTAACAAACAGCAGCTGTGTGTCACCTCAGGACAGGTGCCAGTTTTACATGTGCCCCATGTTGCACTGGGCCCTCTGAAGTCCCCAACAGCAGAGACTGGAAAACGTGGCTCTCCCCTGTCCTCAAATTCCCATCATGGTACATTATCCTGTATAACATTCCATGATAGATCAAAGGCTGAAAATCGTTCCCTTGTTTAAACAGGCAGCCTGTAACCACAGCTTGGGCCGAAGTCCTGCTGTAGGACGTTACTGCCACTGATACCTTGTGGATGTTGCAATAAAGGTGAAGGAGAATAAAGAGGGACTCTGCTGTTTCCCAAGGAGTCAGGGTTCCCAATGAGCCCCCTGTGAGCTCTCAGCCCACTGCTGGATCTATAAATGTGCAGCGTGTTTCCTGCTTGCTTTGGCCATTGGGGCCTCTGCCTGCTTCCGGGGGAGAAGCTGCTGATGGAGAGAGATTGATGAGAGTGAGCAGCAGGCGAGATGGCTCTGGCATGGCTCACAACCACCAATCCTCCTAATTTAGCTCAGCAATTAGTGCTGTGCCGGCGATGAACCTTTCACTTCAGGCTTGGAGCTCCTCTGCTGCCACAAAGCATAAGGAGAAGGCTTGCAAGGGTCACCAGCTCTGGGCAGTGCCTCCTTTCCCTTCACATTTCATGGGGCCACTTCCCCAGCCCTGACCGGGTGTCTCTTTGTCCACACCCGAAGTGCTTAGGTTTGTCTCGTCGGCTGAAGAACGCTGCTCTGGTGCATCTCAGGGCAAAGCAAAAACCCAGGCTGTGAAAATAGATCCTGCTGGGCTGGAGAGTCACTGCCTTTGCAAGAACCCATCCTCAGCATGCTCTGCTTAGAAACACAAACTGTCCCAAGCAAGATGCTGCTTCCTTACCCCATGTCTTTCCTCCTCAGAAAGGAAGACAGCCTGCTTCATGCTGTGCTTAGAAAAGGAAAACACAAATTAAGTCCTCTTGGAAGAAGTGCATTACAACACAAACCTAAATTTCACTTGTATTACCAGGAGAACACCAGCCAAATTTGGTTCTGAGCTTCCTGCTGCTATTAAAAGCAACGGGATTTGTGTCTGTCCAGGCCTATGCGTGTGTGTACAGACACCCTATTGTAGTGAAGAGAACCACACACAGGGACCTGTATTCTGCAGGCACCAAACCACAGCTCCTTCCAGCACAAGAGCCCCTTCCATCTCTACCTCATGAAAGAAGAAACTGTACTTAGAGTTTTCAGGACCATTTACATTTTTAAAGTAATGCATCAGTGACAAAGAGATTAATTTATTTCTCCTTTCTGACAAGTCAGGTAAATTGCAAAGTCATCAAAACTAACAGTCTGACAATAAATCTTCCATGTGTCATTGATGGTGTGAAAAGAAAAGAGCCCAAAGTGGGGAAAACAGTTGATTAGAAGGTGAAGGCATTATTGAACACAGCACCTTGCACCAGGCTGCCTCCAGGGAGAGCGGGAGCCAGTAGAACAGAGGATCTCGTTAGGCAGGAACGAGTCAAAGCCTGGATATCCTCCACAGCTCTTGACTAGCTGAAATAATACAATCAATATTCCCTGCTGCATCCTGGGTGGCACAATCAGGGTGGTTGCTCAGAATGCCACGAAATAATTTCTAGTGAGAAGGTACAATAAGGTCATCAACCTTGTCCTCTGAGCTACAGGTTAACAAAAGGATTTCTGGGATTACAAAAGAGTTCTTCAGACAGTTCTTCTGACTCTGCTCAGAACTTCGGCCATAGTTTAATTTTTCTTTTTTCGCAGGTCAAAGCCTTACCCTGTGAGCCCCTCCCAGCTGTGCCAGCCACAATGCACTTTCATCAGCAAGAGCACACCTGTATTTCCCGTTCGAGAGAGGAGCAAAAAGGCCCCACTCCAGGCCGGAGCTGTGTGGAGATGCTGCTGGGCTGAAGCTCTGCTGGAGCTGAGGAGCTGATGCTCTGCTGCCACAGCGACCAGGTGACACAACCCGACACACCACCTTTGGGCCCGAGCCCCTCGCACGCCCAGAGCTTGTGCTTACGCTGCCAGGTTTAAGAGTTGATTTATTATGCTGATTATACTTGGAGATGAGATCTTCTATTTTTTCAGGGCTTTTGACAAACTTCACTGACAGAATCAAATTTTGGTTAAGAATTACAGTCAAGGAAATTGCATTAATTAAGCAAAGGAAGTTGAAAGAATAAAAAACATAAAACATAACGAGAACCCAATCTTCATCTGCTGCCTGAACAACTGAATAGGAAAATCCGACACATGGTCAAGGATTCCCAGCCAACAGACCCACGATAATGCTTTTTAACTGTTTCTGGTAATTTCAATTTTGGTTGTAGAGATAAGGAGCGTGGGGAAGTATGAGCAAAGAGGAGAAGGAACCTGTCATCCCCCCAGGACTTCCACAACCCACCAGTACACACTTTGGGCAGTGGTGCACATCAGAACCATCACTGAGAGCACCTGCAACGAACTGCTGCAGGCAGAGGCTGGCTGTGGGAGCAATGGGTTGACACCTCTCTGCCCAGGTGTGCACAGGATTGCATGTAGAATAATCAGGTACAGAGTTAAGCTGAAAGAGGGGAGATTGAGATGAGATCTTGGGAAGAAATACTTTCCTGTGAGGGTGGGGAGGTCCTGGCCCAAGTTGCCCAGGGAAGTCATGGCTGCCCCGTCCCTGGGAGCGGTCAAGGCCAGGTTGGCTTTCAGCACCCTGATCCAGTGGGAGGTGTCCCTGCCCACGGCAGGGGGGTGGAGCTGGATAGGCTTTGAGGTCCTTTCCAATCCAAACTGTGGTTCTGTGAGGAATTATTTCAGAGTTGAGCAATATGAAACAGCAGAACATCACAACACTATTTAAAAATTTGTGAAACACTAAACTGGAACATTGTCGCTCTTCAACAAAATGAGACACCTCCCCAAACGAGATCAATATACTAGGATATGTCTATATAGCATTTTATCTGGGCTCTCTAAAGCCTCTGGCATACCATTCTTCACCTGTTTACCAGCCCAATGTAATTTATTTATGCCCAAACACAAACTAATTAAACAACATGAACAGTTTAACGCTATGTTCACTACACTACTTACCAGCCACAAGAGAAACAAGGATATAATATGGTAAAAATAAAAGCAATTAACTGCAGGAAACCAGAGACTCCTAAAGCAAAGCAAAACAGAGATCCTAAAACTGAGAATATCGCCACCATGAAGCACCCAGCTGATGTTATACTCCAGTTGTTATATATTGCTTAGATAATGGTCAAATAACTACTCAATGAATTTAACTTCCAGCAGTAACAACAATGGCAAAAATAATGCCTGGGGTTTGTAATGGCAAATTACTACTGGGGACTTCAGTTCTAAAAGCTCCTGTCCCTGCAGAGCTCTGCACATACAAAATGCATACAGTCATCTTTCCGTGCTTGGGTTTGTTTGTTTGCTTATTTTCAAAGTAAAGAAATTCTACTGCAGGTGCCTGGGAAATCAAATACCAGCAAAAATGCATAGAATTCTGTCTCCAGCATCTTTGCTTTGTTTGTTTGCAAAAGCCTTGGGGGGAAGAAAAGGGGAACACCGTCAGGCTTTGCACTCACCCCAGTTATTTTCAAAAGTTTAGGTCTCAGTACAGTACGGTGCTTCTGCATTTGTCACCTCATACATTTGTTAAAAACACATTAAATTAAATAGATGCCTGGTCCTAACTGCCCTCTGTACCACACCAAGAATGAACCATGTTTTCTCCCCATGCCACCATTGGTAACACCCAGTGGCTCCAGGTTACCTGAGCTTCCAGTGACTTCAGCTTTTCATTCTGTAACAGCTGCCGAAAAAACAACCACAACGTTTCGCAGAAAGACCCAAGTCAGACAGGCTGATCAAACACCACATACGGCAGTTTGACATTTTTTGCCCAAATGTAACTTTTTCCAAATGGATGGATTCTACCATTTCTAGGCACTGAAATAAAAGCTAATTCTCTTTGTTGGCACTGAACTTCCAGTAACAGTTTCCTCCCCCGCCGTTCGGAGGGAGCAATACAGACTTCGTTGGTCACAGCAACTGAGTTCTAAACGAATAAAGACACAATATTCTTCAGGGACCTGCAATTGAAGCACAACCCAAAGACTCTGGTGAGTACAGGTCCCAGAATCTTGGCCCCAGGGTCTTTTGTACATGACGAAATAGATTTACTCTGAATTACCACCGTGCTACTCACTGCTGAGATGCTGTCTGTTCCCTCACATCTGACGGCTGGAACGAGGTCCAAGACAAGCACAGATGAATTTTTACCTCCAAGGAAGTTTCTCCATTTTAAGCCTGAACACTTTTGTTCGTTCCTGTATCAATACTTTTCCCTATTGATACTTTTTCTGTATCTATATTTTTATCTACATGTCTTTCCCCACAAAACATGAAAGCCTGTGCTGTTTTGCTTTTCATGGTGGTCATAAGTGCTGATGCTGAGATACATTTAGCTTTCCCCTACAGCCTCTTTTGTGCCACAGAAGCATCTTCATAGAGAAAAACACCTGACTGTGAACAGGAGGCAGTGCAAACCTGCTGGGCACCATCATCAGTCTTTTTCCATATTCAAACTCAAGGCATTCCCTCAGAAAATTCAGTTGCAAGTTGCGGGGTTTATGTCCTTCAAACAGAGAGAGCGTTTAGACCTTCTCTTCCAAAGAACAACAAAGATGACTGTCAGCTCTGTGCACTCTGCTACCGCTTGACAAACAGATCCCAGGAGGCAGAAAACATTTTATAGAATATTTTTATGTGTCCCCTTACGGAAGGGTAGTAAGTTCTGCAGCCAACTGGCACCTGGGATTCAAATGTGCCCAGTTCAGCTTAGGAATAATTTTTGCTTCCTCTTACTCACAGTGATGAGTTATTTTAGACAAACCATGGCAAAGATAGCAGAAGACTGAAATGTCAAGCAGTGCAACTCCCTGCCACCTTCAGCTACCGCTCTCTGTACTATTTTCAGAGTCCAAGATGGAAAGGAGCTGTTCTTTTCCAGGAGGCAAGAGCCAGATTCCAGAAGCATAAGCCAAAAAACCTTCTGAGTATGCTTTCCATCTTCAGTTCCAAATGGGAGAACGTCTGTCATCCTGGAAAGCTGTGTCTCCTGATGGCACAAAGCTGAACAACCCAAAACGTAGAGCACTTTCCCCGGGTGCCCTGCTGTGCCATGAAACAGTTTTCACACCTTAATGAACTGAACCGCTAACACCCAGGACAAATGTCCCCCCATGTACGCTGCAATACAGTCTGGGGACACAGACAACAAATACTTCTATCCACTTTTCCACCTCACACTTTCACAGCTCTTTCAAGATCCTTACCTTCAACACTATTCCTGCTGATACCACACTGACAGAAGTAAAGGCCGCATGCCAACTAATGACTACCACAAAGACACCAACACATTTGTACTCAGGTTGCAAAGCCACTGGTTAAAATATGTTTATTATTTAATTATTATTAATGCAATCACACCGCTTCCCTGTTGATGAAATTAACAATACACCTGATTTAATTTACCATGCCAACTGAGTGCAAATGGAAAAAAAAAAAGACAAACCCAAACAAAACTCAAAACAACTGAACAGTTTTACTAATGCTTAAATGCTATGAAAATACACCCTCACTACCAGGCCATGTGTTTGCTCACCAGGTAAGCCAGAGTTCAAATAAGTAAGTGTTTCATAACTGAACCTGTTCTATTAAATGCATGATACTGTCTATGCTGTTAACACTTATTACCAAGATGACAATAGTATTTAACGTCCAATTCCTCTGCAGGCACTTTAATAAGTTCAGAGGAGACAAGTGCACTTGGGAATCCATAACCCTGGAGTGCAGCTCACACTGGATTCCATCTGGCTGGAGAGCAGCTCTATGGAGAAGGATCTGAGAGGTCTTGGTGGACAACAGGCTCAACATGAGTGAAGAGTGTGCTGCAGCAGCAAAGAAAGCCAAGAGTATGCTGGGGTGCATCACGCATCACCAACGGAGACAAAGAAGTCATTATCCCACTCTACTCAGCACTTGTCAACCCACACCTGGAGTGTTGCATCCAGTTTTGGTCCCTGCAATACAGAAAAGACATGGCCAGGCTGGAGAGGGCTCAGAGACAATCACTGCGATGGTCAGAGGGCTGGGAACCTACCACATGAAGTAAGGCTGAGAGCACTGGGTTTGTTCAGCCTCAAGGGAAGAAGGCTTAGGGGAAACCTCATTGCCATGTTCCAGTACATAAAGAGGAGACTCCCTTTTTAGGAGTCCCATGAAAAAGACAAGGGGCAATAGGTATAGGTTGCTCCTGGGGAGATTCCAATTGGATTCCAGAAGAAAACTTTTCTCCATGAGAACAGCGAAACACTGAAAGAACCTACCCAAGGAGGCATTGGATTCATCTACGCTGGACACATTTAAGTTTGACAGGGTGCTAGGCCATCTCATTTAAACCACAGGTCACCTGAAAAGGCTGGATCATCTGATCCTTCAGTTCCCTTCCAACCTGGCATTCTGTGACTCCATGACTGGATCTGACTCTCAGGTGCCAGTTCACCATGCTGCAGTATTGCAGAAGCCAAGCAGACGAAGAGAGCTGCAGCTGAAGGCAGAGCAGACATAAAACCCACAACCCTCCTTACAACAACAGGATCCTGCGCTTAGGAGATAAAGGCACAGACACAATGAGTGGAATTGATCATTGGCTTTTAATAAGAAATCACATAGAGGCACAGCAGGGTTTTCTATAGATCCAAACACAATTATTTTCAATTTGGCTTGGCCTTTTCTTGAGAAGGTGATAAATGAGCAATTTTTTTTCTGTCCTTTATATGGGAAGATTAATTAGATACATCAGAGCTAGAACCAAAGGAATAAAAAGCTTTTTAGGGTCTTTCTGTAGTTATCTCCTTTGCTTTTCTGCTGCATTTCTGTTGTTTTACCACCTCTCACAACAGTAACCCCCCCCAAGTGTATCTATATAAATACACGAATATCACAGAATCACTGAATCAGAAAATCATAGAATGGTTTAGGTTGGAAGGGACCTTAAAGATCATCCACTTCCAACCCCCTTCCATGGACGGGGACACCTCCCACCAGACCAGGCTGTTAAAAGCCCCATTCAACCTGGCCTTGAACACTTCCAGAGATGGGGCAGCCACAACATTCCTGGGCAACCTGTGCCAGTGTCATATGTACATACGTATATATACATATAAGCACAAAGAAAGAGAATGCACCAGAGAGAAGAGAGCAAGTGAGCTGTTTTTACTCATTTCCATTGAAACTCACATAAATCAATATATAGTTCCTTGTTAAACCATGCCTGCAAGAAAACTGCTTCCAGATAAAACAGCAACAGAGGTGTGAATAAAATAATTCACCCACACCAGCAAGGTGTTAGCTTCAAAACACTGGTTTGAATTCAAACCTTAAAGTAAATCTGTTTTAAAACTATACAAAGAACAATTCTGAAATAAGAGAAGGCTCAGCACAGCTTCTGCTCCCTCAGCTTTTTCTTTTTGACCCCATTAGCAGAGCCATTCTACATGAGTTGTACAAGGGTCCTGATGGAAGCCACAGCTGTGGGTGCGCCCGGGTGGGATCCATAACCTTGTCAGTAGAGCGACTGGTGCGTGCTTTGCATTCAAAACCACACAATTTTCCCACAAGGCCATTTGCTCCTCTCACCCAAAGTGCAGAGAGCAGCAACTGTGACAGTGCTGGGTCTGCTGGGGAGCCTGGTTTCCTCCAAAGAGGGGAGAGAGTGGCATGGGCAGGAAGAAGCTTCTCTTGGAAGAACACCAATATAACAGGTCCTTCCTGCCACCGATGATGATGGAAGATAAGACAGGGCCCCACAGTAAACCCCGAGGCATGGAATTAAAGAATCATAGAATGGTTGGGTTGGAAGGGACCATGTAAATGAAGATAACATTACAGATGCTGCTGCATGAGCAGAAAAATCCTGCCTCCAGGTTCCTTTACTCCCATCCCACATGTTCCCCTCACCTTTCTGGGCACAAGGGGCGAGAACCCACAGTTAATGTCTCAGCTCTCCCCACCTACCTGTTTGCTGCATTCAACTTCATGGCATTTCTAGATCTGCAGTGCAACACGTTTGGAGTGTTTGCTCTGCTCACTCTCCAAACATCCCAGGACAGGCACAGAGAAAGGGACACAACTCCCTGAATCCACTGGGAAACTGCCAAACCAGGCAATTCTCATACAGAGAAAATTTCCTAATCAGACTCACTTCCTCCCATTCTACAGATAACTGATGGAAGATGGGTGTAAGAAAAGAGGCTTCCTATCTCAAAACCAAAGGACACTACAATTCCTTTAGGACACGCACAGCTCTCTACAAAAGAAATCACATTATGAGGTGCAAAATGCAACTGAGCCAGATTCAGTGACTGTGCACAATATGGGGTTTTTTTTAAATAAAATAGCACCATTAAGCTTAACCTTCATTAACCTACAACAGGCTCTTTCTTCACTTCTTCATTTATCAAACTGGGCTTCCGGAGACATAGAAAAACCTCTGAAATCCCTCGCAAAAAGAGAAAAATGAGACAAAAGAACACCTCCTGCAAAAACCTGAGTACAAGAAGCAAGAGTAGGAAATTACAGTAATTCCTTAGAGTTCTTCTAGAGATATAATATACAGACTGCTCTGGTCAGACAGAAAGTTGTCATTCCTGAATCCATTTTTACAACTGCAATTGCTAGTGACTCCTCCAGGAGAAACTCGTCCCTCCCTCTGCAAAGCCAATGCAGAATGAAAGGTACGGTCACAGGAGACAAAAGAGGACAATCCCCCATTCATTAACTCTAAATTTTTGTCTTCTATTAGATTTCATTAGCCCCTAAATTACCCTCTGACACCCTACTCAGAGAATTAATGTCTTTCTCCGATTGACTGGTCCTGAGCTGGGAAAGATGGCAATACTGGGCTCTGTCTGCCCTATGAGCCTCAGCAGAGGTCTTCACAGATTCAGTTTCTTCCATGGGAAGGTACCTTGTGCTCTGCAAACGCTGCCTGTAATCCCTCAGCCAGGCATTGAGGGGACCCTAACTCTGCATATGTGCTTGTGACACGTACATGACAACACCACAGGCAAGTTTCTTAGGCCACATTATTTCATCGTATGAATTATCTCGAACCATTCCTAAACCATGGATGCTACCCAACAGTCACCTGCTGGAAATACTAATCTTATTTCTAACTCCATTGACTTAATCATAGATTCATGGAATGATTTGGGTTGGAAGAGACCTCAAAGACCATCCAGTTCCACCCTTCTACCACAGGCAGGGACAGCTCCCACTGGATCAGGGTGCTCCAAGCTTCATCTCACTTTGTTCACAGTGATTTCCTTACTGCTAAATGATCAAAATTCAGACCTGGAGAGTAATTGCCATGGCAAGTCCTTAATTGAAGAGACATTCTCTGCCACATTTTCTATAGAATTTTCAATCAATAAGAGCTTTTCCTTTGTATATGCAGAGATGTTCTTAAGAGAGAGATTGATGATAATTCTTTTTGTTTTAAAAACAGGATGATGCAGCACCAAGGGTTAGGTTCTGAACTCAGGAGGTAAACTTAAAACCTGTGAAATCCAGGAGAAAAAGCACCAAGCACCTTTTCATTTGCTGTCTCTAGAACTTTGTCAGCTAGAGTGCAAGAAAAAACAAATCAGAGAGAGGTGGATTATTATTACATGTTAAACTCCTGTTTTGTTTTGCTCTAATGTGGGAGCAAAATGAAAAGAAACACTGGAAAAGATATAGCCAGACTATGAAACCTGGCCACAACACAATTCTGTTTTCATGTTTTTGTGTAATTAGCTCAGAAACCTACAGAAAATACTCCCTGGCACATACTGTGTGCTACTTACTCTAGAAACATCTGGTGTTTAGCCTATCAATACTAATACAGAAGTGAGAAGCAGCTGAGAGACACAGTGCCTCATTCAAACAGCAGAAAAAAACATGTTTAAGGGTTTTGTTTGGGTTTTTTTTGGGACAGAACAAGTTCTGCTGCATTCAATAAGACAGACAACTACTCTTCGTGCAACCTCTGCATTCCCTGGGTCTTTGTCTAGTGATGATTATCAAGACTATAATTTCCTGTTTGAGCATGTAAACTCCTGACATTATTAGCTCCTGTTTGTAAATAAATACCATGATCTTAATATCTGATTAGAGAATCACGGAAGAGCTGAGCTTGGAAGGAACCTCTGGAGAACAACTTGCCTACACCACCGCCTTAAAGCACAGTTAACCACAGCAGGTTGCTCAGGGCTGGCTGTGTTTTGAGTATCTCCACAAAGGGAGATTTCGGAACCTTCTTGGGCAACCTGTTCCTGTGTCTGATCACCCTTGAAGTTAATAAACAGATAAATAGCTTATAAACAAATTATTTTCTTTCATTTTGTGCCCACTGCCTCTTGCCTGTTCACTGGACAACCTAGAAGAGTGTGGCTTCCTGCTCTTTAGTTCATCTCACCCAGGATTTATACATGCCAACAAGATTCCCCTGAGCCTTCTCTGCTCCAGGCTGAGCAGCCCCAGCTCTCTCAGCCTCTGATAGAAGAGATGCTCCAGTTTCTTCATCACCTCCATGGCCCTTCAGCGGACTCTCATGATCGTCTTGTCCTGGTTAGTCCAGTCCTGGATGCAGTACTCCAGATGTGTCTCCCCGGTGTTGAGTAGAGGAGAAGGATCACTTCCTTGACCTGCTGCCAACACTCCTCCCAGTGCAGCCCAGGATACTACTGGCCTTCTTTGCAGCAAGGGCTCACTGCTGGCTCACGTTCAATTTGGTGTCCACCATGACCCCCAGGTCCTCTCTGCCAAGCTGCTTTCCAGCCAGCTGTCCCCAACACGTGCTGGTGTCTGGGGTTGTTCTGCCTGGGTGCGGGACCTTGCAATTCCCTTTGCTCAACTTCATGGGATTCCTGCTGGCCTGTTTCTCCAGCCTGTCAAGGTCCCTCTGGATGGCAGCACACCCATCTAGTCTGTCAGCCACTCCTTCCAGCTTTGTGTCACCTGCAAACTTGCTGAAGGTGCACTGTGCCCCATCACTCAGGTCATTAATGAAGGGGCCAAGCAATATTGGTGAAAATATCAAGCTCTGAGGTACAACACTAATGACTGGCCTCCAACTGGACATCCTGCTGCTGACCACAACCCTTTGAACCTAGCAATTGAGTCAGAGTTCAGTCCACTGTCCACTTACTCTTTCTGCACTTCATCAGCTTGTCTAGAAGGATGCCATGGGTGTCCATGCTTGCTGTACTTGAGATAAACAACATCCTCAGCTCTCCCCTCATCCACCAAGGCAGTCATCTCATCACAGAAGGCTACCAGGTGGGTTATGCGTGACTTATCCTTCATAAAACCAAGCTGATTACTCCCAATCACCTTCTTCATTATGAGCTGATCTTCATTTCTGCTTATCAAACAGTTAATGTGCTGTCTCCAGTCAGAGGTTATACTCCTGTGATTCTGATTTGTCTCTCTAAGGACATTCTAGTTGGCAAAAGTGGGAAAAGTTGATCCAAATAAATAGAAACTGTGAATGTAAAGTCAGTTCAACCCTTGTGTGTTTTAATTGCATGTGGGACATCGAGTTAACAGAGTCAAGGCATCACTTACTCACTCAGGGATGTGCAACAGAACTGCTAAGATCAGTCTGAAAGGAGAGCGAATGGAAGTGTCTGCACGCAAAAGCACCAGAAGAAACGATGCAGAGAATGGCTTACAAGAACAGCACGTATTGATAAGCAAGGACTTGAGTAACAGCAGCCAAACAATGACAAATGTCTTGCTTCATCTAGACCAGGAGGCCAGCCCTCTGTTGAGGCCATACGATAGATGCCCAGCTGCAGCAAAGCTACAGCACATCTGCTCTGCCAACAGGAGAGCAGGCTGGAGCCCCAGACCCAACCACAGTGAGGACACAGACACAAAGGGCAGCAATGACAGGCTGAAGTCAGCAAGCTTCTGAGGAAAGACCACACCATGAGAACTGCTCGACTCCTAAAGCGTACAGCTTTGTCTAAAAGCCAGTTTATTGTCATCAACCAAGAGGAACTCAAGAGACATAGTGAGGACTTCATAGCCCTGTCTGTCATCACACACAAGTGGTCCTAGCCAGACAGAAGCCTTGGTGTTGGTGAGCACGTGGCTATCTCCATGACTGATATCTATGACAGGAAGAGTCAAGTGAGGGAAAATGCAAGGTCTTGCACTGACCTTCCTCACATTAAGTTCCTGAAGTTTTTCACGTTGTCACTGTTTTAAACACCTCTCCTGTGTTCAGAACCTTCCCTATTTAGATTAACTGACCGTGCCATTAGTCCTCAGAACAACCTTAACTAAAAGGCTCTCTGTCACATCACTCCTCTCCATGGGCTGAGTTGTTCCTAGTTTAACTACCAAAAGACTGTTCAGGACACAGGTCAGGTTCCCTCCTGTCTCATACCCAAGTGAGGAATGAGCCGCACGCAGTGAGTTAGCCCAAACAAACTCCTAACTATGCTCCTTATAAAGTGTTACTAATGTAGTAGAGGCTAAGGTCAATCTTCTACTTTTTCCCACTGCAATAACCCCAGGTCTCAACCCTGAAAAGTTCTTGCTAATCCCAGCGTATTTCCGCCACACACAGGAGCCTGCCTTGGCTCCACGACTCCTGTACTTCTCTCTGCTTTTCTCTTAAACGCTGGAATCCAGAACATGTGAAGCCCTGCACAGGTAGGATTCACTGTCAAACCCTTTGGCCACCTTCTCATTCACACAGACCAACAGTTCAGAAGTTTGTTCTCTGCTTTTAAGAGGCTCCACATGCTGAATCCGTACAGGGCACCACACACTCACCATCTGCCTCAAACACACTGCAAAGCACCTTCCCAACACAGCACATCAGATACGCAAACACCCAACACAAGTCCAAAAAGGAATGAAAGATATCATTGCTGGCACACAATGCACTGCACAAGAAAATGAGAAAGGTCCAAGAAAATGGACAAATACCTCTTCCAGAAAGTACCACAAGGAATTCTATTTTAATCTCCTATCAGAAAAACACACACTGAGGCACAACATAAAGATAATTTTACTGTATTCCCTAAGTCCTTACTCATTTTCAAGAACAGAGGGAAGGACTAAATACTAAACATTGAACTGCAGTCTTTTCCCCCCAGATACTCTCTTTGAGTAGCAGAGCTCAAATCTCAAGTCCAATTTTAACAGAACCTTTGCACAGATGATCTTTTTCCTGATTGGAATAAACATAAGTATGGAAAGCCCCACTCCTTCACAAGATCACTCTTTTAAGCAGTATGGAATAAACTCTTGCTTAACAAACTATGCAATTTAGCAGCATAAAAGGAAATGAATGAATACATTGAGAGATACAAAAAAGGCAAGCTGTTAGAGGAGTATTCTTTCTGGTAGAACGTTCTTGGCCCATTACTGGGCCTCACCAAACACACATTTCCCATCAGTGCTCCCACTCCAAAAAATAACAAAGCGCTTTTTTTTCCCAAGGTCAAATGTTAAGCCCATCCATAGCTACACGTATTCCAGAAATCCCAGAAAAAAACAGCAGACCTTTCCAATGACAGCTTTCTGAACTCCTGCAGCCATTTGTGACAGAAGATTTCCACCCTCAAAAGCTGACAGTCGGGCTCCTCTCATTTGCTGTCATTCATTAGAAGCCCAATACCTGTGCTCCAGAGGTTCAAAGGATATTGTAGAACATAAAAGATATTCTGTCTTGGTGAGCTTGTCATACAAATAAGAGTTTCTACTCCAATAGAATTGTATTATATGGCAATGCTCAGCAAATCAATACCTTCTGGGCAAAACAAATAATATCTTGCCTCTGGTTGCAAGATTATCATACATTTGATTAACTGTTTATAAATCAATTAATGAATTTGTGAGTTCTGATAATTCCATTTTTTGATAGTGCATCAGTGTTTTAACTATTAGCTTCTACCGAAGCTGACAAAGATGGAAAAGCTCAGAGCTTTACTTTCTTTAAATATAAGAAGCACACATGAGCATGTGCATGTATAAATATATACACATATATAAAAAGTAATAAACTTGTAATTTCATTGCCTCACTTTCCACACACTACTGCCATTCTTAACATCGTACCTTACTTCTGCTGTAAAATCCCTGGGTGAATGAGAAGAAATGAAGACCATCCTTACCTTAATGTTGCAAGCTTGCTCCATCAGTCTCCTGGCGTTCTCTTCAGCTCTGTACCTCTTGGGCAACTGAACCCTGAAGAATTTTAATGCACCTTCAAAATCAGCTTGTAGAAGGTCCTCTTTTGAGGTCTGCAATTAAACACAGGGGACTACTGTCAACACAAAGAATATGGTGTCATGCTCTTTTACTGGATTTGTCATTTACTGAAAGTATTCCAAATCACTAATATTCACAATAGTTCCAAACACCTGCCTTGAAATCAGCTCTCTAACCTGTACCTCATAAAGCAAAAGAAAGGCTAAGGCATATCCAAGGAATCCCAGGCAGGGCAGCACAAGCACAGAACTGTAACACATTAATGCATTTTATCCTTCCATACCTGCAGGGTAAGGAAGCAATTCTGGCTCAGCCTGTCAAGATGTCAGTCAGTGAGGAGAAAAACAAACCCTAAGTGACTGTATAGTGTTTTCTAGAGAGCCTGTGCACTAGACCATTGCTGATTCTCGTAACGCTGCCCTAAAAAGACAATGTATGTATAGATCTATATGGCTGCAGACATGAACAGCAGAGCGGGGATGCATGAGACTCATAAGAGGCATCAGCAAGTCAATGTGCAGAAGTCTGTGACACAATTTCTCAAAGCACACTGTACCAGAAACTGTTTTGCATGCTTATTTCTACATCTCTCATACTGCTGTATCTCTCAGCATGGTATCAAGCCTAACAGGTCAGAAAATGTTAAACAGTCAATGTTAATCCAGCTCTGCTACTGCCAGAGTGATGTGACTCATAGGGACAAATGTATTCATCTCCGGATTTACCGAGAGATGGAGCAGAACGGCAATACCGAGCCCTGGGACACTTCCTTTAGAGGGTTCACCGTAACTGTGTGTGCAGACACAACATTCAGAACTTCAGCTCAAAAATGTGAATTTTAATATCTTTAACCCAGAAAGAGAGAATAAAAATGTGCCAAGGTACAGATCAGCACCAGGGAAGCCGGTGCTGTGAATCGTAGTATGATTACTACATATACCTCAGGAGCCACACGGGTACCTTTGGTTAACGTTCATTGCTGTACTAATTGCTTAAGTACCACTGCCAACACCTTCACAAGTATATCCTCTGCTTTCTCATGAGTTACAGTATCACAGTATCACAGTATCACAAGGTTGGAAAGGACCTCTGAGATCATCAAGTCCAACCTATAACCCAACACTAACACCAACACTAACACCAACCATCATCTAAACCATGGCACTCAGTGCCTCATCCAATCTCCCCTTAAACACCTCCAGGGTCGGCGACTCCACCACCTCTCTGGGCAGCGCATTCCAATGGCCAATCAGCCTTTCAGTGAAGAACTTCTTCCTCACATCAAGTCTAAACTTTCCCTGACGAAGCTTGAGTCCACGCCCTCTAGTTCTGTCACTGTTACACCCTTTGTCATTTTTTGCCTTGTTATACACAGTAGGTATACTGCATACACAGAGCTTCAAAGTTTGATTCTTAACTATATTCTCATCCTCTCAAAATCCTTTGCTGTCCCTGATTTCAGAAAACGTCTTCCCAGAAAATGCACTTCAGTCAAACACAACAGATTTGGGTCTACACAGAGAGAACCGGGAGAAACTGTGCAGCCTTTGACAGGCTAAGAGGTAAGGCTCGATAAGGATCTATTTCTCTTGGCTGTTAAATATGTTTGAAATAGATAAAAAAACCCCACTACAATGCAGACACAATTTTACTTTTATTTACAAATACTCCCTGCACATCCTACAAACTATTAAAGCATCACTAGTTCATATACGTGAAAATAATGATGTCTACGATGTAAAAGCTCTTCTTATAAGTACAAATATATTGTTTCCCAAAGCAAACTGCACTTGGGTATGGTACTGCAGATACTGGAACAACTACAACAGTCAGATACTAACAACAGTCAAACCTCAGCATATTTCACATTTCTACTGAAATTGCTATGCACCCTACCCAGAGGGTCTATCAAACCCAGTCATTTACCCAAACTTCATTTTGTGGGGAGAAGGGAAAGGGTTTTGGAAGGGATTTTACATTACGCACCAAACTTGGAACAGCACCAGAAGGGAAAGGGCTATTTCCATGGCTAGCCAGTATCTCTGATGGTGGAGAGCATGAGCTGGCAGCAGAGGCGTGCCATCCCAACTGTGTTCATCATCACTGCTGTGTTCACTCTGGGCATACTGGTATCTCCTTTGACACCCTCAATCTAGAGTCTACAAGGTCTAACCTGTGCATGTTTACCCATCAACCTGTGTATTTCTGGCAAACATTATACACCTTAATGGGCACTGCTGTAGTGGGTTTTGCTACATTAATCAAAAAGAAAGCACAAGAAAACTCCAAATACAACTCAAGTAGCTTCAGCGTATCAGTTTCGTCAGGACTGCACCATTTTTAATGCAGACAACTTTCTGTCCCCAAACTCCTCAGAATTCTCTCAAGAACTATCGGATCCTCCCTTTGTTCACAGCCATGGGGGCTGCTGGGTCATCACCACAGGGACACAACATGCCTTCAGGATGCCGATGAGAAATGCCCAGCCTAACAAACTCTCATATCTGAATCTGTGCACGAAACATTTGGCAGGAAAATCGTTTGGTGGAAGCTCAATCAGACAAGACCGCTGTAGAGCTTGACAGAAAGGTGGTGCAGCTGGGTATCTAATGAACCAGACCCGCTCATGAAGGTGGCTATGGCCACTGCATCCCTTTCCTCTTCCTAACGTTGTTTTTCTCCTGAACGAGCTTTACTGAGGTTCTATAAGTTTCTTGTTCTATAAGGTTCTTCTACTCAGGTTTTTGTGCCACACTTGAGACCAGGCCACCCGCTCATATCCACGCCAGACCGTATTTAAGATTACTTGGAAGTTGCAGAGCATGGCAGGAGCAGCCCACGACACGGCCATATACAGCATCACTGCCAAAACCTTTCCTGGCAACCAAGCCCTTTCTGGGCAGAGTTCAGCTGGGAAATGCCCAAGGAAAAGCACTCAGTGGGTTGATCACCAGCTTACTTGAGAGTGGCTTCTCTACTTGTCTCTCAGTGATGCCGACAGCTGTGCTCACTACACAGTTCAAATGAATTTCCCTGTTACAATGTCAGTTTGGCTTCTCTGGAAGCAAACCCCAAACACATTCCTCGATTTTATTAGGAGTTGAGCTATCTTAGTTTTAGCCAAGTGTTCTTCCTAGAGGTCCTGGTTAGACATTTTTATTTTAATTTTGTATTTAATTTATTTTTCTTAAATTACCATTGAGCATTTGGGGAAAATCAGAGAGAAAAAAACCCTAAAAAACATTAATGATTAACAGCTGAAAAACCCTGCCAAACTTCAGAAAAGCATGCACTGACCTGTTATGTTCCTAGCACTTCATTCAAAAATAAATACAACAAAAGACAGAGGCAAAAGTGTCAGAAAAGCAGCAATTTCATGTCGGATTAAAGTCCAATTTAATTTTTCTTATAATAACATGGTAACAGCCTCCAAAAAAATGACTCTCATAGAATTGTAACTATTGAGAATTTTGAGGTCTCAACCCTGAAAAATGTTTAGTCAATGAAAATCCCATAAGAATAATGGTGAGTCATTGAAAGAAGAACTTCTGTGATAGTTTGCTGAGCTAAGATTATGGTTATGAAAAATTAGAAACCATCATATTGTATAATTGGATAAAACGAGTGGTAGCGCCTACACTGCTCAGCTCTTTCTACTTTGTTGAATATTTTAATTTCATTGAAATGATCTGTTGATGAAAAAATTAGATTCTCTTAAAGCCACAAGAAATCAGTCACATTTTGAGAGCAACATTGACCAAGTTGCGTATTTTGTATATTTTCTGCAAACTAACATCTTCAGGTGCTGATTAACACCAGGAGGCAACATAAAACCAGTGTGTGTGTGTACAGATATATATGGTATAACAAAAATAAAAATAGCAGTGTTGGCGGCCTAAGATTGACACTTCTTGACATTCTGTGATTTTAATCAATAAATCATAAAGACACTTCAGGAACCTTTTGACAGGCTGAGATTTGTAAATCCCTCCGCTTGTGGAACTCACGAACAACTTATTTCACTCAACCATCTCTAAAGTTTAATGGAACAATAACTGCAGTTTGGCAGGTGCGTTGCACGTTTGCACACTCCAAGACTTCAGGGAATTTCTTTTTAATCTAGATGTAGTTTTCAAATAATCACATTTTTGGTTAGAAATATTTTAAAACCTGTCAAAAGATGAAACTTACAGAGAATTATGACCAAAAGCCTCCACTTGCCTTTTAGGGTTTGACTAAATGTGGCCTCAAATGTCCTTCCATTGAAGTATTTCAACATATTCCTAAAATTATCTTATATGGATTAAATGAAGCCAAGGGAAAGCCCTTTCCCACAAGAACTAGCAAAGCCTTTATATCTAAGGGTAAAATTCTGGAAAACCACAAAAGTACAAAAAACAGGAATGGAATGTGAGAGACTTCAATGATGTCAATTATGATTATTTTTTTAAAAGTAAATACTGTTACTACTTCTTTCCCCAAAATATTTAGTAAAATGTGATTAAGACAAAGGGCAAAGCCTTGGCTTTTTTCTTTAATTTAACATCTCTGTCTCCAGTTATTAATTCTGAAGTCTCATTTATTACTGACTACATCAACTAGAACTCCTATTCCCACCTGGGAACTAACACAGCAGAAGAAATTTTGGATCAACCACACTGTACTTCCCAAGTTTAATTATTCCTCCTTCATACAAACAGATCAAAATTACTATTTCCACAGAATTCTATGTATATAGTATACATATATATTCTGAACTTCTATAGAACGTCACAAACTGCCTGTTCCACACTACAATACACAAGTGTCGGGAACAAGGCTGAGATAAAGGCTGGAAAGAACCCACTCACACCGTACTCAGTTCAGCCTGGAGAAGAGAAGGCTCTGGGGAGTCCTCATAGTGGCTTCCTAGTACTGAAAGGGGCTCCAGGAAAGCTGGGGAGGGGCTCTTTACAACGGCCTGGAGTGATAGGATGAGGGGGAATGGCTTTAAACTGGAAGGGGGAAAGATTTAGAAATGTTTTCCTGTGAGGGTGGTGAAGCACTGGCACAGGTCGCCCAGGGAGGCTGTGGCTGCCCCATCCCTGGAGGTGTTCAAGGCCAGGTTGGAATGGCGCTTTGAGCACCCTGATCCAGTGGCAGGTGTCCCTGCCCATGGAAAGGGGGCTGGAACTTGGATGGGCTTTAAGGTCCCTTCCAACTCAAACCATTCCATGACTCTATTCTACGATACTCTGCGATTTAATCTGCAACTGGTAAATTCAAAATGTTTACAAGGATCCTCACACTAATTTCCCAGAACATAACACTGAATTGGTAACGCACACAGATGTGGGGTTTAGCTCTTGGAAGAAGGTATGCAATGCAAACCCAAGGTGTGTGAGCCAGACCGCAGTGCTGCAAGACCAGGCGCCGCGCTGCCCTTCGGTGTAAGCCACAGCCCTCTTGGCAGCTCGGCGACTCCAGGGGATGACGCTGCCCTCCCGTGCTGCCGAGGAGCACAGTGGTGGATCTTGGGATCCAGGCCTGGGAAGTCTGCTGGGTAAAGCCACGCTGCTGCAGTTACGCTGGCAGAAACCGCTCACACAGCACATCACACTCCTTTCACAGGCATTGCTTATGTCCATTCCCTTATGGTTTCTTTATATTTATGAAAAAAATATAACCTGCACTCGCTGTAAAACACTGGTTGATACAAAAGTATTATGGGGAAATGAAAAAAACTTTTGTTTTGTGCACAATGAGTTGGCATCCATGAACACAGCAGCACCCCTCTGCTGTAGATTTCATCACTGTATTATACACAGCTCCAGACTTACAAACGTAATGTTAATCCCATGATGGGTGTGGGTAAGCACCAACTCTACTCTTACAGCTCCATCCGCCCACAGTCACCCCAAAAGGGATGAATCCACACAAATCAGTGCTGTTGCACTCGCCCATCATCGCAGTGAGCTGATGCAGTGAGCAGGTGCTCAGAATTGCTGTAAGGCTGGCGTTAAGGCTGGGGATTGTAATGCTCACATAACACCACAATGGCAGATATTCTGCCTGACCGAGGCACCTATTCCCAACACCACAGCAGAGGGAGAAGCTCACGCACATAAAAAATAATCTAGTTCTTAGTTTTATGAAACATCAAGCTTTTGAAGTATTTTCAGTTCTGATTAAAGTAAAAATTCTTGGTCCTCAGAGATCTCTGATTTTCAAAGAACTATCAGAATCAGTGCCTCTCCTCCTCTTTGGCAGAGGTACATATCACAAGGGATGCGTGTCCAAAGAGGTATATTTAGCTAATAAAATCTGATAGGAAATCACACTGCCTCCACAATTCAAGACTCTCCAGTAACACAAGCATTATTTGTAACGTTTTGCCTTCCCCCCACTTTTTTTCTTTTCTTAATAAACATTATCATTCAGAAAACTGAAGCTGCCTGGGTGATGAAGGATGCTAAATTTCCCGGTGTTCTCCATCTGGAGGGCCAGATACAAAGCCCGATTAAGCCAAGTGAAAAAAAGCTTAATGGGTTTGTCTGTGCTTTCCTTAAAGCTCATCACAAACAAATTTGGAATGATTCGGCAGTGCTTGCCCAAGAGACCATCAGCACTGAAGCAGCAGGATGGGCTGTTCCAGCAATCTGCACCAACACTTACACACACCGGATTCAACCATGTGTTCTTAGTCCCCACGACAAGCACTACACCCAGTTCCACAAGTCACTGTAGGTATTCCAATTCACAGCCATTAGAGATGTTCTGAGTTTTTATCCAATGTCTCACAGCACAGGGACACACTCGTCCAACCTGGCTTTTTTCACACTGAATATCTTGCAACATGCAGACCACGCTGGTTTGTGCGAGTGCACTGCAGAACATGGATACAGGTCTCGGCAGCACAAGAAAATGGTAGGCAGGTCACTGCACAACCACAACACAGGGCTGCACAAGAGGATGGAAATAAAGGAAAGGCACCATCCCACGAGAAAACGGGATGGGATCAGTAAAGTCTTCACACGCATCACATCACAATGACATTCCGGTGCGCGAGGCCACCGATGAGGCAAGGCTCCAAGCTGCACCAGGGTTAGTAACCATACCCCAGAACCAAGGCAGCCAGGATTGGGTGCTAACTTTGAGATTCGCCACTGCTTTGTGGCTTTGAGGCTGCTTTGTACAGCACCAGAAACGGTAAAGACATACTTCTCTGTACCATAACATGCCGTGCCAGTTTCAAGCCATTTCACATCCAGACATCATTTGCTATGAGGGATAAAAATATCTTTAACAATTTCCCAGACAATTTTACAATGTATTTTAAACTTTTTTACAGTGTCAACTCCCTTTTCAAAATCAAACACAGAAACAGCAGGAAACCAAAACACATTATCATAGCTTCAGCTTTTATGAATGCTTAAAACTAATCTTTGGTGTCACAAGTGTAAAATCTGAAATGCTGAGCGTTAATGCAGAAGTATATGGGGCATGCTGTTTATCTGGAATCATTACAGGATGGAGAACAAAAGCATCTGAGGCTTTAGGAAAGCTGTTTTTTACACTGCAGCCCTGTTTGTGAGTCCTTCAAGCCAGTTAAGGAGTGGCATTAATCCCCATTAGCGGGACCAGCATCCAGCCCTCCCGAGTTAACATGAAAAGAAAGACTCAGTGCTTAGGAGGCGGATCATGATAAGGCAAGAGGAAAAAATAAGAGACCTCTCACGCCTCCGTTCAGTGTTCCCCAAGGGAAAGCAAGTTTGGGAGGGAAGATGGCACATCTGCAATGAATTAATTTCAAGAAAACGTGATCTCACCGCAAGCAGCCGAGGCACAAACAGGCGATGCCCCATTCCCAGAAGCTCCAGCACCCGACATGCATACTCATTCACCAGCTTGCTTCTCTCATCATGCATGTCCTGCGACTTTTTGACTGGTGGTGTGAGCTTGGCAGCTGGGGTTTTGCAAGGCACCCCTTCTTCCATGAGCAGTAAGTAGTAAGGATCCAGAGTGAGAAGAAAAGGCTTTGCACCACAATTTCAAAAAGTGCAAGCTGAGGAGAGCCAGCCTCCCTCTGATCCTTGCGATGGGCTGGGCTGGCCACCTACAGCAACCCTCGTCGGTCTCTCAGAAGGAGAAAAGCATCTTTGCTAAGAATCAAGGAAAAATATGATCCACTGTGCTGGCTCAGCCAGAGTCCAAAGCAGATTTGAAAAACAAACCAGAGAAAACATGGATCTAAAAAGGTACCTAAAAGGCAGGAAAATGGCAGAAAAGGAGTGCAGGAAAGCTCTGATGGGAGAAAAGCACTGGAGAGCCGTGAGGGCTCAGTGGCTGGGGCTGCGTGTGGCAGCAGACAGCAGCAGCAAGCCCAGCAATAAAGCCAGGGCAGTTCTGAAGCTGCAAAGAGAAAAGGATGAGCTCATTGCAATCTCTGATTCGTGACCAGCGTGGCGGCTGCCGCTGCTGCCTCTTGCTGCACATCAGTAATGAAGGGGTAGGCAAGGAGGAGGCTGGGAGGAGGCAGGCGGGGTGAATGGGCGTGTAAAGAGCCTCTCTGGGGAGAATGCCGTAATAAGAAGCCAATCGTGAGCGGCTGGACAGCTGAGCTCCCCTCCCCATCTACCTTACATCAACTCAGCCGTGATGGGGCTTGCTGTTGAACTGAGACTCATGCTACATGAGCTGCACGCTCCAGCATTCCATGATCAGGGAGAAACTAGCCTGCCAGCTGACAGAATGACTTGTATTCCATCTGCTTCTGAATAATGCAACGCAGAGCCAGGCAGGCAGGGCAGGAGACCCTCGTCTTCCTGGTGATGAATGGAAGAGGGGCAAGGCCACCATGATGGACCGCTGGTAGGGAGCTGAGAAGGCACAGCCCATCTTTGCATGGCTTGTGCAGGTTTACATTCAATAATTTAAAAAACGGTAATTTCCAGTGCTATGTTCTCAGGAGGCATTTCTAAATCAGGAGAAGACGGGCAGGGCGGGAATGATGTCAGCACAGGCATCTGAATTGGTTCTCATTTGTAAGGAAAATGCTATGATGTCATACCTTACATCACCTCGCTCCTCGGCAGGCCAGGTGCCTCTGCCATCTGGGCACAGGCAGCCGAGCAGGTATTACTTCATTTCATAGGTCTGGGGTTTAGACAGCATGTTTTTACAATTGAATTGCCTAATTATAAAACAAGGATATGTAACAGAACAAGGCACATTTCTGATTGGAGCAGACAGTAACATTCCATACACAGCTAACACACAGAAAGGGGGGAATTTAAAATATTGCGAGGAGCTCTACAGATTGAAAACATGTCACTTGCCACCACTGTTGCAAATGCATATTTAAGGTGTAAACACCACTTGTCTAACATGTCAAGAAAAAAATATTAAAAATATTTAATTGGGGCTGTTCGTTCTGGAGAAGAGGAGGCTGAGGGGAGACCTCATCGCTCTCTGCAGCTCCCTGAAAGGAGGCTGTGGTAAGGTGGGTGCTGGTCTCTTCTCCACAGTAACAAAGGCTAGGACAAGAGAAAATGACTTCAAGTTGCACCAGGGGAGGTTTATATTGGATACTGGGAACAATTCCTTCATGGAAAGGGTTGTCAAGCACTGACAGAGGCTGTCCAGGGAAAGGGTGGAGTCCCTGTCCCTGGAGGGATGTAAAGGATGTGTAGATGTGGTGCTTCGGGACATGCTTTAGTGGTAGAGTTGGCACTGTGAAGTTTCCTGTTGGACTCCATGATCTTAAAGGTCTTTTCCAGCCTTAACAAATCTGGGATTTTCTGTTTTAGTTAAAATACTAATGCCAAGTAAGAATCCCTAGCATGGGGTTGTTGAACGTTCATGATTAGTTAAAATATGAAAATAATTTTAATTTACCATGAATAAGCCTACATAAGTACTACAAAAAGCAGAGAAAATTAGAAGAACAAATGAGTTGCAGTCACCACCTATAGGGACTCCTTTTAAATACAAGTAAGTTGCCTTGGATGAGAAATTTTTTTTAAAGGACACCCAAACCATCAACTATAAATGTGATATTCTACAAGCATTAGGTTCTATCTCTTACACACCAATGAACCCATTGCTCAAAACATTAAAAAAGAAGAAATAAAAGCATTATAGTGTGCGTGTGTTGGGAAGTGAGTTATAGAAGTGCCCAGAAGAAGAGGGGTGAATGGGCAGTCACTGGGGACAAAACGGGCAAGAGGGCAAAGAACTTAGAGCACCACCCATGTAAGAAGCCTTAAATTATTTCTTTCATAAATCAGATTTTAATAAGCTAATAGCCAGCTCATCCTTATAGAAATTAAGGTTTTGTTCACTTTGGGTAAGGTCTAGGCTTATGAAAATAGAATGAAGTGATTATTAAACAAAGTATTTAATTCTAGAAAGTTCTAATAGGATCCTCTAGTCAGAGGTTAAAACCAGCTGAATTCAGGTTAGAAATAAGGTGCAGACGTTTAGGAATGAGGAAAATTAACTACAGGATTAGCTTCCCAAGAGATGTGGTTTATGACCATCATTACGATTTTTACGTCAGGCCTGGATTTCTCTTTTAAAAAGAGGTCTCTAAAATCCAAACAATTGCAAGGCTTCAGGAAAAAAATCCTTAAAATGAATCAAAAAAAAAGCTGAACTCCAATCCTATGTGTTTTTCAGGAACTCCTTTCACACAACACAACAGCGAAATGTCATTCAGATCTGCAGTTTGAGACTTTTTACACTTCTTACCATTCTTAAGTACTTCTACATCCCCACTGAACACTACATCTTATTTTTTTCCATGTCTGACCAGGAATTGTCATTTTTTGTTAACTGCAGATTATTGCCCTGCATTCTGAAGAGAACGGCCTGACCAAAGTCACCTTAAAAACCAAAACTGGCCCAAAAGGCAATATGTTGCACAATAAACAGAATGTCTTAGGGGAAACACATATTACTCGCACTTTGACTTCCACGTCGCAGACTGTCTGGTCTTTAAGTACAGTTAAATCCTGTTTTCTGGCCTTCCTATCCATGAAATGTCTGTTGGCTCCCAGGGCACTGACGCCGTTGAGATCTGCTCAGACATTCACAGCTGAGGTCCACTGAACTCAGAACTGGCTAATGGCAAAGCATTCTCTACGCAAATAAAACCAGAATGTGACTTGAAATTATCTGTATTTTCTGAATTCTGTAGCAAGATAACAAGGTTCTTGCTGGAGAGTCCTTTACAAATCTCCTGATCCAGTGGGAGGTGTCCCCACCCACGGCAGGGGGTTGGGACTGGAAGGGCTTTAAGGCCCCTTCCAGCCCAAACCATTCTGATTCCATGAAAATACACCAAATTAGAAGAACATATGGAACACAGTAGAATATAAATACATATTTATGTATTTACATACACACATATTTAATAAAAACTTAGAAAATATTTGGGGAAGGCTTATGAAATTCCAAGAAAAAGAAAAGATGGGTTTCTATTAATCATTTTATGATGGTGCAAGTGGGAGCTTTGGGCTTCTTGCATTGTGTTTTATCCAGAAAAAAAGTAAGTACTATCATGATTATTGCAGGTTCTATCTTTAATATTTGACCAAGAGTGCACAAAGCCTGAACACAAATGCATTGGTAATAGGTGTTCGACAGGTTCAGTTCCCAGGTAACAGTGTTTGCACTTGCACGCTGAACAAGGCATGACAACTTGCTGCAAAAATTGGCCACCTGCCCACCTTGCATAATCTTAAAATCTCGACTCTGTAGGAGCATCTCAGATTTCTTTCTCCCTCTCTGCTTCCTCCGCCTGCCCTGTGTGAGCAGCCCAGCCTCCTGTGCCCTCTCTCTGTCCCTCTCGCCTGCAAAGACTGTTTGCCTTGCCTTTTATCCTGCACTCTGTGTTGACAAGGATATCAACGTTTTTACGACACCAGGGCACTGTCCTGGAAGGTCAGTACTGAGATAAACAAAGCATTTTCATAATTGCTATAGGAACTACTAATTGGTCGATGCCAGTGGGTGACAGCATCTCTATTTGCTACGTCAACTGTTAAAAAAAGAATGATTGCCTTTAACATTTTAGTGGCAAAGATTATTGACTTTGAAAAGCTAAATAGAACGGAAAACAAGAAGAACAAAAGAAGAAAGATTAATTTCAAGTTAATTCCTATAAAAGTATAAGACAAATTTTGCACCAGAACTCTGAAAATCCATATGAATTATAGCACGCCCACAATAAGAGCTTCACCTCTCACCTTATTGGAAATTCCTTTGCCCTTTTTGTTCTTCAGGTCTAACCAAAACTGTGTAACCTGGGTTTAGTGAACGTTTACCATTATTAGAGAGAACACAAACCAATTAATGCTCATAGTAGATTCCTGGTTGGCTTGTTCTCAAACGGCTTGGAAATGAGGGTGAATCGGGAAGTGGCAGTGTTTGTCAATGCCACTAAATTATTCAGGAGTTTAAAGACAGGGTCTTATAGTAAAGAATTGCAAAGGACCGTAAGAGACTGACCGGGCACTGGTACAGTAAATGGAAGTCAATGTAGGTAAATGTAATAGATGCATACAGGGAACAGTATCAATTTTACATATAAATGATAGATTCTGAGCTGACAATTGCTACTCAGGAATAAATCTTGGAGTCATTGTGGACAGTTCTATGAAAATATCAGCTTAGCGGATTGCAGAGGTTAACAAAGTAAATCAAGTAGTAGAAACTGATGGAAAAGAATAGAGATCTAAACAGAGAATGCCATTATTCTACAGTATAACTCCATGCTGTATTTGGATCTTTGATATTATGCATTATGGTGGTCATCCCATCTCAAAAAGGAGATAACGGAGACAGACAAGTATACAGAGAGGGGCTAAGGCTCATCCAAGGCTTCCAAATGAGGAGAGAAAAAATAGTCTAAGTTTATTCAGCCTGCAAGACAGGCAGCTGATGATGGATATGGCAAACCTAGAAACTCACAACTGACGTGGAGAAGTCAAGAGGTACGAGCTGTCCAAAATGCCTTCCAACACAGGAACCAGGAACCTCACATGAAACTCACAGGTGACAGGTTCAAAGCCAACAAAACGAGACACATCTTCATACAATCTCTAATTACACTGAGAAAATCTCTGCGGCTACTGGTTTATACGTGTTCAAAAAGTTACTGGACGTGCCTGTGGAATAACAATCCATACAGAGTTATTAAATGAGACTTCTTTCTTAGGGCACCCTCAAGACACAAACTGGTGAAGAAAAAAGGACTATTATTGCCCTGTTCTTACAGTCTTTCCTGTGTATCTGCTGCTGGCAACAAGATATTGGGGTAGATAAGCCTACAAGTCTGGCCTGGAATGACTATTCTTGTGTTTTTATTTATTTCAAGTACATACTTAATAGCAAAAATTCCCACAGAATCACAAGATTTGCTAGGTACAAGTCATATACAAATAAACAAACAAACTAATAAATAAATATATCAGAGCAATATGTATTCCTGAAAACACCATCTCCAGTTTCCCGTATCCAGAAATTACAAATAGAAAGTATAATGGGGAAGTGCCATTAATATATAAATAAGGGTTCAGTGCTGCTAAAGAAATGCAGTCAAACAAATGTCACGCTTTGTCTTCTTTTAGTCTTCCATTTATTTGAGAAAAGAATGCCTCTTCTCCCTCAGAATTGAAAATGAATGGTGAACAGCTAACAGGAAAAGAACTGATCTTAGGGGTCAGGAGGAGATCAAGTAAGTAAAAAGTAAACAGTCAGGACAGGCAGGGTGGATTTTAAGCACACAAATACAGGTGGGTATTTTAAAATAGAAAACTGGTTATATTAGGGCTAGAAAATCAACATGCTGGAAGGTGATCAATTCTTGACATTTTCAGGTACTGATTCCTCTTTCAAGAGATCTCCAACAGGTCAAAACCTACTGGTTTTGGGGTCAGGGGGTGGGTTTGGGGCAGGGAGAATTCTTCAGCCCAGCAAAACCTACAGTTGAGGAGCTCCTCAGTTTAGGAACTAGAAATATAAAAGCAGGGATCTGAGAGCCTCTTAAAAAGTGACCTTCTTGACTGCTGCCTAAAGGGAGAAGACCTTGAAAAGACAAGTCAGCTCTGACCTATAGCACCAAAGAGTTAGGATTCCCTTCTGCACCAGAAGCTTCAGCTACATAAAGAAGCTAAATAAAAATTGGTATAAAGGGCAACAACTTTTTGTGTTAGATTCTACTGTGAGCACTTCTTTTTGTATTTTTGCCTTTTGAAGTCTTAATGCCCTTAAAAGAGTGGACTAAACACGATCACCTAGTTTAAGTTGGAAAGGAACTCTGCATGCGACTTCACACAACCTCTGGCTCAAAGCAGTGCTGATTTAAATAACACAAGTCAGACTCCGTAAGTCATTGCAAATGCAAAGTAAGAGTGATAGCTTGCACAGAGGTTGAAATAGCTGTTTCACCTCTTGGGCACACAGCCTAAGCTCTGTTGCACTCTTCATGCGATACAGCTCAAAAAGCTACAATAATTGTCACAATTTCATCCCCAACTGAAAGACGACTCCCATTTTCTAATTATCTGCATTGACAAAATGCACGTTGTCTTCACTGACATCCTCAAGTGTTTAGCAAGTAAGATTACACAAGATACCAGCAACTTATTTCAGTAAGATACAAAAGAATTCAGTTATTCAACTTAACTGTTCCTCTTACGTTGCTTGTTTTCTTCTGACTGACAGAACTTATTTCACTGCTTGCTGCTATGACTTGAACCTTGTGGTTTTTTCCTTGGTTGTTTTTATACAAGACAGCACTGCTGTTTAAACACTAATGCCCAGCCTAGACAGTGACAAGCAATAATTTCAGAAGCAGACCTGTGCTGGGTGATAAAACGAGGTGGAATCCTAAGGGATGTCACATTGGCCGCTTTGGTTTATGCTGCAAACCACACAGCTTGAGAAACAGGCATAACCTCCCCATGAAGAGCAAGATCTAAGGTGCCCAAAAAGGGATGACTGTTCTGGCTACTTTTGAATATGTCCACTTCTCATGAGCTCTGCCTTAACACAGAACAAAATTTCAGATCTGTTTTTAAAGTTCTGGGATGGTGCAAGTGAGATAAATAACAAGCAAAACAGAAGACAGTTTAGGTCTGATGTCTATCCAAAGAAAATAACATCTTGCAAGAGAAAAAAGAAAACATGTAATTCACTATGTGTTCATTAAGAAGTGAAATGAAAATGTATACAGAAGTACAGCATAATTATATTTGTGACCTCTTTGAAAGATCCAGTCAGTCACCTCTAAAAAGATTTATACAGAATTGAGAGATGCAGAAGAGAATGATCAAGATGCTCAAGAACAGGGCCAAGAACAGGTTCAAGAACAGTCGAACGCCACGCAGGATGAGGCTTTGAGCACCCTGAGGCTTTAAGGTCCCTTCCAACCCAAACCACTCCGTGTTTCTATGATTCTAACAACAACAATATCGGTTTGTTTAGTAAACTCTATGAATGATACCTATAAACATGTCAAGGTGATAAACACCAGTGTGAGTGTCGCTGGAAGGGGACTAATTAAGATACAAGACAATGCTGATGTAAGAGTAGAGGAGCGCAACATGATAGCAATAAATTTAACCCAGAATAAGGGCAATGGCCTCCACCAGCAATCCTGCTGACGTGAGTGCTTCATGAAATGGATGTCATGTCCCATAATGGCACAATATAGCAGAGATGCATTTCTTTTGCCTGGGAGGTCCTTTTCAGTCCAGATACAGAACAATATAAATATAACAAATAACCTTTCTTACCCATGGTAATCATAGAATCATACAATGGTTTGGGTTAGAAGGGATCTTAAAGCTCATCTAGTTCCACCCTCCTGCCATGGGCAGGGACACCTCCCACTGCATCAGGTTGTTCAAGACTCCATCCAACCTCACTTTGAACACCTCCAGGGATGGGGCAGCCACAACCTCCCTGGGTAACCTGTGCTGGTGCCTGTAAGAGTCAGTCCGAAGAACAGTATTTGTCTCAACACCGCCATCAGGGACTTGGAGAAAAACCAAAAAGCAAACACCCTGAAAGAAAGAACTGTGGGGTACAGGGCGCATTGTGACCTGGGATTGCAAGTAACAAGCAAGATAAGCTGCTTAAGTGCTGTCCAGAAGGTCGATTTCACCTGCTGCCTCAGGCAAACTTGCAAACTCCTCCCAAAACCATGCCTACTGGGCCTGCGCAGTCAAGTTCTGGCAAGCAAAGCGAGAATCTCTTTGGAGGTGGAGATTGACAACGACCTATGGGACTTACGGTGTGCTGCTTGGCATAAAAGACGCCCTTAGCCACTGAGTTTGGAAGAAGATCTTCCCCAGCATGGATCACAACATTGAAGGACCAGCAGGATGCTGCCTGGACCTGGGATCCTCGGGATGCCTTGGATCCGCGGTGGTAGCTATAATCCTCTTTCCTCCCTTTACCTTTTCTTTCCTTTCCTATCACCCTTCCTGTCTATTGCACACTGCTTTATGGACAAAACAATAAAGCTGCACTGTTTGATTGAAGTATAACCCCTTCGTGTGGTTGCCTTGACTTTTGCGCTTTGAGATCACAGTAAAGGAACCACCACGTGTCCACTGTGCCAGGGCCTCACCACCATCATCATGAAGAATTTCTTCCTAATGTCTAATCTAAATCTTCCCCCTTCCAATTTGAAGCCACCCCCCCTCATCCTATCACTGCTTGCTCTTGTAAGAAGTCCCTCCCCAGCTTTCCTGCAGTCCCTTTCAGTACTGAGAGGCTGCTCTAAGGTCTCCCCAGAGCCTTCTCTTCTCCAGGCTGAACAGGCCCAATCCTGACACGTTTTTTTTAAAACTAGGGAGCCTCTGTATCAAACACTTCACCTCACAGCATAAGCTGCTGTCCCATCACTGCAACCCACATTGCTTCCCCCAGACCACTGGGCACACACTGACAGAAAGGACACTGGGACCAAAAGGTGGCAACAGAAATAACCCAGAGATAAACTGTCTCGTTTCTGTAATGCCCAGTTATCAGTTGGTAACGGGCAGTGATGGGGTGTATAAGAACTCACCCCTGCCTCCAGAAGCACTGCACACACCTGCCAGAGTTCAAGGACAATACGCAAAATCACTGGGTTTAAGGTAATGTACGCACTATAAGCTAAGTGTGCTGCTGGGAAACACAAGCAGGGACAAACTCATTACTGTTTCCCACAATTTTCAGTTTGAATATTACACATTCTTCACATCAAAGCATGGCTTTCCTCTGGCATTAAGTGACACTTTTTTAAGGGTCACCCAGCTGAAAGCTCTACAAGCCAAGTGTTGACCTTAACTATTGCTATGAATCACACTCCACGTGCAGATGGACCCTCACAAAAGAGAGTGTGGATGTGGACCTATTAAATCCCTATGGTTCATCCTTGCATGGCCAGTTAGCATGTACTCTTCCCTGCCTTTCCAGTAGGCAGCAACTTAACCTAGAGCCTGGTTTCTCCACAATCATGTATTTCAGTACTTGCTTCATTTTGCAATTCCAAATCGAATTCAATTTAACTGAATTTAATTAAATTCCAAAATAAATCATGCCTTCAGCTTTTTTTACCAAGGCAGCAAGGAAATAATTAGTGAAGTACCCAAATACAAAACAAAGCTTATTGTTGTTATTTTTTTCTTTAAAGATTTTTATCTTTACTTTGTGATTTCCAACAAAGAAACCAGTTGATGACAAAAGGGTTCTAAACGTATGCAGGCACTGGAATGGTACATTCTCATCTGTCATTCTCAATTAACACTCTTAATTGGGATTTTTAAGATCAAAATGCCAATGTTGTCTGTTGAGTTGCTCTAAATCACAGTTTTCTATACCCTTTTTCAGTATCAGGGTTCTTGTCACAGCCCAGTGTTTCACCGTACTTTCTGATGCTCAGAAAATGAAAGGAGAGGGATTTGTTTATCTGCCAGCTCAGCTTATCGACTGTGAATTCAGGTGCGTCTGTGCATGACATAAGGGAATGAACAATGTCAGACTGTCAGACACTGCCCCCATCCGGAGAGCCCGACAGGTGAGCACACTGAAGGGACACAGACAGCACTGACCTGAGAGAGACAGCAGAATGTTTGGATGCTACAGAAGAAAACCTTGTGCTTTTCCTTCAAGAAGAAATCAGACTGATGCCCCATTACAAATTTTGGCTCCCATAGCTAAAGAGCTTTAATCCTCGAGCTGTTCATTGCTACAGCGAGACTCTGAATGTGGGAGAAGGATTCCCCTCGTGTCTTAAATACATGTTTATTTTCCAAAGATTACTGCATCGAGACTTCTTGGGTAATTGGTCACAGAAGTAGCACTGTCATTTCAAAACTAATAAGCATTCACTTTGTAACAGTGAGAAACCACATCGAGTAAATGGGAACTCAAGATAAAAACTCCTACTCTGTTGCTATTTAATAACGGACTGTTGAGTACACGCTTCACAGGGAAGTGAGGAAAACAGCATGTGCACAGCAAACACTCTGATATTCCACTGATAAAGGATTCCGTCATCCAAATCAAATTCTTGGATGAGAGAATAATTGCTCTGTTTTAACAAAGAACAAATCCTCAGGAGCTGATTTCATTCAAAATCAGGATGAAACAAGACCTTAGAAACACATAGGTTTTGAAGTGGTTGTTTCGCAGCACATACATTCAGTCTCAGTAACTTACAAAGACCCGTATGCTAAACCACTTTGCTTCTAATGACGAGGAGAGATTATGAACACATCTGAATAGGAAACAAAATTACTTCAGACCTCAGAGTCCAAAAATATTTTCTTCCCTACCAGAACAGCAACTCCCGCTGAAAACAAATCACGTGCTGATTCAATGGTGTAGCATCACTAGCTCCAACCTGGCATCGGTGTGGAACGGGGCTCTTTGTGAGCATTTCTGACTTAGAATCTCATCTCTCTCACATGTACTCTCCTTGTACTTGATTCAGGCTGCAATATAGAAATACTTTCTCAAGATACCACCTCCCTAACTGTCTAGAGCCTACGACTGCCAGAACAGGCAGATACAGCATACTGCATATATACACAAGAACTGCTATAAGAAGAACCAAACCCAACTCTTAAAACTCTTAAACTTAGAAAATAGTTACAATAAGACTGCCAAAATACTTTATTTTCTGGAACAACCAAAGAGAAACGTTCAATTGAATAAGCAGCATGTTGTGGAATATACATAAAATGAAAAGCCCAAACACTTTCTGTTAAAAGAAATTAGGTTAATCCCTCAACAGATAAAAATCTCTATTTGCAGTATGAGATGTGTGAGTTAAGGATTTTAGTCCCTTCCAACCCTTATCACGCTTTCTACAGTTGCTCAGCTACTAACCTCAGTTCCACTGTTCCAACAACAGGACCTCTAAGGAAAGCAGGCGCTGGGTGCAAATCCATGGTCCCAAAGCCATCCTTCCTAACCAAACTGTATTCACCCTTCCTGAAAACCTTGCCAGCCATTTTCAGCTGAGTACAAGTGAGTACTCCTCCTTTTCCTTCTTCTTCAGCTTTAAGATCCACAAACCAGTATCTCTACCTCTCTCCAGAACTGGTTCCTGCCACTATGTTAGCACACCTGCTGGGTGTTGCTGGGATGCTTGCTTTCACTTCTTTACTATCCATCGTGCCATAACCTACTGGATTTCCCTTTAGCTTCATTGGCTTTAAAACCCCAACCATTAACAAGTCCTCACAGTTGCAAACACAATATGAAACAGGAAGAAAAGAGCACAGACTTCCCTCCCCACTTCCCTGCCCTGTTTATAGGCAAATTCATTTAATACACCCATGGAGAAAGGCACAGCATCATTTGACACATTACCTGCGTTACATGAGTTATGTTGGATATTTCCTTACCATAATGCCTCATCTCAGCTCAAACCGACACTGCCGTACTTGGCTCAAGTTACCCAACCTCAAGTGCAAACATCTGTGGTTTAAAATTCCCAGTTGCTCTGCTCAACACAGCAGCTCATGTCTGGTCCTAATGTGGAGCGTGGTGGCTGCAGGACTTTGTGCCACAGAAGCTGAGTCTCTGAGAAGTACTCTTCACCGAAGAGCTCAACTAGCACCTGTTTGCCCTCTCTAGGTAAATGGTAAGGACTTTGGAAAACACACTGGAGGTCTGGCAACAGCCAAGTGATGCCAGCCTGTGTCCACATTATGGGGTGATTGTATTAGTCGTGATAGGTTCTGCCCTGAGCTTTAGCCTAAATTATTTGATGAGAATATCCTTTGACTTCAAAGGTGGCATTTCAAATCCCATACCACGCACCTGTACGTGGCCTGGATTTGAAGTAGTGCCAAATTGTGAGGGTTGAAGTAAGATAACTTCCATCAACCTCACCAGCATGAAAAGGGCCAATGGTTTACCTACAGGTTGTGTGGGTTTGAATTTCGTAGGTAAATTCCATGTCACCACCAAAGACAGCCATTCCCGATATTATAAGATGATTTCTATCCCTCTCTTGACATTACAAATACATTTGGTACCAAATCACACTCAATAACATGGTTCTTGGATATTTCTATGCAAGAACCCAGCCATAAAATAAATGCTATGAAATGAATCAGAACTGTTTTCTTAATGGTAATCACATGAGACATTTGAATCTTTAGACTGCACTCTTTGTTACATAAGGTTCATGACATGGTTATGTTCAATTAAAACAGAGCTACCACAAGTACAATTTTCAAGACATCTCTACCCAAAAGCATACTATTTCTTCTTCATTCCCTGCTCCCAAAGCCCCTCTATTACTGTCCCTTAGACATGATGCATTAAGCTAAGAAAATAGTCCATACAGTTTAACAAAATAAAATAACCCCTTCTAATGAATGACTTACCTTTAAGAGAGCCAAGGCTACGTGGAAGATTATGTTCATACCCTGAAAATAAGAAGAAAAAGACTTCAGTCATTCCCAGCGTATAAATCTTTCTTCTCTGTTACTCATTACTACGTAGCATCGTAATGAGATGTTGCAAATCCCTAGGGAATGCCTCTCTTTTCCCTACTACACTTCAAAGTTGATCATTAAAGCCCCAAGGCACATTTCTAAGCTCCCAGCTGGGGAAGATCGAATCCCACTGTTCTATCACGCAGGGTGCAGGGAAGTGATGGACACCCCACCATCATTTCAGTACCTGTCAATGCTGGGTCTCATGAACAGTGCAAAACATTTTAACAAGCAGAACATCAAAAAAACCTCAGTATAAATATTCTAGGATAAATGAATAGGATTTTTGCCAAGTAACTGAGCTTAGCTATGGTTGATCACATGCAATCTGTCATGCTTACACTGTAAAAATAAAACTAAACCAAAATATATCAAGTACAAATACATTCTTTTCCTGTTATCACCCAGAAATCCAAACTATTTCACAGGTCAGAAAATTGATGCCTGTATCAATAGGCTGCGTTTCCATTCTGTTTTACACAAAAATATACAACACCATTCCACGGGTTTTATTCAACTTCTTTTGATTTCAACAAGCAAGACACTAAGATTTTCCCAGGGGAAGGGGAATGCCCACCCTAGATGAGGCTCTTTTGGAGCAGTCCAACTGAAACCACTCTTGGGCTCCTGCTTGGAAAGGACCCGGGGCAGCTCGGACAGAGGACACAAGAGGAGAGCCTTGCTGGCAGCACACACACTGTGTCTGCTGACTGTCTGCAGTCTGCCTACCTTGATTAGATAAGATTATCAATAGCTCTGTGTTCATCCAAATATGAAAAATACCATGGCAGTTCTCATTTGCCATCCGAGGTACTTTGTTGACACATTGTTTTCCAAGATGCTATTTTACAGATCTTGCTTGCTTGTGTAATGGCACAAGAAAGCTTTTCTTATAACATCTTTCAGAGCCGATGTCTAAAAACATCTCAACAGTTTTGCACACAAGTAATACTGTCATGGCAATACACACTGTTGTGGGATAACAACAGGAATTTTTATCAGGGAATCTTCTCCAAAAAAATTCTGCCTCTGCATCTGGGCATTTTTCCAAGCCTCTTCCTGAAACACTCAGATCATATTTCTGTAAAAATCAGCTTTTATAAAAACCTGAAGAGTTTTTTCAGAGACATTCATGGGAAGAAACTGTACTTTTTTACATGGATAGTATGGTGCCTTGAAGGGATTTTACCATTAATGAGTCTCGGAAATCAGACATAATGACTATTGCAACGCTCCATGAATCACTTTGCAATTGGTGCATAGTCATTACGACAATGAACCGGATTTTCCACTAGAGGTCACGCTTGTAGCAGGACTGAACCTCGCTTCATTATTAGGAAATCCTTCTTCCAAATGGGATAACAAATATTTCAAGCACAACAACAGTTATTTTGCTTTTTATATCTCTTTTTAATAGAAAAATGCCTGGCTGTGAATTTCAGTGATAACATCAGAGCACCAGCAGCACTCAAACAGGTTCACAGTACTCTCAGTTTTATTCCAAGTATCAGTCTGCAGCCCAGCAATCCATTCCATGCTGTTATGACATTAACAACTTTCATTCCCTAACAGAGAGAATTTGATAGAAACATATGATCTGCACATTAGAGGCAGAACTACAAACCATCACAAATGTGTTATCTTCTTACCCAACTGAATGATGAGATTTTGCTGTTCTGTGAGTAGGAGTGTTATATCTAATGGGATAACTGAGGAATTACTGTCCTGGGTATTATCTGGCATTCCCCAAAACATAACATAAGAAAAATCCAAGCCAGTCTGCATTTATTTCCCAAGTAACTTTTCTTGTGATCTGCCTGAAACTCACATTGTTCCTGAATTAAAACCAATCAACTCCTCTCCTGGTACTCCTCGATATGATCACTCTTCACAAGGCCAGCTGATGCAGCACAAATAGGTTTCCTCTTGCCTTGAGAATCCCTGGGCTTTGTCCGAGCCCCCAGAACACAGGGCAGTTCACTCAATGTAGAAGGGCCCTACAGTCAGCACACACAAGGACTCACACCCTTGGTATCCAGCCATCCTGAGCGGCACCCCCCTGCTCTGGGCAACAGACAGCAACCTGCACCTTCCTCTCTCCCCAAAGGGCGAGGGGACTCCCAAGCCAAGGCAATGTTCTAGACCCGAGACATCAGCTGCTGCAGTTCCACACTGACCAGGTTGGCTGTGTTGGACCTGAAGGATGAACCCAACCCTTGGCAGCGGAGTAAACCGGAGGTGGCACCTGCCAACCTACAAGAAGGTTTCTACTCATCTTGGGATCTAGAGCAAGATGCTCCAAGTTTCAAAAGCAGTGCCTTACCAGCCATTTTAACAACACATTTTATAAACACTGGTCTACGTACTTGAGTTATTTTTTCCTAATGCATGCAAGACTGTCCTGACATAGCCAAGTTTAATGATTATGATTATGAAAAAGAAGGCTCAGCTCATTTTTCCACAATCTCTTATTTAAAATCTTGCTTCATTTACCACACACTGATTTATAAGATTCAGCTGAAATTTCTTCATCTATTTTAGAAGGACCAAAAATACCAATGTGCCCCAGACATATAAAACATCACTAGCAATATCCCTCCAGCAATTTTGTAATGGAAACAGGAGAGTACATACAAATCATCTACCGGGGGAAAGAGAGGGGAGCCCATATTAAATAAGCTTTGGATAACTACTTTTTAAAATCAAAGGTCATATGTTTAACTAGGCATTTAGAAGTAGGTGCTTTAATATCATGCAGATCTCACCCGAATATTTAAAAGATTACAAACGTGAAAGTTGTTCATAATTACCCCAAAAATTGGGGAGTTTACTATACAACAGTCAAAACTAAAAATATACACCTACTGAACAAGAACAGTTATAAGAGCACACGAATGGTTAGGGGTTTATCACCATGTCTCATTGCTTCTCAATCATGCAGCCACTCTCTTGTTTTCCAAACAGGGAGGCTTTGCTGCCAGGGAGTAACCAAAGGAGGAGCTGCTCGAGCAGTCTGCCCAGCTCACAGATGTGAAGCCCACAGGCAGGGATCCCAGAAATAAGGCATGTGGATCTGCTCCTCCTTTTTACCTAGCCTTTTGCAGAAGGACAGCAGTTTCTATGACAGCCTGTCTTGGAGGCTTATCTGCCTAGTCAGGCATCTGCACAGTACCTTCCTTCTTCAAACAAGCGTTATTTAAGAACCCTCTTAGGCTTGTGTAGAGGCCTGGAGCGTTTCAATGGAGCTCATTAAGCTCAGGAGTTTTGGAGAAGGAACGATCCCATCTCAAAACAGACAACTCTTGACTATTCTGCAGTCAAGATGGTAAGAGAAGGGTCAGGAAAGGTGAGATATTGGAGTTTGGGCTATCTTACAGCCTCCTCATGGCCTCTGCTGACTGCCACGCTGCCTATGCTCTGCTCTACACAGACATTCACAGGATAGGACCAACTCAAGGAGAAACCACACAGTTTGACAGGAGAACCCTTCAGACCGACGGCGCCGACAGTGCTGGGATGACCACTCACCATCCCGTAGGCCACCGTTCAACTCATGAAGACTGCCCTTCACAGATTAGATGCTAAAAGATCGTAACTTCCAGCAGAGATTGTAGGTAACTTTCTCAGGGGAAAACAGTGAAACTACATCTCACTAGACCATAAAAACAAAACACTTCAGCTGGTGATGAAATGTGCACTGAAATGAAGACTGGCTTAAAATGAGGGGAAATCATATTATGTTAAATCTCTTCTAGTGAGTTATTTTCACAGTTCCTTAACTCCCTCTGAAGCCAAGATTCCCTTCTGAAGATAGAAGTGCTCTTTGAGGAGACCTCACTTCAAGCTGCTCTGCACTCTGAAATAAGATGACTTTTGAAAATGCCTGACAAGAAGACCGGGAAGAAAGAACAAACAGAGTCAATTTTGTAGTAGCCAGCTTGTATTCAATGAAATCTCTGTGACAGAAAGGATGCTGGTGGCTTCCTTTAGAGGTCAGGAGACATAGCCATGCGTGTAACCCAGCAAATCCTCCCAGAGACTGGAAAAAAAGGAGTTAAGGGTGCAGCAAAGTAACACTCAGTACTGGCAAAGCTCAACATCCAAGTATGAAGCTGACAGAAGAGTTAGGCCGAACAACTCAATCATGCAGCATCTGAACAGGGGGACAATTTGGAGTATACCTCCTGTTGTAAAACTCCTCTCCAATGACAGAAGCCTTGGGATGAGGTCAGTTATATTAAGTACTAGCATCTCTCCCTCTCTGACCCAGATGATCAGACAGCCCTTCCTCTGGTTACACTGCACTGTTCTCTGCAGCATTTTCACAAACAAAAGGATGTCAATCTCTTAAAAAAAATATGGAAAATTGATTTAATATTAGTGTCCTTATTTGTGTTATTCCTGGATAGGCATGGCATGTAGGAGGGAACAGTGAAGATACCGATAAGACATTCTCTGAAGTTCAGCACCAGGTAAAGCAGATATACGGTAAAGTCAACCGAGCACCTCTTCAAGGTCTGAGAATTCTTGAGGCTCACATGACGCACCATCAGGAGAACCAGTTAACCTGTCCCTACTTTCTAACAACTGAATTTTCCTTTTTTTTTAGGAAAGATTAGCTATTCAACTGCAGCTGATTTGACACTGTTTCGTAATTTGAAAAGTATTTCCTAATTATGTGTTCAGTTGCACACTCTTTCAAAGGAGCCACAGAGGGTAATTGGGGTTACAGACTCTAAAGGAGAATTAAAATTCTAATTATGTTTTGGATCGCTTCCAGCAGAACATTTGTTTGGCAACTCTAATACGTTGAGTGCACACAATAATCTTTAGGAATGTCACAAATGCATTTATTTTGCTGACAACATAAATATATGTTCTGAAGCGCAAATTTCTCTTTGAAAGCGATGCAGATTTGGGGCACGCTCTGCAGGGATGTGCATGTTCATTAACATCTTCTACTCTGATCTGGTTTGTACAGCTTGTACATTCATTCTAGTTCAATGATAAGACAACTAAGGGACAAAAAGGTTAACTCATTCAAATCATAGAATAGAATCATAGAACATCCTGAGTTGGAAGGTACCACACAGTATCACAGTATCACAGTATGACAAGGTTGGAAAGGACCTCTGAGATCATCAAGTCCAACCTATAACACAAGGATCATCCAGTCCAGCTCCTGTCCCTGCACAGGACAACCCCAACACTCACACTGTGTGTCTGAGGGCGATGTCCAAATGCTTCTGGAATATTGTCAGTCTCGGCACTGTGACTGCTTCCCTGGGGAGCTGTTCCAGTGCTCCACTACCCTCTGGGTGAAAAACCTCTTAATATCTAACCTAAACTTCCTCTGGCACATCTTCCTGCCATTGCCTCAAGTCCTGTCATTGGTCACCAGAGAGAGAGACCAGCGCCTCCTCCTCCTCCCCTTTTGAGGAAGCTGCACACTGTGATGAGGCTTCCCCTCAGTCTCCTCTTCTCCAGGCTGACTAGACCAAGTGACTTCAGCCTCTCCTCATATGATCTCTCCTCTAGACCATTCCCCAGCTTTGTGGCCTCCTCTGGACACTCTCCAGCAGTTTCATGTCCTTAATAGGGCACAACACAAACCAGCAAGCTTTGTGTAAGCCACAGACATACCCTTCTTACCGAACAGTTACATCAGAGAGAAAAGAAGAGTGACCTTACTGCTCATGTACGAGGTGCAGGAAGCCTCTCAGACGGGGCTTATCCAGGGGCTCCACAAACATTGCCTACTACAAAAACTCACCAAGGAAAGGCTACAGCACAAGAAAGAAGAAAATAAAATAAAGAAATCTCCATCTTGATACTATGATTTTTTCTCAAGGAATAAAAAAATGCAGCTACAGAATTTTAAGCCAATTACAGGTATCAGATTGCTCCCTGCCACCTCGAGTTTCTGCAGTAGGTGTTCTCAATAGGACACTTTCTCCACTTGCTTCACCAAGCCATACATGAACATCACTTCTCTGGTTTTCAAAGGTTTAAATTACAGGGGTTTTAGACATTCCTTTCGCTCTTTCCAAACCTGATTAACATGGGGACATAGACAAGGGCCCAAATACACACTAGGCATCGAAGGCCTTACCACATACACGAGGACAGAGAAAGAGGCTTCATATCTCTGTAGATAAGAAGGTCTCCCACCTCTCATATGGAAACAGGAAATGGTTGTTTGAAAAGCTCAGAGGAGCAGGAATTTTCCAGACCCCAATCTTCTTGAGAGAAGAGAGGATGAGGGGTCCAGAACTTCTCTTGAGAGAGAGTCCTATCTCCTTTCCCCCACTACATGTGGTCACGTAACACAAAGAAAAACACATGCCCATCTTGAATCAACGTCCTGCTTCCCTGCACTCCATCTGATCTCCTTCCCAGTGTTCATTCTTTATCTTTCTCTGTCACTACACAGCCCTGGCTCTCGCCTCTCTACACCTTCATCTTCCATTTCCAACAATCACGTGAACGCAAAGTTCACCTTTTTGGTTTTATGTACTCAGAAAATCCAGTACAGCCTCAGATTCCCAAGCTCAAAGTAATAGAAATGTTCTGGCAGAGGCAAACTGCACTACCCTTTTTTAAAAACTGTCCCCAAATTAGCTTACCTTGCTGGATTTGCTCACAGAATATCATAGAATCATATCACTCTCCCATTTGTGATACTTCCCTGACATTATTTCTGAAGCATTTTTGAGCTCTGCCAAGGCTGCTTAGGATATGCTGCTATTCAAATACAGCAGATGGCACTGGCGTTAAGTAAGCATTATGGAAATTCACTGTATTCCTCGAAAAACCAACCAAGTGAACAGCAACTAGTAAGTGGCTAAAATATCTCAGTTGCACTGGGCAAAGTAATCCAGAGACACTTTGCCACAGCATCGGATGTCTCTCTCTCCCCTAGGGACAAACCGGGTCACTCACTCCGGTACCTCATCTTTGATAACTTTTCATTTGTATCTTAAAACATTTCCCAAACCAGGAGAAGTCACACTATTTTGGGACCACATTCAACAGGTACCTTCTGTTCACATGAATTATCTTGAATTGCAGATTGTTGTGAGACTGGTTTTCCTTTGCTCATGCTGAGCATTTATCACCAGCCTTGTTATTTTGGGGATAAACAAGCCCCAACTATGAATGGAAGATACATAAATTATGGATGCTTAAAGGAACAGCTGCAGAACATAGCGTAAAGGGTTATGTTAAACCCAAGAACCTCTTAGATGTACTCCACTAAAAAACTCTTCTCCTCAGTCCAAGCTTGAATTATTATAAATTCCGCGCTGCTTCAGAGCTGAACAGAATGTTTTGTGTTCCTGTCCCCACAGTGATACAGAATGCTGCATCACATACCTCCAATATTTCTGCTGTTTATTGTACTTATATATCCAAACACCCGATACTTCTTACAACTTCCAGTTTGAAAATAACTTAAAATTCTTTATCATTATAATCCGAAAATTTTAAACACACATATATAGAAAAACTTGGAAAAGTTCCTCATCCACCCAACACACAATCAAATACTACATTCTTTTCCCTATCTTTTAACTTTCACTTCTGTTCTAGTACTGAAAAAACCACAGTGGAAAACAGCTATACTATTCAGACAACCATGCTAACATTACTTTTAGCATGGATTTAAATAATTCATCTAAATCACAGAATCAGAGAATGATTTGGGCTGGAAGGAATTATGAAGCCCATCTAGTCCAACCGCTCTGCAGTGAGCAGAAACATCTTCCACTGGATCAGGTTGCTCAAAGCCCCATTCAACCCAGCCTTGAATGTTTCCAGGGAAGGGGCAGCCACAACTTCTCTGGGCAACCTCTGCCACTGCCTCAGCGAAAAAAAATTCTTCCTAGAAGTCTTCCTAGACTCCTCTTTTCGTTTCAAACCATCACCCCTTGCCCTATTGCTACCGGCCCTGATAAAAAGGTTTTCCCCGTCTTTCTAAGTATATCCCTTTAGGTACTGAAAGGTCACAATAAAGCCTCCTCGGAGTCTTCTCTTGTCCAAGCTGACTGTCAGCCTCTCTTCTCCTGGGAGGTGTTCCAGACCTTTGATCATTTTTACGGCTTCCTCTGGACTTGCCCCAACAGCTCCATGTCTTTTCTGTGCTGAGGACTCCAGAGCTGGACACAGGGCTCCAGATGAAGTCTCACCAGAGTGGAGTAGAGGAGCAATACTAAATACCAAAAGTAAAACATCCAAGGCCAGAAAATTTGAACTAAAACCACTGCAGACCTCAAGTTGTTACAACTAAAAAGGTTATAATGGCTGCCAACGTCAACGGATGCCTGAACGGAACAAACCAGCATTAGCGCTGGGCATTCAAAACTCAAGTCTTCCAGCTGGAGTCTAAGACATAACCTATTCTCTTTCTTCCGAAATTTATTAAAAGCCAGCAGTCATGGAAAGAAATTCTTTCCAGCCTCTCTACACGAACGAGCAGTGGCTGAAACAGACTTCAAAAAGGGGAGTTAGCAGGCAGAGAGTGATGACAAGGAGGAAAGCCACAGTCTAAACGCCACAGTCGAATTGATGGATTCATAAGAAGGAAAACAAAGACCTCTCCCCAGCCTTTTCCACCTCACATGGATGACATTGACTTTACTTTTCAAAGAGCACTGGAACACTGCAGGCAGGTTCAGCACAGATCTATACCTACACTTCTCACATGCTGTTACCACAACAGATCTTATTTCTAGCAAACTCAGTCTGCTTCTTTGCAAGACTTATTAAACCCCTCACAATGATGTGTCAATGACAGGTAATTCTAAACAGTCCCATTTTTCTTCCCCTATAGATCTACAGAAGATAAACAACTCTATGCAGCATTTTATTTAATTCACATTTCATCTGAGTGTAGGTTTACAGAGGAAGTCAGCTTGTTCCTGACTCAATTCCTGAGTAAATTTAATAAATTAAAATGTTAATCTGTTCTTTCTAAACTCTGTTGAAGGCATCACACAACTATCTGACAGTGACAGATAAAAAATAGTAGGCTATTATGGTATCTCCTACTCCGTTAGCACTAACAGGCAGCGACGGCTGGGCTTATCGTCTGAGCGATACCATACGGTGCAGTGTTTCCTGGCACATCCATCCTTCAGCAAGACACGCATAAGACAGAAATCAACCCTTCAGCACCAATAGTTATCATTTCTCTAAAATTTTCACCATGAAACGGCACTCCCAGGAATCATATCCACACAATGTGGTGGCACGTTCTTACTGTGCTAATGTGCTCGTTCACCAGCATCAAGGCACTCAGATTTTCAAAGATATTTGAAAACATCCATCAGTCTTCATCACCACAGTTTCTTGAAATTGATTACAAAAGTTATTTTCTACGAAGTTCTGAATGCAGTACTTGATAAATAAAGGCCAAAGAATGACGGTATCTAAGCTTTCAACTCCCACATCTTCCTGCTGCTGTGTGGTCCCATGAAAGGCAGTTTCACCACTCTGTAATTACCTACATAAGATTATTTCATATTCAAAATTGATAACCAGTTGCATCCCTTTCTATTCAGTTTTGATCACAGAACAGCAGCTTAGCAGTCAAACTATTCATTTTTGTAACAAAACTATGTAATTACTGGCACTAAAACACACAAATATCTCTACTAGCCCAGAAAAGGCAGCACGCAGTAGGGTTTTTTATTTATTCCCTAAAAGGAGAGAAGAACAGTCCTTATGTATTTTACATCCCCAAGAACTGCACACAGAAATACCCAGATTGACTTAAAACGGAGGCAACTAATAGTGTAATAATAATAATAACATACATAATAATAGCATCTAAAAATTCTAGGTTAGTAATAAATAGAATGACAGCTTGAGCTTTGAACCTCCTTTAGTTTTGGCACAAACAGTTGTAGTATTTTCTCTTTTAAACAGAAAAAAAAATGAAAATTTAAAAAATAAATATTTCTAAATTGTATGCCAGCTTATTTGGGGTTTTTGCTCTTCTAAATGCCTATTTAAGGTAACTTACTTGGTGCTTTTAGAGTACATATATTCCTTTTAAATTGTAAATTTTAAAATGCAAAATAAAGTTAAATGTCAACTCTTGGATATTCTACAGCACAAGCGAGGTGCTGCTCTGCACTGGACACTGCTCTATCTAAGCATCATCCACTTTACCTGGATGGGTCGCTATTTCTCAGCAAGACTTCAAATAAATAATCTAAAACCGAATAAAAAGAGACAGCAGCACAAAGCAGGCTCACGAACTGTTCAATGATGTAATGTCACATTGATAGGAAGACTGACAAGTCCAAATACAGCTCTGAATTTCATCATCAAAGTTGTTCTTCGAGGCAAACAGAAATAGCAAAAGCAGAGGAGACAGATGAAGCAGTGGAAGCAGGCAGCTAAAAGGAACCTCGTAGGAAGATCTTTAGCTGATGCTGAAGTGGGAAACTTGATCTACGCAGCCAGGCTAAAAACAACACAGTTTGCTGTAATCGCACAGAAAGTCTCAACTGGATCAAGAGGTTTGTGCTTTTATTCCGGGCAGGCAAAGCCTTACAGTACGCACCACGGCTCTGGGGAGGTCCTGCTTGCAGGCCCAGAATATTCTTCAAGCATCTGTCATAGCAAATATAAAGAATACAAACCATTTCATTTCTAGGTGAAGATGGCGGATGGATTCTCTCCTACAGTTATTGAGACAATATTCTAAGGCAGAGGTGTCAAACTCACAGCTCCCATCATTCTCCTGCTCCTGCAGCGTAACACGCGTCACACGCTGCACACGTGACTCGTGGCCTCCTCTGGACTCACTCTAACAGATCTACATCCTTTTTGGGCTGAGGACTCCAGAATTGAATGCAGGGCTCCAGGTGGGGGGGGTGTCTCATGAAAGCAGAGTAGAGCAGCAGAATCCCCTCCCTCGCTCTGGTGGTCCCACTGCTGGATGCAGCCTGGGACACTGTTGGCTTTCTGGGCTGTGAGCGCACATTGCTGGCTCATGTTCAGCTTGTCACCCCCCAGCACCTCAAGTCCTAACTCTCAGGGTAGGATCGCTCCCAATCCATTCTCCACCCATCCTGTAGTTGTGCCTAGGATTGCCTCAACCCAGGTATGGGACCTTGCACTTGGCCTTCATGAGGTTCGCACAGGCCCTGTCCAGGTCCCTCTGGATGGCGAGCGACTTTCCTTCTATGATGAGGTTCAACTACATTCTTATTCTAATTGGATTTCCATCTGCGCTCCTACAGACTCTCAGAAGTGCCTGTTTCTTTAGACTGCCCGACTCTTGGATCTGAGGAGCAGTTTTCACATAGGTCCAATCGTGGCCTCAGCCTGCTGTCTACAAACTGCCCCACTGTTTCATACAACGTCTGCATAGATCTTCTCACTTGAGATAACTCTTACCATTTCTGGTTTATTTTTAGTTCTTTTACAAGAGGCTCCTTTAGCTTCATGCAATTACCCTGCTAACAAGTTTCCCTTTCTTGAGCAGACTCTGGTCTTGCACTCCCTCACTTTCTCTTTGGATTCTTCCACCTTCTTTCTCAGAGTAATTCCTTCAGACATGCTGAGATAAAAACTAACAGATGTGAGATGAATACAAATATTGTGAGAGTTGGTTCTTTTTTCATTCTAACTATTCAATTTGTACCAACCAGGACTAAAAGGCTTTTTCGGCGTATTTTATCATCAAGGTTAATACAATAACAAGCACAGGAGCTTCAGACAGGATGTAATTGTGCTGCTATCACAAGAACACCAATGTGAAATGACATTCTGTACTTGCTGACAAACGATGTCTCAAAATGGTCATTTTGGAGTGCAGCTCTACACCAGGATCAGAATGAAGTAACAAACTGAACTGGCATAGAACAATCAAACCAACAGCACAAGCTCATTCTGAAAATAAACCCACCAACAGTTCAAGTGATCGAGGGACTGTGTTCACCTACCGCAGAACTGAAGCAGAGGCGAATGAGTGGGAAAACTAGCAACCTTTCTGCTTTTTCTGTTTGCTTACTTAAAATAATCAAGACTTTGTGAAAGAAACAGAGCGGAGATGTTTATATGGAAACAGATATCACTTCACCAGTACTACCTCTGGCACGCACTTGGACACCTGGTGGTATCAACCTCCCTCTTTTCGATAACTGAGCACCAGCATGCAGAAGACAAGATACTCTTAAGGGATAAAATACTGAGCTATGAGTGGTGAACAATATTTGTTTAATGATGAATGTTACCAGGGCACGTGCAGGAAGCCTGAAAATTCACAAATAAAATACTTCACGATAAAGCTTAACAGAATGAGCTAGAGTCGGTATTTAAAATTCTCTCTCAAAAGTCCTTCGAACTTAAAACTCTCAATTATTTTATTAATTTATATTTTTTCATGTTTGTGACCTGCTTAAATCAGAGAGGAAATCAGTTGCAGGTTCAAACCAGGTTTAATTCCACAGATGCTCTGACTTCCCAGTGACAAAAGGCAGTACTGATATTGTACACAATAAACATTCCAGACTATTGGTCTATTCTGTCCATGTTTTTTAAAGGAGTGCAGATATATCTACAATATGGAAATATACCACTTCGTGTTTGGAGTAATACTTTCCTTATTGGAACAGCAGCGTAAAAAACAAAAGGAAAGCACTTCACTCACTTGTGCTGTTTGGCAGTTCCCACTATTTGTTTAATATCAGGCCATCAAAGCACCAGGCAAAACCCTTACTATCTCTGGGTGCTCTGAATCAGGCAATTTGGAGAGCTTTCCCTCTAGAAGCCCACTAGGCTTCACTACAGAAAGAAATTCGAATTCCTAACTTAGAATAAATTATTTAACAAATTAAATGAAGAACAGATGTGTGCATCGGATACTCTTCATTGGATTCCTTAGCAAAGAATGAGGTGATCCACAACTCTTAATTTTAAGACTAAATCACCATTTCACTGTACATCTCTTCAGTATAACCATGGTTTCCACAGAACTTAGTTACACACATTTTGAAATCAAACAGTAAATGACTCCAACAAAATGAAATAAAAAAAAGAAGAAACATTCAGGAGTTGGAGGAAGGGCTTTCTCATTCAAGTTTTTTTACCTCACAGAGGAGTAAGTCAATGATGTGGAAGACCATGCAGAGTGGAAACTTGGCAGTAAACAGAGTGAGGAACCACTGGGATGCATACATATGAGCTTCCAAACTGAGGTCTGAGAAATGGCTATACAAGTCAGGTAGCTGCTCCTAGAACAAAGGAAAAAACAAATGCTTCAGCACTACTCATTAATCCGAATTCATCACCTACAATGCCAGTAAGCACCAGGTTGCTAAACACTGGAAAACACAACAAAGTGAAATCCGGGCCTCTTCTGAGCAATGGAAATCCGTTTCTTCATAAATTTCAGTGCCCAAGGTTACACTTTTTAGTAAGACAGCAACTGTGGGTGCTCTTACGGTATCAGACGATGTGCTGAGTTTGTCTTGAGAAAGTATAGAATCTTCAACAGTTGAAAGGCAAAGCAGTTGTGAAGCCTGTGCCATCATGGTGCATATTTTTAAGTTATTCCTTCACTGTGTCTTACTATAAATGGTTCTAAAAAAGCGAAGGATACCAGAACAAGAGTTCAGCTTGCAGAGCTTCAAAGCAATAAATCACTCAAGTCCAACGGACAATTGCCCTCACCAGGAGCACAGAGAAGCCACACAAGATAAGCACCGATAACTCTGCTGTATGCTGACCATGTATTCATATTCAGTTAACAAAGTAAACGGAAATGTTGAGAAGACCATATGCCAAAATTAAGTAGCAAATTCATTTGTATGGAATTCTACTCCACCAAGTAGAAAATATGCACAATTTGACATCTGAAAAAAATATCATTAAATTGACTATTGTCTCTTTTGTTTGGGTTTAATGTATCTCAAAGAGATATTTACGTTGATAACTGCCCTCCACTGTGCTAACAGAACTGTAGGTCAAAGCTTAATGAACTGTTAGCAACTTCTTGTTAGTCAGAACAACAATGTGTAAAACTGGCAGCCACCTATTTATGTTAAATTGCTCTGAGTATGAAGTAATTATCTCTGAAAAATGGAACAACGTATTGAAAACACAATAAAATCTACAAAATGACCCAGACTCCATTTGTATTTCATAAGCATCAGGATGTCCTGATTTGCCTGACCTCTTAACCATCAACACAACTCAGAGAAAGTAGGACACTGGTGGTGGCCGTCAAAAAGATATCCTGGCTTTAATAGAACAGAGACATTCCCACTAAGCAACATCAATAATTAGGGAAGAGAGGGTAAGCAAACAGAGAGAGGAAAAAAGCCAGATACCTGCTCTGCTTGGACACGAAGATTGGCAGTGAGATTGGTATACAAGAAACAAAAGAAATTGGAAATAAATCTGACTCACAATGTTTGGATTCAGATATCAAACGTGCCTGCTTTGGTTCTGCCCCACCTCTAAAAGGACAGGGGGGTTATTGTCCAGTAGCTAAGGAAGCAAAGCATTAACTTCTTTCTTTATGAAAGCAGAAGAACGTGTTACCCTGGTCCCACCTGCATTAACTTCTCCAGCTGGAAAAATTTGCAATGGAGATTTTCAAAGTTATTTCTGTAGAGGTCCCTCAGGCCATAGTCATACATTATTTTCACAAACACACAGAACGCCTGCTCCTCCGGCATCTGTTTGGAAAAATACACAAATATAATTTAAAAAATGGAGCTGAGGCTGGAAATTCCTTATGCAAACACACACACTGAAATACCTTATGCACAATGAATTCAGAACCACGGATACATTCACACTTTCAGCAAAGCACTCTGAATGCAGAATTAAGCAACTAAAATCTCAAGGGGACTATTGTCCTTGATGAGCACCTTGATTTGGCTCTGTAAGACCTTATTTGAAGAAATGGTGGGACCATGCCACAGATTCATGTAAAAGCACTACAGCAACACAACTGTCACCAGCATTCTTTCTGCCAAAAAGATGGGAGAAAGAAAGAGAGAGAGAAAGAGAGGGAGGGAAGGAAAAGGAAGGAAAAGGAAGGAAGGAGGGAGGGGGGAAGGGAAGGAAGGGGAGGAAGGGGAGGGAGGGGAGGGAGGGGAGGGAGAACAACTCATGGTAGTGATTTCTACTGAGAGAGACTTAGTTAAAAGGGAAAATTCAGGAGCACTAAGGTATAAAAGCAAATCTTAGTGAGAATAATGATCTACGTTGATCCAAACCCCAGGACACCAAACTCGCTGGAGTCAGGTTTCCCACAATGAAGACTGAAATGACAAGTTTTGCCTCCAGAACCTCTTGTGAGCTCAGGAGGGCTGACCTCATCCCTCATCTATGAACATCATGACTTTCTCAGAAGCCCCATCTCCACAAGCCCTATTTCATCAACGAAAGCGTCTCACCCAACAGGGCTGTAGAAGGCAGAGCTAAAGGCCAAGCTGGGCAAGCCAGTCTGAGGTTATGTTTGTTGGCTTGAGCCCACTGCATGCTGAATTTGTGGGAAGCCCTGTGCCATCACACCTCCACTGATATGGTATCTCTCCCCTTTCCTCGTGCCTTCAGGTAACACAATAATAACACAAGCACAAGCAGTGTCACTGCAGACCCCAAATTAGGTTTTCTTTTAAACCAACTTTTTTTGTAGGCACCAGGTTATAACAAATGAAAACAATTATTGAGCATCAAGAATGACAACTCTTGACCTTTTAGCATATCCACTCCTTCAGCCTCTTTGCCAACCACTTATCCAATACCAGCAACAGATAAAAGCTCAATATTCCCTTCAAAGAGAACTTTAGTCTCTTGATATTTACCTCCAGGGCTTCATCTTTTATTTCTCAGCCTACAACTGCTGCCTGTCTCCAGGGCTCAGGGCAGACGCTTTTCATTGTCAGACAGCATTTCTGAAAGTAACAGGTTAGCAGAAAGAGCTGCCAGAGCAGCTGTAGTTCCCTGCCTAGGCTACGTTCGCCCAGGACAAGCTCTGAGGAACCTAAAAGCTCTTTATCACAATTCTATCAGGATGGAACGATCCCTACTGACAGTGGATAAAGAAAAAGCAGACAAAGGAGAGGGAAGAAATAGTTTCATCCTGAGCAAAAGCCTTGAATCTGCTCTGTAATACGATGAATGCAAATTTCTTTGTTTTTTCTGTAAGGTAACAATTATTTCTAATAAAAGGACAGATGTTCATGCACAAGCACACCTACCTTGCATGCTCAATCAGACACATGTGCATTGACAATCAATCCTCCCCCGAGCCAGGGAGAGGGAACAGATGTGAGTACGAAGCCAATGTCGTTGACAGGCAGAGTGCACCAAACCCTCCTTCCCAGTGGTTGGAAATTCTCCAGTATTACCAACCCCAAGTATTCACATTCATAAATCAAGATTTCATTTCTTATTTATTTTAAATAAAAGACATTTTTGGCACATCCATTCTGATTTTTAGAAATTAGATATTTGCCTCTTATTAACTTTTCTTGGAATTACAAAAGCCAGAAACGTACTGACTTTAAAATTCAATTTCAGGTTTTCACATAGCAATGACTCTGAGAGGCAGATAACAAGAACAAAAAAAGTCAAACACTGTGAGACCTGGCATAAAACAATCGGAGTTGGCAACATGGCCCTCCCCGTGATTAGAAGTTACCTGCTCACCTTTGATGGGAATTTCATGAAAGCAGCAAAATCACACAAAAGCCAGGATGGAGGTTCAGGCCACCCAACCATCCTGAATCACACCTAACCTGTAGAGAAAGGATACCCTGTCCCATAAAAAAAAGGGAAAGGAACAGGTCTAGAAATCCATGCAAAGACAGAAGAGTTAGAGAGGGTCTTACAAGCACTCACAGTGTACAGATTGGTTGGAGAATCTGAGAAAAACAAAGAGTTTGACGGTATCCTGGGAAGCTCCCAACTCACATGAGCTCACTGAGACTCCTTCCCTTTCTCTGATTATTTCAGTTTAATATCCTATTGTGAAAGCAAACGTTACAAAGGGTATATTAAAATGAGTGTCATTGCCTTTCAGCATTCCCTGCACACAGGGTGATTTCAGACTCCGGAAACATGGCACAGAGGTGATTCTCTGGAGGAACGACAGTGAACAACCAAGGTAGAGGGGCTGAGGCGTTAGGCAAATGTTCAGAATGCGACACCTGTTCATTTCCAAACAGCTCTGGTACTGAAAGGGCTTATTCTTCCAGTGGAGCTTTGGGTAAAAAGTTAATTGCAAAAGAACTGTTAGATGAGCTAATTTGCAGTATATGTGGGATGGCAATAATGTGACTAATTAAGGTTTACCCCTAAAGAATCACAAGCTTCTCTGTAATACTGTCCCTGTGTGTCACACTCCTTAAGTCTTCAAGGAGTCATAGATCTCACTAGGAATTACAACTTAATCTGAATTTGAGTCCCAGATGCCTTAGGAAGTGTACATGTAACACACACACGACCAGCAGCCGACTCAAAACCACAACCTGAAATGTATTCCAACCACGATTAATAACTCAATAATTAATGCCTGACAGAAAAAACACGCAAGAACCTGAGTCAGAGTTGTTGTTGAGCTTTTGGGGCCTGTGCGATAGCCACACTACTTGAATCTGCTGCTTTCCTAGTGATACATCAAAGTTAAAGTGTCTTGTGAGTATAAAAATTGTGTATTTATCTATCTCTACACATTACAGGCACGTCTGCACGTAGGAAGTGACAGATCAAAGTTTGTTTGGTTCTTGGTTACAGGCTAAAATATCAAGGTTAAAATTCAGCTTTGACTCAAAAGATGTTACAAAAGGGCCCTCGGAGAAAAAAGTCTCACTGAAAATTAATGAGCCTGCTTGCTCTGCTTAGCTACTCTGAGAATATCTCCAAAGTTAACTTCCCGTAGGGAGTTCACCTACATGACAACTAGATTAAAAGGAAATATTAATATGTAACAAATCAGTTTCAGGTTTTGACATAGAAGTACTTGACAATTTAATGGACTTCTCCTAGATAAAGGAAATCTACATTCATCAAGAGAGAAGTCATCAGTCACTACTTGCCAAAAAGCAACAAGGGGAAAATGAATACAGACAAATAAACAACGGTAAATATCTGTCAAATAGCATGTTACAGGGCTGCTGATTTTAAAGCTGCTTTGGTTTCAAATATCAAAGCTTTCATTTTGCAATTAACTCACATGCAGTAGAAGCACAGCTGCAAGGAAGGACTGTCCCTGGCAGTAGCCGATGTCTTCGTCATAGACAGAGTATGCCTAGGGAAAAAAGGCAATGTATGTTTTAAATGCACGCAGGCTTTATAACACTGAGTAATGGGGCTATTCAGAACACAGAGAGCTACGCAGGCAAAGATAATAAAGGCAGTGACATTCTGGCACGGAGCAAACACGCTACAACACCCAGGTCAGTTTGTGGTGCGGGGAGAATTTTTGGAAAAACAAGTCCTCACACCATAGAAAGGTTTCAGTTGGAAAAGATCATCAAGTCCAACCATGCTGCATCGCCACTAGGCCATGTCCCCAAGTACAACACCTACTTGGTCTTTTAAACACCTCCAGAGATGGGGACTCAACCACGCCCTGGGCAGCCTCTGCCAGTGCTTGACCACCCTTTAAGTAAAGAAATTCCTCCTAATGTGCAACCTGCATCTCCCATGGCACATTTTGAGGCCATTTTCCCTTGTCCTGTCACTGGCTATCAGAGAGAAGAGACCAACTCCCACCTTGCTACAACTTCCTTTCAGGCAGTTGTAGACAGTGATAAGGACTCCCCTCAGCCTCCTCTTCTCCAGACTAAACAAGTCCCGGTCCCTCACCATTCCTCATAAGGCTTATCCTCCAATCCCTTCACCAGATTTGTTGCTCTTCTCTGGACACACTACAACATCTTGATGTCCTTCTTGGAATGAGGGGCCAAAAACTGGAAAAACACGGAAGCACAGGACCCAAGGCTGGTTTGTAGAAAACCCCTGAGAATTGCCCTAGCCTGAAAAATCCATCAGAAACAGTTTTTCCATGTCCTTCTTATGGTGAAGAATGAATAAGACTAATTTTGCTACGGCATGACCGACTACTTTTTTCTTATTCCTCAAAAAACAAACCTAAAATAACCAACCTTCCCTCCCCCCATACTGTTACACGAGGCAGGAACACAGATACTGTTGTTAAAGAGATGTCAGAGGATGTTAGGAATCTGAGGAAACTCGGGAAAGTATGAGCAGCAGCAGGACTGATATCGGAGAGAGACATCCTGAGAGAACAGGGAAGGTGCAAAGGTTGCAGCCAGGGAAAAGAAAAAGCACAAGGCCTGCGCTGTGGGGAGGAAGAAGCCACATGATTCCCAGCATCCACTCTGCCCCCGTGCTGCCTCCAAACCTGCTTATGGATGAGAACGTTTCAAACTGCAGCACTGTGCTTATCTTCTTTTTCTAAGTCTTGAATAAAATCAAGATTGCAAATCCACGGAGTGGAAGCCCTGAGAGCCAATGAAAAAACACAGGCAGGTACGGTGGGCAGCCAACCCACCGGGGGCTGCCATCCCCTACGGCAAGGGTGGTGGAGCTGCCTCTTCAGAAGGTAAGAACTGTGACACAAAAAGAGAGGAGACTTCTTTCCAGCCAACAGAATTAATATAACTGCAAATAATTTCTTCCAGAAATGTTGGAATGGAGGCCAAAACATGGTTAAAGTGTCTAAACCACCTTTCCTTTTTCCTTTTTTGGGCAAAAACTAAGAAAGAAATATTTACAAGGATTTCTGTTAAGACTCCAGAAGAGATTTCTGCAAAGAACACAGCCTGAGTATTCCTTTAAAGGTCACTGTTCATAAACCAAATATCCATGCATTCCCTAATACATTTGTAGCTTTGTGAGATCTGCCCAGTGGCGTGCAGCCCTTTGCCATGTGTCTGTCCCTTACCATGGTTTTGAGGTGTGTTACATGGGATTTGTGAGGGTCAGAGGGAAAGAAGTCCCAAGCCATTGCTTGGTTTCAGTGGTCAAGCAAATACAAGACAACTAGTCACACAAATCAATGAAAAGATATTAATGAACCATTACCACCTACTTACTGGTTTAAACCAGTTTTAAAATCACCAAAAATAACTCCAGACACGTACAATAGCAGAGAGAATTCTTTGAATTGAAAATAAGGATGTCTGCTTGGAAGAAGTTAATTAAAAATTATTCTTTAGCTACTAACACTGAATTAACAGAAATTACTCTCAACACTTAAATTAATATTGCATATGACTAATTAGAACTATCCACCAGTTAATCATCATGAGTCTTTATTTGTTCCCAAAATCTATCAGTTTATGGATGTCTAATATTTCAGTAGCACTCCTAAAGTATGTATTGTTTCTACCTTAGAAAGGCCAGCTCCACTTAGAACAGATACATAGAATTAGAAAGAATAAATTTGATTTATGATTTGTTCATGCTATATAACAACAGTTTTACTTAAAAGAAAAATCCAGGCTGAAAAACTAACATCAAATTATCAGCACACGGGGGGCTCTGTTGTGAGGGGAATCATTAACACGATAGCTAAAAATTTGTTGAAAGCAGCAATAAATTAATGCAAACAAGTTTTTAAATAACTATTGAGAAACCAACACTTCGGGAGAAACAAACTGCCTCCAGAACTGACATGGACAAAAAAGTACAGGAAGTACAGGAAGTTATCAGCAATAAAACTGTACTCTTTTCGAGATTGTGAAAGAAGATGAAATAATGGCAAAAGAGCTAAAATGTTGAGGGCACAAAAAAATCCTGCATGTTAAATATAAAAATATGAAGGAAGAGCAAGGAATGTTTTCATAAACAACTTCCTAAACACATTGAAACCCGTAATAAATCCATTTCAAAAAGATCCAGAGCAGGAAGGCAAAGCCTCTACTTGGAAAATATATAAGCAAAGGAGAAAAGCTGTATTGAAACTCCAGCAGAAAATCCACACGAACTCTCCCCGTGTCTGTTTTGTTGTAGAAGGATCACAGGGGTTGTCAGCTGGCTGGAATAATTTCTACCAGGGGATGTGGTGAAGGATCTGTCTCCAACTGAGTGTCAGAAGAGATGACAAATTACAAAGCATAAAAATACTAAAAAATTATGAAGAACAGACAGTTTTCACCCAAAAAGGCAGGGTGGGTGGGAGGATATTGGTAAACTATGAATTGGCTGATTAAATCAGAACAGAGGACAAATTAGAACCATTTGTAAAGAGAGGTAATCTACAGAACTACAAATAAATAAACACTCGATAATTTGGTTTAAAAAAGATATTTCATATTCATTACTGGACACCTATCTACATGGAATATGTAAGCAAAAATGTCAGAGGGCCCCAAAGGATGGATCTTCGAAGCAACCAACAATGATTAAAAAAATATCAGCTCCTTGATCTGCTTCCTTCTAGAAACCAATTTCCACGAGCTCCTTCCCACAATCTGATCTCCCTGGCAGCTGTTATCAGACGCTGAGATCCTAACTTCCGTTCTGCTTGGAAACTGGATCAAAGTGAGGAAGACTCTACTGCTGAGTTAAAGCACCAGAATCCTGGCAACTAAAGATTTATTTGTTAATGAAGTCTCTACAACCTATGTGATTCCATTGTATTTGCCCAAAGAAAAAAGATTGTTGAAGCTTTATGCATATTACATTTCCAATTATGCTTTTTTAACTTTTAAGTAACCTGTGGGACTTGATAGCACTGAAATATGATGTAATTAACAAAAAAAGCCTCAAAAATAAGGATGCCGCCAACAGATACCACCATATTATATATTAATAACAAAAGAGCCAAGATTAATTATTTAAGATTTATCCTTTTAAGGGCCTGAGGAGCATTAACTTTGTCTTTCCACATAAAACAGGAAAACGAAGCAAAAAAATCCCATCCCCTCCTGCCACTGCAGCCATTGTAATCTCATAAATTCAAGAGAACGGGATTTTTCCTGTGACAATCTGAACAATGTTGCAGTCTTTTAAGCTATTATTTTCCGAAGCTCATGGGGAATCTCCAATCACAATACTCCAGTTAACTGGGATTTTAAATATTCTCAGTCTCATAAACAGGACTTAATAAGATTCTGAATCACAACCGGCTTTCATTCATTTTAACTAAATTAAGATCTCACTCACAGAATTAAAATGTGTTTTTAATCGTTATCTCTCTTCTGAAGAGAGAACTACAATGCCGTTATTAGTGTAATATCATTAGAAAATAAACACTCTGGAAGCAATCAAGTCTCCCCAAATACAGTCAATGACAGAGAACTGCCTCATGTTGGGGAAGTGCATGAAGGATCCAGAGATGGACAGAAATTCTTCTCTACAGTCATAAATGGAGGGAAATCTCCCCAAATCAGCATTTTCTGTCAACAGAAACCTCCCAGTAAGTGACATTTAAAAGATGAATAGAAAGGTTGCTGATTTGAATATAAAACCTGAGATTTCAGATTTCTGCAACTCCCATGTGAGTCCCACCAGAGAGTACGTAAAAAAGGAAGAGCACAGATTATGTCCCAAATTCCAGAACAAAATGTTTTTCTTCATCTTGCATCCTCACACACATGGAAACGATCACTTCTACTTGCTGAGGGTTCAAGTGTACTGACAACAATAAAGCACAAACACGGCCATCCCAGTGCCAATCTCCCTTCCCCATGGTACCTCATGGCATTCAAAACTAAGCATTACAATTACACTTAGAAACTAAAGGGAGCCTGGAAGAATCTGCCTGTGGTGTCTGCCTCACACAAAGGCCCTGCATTTCCAGAGCTCTCATCACACACACACTTCACGGCAGCGCAGAGGGGAATGAGTGAGTCGAGGCCTCACGGATCTCCAGGTCTCATCTGCAACAGGGGGTCTCCTGTCAGCAGCAACTTCCTCTGGAACTGTAGCAGGAGCTGAAGGCAAGTTCTTAGGGGGAGAATTACAGTCCTGATGTGCTCTCACTCCTCACTTCTGTATCGCTACCACAAGGGCAGCAGTGCCCCAGGGAATCTCCCCAGTGTTGGACCCAGACACAGCTCTCCGCTGAAGTCTGGTTTAGTAAGGACTTAGACTGTGTGAGAAACAGACTGTCTCAAGGAAACATCCACGCTGCAACGCAAACTTCCCAGGCAATAAGGTATTTGACGACATGCCTGGCTGCCAAACAATTTTAGTGACAGTGTAATTTAAAACTCCATATCTAAATTTATTATAAGGCTAACAGCCTGAACGGAATAATATCCCTATGGCTGCAGTATTTAGGATGTATCACATTATACACAGAACTTCTGTGTTAACTGACAGCTGTATTTTTAGCAGCGAGTTACTCATTTACGGAGGATCAAGGAGAAGCACGTGCACGTTACACAATGAGCCTCCTCCAGATCTGTAAGGGCCGAGGAAACGAAGAAGTCTTCACATTTTTCCAGGCAGGCCTCCGAACACACTAAAGCCTTCATTCTCTTTCCAGCGTTGGAAGATTCACAATGTTAACCTTCTCACTAGCACAGTCTCAGCAGAAACCCCAGATGCAAGAGCTGTGTGACTGCTTCCTTGCTGAGCACAGATGCACAGAGAAAGAACCTTATTAATATGCAAATAGAAGAAGACAAGATAAGATAAAAATCCTTTGCATGAAACAAGACAATAATATTTCCTAAACTTGCTCTTCAATCCAGGAGCAAAGAAAATAAATAACTAAAAATAGATGAAAAGTAATTCTTCACTGATTCTGTTTATGTTCCTACGTTTATGCTAAAATTCACAAATTGACTCCTATAGGAAAGAACGCGTTCTGCTCCCAAATAATTAAATCAAATTGGACAGATACTGAGACTTCCCATTTGTAAATTTGAGGAGACTGAAATTTGAGGATTGAAAAATATGGAAGTAGGTGCATGGTGGTTGAGAAGAGCTGATGATCTGAAAAACATTGCTGCAAGGGAATGGAAATAAAAACGTACAAAAAGGCTGTACATGAGGCAATGAGTTCCCAGGACAGCACTAAGTACCAGCTCTGCCATGGGGAAGGACGAGCCAAAGAGGAACCCATTGTTTGCAGCATAGGACCCTATCAAAGCTACTGAACAAAAAAGAGCAACTCAAAGATATATTCAGATTTCAATTACACAGCAAAGAAAGCCCAAACCCAATATCAGAGCCCATTCAGTACCAGGCTTGCTAGAAAAATAATTATTCAACTAACGGGGGTACCAGCAGACACTGCAACACCAAACGAAGTGCAGTGTTTCCTTTCACAATAACCAGCTACAACAGTGACCCTGCACACAAAACCTTCAAGGAATTATCACAGTATCACAGTATCACAAGGTTGGAAAAGACCTTTGAGATCATCGAGTCCAGCCTATGACCCAACACCTACTCGTCATCTAAATCATGGCACTAAGCGCCTCATCCAATCTGCTTTTAAACACCTCCAAGGACGACGACTCCACCACCTCCCTGGGCAGCGCATTCCAATGGCCAATCAACCTTCCAGTGAAAAATTTTTTCCTAATGACAAGCCTAAACCTCCCCTGACAAAGCTTGAGACCATGTCCTCTTGTTCTGTCACTGGTCACCTGAGAGAAGAGACCAACCCCTGCCTGCCTACAACCTCCTTTTAGGTAGTTATAGAGAGCAATAAGGTCTCCCATGAGCCTCTTCTTCTCCAGACTAAACAACCCCAGCTCCCTCAGTCGCTCTTCATAGGGCTTGTGCTCCAGCCCCTTCACCATCTTTGTTGCCCTCCTCTGGACACACTCCAGCATCCTGACATCTCTCCTAAACTGAGGGGCCCAGAACTGGACACAGTGCTCAAGGGGCGGCCTGACCAGTGATGAGTATAAGGGGATGATAACTTCTCTAGTCCTGCTGGCCACACCATTCCTGATGCAGGCCAGGATACCATTTGCCTTCTTGGTCACTTGGGCACACTGCTGGTTCATGTTGAGTTTCCTGTCTACCAAGCATTCCCAAGTCCCTTTCCATTGACTACTCTCCAGCCACTCTGTCCCCAGCCTATAGCTCTGCATGGGGTTGTTGTGTCCAAAGTGTAGAATCCGGCACTTGCGGCTTGTTAAACTTCATCCCACTGGAAACAGCCCATCTCTCATCCTATCAAGGTCCCTCTGTAGGGCCCTCCTACCCTCCAGCAGATCGACAGTTCCTCTCAGCTTAGTATCGTCTGCAAACTTGCTACTGATGGACTCAATCCCCTCATCCAGATCATCAACAAAGATGTTAAACAGGACTGGGCCCAACACCAACCCCTGGGGGACACCACTGGTGACTGGCCACCAACTGGATGAGACAGCGTTCACTATCACTCTCTGGGCTTGGCCGTCCAACCAATTCCTAATCCAGCACAAAGCACTCCTGTCCAAGCCACAGGCCACCAGCTTCTCCAGGAGTCTACTATGGGAGACTGTGTCAAAGGTCTTGCTGAATTATGACTGGAACTAGGAAAAACTACTAATTTGATCAACCAAGGAGATAAGAATTCAGTAACAAAATAAATCACAATACACATTATTCATATTCTTCCAATGCCTTTGTCTACTGGAAGACACTAACACCACCTTTGCACCTCTGAAAAGTAATCCAACCACTTAGCAAAAAGCAGGGAAGCAGTGCGTCTGTTTCCCCAGTTTGCCCAGTAAGGCTGCTCACCCAGCTGACCTGATGGACTGCCCTGCAACATGCTCCCTTTCTCCTATCAAAGGCACAGTGGTTGTTTGCCGGGGTTACTTTGATCAGAAAACTAGAGAAAGCACATCTCGCGTTAAACCCTGCACTGCACAACCCTCCAAACAGGCGAGAGGAGCTTTGGTTTCCTGGAGCCTCGAGTTGGTAACTACCTCTGCATGCACAGAAGCAGGCCCAGAGTACTATTCTGTTATGCACTGTAACGCCGAGAACGAGCTCTTCAGATGGAGCTGGGATTTGCATAGTATTTGAGCAGAAGGTGTGCAAGAAACAGCACCACTTCCCCAAAGATGCCTTTTCTGTGCAACTCATGCTTACGTGATGTCCTCAAGTGAAACCTCCAATCCTGAATCTGGAACTCTCTTCATTCCTTATCATCGTCAGCCTTATAGCTTATTTTTAGACACTTTGTCACGTAAATGTTCTGCAACTGAAAGTTTCCAACTTTCCTGATTTCCTACTGTTCTGAAGGAGAGATTAAGAGATGGAACTGAAACTGACAGACCCGTTAAAATGAGGCAGTGAGTTTTTAATGGTTTTCTTTTTTATCTGACAGCTCAGATCATCTCTCGTTTCAGTGGGGCATGAAGAAAATATTCTTCAGCTTTTTACCCTCCCACTTGAGGACAGACCTTTTCCAGCCTTATTCAACAATCCCATTCTTCAAGTATCTTGCTTTTGTATTAGAAGAAGGGTAAGAGTCCACAGCACCTCTGTTAGAAGTTATTCTAGTGATATAAACCAGCCACAATGTTACTCTCAGCACTGACTTATATTTTTGTTGGGAATTACAAGTTTAAAAGTAAATTAATTTTGCTTTTAACAATATTTCTTTAAAACTCACTGTATCAATCACAAACTCAAGGTCCAGTTAGACACGGCCATAGGCAGGTCACTTGTAGAACAGAGCCATGGCCTTTTTAGAGAACAGTGCAAGGATGCAGGCAAAGGAGCTGCCTAGAGATCTACACAGATCTTGTGTCTGATCTCCGTACTGGGAAGTAGGAAGAAACTGCCAAGAATAAAATCAGTATACTTATGAATAATTCTATGCTGAAAACTGGATATAGTTGTTCTACCAGGAAGCAATGCTTCCCAGATCCTTCTTCAAACCAATGAGCACATAAAAGAATAAGGCAGCCAACAGAGATTTTTAGAAAACCTTTAACAAGACTCGTTCCCAAAGGCTTTTTTAGGGAACTGAGCTGTCACAGAAGGTCCTTTTATGCACTCAAATAATTGTTTAAAGGATAGACAGCCAAAGGTAGGAATATAATTCGTACTCATGGAATGAAGGTGAGGTTGCTCACAATACCTTACAGAAAGACAAGCTAGGGCTGATGCTGTTGAAAACACTCACAGATCATACAGAACACATAAAAATAGCACAGTAACAAATACTGCTGATGAGACAAACCTGCTCAGAGCAGTAAACTGAAAGTTGACTTCAAAGATTCTATGCAAAACATGTTCATATCACGAGAAAGTGGCAAAATGGTAGAGGCCATTCAACTGTAGATAAACACAAACTGCTTCACGGGAAAAGCAGTCCTCGACCTGATGTTCAAGCTGTCAGGCTGTGATCTAGATCTGACAATAAAAAAGGAACAACATCTGCAGCAACTTTTTCTGCAGGAGCAGGAGAGGCCCTGAGAGCAGGGAAGGCTCCAGCTTTGGAAGGCGAGTAGAATTCTTCATCTTTACTACAAAAACCTGGGAAGGTCTGAGATTTCTGCCTCTGTGAAGCTGCCTGCGAGGCAAATAATGCCTCTAAGTCACTTCTGGTTCAGACAGATTCATTCCTTTATCTTCTCTTCATCAAACAAAATAGACTGAGACACTCATTTGAGAAAAAGGGGGTTTCTTTGCAAAGTGTGTTCCTAAACCACTTCACCATCCTCCTCATGGATCTTCTACAGAACCCTTACAACGCAGAAGTAATTCTGGACACAGTAATCAAAAGCAGCTACAGCAGCTATAAAAGACTGAGTTCCTCAAATCACTCTGTTCCTACACAAGATTCATCCAGCTATACAACATTCAGCACCTCATTATTTACCATTCCCTTTTTCTTTGTGGCATCAAGACATCTCTATCAGAAATGATTCTTCTGTTTTCTTTTAGGTGACTAACCAGAATGAACAAGGGATCTTCATCACATCTTCTTTGAAATACATTTTTTCACTGCTGATGGTTAATTCTTTAATGTGTACCTTGCTTATGTTCCAGCTTGGCCAGCATTTATACATTTTTGCAAGGCTGACTACATGATCTACAGCATTTCAATAAAATTACCTTCACCAATGAAACCTGTATTTTTTTCTTATTAGCTTGTCAAGATCTATTTTCAGTAAACTCACAGGCATTCATTATAATATACTTCTCACATTTAATTTTGATAAGCTGAATGCTATTCCATCAATTTTCACTTAACTGGTATCAAACTGACAACCCCCCAATTAACTGCATTGTCCTAGTTATTCTTTTCCAAGATTGGCACAGGAGTTGGTTTCTTGTAGCCATCTAGAGCCCTCCAAGGTGAGGAAGAAATCAGTATCATTGGTTCAAAGTTCTCTTTGCTCCTTTATTTCTTACTTTGTTCTTTTTTAATGTGAATTACTCAAGACACTAAAGTTCAATATATGTAACCTAAGTGGCTCTATTTTACAGTTGTCCAAATTATTGTTTGAACAGGCGTCTCTCTCACCACAGAACTTATCTGGAGAACAGGAATATGTATCATTATACCCCAAAGGCAGGACACTTTTCTCCTTGTTAAGACAACTCCATCATTTCTGTCTATTAAACAACAGGAGGTGGAAAGAGAGTAACAAGGAAAAGGAAGGAAAGGGGAAATGGCTTTGTCTCAGGCAATCATGCATCCTACACGGAGAAAAAAAAGGTAAAACAAAAACTGCCTCCTAGAAACACAATCAAATCTGCAACTGACAGCCAGAGAACTCTCTTTCTAGCTGCAATATTCTACCTTCCAGATCTGTCCTGAGTCACCAAAGTCTGTCTGTACAAGCTGGACAAATTTACTCATTTAGTGCCTCAACTTCCCCACGAACATGGAAAAAAATTAGATTTTTCTCTGATCTGAGGTGTCTGAGAGCTATGAGTGGAAAGCTATACAGACACATTGCTGCAGGAATGTCAGCTGACTTGCTTTCTAGATACTTACCTAGAAACATTCCTGCTTAACCTAGCTCCTGCTAAAGCAAATCTCTGATCCCAAACTGCCCATCAGCCAAGCTGGCTTAATCCTCGCTCTTCTCATGCACATCTCAGCAGACACAAAATGCAAGGCTATAAAAAGTGCTTCAGGATATTCAGTGCTGCAGAAACACTACACCCTTCACATGCAATCCAACTAAAGCTCTAAAATCTTATTGATTAGTGACTGGGATCAGACCAGGGTTAGCAGGGCACGATGCAATCATAGCAAAATCTGGAACAGCCTTTAAAATGCAGAGTACTGACTGTACCTTACAGATTTTGTATAGAGATTCCTGTCCGTCTCCTTCTGTATCTTTGAAATAATCATGGGCTGGGAATGTACGATGAATATCTCGTGTGATGACGCTTTCTTGAGCAGAGTCCTGCAAAAAAGAGAGAAAAATCCTGAAGTATGAGCCCAGTATCAGTGTAAATAAACATAACAGAATATAAAACTCAATGTGCAGTCAATGTGGGCACATTAGATAACTGCTTTACTGACTCATCCTCTAAAAATGCTTTGAGAAGAAACCGAAAATCCTCTGGTTGCATATGCAGTAAAAATTTGACAGTTTAACAAGAGCAACGTGGCATGTTTTCTGTCCTTCAGGCTTACAGTTCACCTCTAACACTCACAGGCAATGACGAGTTATTGAATTGTTGGTGCATTTTTACCACAGAAGCCAGGCTTACTCTATTTCTCTTGGAGTAAAAAAAAAATTAGGCTGTCCCTCTCTTGCAAGCTCAGAGGTATTAATTTAAAACATGTATCAGTCTACCATAAAACCACTGTTAATTACAAATTAGAGCTGTTGCTTAGAAATGTTCAAAGTTTACAATTCCGTGGTCTAGAAAAGAACAAAACCAGAAGAAGTACCAGAAAATGTGATCCATCTCCAATCCAATGCCATTTTCACACTGACTACCAATGAGGGGTGAGTCTGGGTTCCTAAATGCCACTTTAGCAGCCCAGCAATAATCTCGCCTGGAAAGCAGCTGCTACCCCAGGACATGAGTCTGCTGGAACTGCTGCATCATCTCTGCAGGCTCCAGGTGGATGATCTGCATACCCAAAGACATCTAAAAGGACACCGAGTGCCCACGTTTAGACGACTGAGCTGCTCCCTAGACATACCTAGGTCTGTCAATAAAAAAGCAATTGCTTTTTTTACTGCATTTCTATAAAGGGATGGAAATCATTGCAATCAGACCTGAGAAAGACCATTGTGTATGAGAAAGTGCTATCAAAACATCAGAGCTGGAACCACACCAGGTAATCAATTATCTTGGGTTCCATTACCCTCAGTGTGAGAAAGCACTTTTGGGTTGGTGTTCTTCTCTATTACCTTTATAACCCTAAACAAAAAACAAATAGAATCCTCACCTGTGCTTTAGAAAATAAATCCTTTATAAATACTTTTACCTTGAAAACAAAATATCTGTTACAGAAAAGCTTCTAAATCCTCAAATTATATTTTGTAATCCAGGACTCTCCATAAACAAAACTTCTTTACACCTGCCAGAGTCAGCAGTCAGGTAATCTCCAGAATCCCAGTGTTTCCCAATCCCCTCAAGCCCCTGTGGTGAGGCTGTTCCATACCATAAGTGGACTGAGGCAGGGATGAACAGCAATTCCCCCCTGCGGTCCCGTTCATGCCCATCCATGACCAACACACACAGGGACCTCACCCTGGGCTGCATCGAGCTACCTCAGAGACGAAACCCCATCACTACATTTTTCCATTCACTCCAATGGCAGCTCAGAAAACAGCTCTGGTCCCAACAAGAATAAACGGCACTTTAAGTCTTCTGAGAGCACTCAGCTGAGTATCCCAAACACGTAAGAAAAAAAAAAGATAAAATTGTGGGGTTTTTCTCTAAATCTAATTTTCCAGTTCCTGGAGGGGGCCTACAGGAAAGCTGAGGAGAAACTTTTTACAAGGGACGAGTGGGAATAGCTTTAAATTGAGGTGGGGAAGATTTAGATTCGATGTTAGGAAGAAATTCTTCACGATGAGGGTGGTGAGACACTGGCACAGGTTGCTCAGAGAAGCTGTGGATTGGGCTCTGAGCACCCTGATCCAGTGGAAGGCGTCCCTGCCTATGGCAGGGGATTGGAAGTCAGTGGTCTTTGAGGTCCCTTCCAACCCAAACCGTTTCATGATTCTATGATTCTTCCGTCCTCCTCTGGCTCTCATTTCCTCTGGTTCTCTCAATCCTCCACATTAAACTATGGCTTCATCTTTCCTGCACAGCCCTCTCTGCACATAGCGCAGTCTCCCAGTTCTCGCACATAGAAGCCTTCCTCTTCCTTCTCTCTCAAGTCACTTCTTCAGATCTTTGCCATCACTGACTTAGCCATTTACGATGTCCTAATTTGCAGTGATCTCAACCATTGCTTTCCCTTTGCTCAACAATAACATCCTTGGTACAAGACAATAACACAATCTGTAGTTTGTAAAATGCCAGGCATATTGTTATGTGCTAAGAAAAGGAAAGCTTATGAAACAAGGTGACGTTTTTATCATGCTGACTGGCACTGCTGGAGAAAACAAACACGCTTTTGTGCTTTCACCAAGTTACCATCGTGTTTTTCAGGATATCTAAGCACCATGCAACAATCAGTGAGCAAAACCAACCACAAAGTCTAAATCACATGCACCAAAACACAGAATAATAAGAATTTTAATAACAAGCGGTTCTCTAATCAGACTTCTTCAATGACTATTTTCATTTACATGGTTTCCAAACACCAGAGAGGCTAAATAATTGCAGTCTTTCTCCCAGACTGATCTGACAATTCAGTTATATTGCGTGGAAATGCCTTAAACAGCATTAAAGATCTCCCAGTACAGCAAGCACAATTACCAGGTCCATCATAAAAATCTGTTACGTTAATTCTTCAGTACAAATCGGAAAAGACCCAGGTATTTTAAGGAAAGTTACAGGAAAGCCATGCATCGCTTTTCTATCAAGCACAGAGATTGTGTTTGACTTCCCTCTATTTCTGCCTGACAGAAGCTGACAACGTGGATGTCCAAGGTAGGACCAAAAATATTTGTGTAAAGGCTCAAAGGAAAATTCTCTTTTCCTGAGTTAAAAGAAGTCTGAAACAGAGTCTTCGTCCAGCTTTATTAACAGTTGCTTCTAAAAAACTAGAGAAAAACAATTAAATTGACTCAAAATAAAAGATAAGCTCAAAGACAGGAGAATTAACTCCTTCTCAAAAGACAACATCCATCTGAGAAGGGCAACAAAGGTGTTGATGGGTTTAGAGGTCAAGCCTTAGAGGAATGGCTGAGGGAACTGGGGTTGTTTAGTCTGGAGGAGGCTGAGGGGAGACCTCATCGCTCTCTACAGATCCCGGAAAGGAGGTTGTAGGGAGGTGGGTGTTGGTCTCTTCTCCCTGGTAGCCAGTGACAGGACAAGGGGAAATGGCCTCAAGATGTGCCAGGGGAGATTCACGTTGGATATTAGGAGGAATTTCTTTACTGAAAGGTTCTCAGGCACTGGAAGAGGTTGCCCAGGGAAGTGGTTGGGTCAACCATCCCAAGACTGAGTAGATGTCATACTTGGTCTAGTGGCGACTTAGCAGGGCTGGATCGATTGCCGGACTCAATGACCTTTCGGTCTTTTCCAACTGAAACCTTCCTGTGATTCTGTGATTCTATGATCTGAAATATGATAAATCCATAATCTAAGAGAAGCAAGAAATGAGTCTAGAGTGAACATCAGTGCAGAATTATTCTTAAATTGTATAAAAAATATTTTGGTTTGGTTTCCATCTTTTCCCAGATAGAGCTGTTCTCAGGGGTACCACAAGCAGAGGAGTTTGCAGTTACCCTAATGCAGGTTTTCTGAGGATTTTTATTCTCCTGATAGCCCATGATTAGTTAATTTCTTATGAAAGTACGCAAAGGTGAGATGGCTATCAAAGCACTCGGAGTTTTAATGACCTTTCTCACTTTGAATAATCATTTCTGTGCTGCCAACTCAGTGAAACAACACTCTACTGAGGAAAAGAATTATCTTCATATGTCAACTATTTGACAGCTGACATCCTACTGAACAAGCTCTCTACTTTGAGTTGTCTCACTTTGAAAACAGCCGAACTGCTGCAACTGTGAAGCAATCACACTGGGGTGCCGACTCCTTGGCACTGCTGCCATTTTGAAGCATTAGGATGCTGCTGAACATGGACATCTGATGCCAGAAGGCAGACTGACATAGGAAAAGGAACATGTTTACATTAAATAAATGTTGAAAGAATATTAAGGGTATATAGAATCATAGAATCATAGACTGGTTTGGGTTGGAAGGGACCTCAAGCCCATCCAGTTCCACCCCCCTGCCATGGGCAGGGACACCTTCCTCTGGATCAGGATGCTCAAAGCCCAACCCAACCTGGCCTTGAACACCTCCAGGGATGAGGCAGCCATGACTTCTCTGGATAACCTGTGCCAGAGCCTACCCACCCTCACAGGAAAACACTTCTTACTAAGATCTCTTCTAAATCTTCCCTCTTTCAGCTTAAAACTGTTCCCCCATTGCTTACTTTGTCACAAGAACTGGACGGTAAGTATGGCACAAGCCAGAAGAATATAATAAAGGGAGAAAAATCTCTTGGGTCATAACATCAACACTGTATGAAGACTCAGACCCTTTCCCCACCTGTGCCCAAAAGTTCTTACATGAAACCAGGCAAATCACTTACACAAAAGATTCCATGAGTGGTCACCAGATTTTTCCTTACAGCTGCTTCTGTTGCAGCTGTCAGCTCAGTATGGAGAAATGCAGAATTACCTACAACTACCATTAAAGGAATTGAAGAGTTTTACATAAATACTAAAAAAACTCCAAACTGGATCACAGGTGACTGAAACTGAGGAGTACTCTGACCTCAATCTCCTTGTGCTGTATTTCACTGGTTAATAATAATTCCCCATCTCAGTAGGGTGTTATGAAAATCAATTAACATCTGAAGCACTGAAATACTGTAATGACAAGTCCTACAGAAATGCCGAAGAGGAAAATGGTAACTTTATCCTCAAATCCTGATCTGAATTGTACGTAGTAAGGCACAGGGTTACACAATGAAAAATAATAAGGGGGAAGACAACAATAAAATTAGAGCTATTAAGCATTATTCCTTCTGCACACAACAAGGCAGAGAGCCTGGGAAGAAGACAACTGAAAATCACAGGAGATCAAGAACAGGTCATTATGCATATGAGTTGGCAATTTTCATACTGTACTCCTTAACTTCCAAAGGCTTATCTTTAATCTTTTTAAACTTCCTCAGATTTGGGTTTGTCAATTACATTTACAGGCCACAATCAAAATATGATTATGTGTTCATTTGGTATGATGTGATTATGAATATGTGCTGTGTTCACCTGACTGGACCCATTTAAGAGCAGCTCCGGTGAGGATTAAACAGCTGATGTTGTATCAAATTGTCCTGTCTGATGTCCTTCATCTCTTTAGTAGTTAAAAGCAGCCCGAACCTTGAGTACCAAGGGAATTAACAAAAGAAAAGAAAAACATCAAAATGAGCTTCCAACTTCTCAAACAAGCATGGCCTGGATATCTGGTGTGTAAGGTTCCTCCAGGATTAGATACTGACATTTTTCTACATGTCGTATGTAAAGCAAAACTTCCCAGGCTGCCGCAGGTGTTCACCGCTCTGTCTAACCCGAGATGCTCGATGTGGAAACACAGCAGCTGCTGATAGCAGGAGTTAGAGGTTCCCTCAATAAATCCATGTCCCTTAGTCCTGAGAAGCTGTAAGTTTAAATACTGCCAGCCAAGCGCACATTATTGGACACCGTGACATTGCTTGAGCAGCCTCAGCACTTTGCTGAAGGAACAGATTTTTTGTATATTGCTTATTTTGCTCCTTAAAGCTCTTTGTGTGCTTGCACAGTTCCACACCAGCACACATGGGAATATGAATAACTTTAAATTCTCTAAAACAAAATCACAAAGAGACAGCAACTACAAGAAAAACAAAGCACATAAGGTCAGCCAGCTTGAGTTTGAGATGAGACGCACAACTGGCACGGAGCTTTGCCCCTTCTTATTAACGGCATCCTCCCAAGCTCATTCCTTCAGGGAAACCTGACATCACGTTGTGCCAACGTCCATACACACAACATCATCGACCCCTCTTCTCTCAGCACTTTCCACACACATTATAACCCTCCCAGCAGAATGTGTGATCCAAGAAAATCTCAGGTTCTTTTCCAACCAGTATTTGGGGAAAAATAATCAATAGCTCTTCCTTTAAAAACATTGAATAAATGACGTTTGGCTTGTGCTCAGTTCTTCCATAGGATTTTTGTAACACATATCTTGCAGTTCAGCTCTTCTCTAAAAATAGATTTTCCTTCAGTCATCATCAGCTTTTATTCACCGAGAGCGTACAACACTCAAAGAGAACTAATTAACTTTAGAGACCTTTTACTTTTTAAAACAGCTACATATCGAGATATGTAAAGGGAACATAATATTTAGGTTAGTTCAGTAAAGACACTGCTCAGCTGAACCTGGCCAGTTCTGGCTGTCAGCTGCATCTATTGCTGCCTGGGCAAAAGCACCCGCTGCCAGCAGGAAGAAACAGCAGCTCAACAGTGCAAAGCTGAGCAGCCCAGGGCTCCTGGCAGGTCAAGGCTGCATCTAAATTTAGTGGCAGAGTCTCTCTTCTCTCATCAGCATAATGTTTTGGATTACTAACAGAGCTCTCCCCAAGGAAGGAGACATCTTCTTTTATCACGTTATCTCCCATCCTTCTCAACCTGTGTTTGACAAGGTAGTGGCAGCTCCTCATGCCTCAGATTTTGAGGAATTCCCAAGACAGGATCCTCAGAAAAGCATACACAACAAGCCCCTTCATAGACCAGGAACACCAAACTACCCCTCACTTCTAAATACCCAATTCTCTAATGGCTGAAAAGACTACGGGCAGGGACCCCAGCCCTTTAGACACAATACCACTGGGGCTAGACTGGCCATTAGCTCAGCAGAAACCATCCATTATTTATATGGGCAGCCACAGGAGCACCATGCAAATGGAGAACCCTCCCAGAAGATGATAGTTCCCAGCTACAAGATGCTGGACAAAGGTATAGACTTGGACCACAGAAAATGACAACTCGAAGATTCTTGAAGTCTCCACAGAATAAAACGAAGTACTAGAATAATAGAGGTACCTATGTAAATGTTATTCTGAAAGTAGTTACCAAAAAGAAAGTGATATTGTAGCAGCTGCAGAGGAAAGGCAGAAAGAGCTCAGACCTTCACACAGCTGAGCTATCAATTAGCACCAGAGCAGATGACATTTGTCTATAAAAAATTCACAGCAACACCAGATCAGACACAAACCAATCAATTCTGCATACACCCTCTTGTTCCAAAACCAGAAAAATATCCATGACCCTTACTAACATTGTGGTTTGTTTTTCTTCTCACTCTCCTGTTCCGTCCATCCTCCCTCCCTTGTACGCTGCTGATACATAATTGATTCTCCTTACTCCGTCACACCTTCTCTGAATGATCCAGTGGGAGGTGCCCCTGCCCATGGCAGGGGGTTGGAACTGGATGGGCTTTGAGGTGCCTTCCAAGCCAAACCGTTCTACGATTCTGTGAAAGATGTTATCAAAATTAAAACACTACTTGTGCTACTGGGCAGGAGATCAACTTCTGAGTGCACCAGGCTCCATCTTCTTCCACTGGCACAGTATGCCGTGAATTTGAAGCTACTCTTCAACACGTACTTTGAAAGCTCCCTGCACCCCCACAAGGGCTACAGTGCTCTGCACACTGGCAGATGGAGCTATGGTTTTCCATATGATGTATAGTTGGCAAGAAGGGCCACACGTGTCTGTTTGCAAATATTACATTATTCCAATTTCCATCTTATTATGTTTGGGGCTTTGTTTGGGTCACACAATCTTTAGTAGATCTCTTTTTAAAGGCTGGAGAGAAATTTTTAAGCAGTGGTTTTTGTCTCCGGTTTGCTTTTGTTTTTAACAGCTGTTACTTAGGAAATCTGGTCTCTCCGGAGGACATGCAGATTAGACCAAGCAAAAGGCACCTTATCCAGTTTACTTGTCATCACTTCTTCTTTTCTCTCTGAAATGGGTATCATTAACAGACATGTGAAAAGGTAATGCACAGATTTATCCATGGCAAGGTAATTTTGTCCAATTTCCTTTTGGTTTCCTAGCTTTTAGATCAGGTTTCTGATTTTGTCTCCTCTGTCAGGGACACAACATGGTTTGTAAAGGTTTGAAAAAATGTGCTTGTGATTAACGGATTAACGTGTAATTTTGAATTTAGGTATTTCTGACTCTACCACCAACTTATGGGGTAACTTCCAGAAGCAACTGGAAAGGTAAGGCCTGCTTCTGAAAAACAACACTTAACTGCACCAATATTGGGCGGCTGTGGAAAACCTGTGTACAGAAAATGCATATTTGAATCCTTGCCTCCTATTTATCTACTGGTTGTACTGAACCTACCTCCATTTTAAACAAGTGCCTAGAATTCTTCACTACAAAAAGATTAAAAAACATGGTTACTGTTTAAAAAAAAGTATTTAAAAAGCAAACTTTTCTAAAAACCTACACCTTAAAAGATGTCTCCCGCAGCATCCCAGACCAAGCTGTCCAGTCGGTGTTTCCTCCAACATGTTACAAATTCTGAAATTAAACCTACTGGTAGCAATCCAAAGATGACACAATTGATGTAATTGGCCCATTCAAGATTTTAAAGAAAGTGTTGCTTTCCAGAGCTGCTTGAGAAGCTAAGGGAGTCAAGGTCTAAGACAATAATAACTAAACCCCCAGCTACACAGGGCCTCACCTCACACCCTCACCTTTGGCATGTGCACTGCTCACTGCTGGTGAAATGTTAATACAAAGAGAAAAAGTTGTAATACCGAAGATTATCAGGTTCAGGGATGTTAATTTTTAACGAGGAGAAAATGCCTTGAAGCACTATGCAGATAAAGATTTGCCAAGACATTGGTTTTAAGAAGCTTCTTAAGCTTGCAGTTGCTAAAACGCGCAGACTATTTCTTCAAGAAGGAAACGCCTGTCCCTCATTCTCTTAAACAATGGAGTTCTTTCAATGATCCAGACAGAAACAATTCAAGAAGACCTATGGCCAGCTGTAATGTTTACAGTAAGTAAAAACCACCTACCTGATTACCTTCCAGATCCACTCCTTGGCAACAGCAACATAATTCAAGCAATCACTTGATAACCTGGATATCTTCATTTTAACGCTTGCTATGACAACGCTGCCTTTACATTTCCTCTGCTTCGAAGGCACCCTGTTATGTGAAAGTATGTACTATTTTGAATCACTCATCTTCCAGAACTATTAAGATCACCAAGCCCATTACAGAGCCATCCTCTCTGTTCTTTACATAAGAAATCCCCAGTCCAGTAGGTCTGTTGACTTGACAGCTCTTTGTATCGCTCAGCAGTGACATCAGACTGTAAGACCAAAGGCTCCAGCTCTGTGGGACCATATGAGATCAAAGTCACTGTTCAATAAGATCTTAAAAGTCTTTACTACAGCCTCAGGAAATAGTACACAACAGAAGATGAAGACTAGCCAGAGGGTTAAGGAGGGCAGACATATAAGCACATGCTTTTCATCCCTGGCTCAGACAGAACCTAAAACAGTTGGGGAGATACTGAATAGAGCGTAACATTCCTGAGCATCAAGCCCTTCAATTGTAAATCTAGAGTGATAATATCCACAAATATGCAATGAATGTGTCAAGCATTTTTATACCTAACACAAAAGTCATTAAGGAGGTGGTGAAATACGTTACTAAAAGGAAAAGTCATACAAGGCTCATATATCATTGCCCAGAAATGTGGTTTATTCTATTTTGTTGCTGTTTTTTTAAGAAAATTCATGAAAAAATTCTAGGTCATCAACGATTTGGACAACACTTGATGTCCACTGCCTCACTGCTGATCCCTCCAAGTGTATGAGACACTGAAGACCGCACTCATCCAGGCCTCTGCTGAGCAACTGCTGTCACTACAGGTGGCACGAACTGCGAACGCAGCTCTGGGATTTGCTGCAAGATAGATCATAGACATAAGCAATTTAGAGATGCTGATATGGGGCAACTACAAATCCCTTTTAACACTTTCCTCAAGTCTTTTCCCAGTTTCAAGGAGAGGGAATGCAGCGAAGAGGGACTTTCACCTCCTAAATGTAGCTTGAAGCAGGTTTAAGCATATGCTGCTTCACCATGAGCTGTCAGTGTCTGACCTTATTATTAGAAGTCTTTAATAAAATTTTAGATGAACTAATGAGGAAAAATACTGGAAGGGAGAGAATCACAAATGTCTGAGGTGGGAACAGACCTCTGGAGGTCATCCAGCCCAACCTGCCTGCTCAAGCAGGGCTACGTAGAGTTGGATGCTCAGGATCATGTCCTGTCAGCTTTTGGATGTCTCCACAACCTCCCCAGACAACCTGTGCCAGTGTGCAGTCACCCTCACAGTAAAAAACCTCCTCCTTATGCTCAGACAGAGCCTCCTCCTCTGTGTCCATTGCCTCTGGTCCTGTCACCAGGCACCACTGAGAAGAGCCTGGCTCTGTCTTCTTTACCACCTCCCACCAGGTCTTCATACAAGTTGACAAGATCAGCCTGAGCCTTCTCCGCTCCAGACTGAGCAGGCCCAGCGTTCTCAGCCCCTCTTCATAGGAGAGATGCTCCAGTCCCTTCACCTTCTCACTGGCCCTTTGCTGGACCCCTGCAGCATGTCCACATCCCTCCTACCAGGGAGCCCAGAACTGGACCCAGTGCTCCAGGTGTGCTGAGCAGAAGGCAGGGATCCTCTCCCTCAACCTGCTGGCAATGCTCCTCTTAATGCATAAGGATGACACCACTGGCCTGCACAGCAGGGGCCCAAGGCTGTCTCCTCTTCAACGTGGTGTCCTCCAGGCCCTTGGGTCCTTTTCTGCAAAGCAGCATTCCAGCCATGTTCCCAGGGTGCTAGAACCTGCTGTGTCGACTGCCTCATTCCAACCACCTCTCTCATTCTCAAGCAAAACCAGCACTTTCAGGCTACAGAGACTGAACCCAGCCCAAGCCTCAGAGACCCCCTCTTCCCAGCTGAGAGCCAGCAGTGTAACTACAGCATATGGCAAAGGAAGGGCCACGCTACAGAGCTCTGTGTGTCATCAGGGCCTGTGGGGCTGCGGCTGAATCACCAGAAGCAGCTCGACTTTTGCCTCTCTATATTGATTTAGGTTACTCCTGTTGTCTGAAAACTGAAATTCACTTCAGATTCAGTGCCTCCTAAGATTCAGATCAATACAGTACTGACACTGGAAGGTATTTATCTGGTCACATATGGGTCATAACAGTAAAGATCAGACAGTGCAAAGACAGCACAGTGCACAACAATAATCGTGCCTTCGTTTCAAACATTACCAGGTTTCTCTGAATGGCTTTTTAGTGCTGCTGAACGCCTCTCGAGCACTTCACAGAGGCACCACAGAGCAGCAAGCAGAGCTCAGGGTTCTTCAGCTGCTCACTTTCCTTGGACAAAACCAAGCGAACCTACATCCACCTTGTATTCAATGATTAAGTTTAGTGATTCTAATGATCCTGATTACGATGGGGAGGTTTATCTGAGTTTACAGCTAACACTGTTGCTTCACAGTGATTTCTTACTGGATCCTTTCATTTTCAGAAGTAACACCCGAACAAAATTTCTGTTAATGTCTACATGTACACAGTATCTTGCATTACACTTCACCTTTGTGTTTCTCAACAGACCCTTTCAGATCTCATTTGATTAGTGTGCAATCCCATACCCATTTGACCCCAGCTCACTTACACTTAACCGACAGCATTGTAATAGGGTATTTGCCACTTTGAACACCATGTGCAACTGTTAACTTCCAAATGGAAGGAAATATTAATCAAAAGATCTACTTAAAAGTGTAAAAATTAGTAAGTATCAAAGAATACTGCAAATAAAGACAACTTCTTACTACCTCTGAACTTACATTCCTGTAACAGCAGACATTCATTTATACATCCATCCCCACTCACTTATACCCAACTTCCACATTTCTATGTAGGCAATGTTTATGAGTCACATAACATTTCTATTTTTCTCTATTTTCAGAGGGCGTTCCTTCTGGAATACTCAGTAGCCTTTAGGTATCCATGGGTTTACAGACTAATAGCTTATATTACTTCAGATGATTTGGCTCACAAAATGAGATTCATCCAAGTTTTCGAATGTTCAACACCAGACGCTCAATTTAGAGGGTAAAAAGCAATTTAACATGCTCTTTTGCTGTAAACTGGTATTTCGTGCTGTTTTAAAACTAAATGCCATATATGTTTATAAGGATGGGTATTTCAAGGTGCATACAGCATGGTCAGAAGATGAAATAAGTTCCAAATAATACCACATGCTTTTCCCAACTGCAAAGTAAGGATTAAGCCATAACAACAAAATTATATTAGAAAAGTTATTCTTATTGCTGCAAATGCAAACAAGTTAATGTCAAAAAAAGAAATACCAACAAAGAGGAGAGCTGATACCCTTCCCTTAAAACATGATGTGCATCCATGTTGAGACACAAACAACCCTATGTACCAATTCTGCAAAACTGGAACTCTTCTGGCGTGGATTATGGCAGCGTGGTTAAAACTGCACTTTGGAAGCGCCTCGCCTTCGGCTCAGGCAAAACCTGCAGAGCAGCTGAAATCAGTGGAGGAAGAAATCTGTCCTCAAAGAAACTTGTATTTCATACTGGCTTAGTGAAAGCTGCATGTGCTGCCAGCAGCTGCTGAAAGTTTAGTTCATGGATAAGAAACAGTGGAAAACATTAGAAAAACCCAAACAAGCGTAATAAGTCATCTCACGAACAGTAACACAGCGATCCTGCTACATTACTGCAGCGAAATCTGATCTTTGGAGCAGAAGGATGATAAAGTTGCACAACCCATTGAATGGAACCTCTTTTTGCTGCCTCACACGGGCATCCAACGCTTTCGAGGGTGAAAAGGGCGTCTGCACGATGACATTTAATGACATGCTTTACCTCCTGGTCAGTCCTGAAGTATTCGGGCAGCTAGTCTAGATGACTGGTATAGGTCCCCTCCAACACAACCACTAATTTTATTCTAAACCTTCAAAGATATAACCCTTCCACCTCCACTCACCCCTCCGATCTCACAATTCCTGTCCAATATCTTTAGTGCAGCACGAAGGCTTCAAAATCAGAACTATCTGAGAGCAGACAGCCTGTACAAATTCATTGTACGGTCAGAGGAACTCTTCTACCAGTCGAAAGACCAGCTTTTGTAACTTAAACAGCCCCTTGTTTAGGAATAAAAGTTTAATTAGCACACTCCTTTTGGGATGCTGGGACAATGCTAGGGAGAACATTCCAAGTGTGGATTTTAGCATTACAAAACCGCTCTGTAACTGTCACCCAATGGCAGGGGCACCTCATCAAGCAATCCTCTAAACAACTTTGTTCTTACAAAACCCAGACTCATTACGTTAATAGGCAGCAAATGTGTGGATCAGGGCATCAGCAATGTTGAATCTCACCAGCACTTGCACCTTCTCAAGCTCAAGACAGAAAACCAAATTTGCTCAGAAAAGTGGGTTACAGGCTCTCACAGAGAGATTAAGCAGAGGGAAAAGATTAACGTCCCACTATATAAATGACTGTCAAGATGTAATATAAAAGATGGAAAATACCAAAACCATATAAAACCAGAACTGATTCTAAGCAGAACATGGTCCAAGGTTTTCCATTTTTCCTGCAGCTTCTTCTGTGAACACTCAGAGAGCGTAAACACAGATTGCTATTTATAGGAAAAACAAAACTGGGCGTCCAGGAAACACCTGGAGTTTCTCACTCTGATCTGCTTCGTACTCTTCTACATGACAGACAGCAGCTTCCTGAGTCTTCTCTTAATCATAGAATATTTTATCTCCAAAGATAAAATTATTTGAAAAAGCATTTGACTTGGCACATAATTTCTCACAAAGCTATCAGAAAACTATGGTATCCTATTAATAATGAAAATTTAATTAAACAAACTACATTACATGTCTCAGACCAAGGCAGGGGGCTATTCATTTAATAGATAATCCCAGCCTTATAATTGGAAATTTTTTGTCTACCTTTTTTTAGCCCATGAAATCTATCTGCACTTTGTTGGTCTGTGCCATGGCTCAACCAGCAATTAACACATTAAAGTTTCTAGCCCGCTGGTTTTAGCTCAGCCTTGCTTTGTGTCATATGAAAAAAGACAAAATGTAGCAGTTCAGCCCAAAGACAGATTTTAACATTCTCTCTACAATTTTCCTGCAGCTGAATTTGCCGTTTCAAAGGGAACAGAAGAAAAATTACCTGGAAGTTCCGCTCACTCTGATCCAGTGTCAGTCACAACCCAAAACCCAAACCAAACCAGAACAAACTTCAAGGACCCATCAAATCCTACCATTACCTGTCAGTAATTTTTAAGGTACTTTCATATCCTCTAAAGAGCTCGTCAGAAGTCAAAGTGGGGGCAAACGAGAATGGGCAGAACCTGAATTCAGCACCCTTGATTTCAGCCTGAGAGACAACTCAAACCCTGTGGAGGGCAGGTATTGTTCCACCTCTGGTCACACACACAGAGTGCAGGTTCATGATGGCCAGGAGATGTTATTGCAGCATATTGCCCAGCTGACCCCATGGTTATCATTTCCTCCATGAAGTACAATTTAGATTGGACTACAAAGAAGAAAAAACAACCCATACAGCCTGTTTCCAGTAAGTGAAAGGACTGCAACCTGATAGCACTGATTGTCCCTAGTTCTCAGGCTCATTTTATAAGTCATCAATCCACATCTTAGATTGTCATTATGTTTGTAAGAAAATATTACTCTTTGCAGTGAAAGTAAGTCAATCATAGAATAAAAATATCATAGAATCACAGAATGGTTTGGCTTGGAAGGGACCTCAAAGCCCATCCAGTTCAAGCCCCCCTGCAATGGGCAGGGACACCTCCCACTGGATGAGGTTACTCCAAGCCCCAGCCAGCCTGGTCTCCCCCTTCAGGGAGGGGGCAGCCACAGCTTCACAATTTAAATCGTGTATTTAATCATAACTTAAGTAGTGAACAAGGCACATTATCCACACAACATATTTCCTTTTCAGCCTCTTTGTTAAACTCGACTTCTGTACTTCTAAGCATAGAACTGCTTGGAACTCCCTGACCCACCCTCCCATGCTTTGTACACCCTTTAACATAGAAACCCAAAAAACTACTCTACAAAATGCTAACTTAAAAGAAGTATTTGTCATTTCCTTTGCAAACCACACAATCCCCTATCATTAACAGGCATCCTAGATATGTCAGGTATTGTAGCTTCATAAATGAAATCTACATAATGCATACAACTCCAAATAAAATAGCTTTTGCTTTGGACTGCTTTTCCCAGTGCACCCTTCCAAGAAAGCAATATAACACGCTACAAAAGGGCAATGCATTAAATTTGCAGAGGGGTCTTTATTTGTCTTTGAAATTATTCACTATGAAGAAATGCTCCAGAAGCAGACCTCATCAATAATTGACAGCATGAGAGGAAGAACCTTGCACAAAAGAAGTAAACAGTACTGGGAAACCTCTGAAGAACACCAAGGATGAAAACACTCCCCAAGCCACGCTGGTAGGGGTTAAGATAACATTCCCACTCCTCGTGAACACTGGGATGATCACCAGGTGTAGCAGCAAGCCAGGCACTGTGTTTGGAGCTGGGAGAGGTCTCAGTCTTCGTGAAATAATACAAACCTGACAACTGACACCAAAACGCTGCACTCAAAGTACACTGGACACACATTTCAAACACAGACTGAAGCACGTTCTGCTCACTGCAGGTGCTCAGTAAACGCATATTATAAAGGTACTTTCACACTTATTTCCTAGTGGATTACCTAGAAACTCATTGATGATGTTAGAGTTGTTTTTTGAGCAGACGTGTGTATTTCTGGGTCTTTGGAAAAAAAATACAAACCAAACCCTGAAGTATTTAACTGTTAATTTGTAGGCTGATAATTCTTTATGCTTCGTTAGGCTCAGTACTTATTTTACAGCTGGTTCCCAGAGAGAGGAGGAGAGAATCTCTAACAAACGGACAGGCAATAATTACAGCTTGAGCACTGCAAACACAAGAGACTGCACAGCAGTCACCACCCGTCACTTCAAAAAGAGGAAGGGGCAAAGCCAAAGAAGGCATTTATTCCCACTAGCCAACATAAAATGGAAGTAACAGTCTTTGAATCAATGAATTGTATAAAGCTCACATTTTAAGAAGTTTTCAACACCAGTGAGTGCACGGAAAAATGACTGAAGCCACTGAAGATACTGCCCAGGCTCTGCTGTTACTTTTTCAGTAAAACTATCACATTTTTTCAAGACCTCAAGGGAGGGGAGTAACAGACTCATAGAATCATGGAAGAGAATCATAGAATTGTTTGGTTGGAAAAGACCTTCCAGATTGAGTCCAACCATACCAGTCTACCACTTAATCATATCCCTGAGCACCTTGTCCGCAGGTCTTTTAAACCCCTCCAGAGATGCTGACTCCACCACCTCCCTGGGCAGCCTCTGCCAGTGCCTGACAACCCTTTCAGTGAAGAGACTTTTCCTAATGTCTAATCTGAACCTCCCCTGGCACAGCTTGAGGTCATTTCCTTTTATCACTTGCTACCTGAGAGAAGAGACCAACACCTACCTCATTACAACCCCACTCCAGGGAGTTGTAGATTGATAAGGTCTCCCCCAGCCTCTTCTTCTCCAGGTGAAACAACCCCAGGTCCCTCAGCTGCCTCTCATGACACTCGTTCTCCAGCCCCTTCACCAGCTTCATTGCCCTTCTCCGGATGCACTCCAGCACCTCAATGTCCTTCCTGTAGTGAGGGGCCCCAAACAGGAACGATTAAAAGTAATCTTTTAATACATAATGATTTACTTGTCATAATGGAAAAGCATCCATCTCCACCCTGCACGGCCACTCACAAAAACCTGGGTCAATAACTTGTTGAAGCGAGTTTTATACTTGAAGACTAATTTTGTGAGGCCAAGTGATGACAATTCAACCTGAAAAAAATCACAATCCTATTTGAAATTAAGGGGATCAAAGCCACTGAGAACCACTTCAAGCCAAAGGGCAAGTTCCCCTCTGCCCCCATCAGCCACCCACCCCTCTGGCACCAGGACAGCAGCCCCGCAGACAGGGCTGCGCTGCGTGGGGTGGCAGACTGCCCGGCTGCTGCTCCTCCCCGCGGCCGTGTGACCCCACGCATTCCCTCAGGCCAGCAACAGCACTTATCTGATCACACGCCCAACTAATCTAGGCCACAACTACCCCGGAGGAAAATATATCATTAATTTCCATCCAGGTCAGCTCCCTGATGTCTCCTCTGGCTGCTCACATGTGCTCCAGCGGCAGTGGAGAAGCAGGAGGCAGGAACGGTCAGCCAGGCAGGCGAGAGGTCAGGACTGCGGCTGCCCCGATTTAGACCAGCTGAAGCTATCAAGGAACTCTCTACCTAAACAGCTTTTCAAAAAAGCAGCAGCACTTCTGTGCCACGGAAAATTTCATGTGGGATAAAGTTTAAAGACACTTTGTAACTGGAAATACTGGAAAGAGCACTTAGTGCAGAAGCTGCTTCCCGAGAGGAGAGCTCAGGCGGGACCTGGTGCAGCTCATGAGCAGTTTTGACACAGAATCTCCCAGATTACCTGCATGTGCATCACATGCACTCCAAAAAAAACCAAAACCAAATCCAAGGAATTCTATCTCACAAAGCACTGCAGGAATAGTCATCTGCAAACAACACAGAGATGGAGGCTGCCTGCCCCTTGCGAGCTGATGACACCTACGGACAGTTGGGAGCCTCAGTCTTTAATAGTCAGAGCAGTTATCACCAGGGTACTCAGCCCCCTGAGTTGGAAGACAGGGATGGAGAGCAGGATAACCTCCCCATAATGTAGGAGGACTTAGTCAACAACCTGTTACATCACCTCAATGCTCACAAGTCTGTGGGGCTGGATGGGATCCACTCAAAAGTGGAGGGAGCCAGTGGAGGAGCTTGCCAAGCCACCCTCCATCACTTATTAGGAGTCCTATTAACGGGGGAGGTCCCAGACAACTGCAGGCTTGCCAATGTGATGCCCATCTACAAGAAGGGCTGAAGAGAGGATCCAGGGAACTACAGGTCAGCCTGACCCGAGTACCAGGAAAGATTATGGAGCAGTTCATCTTCAGTGCACTCATCAGGCAATTGCAGGTCAACCAGGGGATCGGGCCAAGCCAGCACAAGTTCATGAAAAGAAGGTCCTGTTTGACCAACCCAACCTTCTCCCATGATCAGGTGACCCACCTAGTGCATGAGGGAAAGGCTGCAGATGTTGTTCACCTGGACTTCAGTAAAGCCTTTGACACCATTTCCCATAGCACTCTCCTAGAGACACTGGCAGCCCATGGCTTAGAGAGATGCACTCTTTACTGGGTAAAAAACTGGCTGGATGGCCAAGCCTAGAGAGCTGTGGTGAATGGAGTTAAATCCAGTTGGCAGCTGGTCACAAGGGGTGTCCCCAGAGCTCTGTGTTGGGGCTGGTTCTGTTTAACATCTTTATCCATGATCTGGGTGAGAGCATCGAGTGCACCCTCAGTGGGTTTGCAGATGACACCAAGTTGGGTGTTAGGAAAGGGGCTGAATAACAAGGGTTATGAGGAGTGGCTGAGGGAACTGGGGCTGTTTAATCTGGAGAAGAGGAGGCCGAGGGGAGACCTCATCACTCTCTGCAGCTCCTCAAAGGAGCTTGTAGCGAGGTGGGTGCTGGCATCTCCTCTAAGGTAGCAAGTGAAAGGACAAAAGGAAATAGCCTCAAGTTGCACCAAGGGAGGGTCAGACTGGATATTAGCAAAAATTTCTTTACCAAAAGAGTGGTGAAGCACTGACAGAGGCTGCCCAGAGCAGTGGTGCAGTTACCATCCCTGGGGTGTTCAAAAGCCATGTAGACATGGCATTTGGGGACATGGTTTAGCAGGCACGGTGGGGTTGGGCTGACTGTTGGACTGGATGAGTTTAGAGGTCTTTCCAACCTTAATGACTTTATGACTTTGAGGTGCCTCCTGCTCTCTCTCAGTGCTCCCTGCAACCCCTCCTCTTTCACTGCTTAGCTCCTCACTCCAGAAAGCTAACTGCATCTCTAGCAATCGATACTGGTTTATTTGCTTCCTTGAAACAGTTTTCAATACATTCCAGGCTTATATCAGCCAACAGTTTCTACCGGATTTCTAAACTTAGAGATAACACACTGTGGCATTCCTTAATTTTGGAAATGCATTGAAACCAACAGACTTGAAGATTTAAAAAAAATGTACGCAGTAACCAATCAGGCAGATAAGATCAAACCTTGGCCCAAAGACTCCGCTGCCAGGTATCTGAAGCCAAAAATAAGCAGCTCAGCTACAAAGAAAGGGAATGCAGCCAAGTTAATTTTGTACAAAACCACACAAATAAGAGAGCAATACACCATGAGAGAACTGCACTCCAAATCTCTCATCTCTTCTGTGAAAGCTCTACAATACTGACAGCACAGATGGCATCAGCTCGGTCCTAATCAAAACTAATGAAGTTGAACTTGATACACAACCCTTTAATGAGCAGGATGTATTTTTGTTTTCCCATCCATTTGAAAGCTATCACACAGCAATAAAATCATTAAGCCAGCACATTAATTCACAGTGTATCATAACACAGGTAGCACTTTGTGAACACCTGAGAAAGTCAGCAGCAAAATGATGAAATATAGAATATAATTGCTTTGTAGGGGGCTTCCCTGTCCCAGCATAAAGTTTAATTGGCATCACACAGTATCCACCTTTAAAGGAAAAAGCCTTGTTCAGTTATGTTATTTTTAAAAGAAACTTTACAAAGCCACACAACCCTCCCCACTCATTAGTATTTAAATTCACACAGCGAACACACCCAGTAAAAATCACAGCAGTGACTTAGATGGCATTCCACTCTATTGGCAGCTATGGCATTAAAACCTTCCTGCTTGAGGGTCAGAGAGAAACAAGGAAAACACGCGGAACAACTAAACAGACTTACCATGCCTACGAGACTATGGCAGTGCTGCCTTCAATTCAAAACTGAAAGGCCTGTGTTTTTACTGGGTTGTCTTTAATTAAAAAAAATGAGCACCTGGCAAACACTCACACAGGAGCAAAAAGGCAACAGTAGCTGGAAGGGAAGATAAGTTTCCTTGGATAATGCAAACCCCAAAATAACTTCTCCTTATTCTTCCTTCTCACAGACTCCCACCAGCCCAACGCCTGGAGTTTCAGGAGTGCCTGCATCTGATTGCACAAGTGCTCTGGTATGAAACATCACTTACAGCTTTTGACACCAATGCCGTCAAACCCCAAATCAACCATACAAGCCCAGGTTAAACACTGAATAAACAATGTCACATCTAATCTGATTTAGAACAAAAAAAACAAACTTCATGATGAAAGCAGGAAAATCACTAGTTTTAAAAACCCTGACCCGTAGAATTCCTTTTGTGCAAAAAAGCAAGTGTGAGAAGCACAGTACAAAGGACATTGCTAATATAATAAAACCAGCCCTGTTTGCATTTTTATTAATTATTTTCATAAACATATATTGTGCCTTGCAATTAAAATTCTGTGTGCCTTAGTTGCCATAGCAGCACAACTTCCACAGCACAATAAATTCTCCAAGCTTGGCCAGGACCAGTGCTTCCGAGCTGTGGGAAGGCAGGTTCGCAGGGCAGAAAGGAAGAAAGAAAACCAGCTCCCACTGTTCAGACATGGCAGATATTGATAGGTAGCCAGACTCTGGCTTTTCCAGGGTGGCTTCTGAGGAATGCAAATTCCAACTTCCTCCCCCTCTGCTGAAATTGTCTCCTAATATCTGAAACCAACGCTGACAGCCTATTTCAGCGGCGCTCACCTCAGGTGGCTGGGCCACAGCTATAAATAGCACCATTCCATCTGCCATTCCAGCCCTGCGCTGCCAGGCCCACGGCTGGGGAGGCAGCCAGTGCGCGAGACGGAGATAATGAGGTGAGGAACAGCAATGGCACTGCTGTAATGAACCACTGCTTTGACAGTCCTTGCTGTAAGAAAACTGGATGGATGCTGGGAGACCCTCAGAACGAGTAATTAATAATAATGGCGAGCGCAGCGCGCAGGCATGGCTCACACTGCAGCACTCACACACAGCTCTGCCAATCACACCGCGTTTGCTTTCAGTTTCAAAGAAACTAGGAAGGGATAAAAATACATCTTGAATCCTAACTGCGGTAGTCAAGAACAATCCCGTCCGGAGCCAAACAGAATGTTCTGCATGAACGCCCAGAACCTGGAGGGAGCTGAGACCCCTGGTCTCCCCCAGACCTTTCGTCCCACCCAGCACCCCGGACCTGCACAGGCGCTGGGGACAGACCCTCTGAGCGCAGTTTCAAGACCAAAGAATGACAAGAAAGCATCTTTTCCCTTCCAGTGGAACCCAGACAGCCCTGATTTGCAGCAGCACACCACCATGCTATTGGTATGCCTGTAGTGCGCCACCCTTACACAATGCCCACCACACGGAACACCGTGACCCCAGTGAGCACCACGGCCGACAAACGCCAGGTTTCACCACTAAGTAGACTGCAAGGAAGTTGACTATAAAATTGCTGTCTGGCACTGCCAAATAATGATGCTAATTTGGAAAACAGACATGGTATTTGATTTTTCTTTCCCCAATTAAATACTGAGGGGCCTAATTCTGCTTGCACTGTGGTGATAAGCAGAACTGCTAAGGATTCAGCAGTGTTACAGCTTCAGTGCTCTAAAATAAAAGTGATATGTACATACAGATTTTACCATCACAATTCAGAAATGATATAAAATTCAGCAACGGTTCTCTTAGATTTATAAATACGTGCTGGTAGCGTTATCAATAGATTGAGCAAACACATTTTGCTTGGGTTTTGTGTAGTTTTGAGTACATTTGTTCTGTCCCACATATTTGGTTCCCCAATATTCTTAATGCTTTCAGAACAGACCTCATTTCCTGGCTCGTTCCTGTACACATCCTCTATAGAACAGATCAAGGGAAGTGATAACGCCTCTGCACTCAGCACTTCTGATGCATCTCGGTTCCTGTGTGTCCCGTGCCAAGCCCATCCATACCAGCCATCAAGCAGCACAGCAGAGAGAGCAGAGCAGAGCTCCCCAAGATGCTGGGAGTCAAAGCATCCAACACAAGGAAAGGGCCTGGCTGCCTGCTTTAACCTGAGAAAGAGAAAGTTAAACCACAGGGCAACTGCAGCCTACCCAGAGGGAGGCTACAGGGAAGGCAGAGGCAGACGCCTACGTTCTCCCATCATTCTCTGTGCTATACCTATAAAACCTCCAAGTCATTATGTCAAGAACTTTTTTCCAGTGGTAGCACAATGGTTGTTTGTACTGCACACTGGCATTTTATTTTTTTATCATTTTTATACAAAAAGTGATTTGACATAAACCATAATGGCCTAAAGCCTTTTCATTTAGAAAGAATAACATGAAGTGATAACCTTGTGTTGTTTACTAGATCAAGACAGTTCAAGAGGTGAATAATTTTATAGCCTCGACATAAATGTCTATAGCATTGCTCAAACCTACTTTTTAAGTGTTCCACCATCAAATTAAGCAAAATTGTCCCTACTATTTTCCTAAAAAATCATGCTGGTGGCATCATTTTATGGCAATGCACGATAAGCTCAAAGCAGCCTGCAGCCTTCCAAACTTTTTGGATTCTCTCTAGTTCTAAACAAAACACATATTGCCAATACCTATAAAATCTAGCAGATGCAGAATGATACTGGGAATGACACTGGGAATGAGAGCCTTGGACCCATCTGCGCTGGGACTGAAGTGCAAGCAGTCCCAGGGAACTGCCAGCACACAAGGTGTGCGCACCCACCACTGCTGGGTCACGGCTGCACTAACAGCACTGCCACTCCTCTTCACAAAAAGCTGCTGAAATAATAAAAGCTTCCTTACCTCTGTTGTTCTCTGAGATATGTTCTGTATGTGTGTGCTTAGATAGGAACACTAGGAAGGCAAGGTAGCAGCAAGACAGGTTACCCAAGCAGATCCAGAACCCCCTTGGACAGCTGGAAGACTCTGCCAGACCAAGCTTGGTGTACTGATACCAACAGTCCTGCTCCAAGAGAAAGGCTTGGCTAGATGACCTCTACACATCCCACCCTACCTCTGGCTGGTCTTCTTGGACCCTTCCAACATACAGTGTCTGTGTCCATTTCTACCTAGGACTTCCACTATAAAGATCAGAGTTCTCCAAGGAGACTTGAAGAAGGGAAGAAGAAACCAGTAAATGAAGATCCCAGTCAGGGACTGGGCTGAAGGTCACCTGCTGTGGTGAGAGCTCATCCCAGCAGAGCTCTTGTGTCCAACGAATGGCATTTAGTGATCAGTTTTGGTTTTCCCCTAACAGTGTCCTGGATCTTCCAAAGGCTTTTGTATTTCTGTTGTGTGAGCAGACACGAAGCCTGCCTCCATGCAAAGGAGCTCAGTTGGTGAGGGGAGTGGGGTACCTTGCAAAGAGTAGTCACTGCAGTACTTACTGAGCGAGTCAGTAGGAGGAGAGAGCAAACACTCACATTTATGTTTTACAAGGTAATCTGTCTGACAGGGTAATCTCCAACGCACTTTAACCCACATACTGTTAACTTGTATGTTCTTGACACTTTAAATATCCACTTTTCCTCCACATGGGAATTCATCTCAGCAGCAGAGCCAGGGAAACAGGCACATTCAGTCCCGCTTCCTAGGCAGCCAGCAGCATTTTAGTTTCCCTAAGTGACTCTATCAATGATTTTGTTTCAATTATATGTTCAGACTGCCAAATTGGATAAAACACATCCTTTGTAAAATTTTCATCTCATCCCTGAAAAGATAAATTCACCTGTCTGAATAAGCAAAAAAAAAGCACAGAAGAGGTTTCTTCTAAGCACAGAGAAACAGCAATCCATAGACAACTTGGGGTATAATCAACATAGCTCAAAAGAATTAGTACAGAAATACACAGCCAAACTCCTGCAGTTTTAGAGTTCTTTGACTAAAATAGACTCAGATTGCTGCTGAGGAGGGAAGTGCCCTCTGGAGATGCCGCAGTCCAAGGCCCTGCCAGCAGCCAGGGCAGCACAGTTGGCTGCTCGGGACCACACTCAGTCAGTGCTTGAGCATCTACAGGGATGGAGACTCAGCAGCCTCTGTGGGCAGCCTGCTCCAGCATTTCACAATGCTCACAGTGAAGAGCTTTCTCTTACCATTAAGCAGAATATCTTGTATTTCAGGTTGAGCCCAGTTGTGTCTGTCCCCATCTTCTTTAACACTCTATGGCACCATGTACTGATAGACATGTAAAAGTTCCACCTGAGCCTTCTCTTCTCCAAGCCAAATAATCCCAGCTCTCAACCTCTCCATGATGATGGATGCTCCAAGCCCCCCATCACCTTCGTGGCCCTATACTGGACTCTCTCCAACATGTTCATGTCTCCCTTGCCCCAGCAACCTGGTGTGGGACACTGTCTCACCAGGGCTGAGCAAAGGGAAAGATCCCCCCTTGATGCTGGTGATGCTCTGCCTTAGGCACTGAGCAGGTGCTGCTTACCGCACCACTCACAAACCCTCACTGCAGCAGCTGGCTACCAACGCTGGCACACAAGAGTATCCCTCTAGCAAGCTGTAGCAATGACATCCCTTCTAGATTAATTTGCCACTAATATTAAAGCTGGATACATGAGCAGTTACCAAAGGGTCATTTTTCTTATTGCCAGCTCACTCTGTCTAGATGGTATTTCTTCCAAAAAAGCAAAGTTCCTATGAATGGTTAAAGCATACCAAGCACACAAACCAATACCTTTTGAAATAGTGTATTTCTTTATTAATGTGTATATGTAGAGGAGATAAGCAAAATTTTTTCCATTTCTGCAGCAGACAAGAAGTTTCCATCGCAGTAAGGTTGCCAGGCCAGAACCGAGTGTTTTGATTGTCAAACATTAGGCCTGAAGCACTACAGGAGAGCAGCAGAACAAAAGGTTTTCATCATTACTCTTCATGCTTTAATTAACTTTATCAAATACCATCTGAGACTTGCTATTTTTAAACCCCTCCACCAATTCTGTAATTATACTAACAACACAGATTTTATTCTTCCCTACTTATACAGCTCTAGCCTAAATAAAATTTAATATACTTGTGTGGAAAGTCCCATAGGATATTTACACATCAATCAATCCGATACCGGCAACTTCCAGACCCAGCTCTAGGTTAAAGCTGCCAGTTAAACACAGACAAACTCTGTACAAGTGAAATAGAAGGGACACACTGAAATGATTTAGCAGTACAAAACATTTTAATAGCAGAGACAAGCGGTCATTAAAAGATTTGCTTTTATGCAGCACAAATGCAATTTGCGATAATTTAAATACAAATCAACATGGTCATTTATTATTACTTACGTGGTGTCATTTTTTATGCATCCATTGGGAAAAAGAATACCAAACCGCCTATTTCCTTCTTATTTCTCATCACTTACAGTCTCTTCCACTGCAGAGTTAATATCTGCCCCTAAAAATTAAGAGTTAATTTCTGTCCCTAAAAACTAAACTGTAATAGTTGCCAAAAAGAAGTGAGCAATGAGAAAAGTATACATTTAGTATACTTCTATTGGATCATCATTATTTTTATCAGAAACTTTTACTTATCAATTTCTTAATCTAGTTTATTTTCCGTTGCTAAATCCAACTCCCATGCTAGACACAGGACCAGCCTTTCCAGAGGCACAGGGTAAAAGGTGTCCAGCATGGAAACCATCCTCATCACTGAACTGCCGAAAGACATTTGGAGGCAAAAGCCACAGCCCTCCCCAAGAGCAGGGCAGAGGGGCAAAGTGCCTGTCTGGAGCCTGCGGGAAGGCAGGAGAGAAGCGAAGACCTGCAGAGTAACGAGGCAGACAGGGAAAAATGAGTAAGTTGGCACAGGCCTAACAAACTTTTGGAACTGGAGTCAGAAACGCCTTTTGGAACATCCTTTGCCAGGAGAAGTCCCATATGACAAGGCTTCGGAGCCCCATTCAGGCTGGCTTTCTCCCGCCAAATGTGCTGTGGGGTTTCAATGTGCAATGGTAGAGCACAGAGCACATCCATCTCACATCTCTGCTTACCTTGCACCTCAGACCTTGAGACATGAGAAACAGCTATCGAAAACCTTCTTAAACCAAGGACAAAAGGTAATCCAGCTCTTCCATATCCCAGCCAGCATGCAAGGTCTGTAAGCCCTTTCTCAGACACCTGAGGAAAGCAGGTTGCCATCACAAAGACAGCACAGGGACTGCTCCTCCAACAAATTCAACATATTACCACAAAAAACATTTGTAATAAAGCAAACTCTTGGTAAAGAGTCTATTAACACAAGTTTAAAAGGTGAAGAGTAGAAAGACAGAACAATGATCCCAAAACAAAAAAATCCATGCTGTTTGATTTTAAAAGCTTCTCTCTTTTACACATTTTGGGCAGGATCAATAAATGCTTTTCAGGAATATTCTCAGTACTGTATAACTTGCACATATGTGATAACTCAAAATATAATGCAACTCACCATTGTTCTGGAAAGTGAAAAGAATGCTAAGTACAGCTCAAACCCTGACAATATTTTTTAAAATACCTAATTTGCTCATTCTGTGTTCTTCTCCTTTGACAATTACTTCTTTTCATCTCTCCCTGACTCACGCACTGAAGGGACCAAAGGAGAATGAACAAACAGAGGTGGGAGGAGACCTGAGAAGTGGCAAGGATCTGAAAAGCTCTGAATGCCTTCAATCATCTGGAAAATCAAAAGTACTAACCTTATAACTTCTGTAATTAAAGACTCATGACACGTAGTACTGAGCAGCTTTCAGTAGTTCACTACTCAGTACAATTACATTTTAAAGGCTTTTCCTCATTTTTATGCTGCTTTCAGTTTCTCACACAATATTTAAACAACTGTATTTTGAATTTCATACTGGAAAACAGAATCTGACTTGCGGTTGTGAAGGTGGAGGACAAACCAAAGGGGAGGCACCAGAGAGAAGCCAGAGCTCTGCCATTCTTCAGCTTTAGACATTACTGCTCAGCTCCTGATGGAAAACACATCTTGATTTTGTTGCAGAAAGAAATGGCAGGAAAAGCAATGCTGAAGCTTTTCACCAAAGCAGAGTCGAACTTGCACCTTGCTCCCAGTGAACACGACGCATCCATAATGCTGCATCCTTCTGCCCAGCCTCGAGGGCTACCATTGCCCAATTCTTCCAGGACAATATCCTGACAATACTGCAGCATTCCTACGGAAATCATTCGCCTTGAACATGCCTTTGAAGGGAGCATCACAAAACATTAGCATTTCTATTTTTCTTTATGTTTTAGAAATAAAGTCTTAAAAGAAAATGAAATTTTGGAATGCATGTAGGCCTTAAAAATACAGCCTGAATGCCCTCAGGGTGAGGGATATAAACCAAGAACAGACAGAAGCTTAAAAATGGGGGACAAGAATATGGATGATCATGTCCATCGTATTAAGACTTTAATTGATACTGATTTATAAACCTGTGGAAAGTAAGATTTTGAGCTCTTGCTTCAAGTATCTTCTTGCTCTCAGTTTTCCACCTAATTTTGGCAGCTATTGTCAGCAGGGATCTTAGAAGTACAATGCATATTCCTCAAAAGGGAGATCACACGTCACCACTTGCTGTGCCATGTTCCATGCAAACCCACACCCACAGAATTGTATTAGATAATTGGTCACATTTCAAGAATAAGAAAGAACCTGATTTTGTAAGAACTAAAAATTTTTCTGCACTCCCTACAATTAATAGACAATGGTATGTACAATACACTGTATTTCAACCCTAAATTTAGATAAATATAAATCAGTATCTCCAAATCTATCACAGAAAGTCTTAAAGAAACTATATGTATCAAACATACAAATATAATTTTATTTTTAAGATAAAGAAGTGAAATACAAATTGCAAAAAGAAATGCATTTTAACTCAAGCTGAAATGCCTGAATATTACCTCACGTAGACAGAATGCGAGGCTGTAAAATAAGGAGCTTGCAGGCTCCCTTTCTTCAAGGTGAAGGAGCAATAATGGTATCACTGCTCAGGCCAGGAGAAGGGAGCGAGGGCAAAGAGCACATCTGACAGCAATCCTTGTCAGCTCTGTGCTGCCCAGACACACATCTCTGACACTAAAAGGGCCCAACAACCAAAAATAGACTGCAGACAGTAGACAATCGGTTTATATTTCTGCTCTGCTTTGTAGTTCACAATGGATTTTATGAAATGAAAGGGTTTCCTGAGAGCGATATGCAAAGTTCTTCTGCTGTTTTCCAGTAATTATTTAAGAATTGTTGCAATTAGAGACAAAAATAGTGACTGATTATTTCCCCTGAATGAGACAGCATTTCTGTTACTATGAGCAAGGTTCTCCATCACTACATGTTTAATCCTGTTTATCCTATGCAGAGCTGTTTAAGACAATCAAATAACTATTCATTTTTTACTCCTAAAATACAAATTTTATCAAGGCCTTATAAATAAAAGTGTTTTTAACTGCTGAGACCTTGTAGATTCCAATCCTCTGGTGTTTAATAATATCATATCCAGAATCAGTTTGACGTGAAGATGCAGCACAATAACATGTTTAGAGTCAGTACCTACTGAAGCAAGGATGCCAATAAATTCATCTTTCTCCCTCTCCCTCCCAATGTTTTCCAGCAGTGAGAATGTTTCTAAGTCCTGCAAATAAAACCCCATTCCTATCTCAATATCTCATAGCAGAAACAGCAGAAAAAGCAAACAGCACCGTCCAGAGGGCTATGGACATACAATGAGCATTGGCAAACCCCACCAGGACAGACTGTGCCCACTCCCACATCAGAGACGGGGCAGGCAAGTTGCTTGAATCCATTTTTCACACAGTACAGAGAAGGAGAAAGGTAATTTTAGAAGAGCAAGGAAACAGTTTTTTATATTAATTCCCACCTGCTTGGAGGTTCATAAACTATGTTTGAAGAATTTCTACCAGCGCTTCCTCTCAGCAAATACACACCTAAGAAAATCTAACCCCAAATTAAAGAATAGGAGTAAGGCAAGAGCCTGGGCTGGTAAGGAAGTCATGCAAAGTAAATTAATTACATTTATTAGGACCAGTACAGTCTGGGAACCATGACCTACACAGCCAACCAGCAGAGCCAGCGCACACACTGATTCATACAGTTGTAACTCAGCTCCTCTTCCACAGAAAACAAAACAGAATGGCTGGGACTGAACATGAATACCTGAGTCTGAACAGCAACACCATGGCCCATGTCGGTTGCTGTACCTGAGCAGATCACTGATGAGCAAAACATGGGCCTATTCTTGGAAAACTGAAACAATAATCTGAAATTTTTTAGAACAGGAAATACCCCTCAACTCAATCACTCATCATGACTTAGAATCATATTTTTGTATGTTCTTACATAAAGACTCAATGTATCCCTTCCCTTAGACAGTAAGCACCAGAACACCTGTTTATAATCTACTATATAATGTGATGACATCATCTGCCCACTTCTACGCAACTACTGGAACCCATTCTGTTTTAGAGAGTACCTTACTCGCAACCCACGTGCTTCCCACATGAAGCAGATTTCTTGTCTACCAAGCAGGCTCACTGGAATCTCCTCCTTTTGCTTGTGCATCCTCTACGTCAGTAATAAAAGAACCCTGACATTAGTCGATACTGTCTATATTCCATCTTATCCACATTACTAACACACATACAGCATTGAGTATATAAATCCCACCTGAATTTGCTGGATAAACAAGCCCTCATCCACCCCTCCCCTACACCATTTCTAGTTTGGTACAAAGAACTGATTCCTGCTCACTAGCAATTAATTCAAAAGTTTCCATGCCTCCTCGTTCCATATGAAAATGCCATTGTGAAACACCAGCATCCCCAAGCACCGCAAATTCACCCCAAAGCAAGCCCTGCCCTTGGCAGGGTGGCCAGGATGCTGCGGAGGGCAGCTGCAGAGAGGGGAGGTCAGCCAGAGAGAGGGACAAGGAAGGGAATACTGCTCTTCCCAAACCCATGTGGGCCAGCCTGGCAATGGGCCTTCTGCCTCGTTTTACCTGGTTCCATGCGAGGAGCACAACTCCAGCTAAAGCTCTGACTCACGCACCCCCGCTTTGCTGTCAGCATCCTCAGCACGGTCAGATCAAGCAGTGCTCTAAATCTTCATTACTCTTGTAGGCTTTGATTTTAAACACAAGATACAAGTACTTTGCTAAGAAAAAATACTGGGTTTTCCTTGCATCCATCACAAAATACTTTCCTAGATTCTTGGCATAATGGGAAATTGGAATGGTAAAAGGATCCAATACATTATAGAACAAGACCAATGGGCAACTTAATGAATGTGATACGGAAAATGTTTTTAACATAAATGGGAAAAATGTTTATTATTAATATATATGCAACAGCTGTACAGTTAATTTATACTGTATATGTATACATAATGTGTTAGACACTAAAGGAATCTGTACAGGATAAAAATTGAAAAGACAACTATATTGGCATTTTACTTTGAAGACAAAAATGAGTGACTATGAGAGACTAGAATTTAGACGAATGACCACACTTCATACCCATTTAGCATACAGAACATTATACATTGTCACTGGATTTGGAACACTTTACAATAAAACCTTTCCCAAAGCAGACAGGTGTCACTGCCACTTCACTGCTGCTAAATCTCTTTGCAATAAGTACAGACATCGAAGGTGACCAGCGTTAAAGGGAGCGAATGGGGGTTTTGCTCAGAGAGTTGCATTCAGAAGTGGCTCCCCAATTCGCTTTGTCTGCCTGCACCTCCACTGCAGAAAGTTAGAGAGGGAAAGAAAGGTGGCTGCCATACAGGACACTGGCAGTGCAGACTGCTTAGAACACGAAACGAAGATAACAGACGGTTCAGAGTCTACTGACGCTCTTAGGGTGTCAACTGGAAACCCATTTCTGAGAAAAACTTCCGTTACTTTAAACAATTACTAACGTAGAGTCATAAAGATAAGTGAGAGAAATTAAAATTCTATCTTCTCATGCGGCCTTAATAAAATTAACTCCACATTGGCACCCCGAGCAACACCTACCCTGCGAGCTGTTCCTGGTGATTTCTTGGCCAAACTAAACAGCCACCTCAGCTAAAGGACAGCAGCCATAGCCACCATCATCCTCACCAAACCCACTGTGCCGCAGCAGCAGTCAGGGAAGCACCAGAGCGGAGTGCCCAGTACAGCCTGGCAGTCTCCATAAACTGCCATCTCTGTAAAATGGCCAAGGATGGGAAGTAGGGTCAACCAAACAAGCACACCACCTCCTTCAGACCTACGGTCCATCAGATACATCCTGTTGGTAGAACAACAAAACCAGGCTTTGGCAACACCAGACTACTGAGGCTGTGCCTGTGCCTTCCCTTTGCCCTTCAGCACAAGCTTTTTTAAAAGCTGCGAAGGAAGTGCTGAGTATAATCTGAGTTTCGTTCCATACACTGCAAACCATTGCCACCACAGCCAAGAAAGAGATGTCCAGAAGGCAAGAAATCCTCAAACACTGCTACAGACAGGCAGTCAATTATGCACTGCACTTTTAATAGATTTATTATCCATTCTCTTTCTTGTCTCAACTATTATGTTGTTGAATCAGTTCAGCAGGCTTTACAAAACCTTACCCACCTCCTGAAAACACTTTCTGTAAAAGTTAACACTTATACCATTCATAAACCATCTCATCCTTAGAAGTGTTTGTGTGCATTGTTTCTGTTTTCAAAGCTTCATCACCATTCTGTGACCTCTTCTTTATCTTGTCATTTGTTGCAACATATAACAAGGGCTGCTTTCAGCACCCAATTACAGGAACAATGTTATCCTCTAACTGCACAAGACAGCTTTTCATTAAACTTGCTCTCACCAATACATCACTATTAGCAGTGCATTTAAAATATATTTTTAGCCTCATTTCTTATGGAAATGAGTCTTCCTGTAGGTTCCAGTTTTCCTCCAGTTTGGACCTCCCTTCAGTATCCATGGAGGGTCAGGAGGAGGGGAATTTCACTGAGACGTAAAGCAGATATTTTTAATTGTTACTCCCTTTCTTATCTGTAGACAAACTGTTTATGAACAGTAGGTTGGAAACAGAAAATAAACTACCTAAAATCTAGTTTTCACACCACATCTCACTCCTCCTTGCCTCTGCAACCCCAGCTGTGCAGTAAGGCATTCATTTGTTGTGTCTGTGAAGAACTACATCCCCAACAACAGCCACCTCCATGGTGCCTAAAGACTGATACGTTCCATTTCAACGTGGTTTGGTCTTTTTTTGAGAGTAAACACTGGGAGGTTCAGTTCCTTCACAACACCTCTCTTCACCTGTTTAAACTTTGGCAAAAACATTCTTCCTCCCCATCATGCAGATGTTTTGTTTGATACTCAGGTCATTCTGAACAAGTTGCCCTCATATCAATTTCTATGTTGCTCACTCTTGAGAAAAAGGCTGGTAATTTCCAACATTCAGATCTATTACTCACATAGAGCACATATTAATCTCTTCCACTAAAAGGGCCACAATTTAACAGTTCCATTTGCTCCAATATCCAAAGATTTGTACTTTTCCTTTACTTTTGGGGTCAGCTGTGTTTTAATTATGATTAAAACAAATCCATTCTGCTCTTCCCTTGGTAAGTCAAGCACTGAATTGTTTTTTTGAGGAGAGCAAGAGAGCTGAGACCTTTGCTTCCGCACTGATGCAAAGGAGAGTAAGAGGCATGTGATAAACAACTGCAATTGGCATCCTCTGCCAAACATAGAGCCTGAGGAACTTACAGAGTAATTAGAACTTACTGAGTACAGAGTATCCCACAGTACTTACAGAGGTATTTATTCACATTAACACCTCTTCTCAGCTGCCTGTTTTGAATACAGCATCATGACTTACAGTACAAACAACAGCACTTCTAAACATGACACACTGTTAATAAATCATCTCCAATCACATCGCCCATAAACACTCTCAAAAAAATTTCTCACTCATAGAACCTTCCCATGAGTAACACTACAACAATGCTAGAAACTGGTGATTTAAGACTCCACACACAGCCACATCAATGTTAAGTATTGGAACTGCCCTGCTACTTTACTTAGGCTTTAGAAAGCCAAAATGGAGAACCATTACTTCCTGTGCACGGGGGTTTCTGACCTAACAAACTGGACTCTACTAGAATTTTAATGCTCTGTCCATGTAGCTTGGATATCGTACATATCTTCCTATCGACCTAGCAATAACTTAAGCATGAATATCTAACTGTGCTTGGAAGCGAGACAAGGTTGGTATTACAAAGCTGTCAGCTTTTCACTGTACAGTACTTCTTACGTAACAGGAAAATAATCCTACCAATACAGCAATGCCAGCTCCAGCAGAACCCTGCTCCACCCAGTGTCCCACGAGAGGAGGCATACCACTGGCCCACTAAGAACATTAGTTTATTCCTTAGACAATGGATGATGCTTGCCTCTTCAGTGCAACTGTGCCTCACATCAAGGATTACCAGGAGCAAACAAACAAGGCAACCCTAAAGAACTATTTCAGCTGTTACTTTTCTAATCCTGTTTTACAGTTGTTAATGCTCAAATCAAGACAGCACATATAGATGTAATAGTGTGAACTTCTAAGGAATCCCTCATTTCCAACATAATCATTTTGTTACACAAACTGTAAAACTGTAAGACACACAGTGAAGGAATGGAATCATAGAATCATAGAATCTTCTGGTTGGAAAAGACCGTTGAGATCATCAAGTCCAACTGCACCCATCATCTGCTAAACCATGTCCCTCAAAAACTAATCTATCCTTTTCTTAAACGCCTCCAGGGATGGTGACTCAACCACCTCCCTGGGCAGCCTCTGCCAGTGCCTGACCACCCTTTCCGTAAAGAAATTCTTCCCAATATCCAGCCTGAATCTCCCCTGGCACAACTTATGGCCATTTCCCCTTGTCCTATCACCTGTCACTTGAGAGAAGAGATCAACACTCGCTCTGCCACAGCCTCCTTTCAGGCAGCTGTAAATAGGAATGAGATCTCCCCTCAGTCTCCTCCAAACTAAACAACCCCAGTTCCTTCAGCCATTCCTCATAGGACTTGTTTTCCAGCCCCTTCACCAGCCTTGTTGCCCTTCCCTGGACGTGCTCCAACACCTCAATGTCCTTCCTATACTGTGGGACCCAGAACTGAACCCAGTACTCGAGGTGTGGCCTCACCAGTGCCGAGTACAGGGGCACAATCACCTACCCTGTCCTGCTGGCCACACTGTTTTTGATACAGGCCAAGATGCCATTGGCCTTCTTGGCCACCTGGGCCACTGCTGGCTCATATTCAGCAGCTGTCAACCAACACTCCCAGGTCCTTCTCTTCCAGGCAGCTCTCCAGCCACTCTTCCCCAAGCCTGTAATGCTGCAGGGGGTTGTTGTGTCCCAAGTGCAGGACTCGGCATTTGGTCTTGTTAAACCTCATCCCATTGGTCTCAGCCCATCGATCCAGCCTGTCCAGATCCCTCTGCAGAGCCTCCCTTCCTTCAAACAGGTCAACACTGCCACTCAGCTTGGTGTCATCTGCAAACTTGCTAAGGGTGCACTCGATCCCTTTGTCCAGGTCACTAATAAAGATATTGAACAGGACTGGACCCAGCACTGAACCCTGGGGAACACCACTCGTGACTGGCCTCCAGCTGGATTTAACTCCATTTACAATGACCCTCTGGGCTCGGCCATCCAGCCAGTTTTTTACCCAGCAGAGGCTGTGCCTGTACAGGCCAATGGCAGCCAGTTTCTCAATCAGAATACCCTGAGAAACGGTGTCAAAGGCTTTACAAGAGTCCAGGCACACCACATCCACAGCCTTTCCTTTGTCCATTAACCGGGTAACCTTGTCATAGAAGTACATCAGGTTGGTCTGGCAGGACCTGCCTTTCATAAACCCATGTTGACTGGGTCTGGTCACCTGGCTGTCCTGCATGTGCTGTGTGATAGCATTCAATATGATCTGTTCCATGACCTTTCCCAGTACCGAGGTCAAGTTGACAGGCCTGGAGTTCCCCGGACCCTCCTTCTGACCCTTCCTGTAAATGGGAGTTACATTTGCCAGTCTCCAGCTGAGTGGCACTTCCCCAGTCAGTCAGAACTGTTGATAGATGAGGGAAATGGGCTTGGAGAGGACCTCCGGCAGCAACCTTAATACCCTTGGGTGCATCCCATCTGGCCCCATAGACTTGTGGATGTCTAAATGGCCAAGGAGGTCTTTAACCAAGTCTTCTAGGAACATTGAGGGTTTGTTTTCACAGTCTTCTGGCTCAGGAGGCTTGGAGCCCAGAGAACATCTTACCTTACTGTTAAAGACCGAAGCAAAGAAGGCATTAAGTACCACTGCCTTGTCCTCATCCTTTGTTACTACCATTCCCCTTGCATCCAGTAAAGGAGGGAGATTCTCCTTGGTCCTCCTGTTGCTGTTAATATATTTCAAGAAACATTTCTTATTGTCTTTCACTGAACTGGCCAGATGGAGTTCCAGTTGGGCTTTAGCCTTTCTAATTTTTTGCCTACATGATCTCACCTGCTTCTTGTAGTCCTCATGGGATGCCTGCCCCCTCTTCCAAAGCACATATATTTTCCTCTTTTCCTTAGACTAACACAGAGCTCTCTGTTAAGCCAAGCTGGTTTTCTTCCCCAACGATTCATTGTATGGCATTTATGGCACACGGAGATGTCCTGCTCTTGCGCCGCCAGAACTTCCTTCTTGAGGACTATCCAGCCCTCATGGGCTCCTTTGTCATTTAGAACCATCTCCCACTGGACTTTATCAAGCAGCCTTCTAAACAATTTGAAGTCTGCCCTCTGGAAGTGCAAGGTGGCAGTTCTGCTGATGTTGCCTACTCCTTGACGTTAACAAGAAGTTATAGAAATTCTCCATGGGATGATGGAAAGAGATAGGAAAACCAAAAGCTGTTGGTTCCAACACAGCAGAAGTGTGATTTATTCTTACTCACCTGCTAACCACCCAGCAGTATTTTAAAACCACCTCATCTATATTAGATGAAGAACAGCATAAGTCACCCATCCTGGAGAATGGTCAAAAATGGAGCTTAAGAGAGCAGCCCACTCCAAAAGCCAGTGTCACTGAAATCAGCCCAGCAGGATGGAGCTCTGCAATAAGCACGCCGTGGGTACCACCCACCGTGACAGCAATGGAATGCACAGAACAACACAAGTCATTGTTCCCACAATGATTTCATTTTTCCCACACACTGTCCAACCTCTCACTCAAGTCTAAATCTCCCTTTTGGAATACAACTCTGAATCTCTGAAACCTGTTTTGAACTTACCTGGTTTTCAACTGCTCTCTATTCAGTATTCATTATTCATGCCCTGGAGACTTCCAGTTCCCAATTCAAAATGAAAAAAGCAGTATAGCAGGTACTATTTTGACACCAATATCATAACTTTGATCCATATCCAGAAAGGTTACTTAACTTTCCTGCTCCCTTCCAATCACAACCTGACATATGAGGAAAGGCTGAGAGAAGGGGGTTTGTTCAGCCTTGGGAAAGAAAGCCTTAGGGGAGACCTCAGTGCCACGTTTGTGTGTTTTAAGGGAGGCTATGAAGAAGATGGAGCCTTCCTTTCACAGGGAGTCACACGGAAAAGGCGAGGGATAATGGGTACAAGTTACTCCTGGTCAGGTCTACTTAGTAGCCTCAAATGAGTATTTAAGAACTTTTAACTTTTAATCCTCAGGTCCCTAAGTGCCATTCTACCTTTTTCTGTTACACTTCAAAAAAAGGTCACAATAGGCAAAGCTCTAAAAGCCATGAGACGTATTTTTGCCTTAAAGAGTCGTAGCCATATTATATTATTTATTGACTCTTCAACAGCCATTTGAGAATGACTTTTAAATTGAAAGACGTTACCCTGTGGGTATCTACCATATAATGCTGAGGTCAGGAAGACGGAGAAGATGACAAACAAACACTGACTGATTCATGGTGGTGTGGACGCCTCAGAGTTGCCATTCAGAACGCCACGGCTCCCTCTAACAACTTCTCAGAGCAGGTTACATTCTCTTAAACTAAAAATACAGACTTCAAGTAGAGATCTGAATGAGTTTTGGACGCGGCAGGTTAGAAACAGAGGAGCGAGGTTACTGATCAGCCAGAAAAAGGCAACCTCAGAGAGACCAAGACAAACAAGGATGATCAGACAGCACAAAATAAGTTAGAGCCCGTCTGGGCAGCTCTCAGTCACATCTTAATGACTTTGGGGGGTTGTTTCATTTTAGACAGAATGTGCTACAGGTCAGAGAATTTCTTATTTTTATTAGTTCAGTCCTGACAGCAGGTACATTACTTGAAGTTTAGGTAATGTAAACAGAACATAAGTTTAGAGACTGAGAACGCACCCAACAGGTCAATTCAGAGCTTCAGGTATTTCTGAAACACAAAAAAAAATTATGTGTAACTACGAGAAAAAGCAGTTGTTTAAAACTGACAAAAAAAAAGGAATGCAAAATGGTTCTAGCTTTTCTAATAATCTTCCACTTCACAGGTCTAACAAAATGACTTTTCATAGGAAAAAAAATTTAATCATAGAAATCAAATCCAGTAAAGGCAAGGATGGTTGCCTAAGCTTCTCTTTTCTTTCATGTTCAGTCCCACTGAGAGAAATAAATAGACTAATCTGAAGTGTAAACAACCATTGCTCCAGAAATGAGTATTTCACAACACCATGAGGAACAACAACCTCAAAAATAAGGTCTGAGGTTTCAGGTAAAACATTCCTAAAACACTGAACACCTACACCTTTCCAGAAGTTCCCACACTGATTGGAAGAAGCTGAGCCTTGCTGTATGCTGCACATGAAGAATGCACTGTGTTACTGCCTGCACTGCCGCTGCCGAGCGGCTTCCTTTGTTGATTTGCTCTGTCTGCCTCAAGGTTTCTGCAACACTTACAGGCTGAGTTCCAAGCCAGAGCTGGAGTTCATCCTGCAGACCCAGATGGTGTCTCTGCATGGGGCAGGGTGGGGAGGAAGGACGTCCTCCGTCAGCCTCAGCGGAGGAGCAGCTCCGATGCTATACAAGCCCTGAGGACAATGCCACGCAAGTACTTGGTTCAAGCACATAAAAACCTGCAACAGACTTAGAGCACCTTCGGGCCAGCTCTGGCATGTGGAGACGCTCAGGCCAAGGTACAGTCACAGACCACAGCACCGCAAGCTGCTCAGACCACAGCGTGGGCAGTCTCTGCCTCGCTGGGCTGAAATCCAGTGAGGGGGCTCAAACGCTGACACTGTGCTCCAAGCGGATGGAACTCATGAGCATCTGCACCCTAAAGCGGCTGTGACTTCAGGCCTTCCTTCTCTGAGGTCTGGATGAGTTTTAGATCTGCAGTTTTTAACAGCAGCACTGCAGAACATCAAGTTGGAAAGATGTCAGAGTGTATTCGTGCCTTTTTCTAGACATGACTTTATATCCTGTGAGTTACCTACTCAATAATGAAACAAGTGTGAATTGGAAGCTGCCTGTTTTACAGCTTATAACTATATTTTTGATCAAGATTCAGGTCTTTAAAAAGCAAGAGACTGAAGTGAAAAGAAAATAAAGCAATCTTTCCCAGTCGTTGCTGGGAGTGAGCTTATAAGCACGTTGGCTATGAAAACGCCTCATCTCTCATGAGAAGTAAAAAAAATGGATCTAAATATAATGCTAGAGCTACATTTTTCTAAGTGTTAACACTAAACTTATGACAAATATTATAAATATGTCTTTTTATTAGGGTTCAGAGTCAAGATTTTGGTACCAGTCTTCTGAAACACTTCTAAGAGGCTGTGATGATTCCCAAGACAGGATACAAACCCACTGGCACAAAATACATAAGTCACATTCTAAATCTAACTGAATTCATGGAACTCAAAGCACAATAAGATCTAAATATTACACCAAGTGTGCTAATAGTGCCCTAATTTTGACAGAAAACAATTAACAAGAAAGCAGGTCAATGCAAACACAGCTCAAGATGCTGCTGCCAAGAACCAGAAAGAACTGAAGAGACTGAATGGCGATAAATCATTTTGTCCAGTTATAACAGCACAAGGCATAATCTGAACGTAATTTATATGCATGAGATAATTTTGTTGTGGACAATAAAGGCAGCCTGAATAATAAGCAGTTGTGTAACCAACAGCCTTCTGTAACACGGAAGGCTCACACAAGAGAAAAGGTTCCTCATGGCAGTGGTCAAGGGACCATGTTCAGTACCCAACAAAAGGTCTACACAGCAGTAATCAGTTCTATACTTTTTTGTTGAGATTACAGTCCCGCATAAACAGAAAAAACACACTTTTCATTAAAAAAAAAATAAAACCCAAACCCAACTCTTAGGTCCTGCTCTCAACACCAGCAGTGCTTGGGCCCCCGACCTGCACAGTTGAAGAACAAGGCTCTTTTGGTGTCTGCGTAGCAAACTGGAGACTGACAAATCTCCTAGGGTAAATTCAAAGCAGTGTTCATTTTGGGCTCAGCCAAAACAACAAAATAGATACTTGGGTGCACTCCAAGTGGCAACTTCTCAAAGTTGTAACCAACAGTTCTCAGTCTGTTCAGATCCCAACCAGATATCCTGAGCACAGCCGAGGCAGCTGAACAAAACTACAATACAGCTCGGATTTGATCCCATACACCATAGTGTTGAGAAAAAGGAGATACAGTGAGAAGTCAGAGAGAGAGAGAAAAAATGAAAAGAGTAGCAGGGAGGAATAAAAAAACAGTCACCACTCCATGGACACAGCAGTTCCTCTGGAAAATGTAGTCTTCAGAAGCATGTGGTCGTGTGGTTCTCCTGTAACATATCTTCAGTCGGGTTCCATGGGGTGGTGGGTGCACACCTTCCAGACCAGCTCTATTTATAGGGAAAGTCCATGCTCCATCAGCATGTGAGGGGTGGTCATGCTGTGCAGAAGCTCCTTCGAGAAGCTTCTGGAAGTGAGGCTGGGGCAGTCAGGTGTGTGGGGTGGGCAGCACCTCCTGCTGCACTGTCTCCCCCTCCTGTGTGGCAGCTGCAGCCCATTTAGCCAGGAGTCAAAGAACAGTCCCTGAGACAACTGGCAGACCTGCACCCAGACAATGCTCAAGACACACAGTGTTTGAGACACAACAAATCCACTGGGCTCAGATCATGCTTAGGAGTGAGGCTTTACACCAACCACCAAACAGACAAACCCCAGAAAACACACAGACATCCACTATAGCATTTGGGATTTTAACTCTAAACCTGGATGTTCAAATATTTCAAACTAGACGGTAACAGATGTGACAGCAACAAAAAATAAGATTTAATCTTGAGTCAATCTTCATCTTTAGCCCAATCACAGAATACCTTAATGCCTTTTACCTCATATTGCACTTTGAGGGAAGATGGCTGATAAGCTGTTAAACTAAAACAAAAGGTGAGAGCAATGCAATACAGTTGGGGGGAAGGTGAGGGCTCAACACAGAATCTATAGCGAAATGTAGCCAAACCCACTGGAGTTCAGATATAGGAGTTCTACTGCAATATCCTAGAGTTGTGTTTTTTTAAATTGTCATGTGTTACCATAACAATCTATATTTAAATTTTTAATAATGTGAAATAACATAGCATAATATTCTTACAACTAGCATTTTCTACATACATGGAAGAATAATACCGTCCTTAAATCTTGCCAGGTCATTGGCTTGTTTGGAAAATCAACTGAAAACACAGAGTGCAATGAGGTTTCTCTTTCCCGGTCTATGCTCTTTAGCAGTATCTCTTAACAGAGATGAGAAACGTGAGGGTTTTGAGTGTCTGTTACCACACTGTGTCTGGTTCAGCTCAGAAGCACAGACGCACACTTGTTCCATGGGAGACTTCTGTTCTCATTAGGAATGCTCCGCAGCATCCCCTTCGACTGCAATGGAGACGCTCATGAGTCAAGTTGGGCACTTGCCGGAAAATCAGAAGCTCGGGGCTTTCCATATCCCTGCTAGGCTGAAACAGAAAACTGAGCCAAACTTCCTTAAAATACCAGGACTCACTTGAAGTCAACGGGAATTCTGCTTGCAGCAGGAATGCAGGGTTGGACCAAACTGTATATAATTAATAATGCTAATGAGCATTATTCAAAAGCTGCAAAAATGATTTTTGATTGCAAAGGATTGCAAAGTTTTCCTATTTTTTCTAGGCTACAGACACTGTCAGGAGAGATGTCAGAAATGCCTGCTAGTGCCCACACCTTCATTTTTCTGTATTTTAAACTACCAGTACTGTTTCCAGTAAGATAACAGAAAAAAAAAAAAACAGCCCTCAGTATAAAACAAATAGCCACTTGAAATTTCAAAATCTTCTGTGCAAGAGCATTGTTTTTTACTTAATAACTACTTCATAAGACAGAAAATTACAATACCTATCGTCTTGTTGGTTTCTACCCATGGTATTGCTGGTTTCTGTGAGTTCACTTAAATTCTACTGTAAAAAAAAATGACCAAGACACACCCGGTCATGAAAATAAACACTGACATCAAAAGCTATAATTTTGCCTGACATTTTCCCATCCTTCCCCCATCTAGAACCCATCAACAAGAGGAAGAGGACTCAAGGCAGCCTGGAGATGCAGTAGTGCATGGAACTGCAAAACAGGAACACAACTTTGAGAAAATACGTTTCATGATTTAGCCACTTAAACACAAGGCGTGAGCACATAGCAAAGAAAGAACCAGAACGCACTTTAAAAATCACACTTTATTCACAGAACATAACAACTGATATCAATTTTAAAAGAAAATGAGAAAATGTTATCAGGAGCAAACCAGAGTTAACTGATCTGATTGCAAACCGAAAGGAGTAGGACAGAACAGCCTTCCGCTATAATAAAATCTAATGGGACTTTGTTAGATAGTTGTGGAGATAGGCTGACAGGCAGAGCAAACCACAGACTGTTTCCAACTCTACAGATGTATCAACCCCAGTTATATGGAGAGCTGGTTTGAATTCTGAGTTTATTTCCCAATGGATAACATATTATTTTGTAAAATAGACAAGGGGCTGTGGATTAGGAGAGAAACAACATGGCCATATGGGAGCCTCATCACGCTCATGAAGACACTTGCCTTGCTCCCTATGGGACTTCCCTGTTGGTTTGGGATGGGGCCCTGGCTCAGCCACATGTAGCGCAGGCATCCCTACTTCTGCAGCATCACTTTTGCTTTTAAAAAATCGTGGTATTTAGACAGGACTAAGCAGCCCTGTTAGCTGTGGCCTGCCTATAACAGTAGCTTGGCTCTCAACTACCAAAATTATTGGGAAAAATGTTAAAGTTTACCCCCTAATACCTGATACCAGAACTAGCAACACAGTCCCCTTCCCAACTGCTTTGCTGATGCTGTGACAGAGGCATTTTGCTTCAGCAGTGAGAGGAGATGGGGACAATTGATCATCCTGACACTCCCACCCACACAGCCCCTGCTGCACACACACAGATGCACGGCCACAGATGTGAATTTTTCACTCACAGGTTTATTCGGGAAACAGCTGAAGGAAATTGTGCACTCTTTTCCTGACAGACCGAATATGAAAGGGAATTCCCAGAGTTAGTACACTAAAAGTAATAAAGATGTAACTGTATGCTGGAGCAGAAAGGCATGAGTCAACGCTGTAGGTCTGCCTGAGGTTCCTCTGGCATCAAAGCTGTCCGCAACAGCACCTGGGTACCAGCTGCCTAAGGCCACTCTGACGGTGATGGTTCCCCACCACCGGCTCCCAGTCCCCAGCAATCTGCAGCACATCGACTCCCGAACCAGAGCACGATGATAGCATGTAATACTCTCTTCCTCTTTGAATTCCTCTGTATTTTTAATCCACGCCAGCTTTGACATCCAAGTGCCCTCTGCCTATCCAGTCCCCAGTTCACCACAGACCATTTGTGTTCACCTTTTTGCACTGGCAAAGAAACAAAAAGTCACTACATCCAGTGCTCCCCTGTGACATGTCTGATCTTCCAGATCCCTCGTGCTCCCTGCACCTTCATCCTTTCATTTTCTAGGTTAGAAAATCCTAGAGACTTCAGTTCTTCCTTAGAGAAGAGCAGTTCCTTTGTCATTCCTCAGAACTCCTTCCAGTCGTGCTACCATGGACCAGCCTCACTCAGTATTCAAAGGCCAGGCCCACCATGGTGATGGTAGTGATGCTTTCTAATTGTTCTCTTTATTACTTATATAATTACTAATTCTCAATACATTGGGTAAGCCATGGCTCATTAAACTACCATTTCCATAAGGTAATTTATAGTAACACAAAATCCCCTTCCTGACAGGAAAGGGACACGATTCATTTGGGTACTGTATAAAAACGAAAGGCTGATTTACTTCAGAATCAATATTTCTATTTCTCTCAAGTTTCATCTGCCACTTGAAATCTTTCCCAAAATAAACCATCAACAGGTACACCTCACCTGCATCACATTTCCAATCTCTTTTTACCAATGTAAACAATTTTCTGTAAGCCTATTTTTAAACAAAATCAATACCATTATTACAGGAGCACTTTGCTGTGATTTTTATTTTACAAATAGAGGCATTACTAATGCAGTGAAATTCTTGTAATAAGGTGATCATCAAAACACAGTTTTATCAACAACCAACCGTCACAGACATACTTTTCCCTCAAAAAGCTTCTCGAACCAGGATAAACCAGAAGAAATGTCTGCAAATGCACAAGGATAACATGAACAGAAATTCCAGCTGCACTTGAGCAACAGCCCTCATACGCTGCTACCAGCATCAAAGCAAATACAACAGGGGTGAAGGATCTCCATAAATCCCACCCAAAATACTGATTCACCACCAAAACAGAGATTCTGCAGTTAGCATCATTTACAAATAAAATTAGTGGCAAAGAATATTGCAGCAGCAGAAGAGGACGGCGAACTTGGCATCTGTCGATGAGACTCATTGCCAAGACACCTGGAATGGAGTAAACAAGGTACAGCAGCAGCTTCTTTTAGCTACAATGAAATGTGGCCTCAATAGACTTGACACCAACTATAGCTCCCTTCAAGGACATGATCTTTCTAATATTCTCATAAAGGTTTTTTCATGAGCCAAGTGAAGAAAGCATCTACCTAACAGCTAAAACTGAATCTAAAATTCAAATTCAAATTTAAAACAGAACTTTAAAAAAGTCCCAAAGCCAGAGATCAAGCAAAGCACAGCCAGCAAAGGGAAATAATTAATTGATTGTGAGTTCCCAAGGTAAGAGAAGAGAGAAAATATGGTCTCCAAATGTCCTAAGTTGAAAAATTAAGACTCTTAAAAACAATTTAATTATAATAGCATGTAGTTATGTTTCTATTTATTAGATTTCTTGCTTTTCTATATGGTATCTTCATAAGCCAATGTGAGATACTGCCTGGACAATATTAGGTAGCCAATATTACAGTGAAAGTAGTTTTGGATAAAGATCATTCATTTATAGTCTGTGTTTGCTCTTTTGGCTTTGATAATTTTTGTACACTCTTAGCATTTTCCCAACTCTAGCCCCAAAGTGGTCCCCAAAGCCCTTGAAATGAAGAAAAAGGTGCCACTGAAACTTTGCTGTTATACGACTGTTCACAACCCATATGTACACAAAGTTGCAAGAAAATTCATTATAAAAATTGCAGTGTCCAAAACTACCTGTATCTAATAAAATTCTCTTATAGACCCTGTTCACCTATCGAGGGCATCAATGAAAAATGCACTAATCTGTTCTTGATCTAATAACACTTCATACTCGTTGCATGCAGATCTCTCTTTTTTAATCACAACAAATTTTCTTAACGTTAAAAACCCCAATAACCACAGCTCTGCCAAAGCCTGTTGAGGCAGTCGGAGGCCTTACTGCCCTCAGCTGCCGATGCCTCCCTTTCTGTGGAGCTGTAAAAGCACGGAAGCAGAGGGCCCGTGGCTGCTGCTGCCCAGCCAGCTCTGGCTGTCGCACAGCTGTGCCCACGGCTCTGCGCAGAGCTGCCAGCCTGCCCTCAGGCACCCACGGGAACGGGAAGAGGAGGGGAGGCAGGCACAGGCAGGTTTCCTTCTGCTGCCGGAGCGGTGCCAATCCAAAGCACCACGGGTTTAGTCAGCAAGCATGAATCAGAGGTTTAAATCGCAGGTTGGGCTGAGAGCCCCGTCAATCGCAGCAGGGCCAGCAGGACACACATCCCAGAGCGACACAAGCGCTCTCTATGTGGCAGCTCTCCATTAAACATGTTAAGACGTGACCACGGAGACAGAATAATGCAGCAGCACTAAGGCTGAGCTCCTGAAATAAGGAAATAAAGGCCACTCACTCTTGTGTTTGGCCGCCCAAAAGCCCCAGCCTCACCGGGATGCAGCTGATGGAGTAATTTCACACAACAGATGAGGAGCATCAAGCAGCTCTCCTGCCTCAATACACAGTTCCTGTATTTGCTCTCCCACAACGCAAAAGTTATTGGGAACCCGTGTGCTGTAATCACTTAACGAACACCGAAACCCTGTGGGCTCAGCGAGTGTCTTTCCTTGCCTGGAACAAATTTGCCTGATCATGGAAAATATCATTTGCCCATTCACAACACTAAATGTAAACGTCACGCAAGAAGAACTTTTAAATAACACACACACAGGCATAAATAACACCGGAAAGCTCCTGCAAGGACTAGAAATCCTTGCCTGGTACAGATATTTGAAGGCTTTTCTGCCTAAAGCATATGAAATTCAAAGTAGTACATGTCCCACAGCTAACACGCTTTGCTCTCCCCCAGGGACACTCTACTATATTTTCCAAAGCCACCATCCTATTCTTCACTTAAATATCTCATAAAATGGACTTCTTCCATGATTAAAAGAATTTGTTGTGCTTACTCAAATAACATACAGAAGAAAAAAAATCACAATAAGCAATACGTATTTCATTTAAAGAAAACAAAGAAACAAAAAGCAATGCTGTCAAGGCTCAGAGATCCCCTCACATGATTAACGCTGGCCTCTCTGAGCTTCCCCTTCCCAAAACCCTCATGGTTTGGTTTGCCACTCCTTCTAATACTAGTGGCTCTAAAATTTAAGATTGTGAGCTTTGAGGCAAGGATGAACACGGCTTACAAAAAGCAGAACACTTTTCCCTGGTAATCACTGCACTTCCAGAAGTTTCATTTTGATCTGAATCCCCTTGTCCCTGTTCAAACCCAGCCACATGGTGATTCGAACACAAAGCCTTCAGCATTGCTGTCACAGTCTTCCCACGGAGGTTCAGTTTGGTAGCAGTCAGTGTAAAAGACTGTCATAAAATCCCAAAGATCTGCAGGCATTTTTACCTCCTGAAATCACTGTTCCTGGCCTCCCATCAGCACAGCTAAAAGCACTGAGGTTTCCTTATATTCATCCTACCTGTCACAGTACTCAGATAACAGCAAAGTCCAAAGAAATTATGGATGTGAGAGGAAGAGGTTGTGAGCACCATCTCGAGACCGTGCAGGGCACAGAACCACAAACAGCTGCTTCTTTAGCACTTAAAGCTCACAGAGCTCAGATCATATCTTCTGAAAGGATTTTCCTAATATCAGATGGAGAAAGGAGTCATTTTATTGTAGAGTGACTAGAAAAATCTGTTGAGTAGGAAGCTGTCCTTAAATATCCTTCTATATTGCTCTGTAATCTACAATAACGACACAGTCTAATGTTAACAATTGAAAATGCTTAATGGCTGCAGAGCTCTATGTATAAATTTAGCATGTAATAGAAAAAAATAAACATCTATGTTAAATGGGAAAAAAAACCCAACCTGATTTTCCTTGGTTTAGCAAAAATCATGTAATCTTTGAAAAATACTGCCTTTAAGCAATGTTCCAGGCAATACAGCAAGCGACAGGGAAACACTACCTCAGTGATGCTTCCAGCTCTGGAAAGGCCTAAAAATTAACCAGCATCCAGTTAACAAAGTAATGTTTGCTTTTGCCATTCAAACAGCAAACATATTTCACTCAAACCCCCAAAAGAATAAACCCAGTCCAGCCCTTCAGAAGAGCAATGCTGCACTCCATTCACAAACAGCCTGGCAAGACACAGAGGTAACCGGGGTGGGGAGGAAGTCAAGGGCTTGAACTTTTCTTTTTAGTGACCATGATGATAAAATGAAAAGCTCAGCAATGAGCCGAGCCTGGAGGACAGCCAGGGTGGGCACTGTTCCTCCCTGGTGCTCTGTCCCCTCAGCAACCCCGGCCTTCTGAACCTCGGGCACTGCTCCTTGGCAGAGGCAGCCCCAGGCCCACCGTGGTACCAGGCATGCTGCGATCCAGCCTGAGCCCTGCTGCAGGGATATCTCCACCAGAAGCAGTGGCTGGACTGAGACAGACACACCATCTGCATTCAAACACCAACATCTGGAGGGAAAATACCTATATTTATTTACTTGGCTACAACTGTAACATGAAAAGATAAAACAGTTTCCTCTTGAGAATCAACTGTGCAACAGTATTAAATCTAACGCATTTCCCATCAACCCTATATCCTGTCACAGCAACCACCTTTTGTTTGCACTTAAACTTCATTTTTCATATGCAAGATGAAATACCTAATGGAATAAGTACTCATTACACTGCCACACTTTTCTCAATAGCCAATTGCTAATACTGACTGGTTATTTTGCCCCAAAAAAGGACACAGCATTTGTTTAGCTGAGTCTGAAAACTAAGTGTGCTAGTGGACATTCAGTTGTCAAACACTAATGAACTAAAAATAATTGTAAAAGTGATATAAACGCTATTTTTAAAGGGTCTTCATAAGCCATACCTATGAAAGGTGGCTCAATAAAACAAAACACTCCAAATTTTCCAGCACAAAATGGATTCTTAAGCAGAAATGGGGGGAAAATAATCGTACAAAAGACAGTAAGTAAAATTTTAAAAGATAGTATTGTGCTGTTTCTTACTACAGTTTTCTTTCCCTTTAAAGAACAGTATTTTAAGGAGAAATCCACTTGGCCATTCCAGAGGACAAAGAAGCACACAGAATTTGGTGAAGCAAACATTACTGTTTTGGTAGTCCTTTTGCTGCCATTACATTTGCTGCTCCTTAGGCTGAAGAGATGAGGTTCCAAAACCAGTGACAACATCAACCTTGACACAGCCTCTGTTACACTACAAGCAGGAGTACTCAAGAGGAATGTAAAGGCACAACAGGATCTACCTGCACATAGGAACTTTATAAACGTATATATATATATATATATATATGTTTTGCTTACCTATTAGGCATATCTCTTCAGTTCACCCTTTTTATTTAATACTTTATATACGCTGTCTTCTCATAGCTACTCTTTCTGTTTTAAAGGAACCTAAAGCTCTAGCAACTCCCTCAAAGTATCTGGATACAGAGAGACTTCATCGTTACCTGTATGATCAACAATCATTTTTTCATGTCCTTTTCTTTGATCAGCGTCTGGTCACCTATTCACTAGGTATTTCAGAAACCATACAGATCTTTGGGCACATGGAAATGGGATATATACTCCAGATGCCAGCTTTAAAAGCCCTGTTATTTAATCAGCTTTTCATACAAGAACATGAGACTTCATATAATGACAGAATGAAAATCAGAAGTGACAGATTGGGTGACTGGAATTTCTGTTGGACTTTTTTTATCCATTAAAACGTCCAGCCTTATAACTTTGGAAGAGAATTTAGCACCAGCTGGGATGCTCAGACAGCGTTAGCAAAACAATAACAAACTTCCCTCAAATAAAATTTTAAAATATGAGTTTAGAAAATACTTTCAAAAAATGAAACACACTTACTAAGTTTAAAAATTCACGTGACTCCCACCAGGTCAAATCCTATCATCCTGCAAACAGCAAGAAGAAATGCAGTATTTACCTCTGCTGAGGATGTTTAATTTGACAGATTCCAGGAAAGCGGGAGACTTGGATTTGCAGAGAACAGGTTGAAGGGTGCCTTTACAGCAACTGAAATTCAGGGTCCAGTTAAGCAAATGAACATTCTTGCTCCAACAAAGTTAAGCCAGTGCTTAAGCATGAAACCCCAGAAGAGGGCAAAGCACTTAGGAACCCACAATTTTCTTGTAGGGTGTTGGATTTCTACTCTGTTCTCCCCCTTCCAAGGACAGCCTGAGGAAAAATCAAAAACTCCAGTCCTGTCTGACAACTCTACAAGCTCAGCAGGACGGCAGAGAGAAAAGTATTGCTGAGCTCAGCCCTGCAGGGCCAGCAGCCAGTGGGCTGGCAGGTGAACCTTGTGCCGCAGCCTCAGAAGTGAAGCTCCCTCTCTGACCTACCATCTGCAGGCAGTAAAGCCACACGATGAGGTACATCAACTCCATTTGCTAAGGTTATACAAGCAGGGTTCAACTAAGGCACTGCTGATACGAATGAGTTAGCTTGTGTATTCCTACAAGTTTGTACAGTACCATGCTAACAATGCATCTACTGCTTTCAGGCTGTGCTTAATAAAAGGTTGGCTCAACTTCAGGCATCTTCTAGAACTTCTCTGGAACTTCAGGAGGTCCCATGGAAACTTGTTACCAGAAGCAGTAAGCAGGCAGCTCAGGAGCACAGATATAAAACTACTTTATTGGTATGAAACCAGCCTTGTGAGTTGTGAGAAATGAGACGTTGTATTGCCCCTTGTCTACATCTTGCACGCTGAGGACCTATAAGCAGGAAACAACGACAAAACAGTGACAAAACTAAATGAATCCTAGTCGTGTTTGTAAGAAGAGATGGGGTTACACAACCTGACAGAGGAACAGTCAGAAAGAGCTTTCCAAAACAAGAGTAACTTTTCAAAAGGAGGCAGCAGACTCCTTTAGACATGCTCCTGTAAACACGGAGCATTGAGAGACACATGCAAAAAATACAACTCCTTTTTTCATAATATCTATCAGGGCTAATTGTCAGCAACAGCTCAGCTCCAGGAATGTTTCAAGTCATATTTCAACCTGCTTTAAATTTGTACAATGTTAAAAACCAGCATACAAATGTTTAAGACAGCAACTAAGCAGCTTTGAGGTTTGGACTTTAAACCGTTCACTCTTGAGCCCTAAACCCAAGAGAACTTCCAAGGAGAACAGAGCGTAACATCAGGGAACTAAAGCCAAGGCTGGATTTGATATACATAATACTACTTTATTCCATTGTTTCAACTTTCTTACAGGTTTAAAAAATGTACAGGGGTTCAGAACCACCTCAACAAGAACAGAAAATACATAATTAAGGGAGATCTAGAGTCAAACCACAAGTGTGCAAGCGTGGTTAGCTTCTGTTACAAAAAGTAATAGGCACGATCTTTACATATGCATTTTGGTGAAAGAAGGAAAAATAGTGCAGTGTTAAAAGGCACCAACAATCAATAACTGGGCCTTTTTTAAAAGCTAATAATCATCTAAGAAAATTACATTTGGTTCAAAATAATAATTTAAATATTTTATTGATTGGCATGCATCTGAACCCCTGGCAATTTATTACACAAACTAATGTGTGCCCTTGCAAAATAAAAAAGATTTCATCAGTGGACCTGAAAATCAGTTCAGTACAAAAGGAAATTCTGAAGCTCTTTGCCTGTATTTAATACTAAGCTGTCTTCTTCATCTCCTCCAAGAACACTTGTCTAAAATACAGCTATTCAACAACTGCAAAGAATTATTTCTCTTAAAGCAAGTGTAATTTTTAATCCGGCAGCATTGACTTATTATTCCATGTGCTATGAAAACATCAGGCACAGACCACAATGTATGTTTTCTCTAAAAAAATACAGTATGCGCAAGCCAGGTTCGCACAGCAGACTGACAGCTGCAACAGTAAGCTATGTAGACTTCCTAAAGAAAAGGGTTTGCTTTCATTTTCTAAGCAGTGATGTGCATTGCTGGGTGTGATCAGCATATATGCACTAAGATTATCTGGGTAGCCAATAAAGGAGAGCTTCAGTACACCCTAAAGGACACCACATCGACACTGTGGGCGAATTTAACAGGATCAGAACGAAAGACTGAGGAGGTCATCCTATATGGGCAGTTGCAGTTGCTCAGCCACCCTGGAAGGGCTACTGCTTTTGCCTTCTGCAGGAAGAATAGTTTAAAACTCAGTTTACGTCATAGGTGCCCTCAAGCTAATCCACTTGGACGCGATGGAATCTCAGGATGCATAGGATGGAAAAAGGGGGGAAATGAGAGGGAGAGCTTCTGTGCAAATGTGCTGTTTTACCCAGAAGCGCCATGCCCATTGTGGGGTTTATGCATTGTGGACTGTTTGTACAACTGAAAATTACCCAAGATGTGAGCAGAGACAGAGCTGAGTATTAATCTGCAATATCTACTTATAGTCCTCAGGTATATAATTTACGGACAGCCACTTACTGTGTTGTTGATTGTTTCCTTGTAAATATATTTAACTTCAGAAGGCTACAGTATATTCTGACACAGAGATATTAAGACAACTTTTCTACAAGAGGGAAAATATAAGGTAGTAACTAACTTATTGATCTGATGAGGAACCTCCTCTGATGTGGTAGTTATTTCATGCCCTTTGGAAGATTTTTAGTTCTGACTTTCTTCATCGTCTCTGTTGAATTGCTCTGCTCACAATTTCACAAGAGCTGTATTCAAGTTCAGTGACCCCTTTTCCTTTTCTGCAATCCCTTTTAAACTCACTCTCACATCACACCAAACTATTCAAGTAAACATTTCTCTTCTGGCAAGTTTCCGGATACAGCAAATACTATCAAAACTCCACGTTTGATTACATGCACCGATTTTCTTTAAATGGAGCAGGAATTAGCCCGTTTTCTTGGTTTAGGGTCCCGCACATCCCTGTCTTTTAAGCACACACAAGATGAGCATATTGTCTCTGACAGTCTCCGCAGTCCCAGCCTGAAAACGCTGTTGGAGAGGCTATAGATGACACAGTTGCAGAAACTATTGCTTATAGCAAGCCATGTCGTTAAGAAGGAAAGTGCTGGGTTTTCCAACACCCTCGAGCTCTCCAGCAGAAAGTATATGATATAGGGGAGCCACAGCATGTAGAACACACTGGTTATCCGAAACAAAACCATGGCATAGCGGCGATCGGGGCCATGCCCAGTCTCCCCAGCAGCATCCACTTCGTGGCTAGGAAATCGAGCTCTCCGATCGTTTATCTCTTTGGTGTGCTGCCGGCAAATTTTAAAGATGTGGAAATAGGTGAAGCATATGACAAAGGCAGCAGGAGCGTACAGTAAGCACACGATAAAGCCAGTAAAATAGGCATTAGTTAGCCAGGAGGTAGCACACCATTCAAAAATATCTCCATGGTAACCAGGTTTTCCCCAACCAAAAAAGGAAGGCAAGAAGATCAGACAAGAGTATATCCAGATCAAAATGATGCAGATTCTCAAGCGACAAGGTGTGACCAGTTGATTATAGGAGAGAGGCTTTGTTATAGCAAGATAGCGATCCACGCTGATGCAAGCGAGACATGCCATAGATACGCTTTTTAGCACAGAGATGATATATCCAAAAACTTGACAAGACAAAGACTCGTGGACACCTGTGGAGTAGTGCAGCAGGGACAAAGTAGGAACCAAGCAGCTGACTCCCACAAAAAGATCAGCATAGGCCATGGTCTGAATAAAATAGCTGGTGGTGTAATGATGCAGAAGTGGAGCACAGTGAAAAACAAAGATCACAGTTAAGTTACCCGCAATGATTAAAAATGTTAACAAGACAATAACAACCGTCTCAAGGATACAGATGTCAACTGTATTGTAGTGACCAAATCCAAGAGGGCAGGAGAGGTGCTCAGATATGTTCATAACACTACTGCTCATATTCAGAGTCCTCCATTCAATCCATCGGGACTGGTTCATGTTTTGTGACCAGGGAAGACTGCAATGCGAGCCTTAGCGAGCAGGTGACCTGCTTAAGGGCAGCTAACCTCTGCTTCAGCGTCTCCCGATCTCTCTCTGTAGACACTGCCAGTGCTTACATTTGAGAGGGTTACAGTCCCATAGCTGTTGATGCCTCCTCAGCATCAGTGCATCACCTCTGGCACACCTTAGCTTTAAAGAAAGAAAGAAAAGAAAAAAAAAACAAACAAAAAGCCAGAAAGAGAAAGGCCACTGATCAGCTCCTCCAGTGCTCTTGACCCATCTTTAGCAAACACAAGGCACTTCTAAAACAAACAGGTACTGCGGAATACTGGAAAAAAAAAAACCTGACAAAAGAGACACATTCATTTCCCAGGGAAGGAAGGGAGGGAGTCAATGACTGCTTATTTTCCTGAGAAAGTCATTTACTTTGGAATACAACGGGGCGAGAGAGAACAAGGGAAGGAGGAACCTCAGCACAGCTCAGGTTTCCTGGACCAGCAGTTACGGAGATAATCTTTTTAATATCTCAATTTAAATCACAGACTGACTGCAGAGTAAAGGAAAAAGTTCATCAGCTAATGCTGTCTCTTCTGGCTCCATTCAGGAGATGGTACTCCGTTTTATCCATGCTATTCATTGGAAAGGTAAGGAAAACATTTTTGTCAAGGTTAATTCCAATAGACTCACCACTGTTTGGGTATGAATAATGAATTTTATTTGGAGAGAGGCAGGTGGGGGACAAGGCAGATTTGTCCTCTGACTCCCAAGAAAGAAAACATACATCTCACACACAACGAGGAAGATTGTGTCTATTCATTTAAAAATGAAAATTATTTAAGAATAGAATTTGGAGACATGTCAATATTCACAATTCCTTTGAACAGTTATAGTCTGTTACAATTACCAATGCCAGAAGCATACCTCAAGGTCCCCACAGACAAAATAAATCCTCTGGAATTTAATTTCAGCCACAGTAATTTAAAATAATCATCTTTGGAAACTCTGCCATATCTGCTACAGTGGCTCAGTACACAGGAGTTCACAGGTATATCCATGACATTGCTCACCTCTGTAGCAATACCTGAATCATTTCACAAAACCCCACACAACGAGAACAGAAACTTCCATCTGCATTCTGCTGGGAAGCTAACGAAATGCTGATTTGACTAGAAAAGCTGCCATTGTTTACTACTCCATTATTCCGTTATTCAGCTTCATCTTCTACGTAGTTTCTGTATTTATTAGTTGATCAACATAATAAATAGTTGCTTTAAAAAAAGGTTCTTTGAATTGCAGGACATTACCTTGTTCATTTTATTCGCAGTTGAGGAGAAACCAAACACTAAAGGAAAGCATCTTCTGCATTCAGTTTTAAGTAAATGCTCGATGAGTTCAGGAATCATTAGGCAGGTAATTAATTGTACACAATCTTGCTTTCCGAAAGGCCCCTAGAACGTTAAAACCACCTTTAATCCTAGAGTTTCTGAGACTCGGAGCCGGGCAGTAAGAATTAAGGAATCCACACGGAACGATCTCCAAGGTCATTCGGCTCCTGCGCTGGCACCGGCTTTGGGTCTGCCCCGTGGCGGCAGCATCTCGGGTGCTCGTGGCAGCATCTCTGATGCCGCGGGGCGGACAGGGCTGGGCTGCGACGCTGCGGCGGCACCTGGGAAGAGCGGTTCTGGCCGGGTTAATCCCCTGCCCGGCACGCCGCGACGGGCAGAGTGTCCTTCTGGTTTTGTAACGTGCCAGAATGTCCCCGGCTACTCATCCCCTCGGTCTGCGGGCACCCGAGCCCCTCCGCGAGCCCCGTTCCGGCACGACACCCCCGGCAGCCCGGGCTGGGGCGGCGGCAGCGCTGCCGCCCCTCCGCACGGCACTCGCACCTGAGCCGCTCCGCCCCCCCCCCCCCCCCCCCAACGCCGCCTCCTCCTCCCGCTGCTGCCGGTGCCGCTCTCCCCGCCCGCCGCTGCGGAGGGGACGGCGCTCCGCGGGGCCACCCCCCCGCCCCGAGGCCGCTGCGACCGACAACCGGAATGGCTCGGGGGGGCTCAGCTGGGGGAGGGCGCGGGGCCCGGACCCCCGAACAGCGACTGCACCTCCCCAAAGGGCGCTGGGATCCCACCCCCACCTTCAATGGGGGCCGGACTCCCGCGCCAAGAGGCGCCCAGACCCCAAACCCAAACGGCATCCGGACCCAGGCCCCAAACGGGGCGTCGATCCCCCCAAAGGGCACTCAAACCCCACTCCAGACAGCGCTCGGACCCCCACACCAAATTGCTCCTGGACCCCCACATCAAAGGGCACCCGGATCCCAGAGGGCATTTGGACCCCCACACTCCAAACGGCAACTAGGCTCCTCTCCAAAGTGCGCCTGGACCCCAACCCCAAAAAAGCACTCGGACACCATACTCCAGAAGGCACTAGGATCCGAACAGCACTGGAACCCCCATCCCAAAAGGCACTCGGATCCCATCCCAAAAAGTGCCCGGACCCCGATCCCAAAAGATACTTGGACCCCTACCCCCCAAAGGATATTCGGACTCCCACCCCAAGCGGCACCTAGACTTCCACCCCAAGCGGCATGCAGAACCACTCTCTCAAACTATCCTCTGGGTCTCTCTCAGGAGTTTGGAAGCTGCGGGCATCGCTCACTGAATCCATCTCAAAGGCATCCCCAGATAGGCATAGGTTACCCTCATTCCGCACAGGGCTTCTGTATGCTCTCTGCAGTGTTCAGCTCAGCACCATCCTGCCATGGTTCAACACAAATCCTCTCGTCTTGCTCAAAAGACAAAATTACAGCGCTCTGAAAATTAATTATTTTCATCCTTAAGGCTGACTTATTTTAAACTGCATCAGCTTTCAAAACTGTGCCCATTTTTAACTGCTCCAACTGACTGTAATGCAAACACTTGGCGAGCAACACATCCTTTGTCAAAGCACAGACTTTTAAACTCAATTAACTGATCTCTATTCATGCAAATGGATGCCGTCATTCCCTGATTGAGGACTCTGAACTTTTGTTTACTCCATGCTTCCTAAACAGCAGCAGAGTCGAAATCACTGAAGCTGCCACACACAGACCCTTGAGCAGAGAGAAATGGAGAATTTAGGGGCTTGGGGCTGTAGCTCAGCAAAAGACATGTCAGGAATGGTATCGGAAGCTCTAACAAATTCACTCATTAGAAAGTGCAGTGATTTAAATTCCTGTAGTTCCCAGGCAAACCACAGGCACAGCTCTAATCAGCTGCTTCTGGGTTAACATCTTGTATTTCGAGTACAGCCTGGAGCAAATATCCTGGGCTGAGTGACAGCTCTATAGAAATGTGAAGCTGCTCAGAAGTGAGAGTGGTTTGCAATACCGGTGTGTGAGAATTCCGAACTCCTCCATCGAGGGACTGAAGGCAAAATTAAAATCACTCCGACACCTCAGAACTGTAAATGGCTGCGACAACAGATTTAATGACTAAATTTAGCCCCTGCGCACAGCTTTGAGGTATCGCCATCCATACCACAGGCGGAACAATAGGGAGCAATTTTTATTCTTCCTCTTCCCACTCTGCCTGTGGGGGAGGAGAACGAAACAGAGTGCGCAGGGCCATGGCAGCACCCACAGCTTCTCCCTCTCCACCCTGGACCAGTGGGCATTGGAGACACAACAGGCCCAAACATCTTCAAAATAGACGTGGGGATGCCTCAAAGACATCAGGACACATGAGACATGGGAAGGTAAAGCCCATAGGGAAGTGGAGCACAGAGACCACATCCTCAGTGCATTCTGCTTGATGCAGACTGGAATGCCAGCAACTACCACAGCTTCCAGGCGCTAGGGCAGCCGTCGAGTCCCCTTGCTGCCAGGTCAGGTCTGACTGACATAGGGACAGCAGTGGATCCAGAGGACCCAGCTCTGACCGCAGCACTCCAGTCATCAGCCAGCGTTCCAGGGCCTGTGCAGAGAATTCAGCGCTGCCGAGCAAGTAAGAGGGAACACAGAAATCAATGGCAGCCTCTGCTGGTTAGTTTGCAGTGCAGGTTCACTGCCCTTCCAGGAATTATAATTAAAAGAATTCAAAAGTAAGGAATTTTTAGGTCTGTCTTTGTGGAAATGTGAGCAGGCTTCCTTCACTCCCAAGAAGGGTCATGCTATAAGCTGTCTGTGGCTCTGTCACCTCAACTCTGCCCGGAGCCCAGCTTCCGATGGCATTTTCTAAGCAGCAGCAGCAGCAGCACAAACTGCACCAGACTGACGGCGTCAGCTCATCCCTTATTTTACGTATATTTGGAGGCAAGCAACAATTAAAGTGGAAAGCAGCTAGTTCTGATGGAACTGCAATTACAGAAAGGATTTTAGAAGATGTGGCAATACTGGAATGTTCTGTCAGAGGCAGCACATTAAAAAGCTGTATGGAAAAGCAAAGACCCATGAGGGGCTCTGGCACAGCTTTAAAAAAATGTTCCTGAGAGACACAGAGTTCATTTGCATATAAAGAAAGGGAAATGAGAAAGTAGTTATGGTGGAAGAGTGCAACGGCTGTCACCAAGGCAGTATTTTCCGTGGTGCATAAATGCCACAGCTGGTTGCATCCAGCTGAAGGATGGAATACTCCCCTTCAAGCTGAATAGAAGGAGCACTTTCACACCACCTTTATGAACTACATCAGCCAGAAACAACAGAAGTCACCATCCACACCAGAAGATTCGCACCATCTGATCCTGTGAAAAACAGAGGGGATGTGGCAGAAGCTCGAGCTTTCTGTGTGAGAAGCCTGGGAAAGCAGAGGTCACGTGTGGCCTCTAAGGAGGCAAGACAAAGCTGCTCTGAGAGAGAAAGTCCATACAGAGGAAGATCTAGAAGCTCCAGGCAAGGAAACAAACTATTACTCATTTCTTCTATTCAGAAAGGAACAGGAATATTTGTTTTCTACACCTTTTTTTTTCGTAAGGCAACAGGACTGAAAGAAGCAATGCACAAGGCAGCATCTCTGTTGCACCACTCATTTCTAGGTTGAAGTCTTTTGGGATGCTCTTTGTTAAAATACTGGATGGCCAACTGGATTAAATGGACATTAGCTTCTGTAAAACCTTTTAAAAAGACACTGATTAGAGCAGGGAGACGCAGCTGAGAATGTGCGATGAAGAAGATAGGTTATTCACTCAGATGCAGACTCGAACAATATCAATATACATACCAGCTCCTCATCTTCTTTTCCTCTGCTCAAATCCTTTTTTATAATAATTATTTTCTTTTATCCACTTTGCTTTAGTTCTATTTTAACTACGTCTAACATTTGTTTGTCACATCATAGGGACACCCTGGCTGCATTTTTAAGGCCTCCAGAAAAATACCATTCTAAAAGGGTTGAACCTTGTAGCGCAGCTTAAAGAGGAAGAGAAGGAAGAAAAACCAGTAGCTGCCTTAACAATTTTGTGTGTGTATGTGTGCATACACGGTTGGGTCTTTTACATGAGATTACTGCTAGCAGTTGCTTTCTGAAGTCATATCAGTGCTGTATTTAAGGCAAAAATCAGTTTTATTTGTTATTTGGAATACAAAGCTTCTTCCCCAACTCCACCCACTACAGTCATCTATTTAAAAAACTGCAAAGAAGAGCTCTAGCTGACATGGAATACACTGGAATTTTCACCTGAGTACCACATACAATACAAGATAGAAGAGTTATGTGTATATAAAGTCATTAGTTTTCCTCAGAACAATCTTAGACTTCTTAAACACTTTGTGTTGGAAGGCACCTCTGCACAAAATCTGATCCAATTCCCTGCTCAAAGCAGGGCCCACTTCCAAGTCAGGTCCAAATTCAGGCTAGGTTGCACCGGGTCCTATGTCCAACTGAGCTGTGAACATCTCCAAGGACGGAGCTTTTGCAGCTGCATGGGCCCCCACTCCCACTTTTCACCACTCTGTGACTCCTGGTATCAGCTCGGGATTTTTCTTGTTGTGGTTTGTCTTCATCCTCATCAGAACTAATACTCTTAGGCCAGTGGTAAAACCCCACAGCAGTAGCTCTCAAGGAAACTACAGCACCTTGTACAAAGTTTAAACCCATGCAGTATTTCTCCACTCATTAGTCTCATTTACCAGGTTTGCTACCAGAGATCACTTTCCTTTCCTCCTCCCTCTCACCACGTGATTGTATAGAGTTCCATAAATCAAAAAGATCAAGTGATGGGAGATACACAGCTGCAGTGTTGAAATGCAGATGCTCCACAGAAGCACTTACCTCCTTGTTACAGGAAAACATTATCCCCAAAGCCTGAAAGCGTGAAAGGCGAAGAAGCTGCATTTGATGGCAGGAACAGAGCAGGGTCTCTAACACAGGAAGGAAAGCAGGGGCTGGCTTCACTTGGAGATGAAGGTGGGGCAGTTCAGGTGAAAGGCTGGAAAGGGACAGTAGCTTTCTAAAAGGTCAGGGTAGGTGGGGGATGTGCAGGGAGCTAGCGATCCCTTCCTCTTTTCCTACTGTTCCAGCATGCTCTGCTTCAGCCTGTTCCTCTCCTGCACTCGCAGCCCCAGCCCTTTTCCAATATTGTTTCTGAGGAAGTAAATATCAGCCAGTACCACGTATGTGTTAGTAATTACAGTGCTGCACTGCACAACAACAAACAGGCAAAACCTAATTTCTTTTGTGTGTTGTGGTGGATCAGAAGATTAAAAATGGGCATTCATGTGTGCCGGTTTCTTGTGCACTCCTTTTGTGCTGTTATTGAACAGCAAATACTTCCAAAGTCTGGAACTTCTAAATCAGCCACTAAAAGTTTTCATGTATTTAGTAAATACTAAGCGAGTTTTCAGAGTAAATTGCTACAACCTCCCTTCAAACGTTACTGTGATTTCAGGATTAGATGGATACTTCCCTGAATTTTACATTAAAAGACATTTTTCTTCAGGAGGAACTTCCCTCAAGATTACATCGATCCTCCTATAACAAATGGAATTCACTTTACAAGCTCAATTTGGAGCGACAAATACCACCAAATTTCTGTGTCTCAAATCAATAGAAATAAACCAGCATGCAATAAACTATCTATCAAGGAGTGAATTTACTTCAGGGAAATGCATGAAGTCTAATGAATTATGCTAATTAGCACTATTCAGGAATTAAACCTATTATTTGCTTTAAAGAAACAGCACTTAAGCTACAGAATATTGTTATTTACTTACTGACCACAAATGATAAGAAATGCTTGAAAATGAATGTAAACGGACATTGGAAAAAAGGAAAATTTGTTAGGATGGTATGAAGAGCAAAACATTAAACTTGTGCCCTCAGACAGTTTCATGCATCTGTCACTAAAACTAATCTACCTGCCCCCAAAATAGCAGTAGTTTAAAAACAAAAAGAGAAGTACACTGGCAAAAGAGTACAGGCTTCCTACCTACTACCACTCCCAGCATCCCAACGGAGGGCCTGCTATTTGCATTGCTTCCCTTCAGCTCCTGCTCTGCATTACGTGACTAACATTTTGTTAGTGGCTCGTGAAAGCACACTGACAGCCTGAAAGAACGTATATTTTGTTCAGCATCGTGCCGCTGCACTTCAAGTGCCATAACAAATCTATGTCCTGCCTTACCATAAAACATAGCCTCTGTGCATGGAAGTGCATCAGTGTGAACAGAAATGAATGAGCTATTAATTACACTGCTTTCGTGAGATGATTACATTTTTCACCTGTTAAATCACAGGACAAAAGACAGCAATTAAGAGAACTGTAAATGAAATCCTGAAGTGCAGAGAACAGTCTGAACAGTCCTTTTCCTGTGGGAATCACTTTTCATATTTAAAAATAATACTTAAAAAGATTATTTTAATAATGCATTCATTTAAACTTCTAGAGGCACAGGTGTTCTGACACAGGTGTGTTTTTATTAAGACTTTTGTTTATGTCAAGCCAGGAATTCCATTCTGTAGACATTGGTATTGTAAAAGTACCATCCCAAACGGGCACCACAGAAGTGTACGTTCAAAAGGATCCCAGCTGTCACTGCAGGAGCACAAGCTCAGTCAGTATCAGCAGTAATTCCATTTTGGCAGAGCTATAATAACAGATTTTAAGGCTATTAAAAAAAAAAATCCCATATACCGTACTCACCTTTGATTTTCCACACCCTGCAAGCCAAAGAGCTCACTTAAACTACAGCATGACCTTTAAAAAGCAACCAATTTTGATTTAATGAATTCAAATGATGAATAATTTATTGTAGCCTTGATTAGGAAGCCAACGTCTAAGGCCTGTGCAGAAGCAACTACTAAGATACGAACACAAGGATCAAACCCACATACACCTGCAGTCTTCAAAATCACAAGTTTGGATGCAGCAAAGAATGCAGTTGAAGTGCATGCAAATGTACCTTTCATTCTCCATTGCCTTTTAAAAACACACAAAAAAACCAGTTGTGCCCAATATTATTTCTTTAAATTCTCCCTAGAACATCCTCTCTATTTTGCCCCAAAGCACTCCTCAGAATTTAATGCCCAGGTCACACATCCATCAGCTGCCATATGGTCAACGCTCTGTGCGCTTCCAAACCCTTCCCCATCTCGGTACCACACCTCTGTATGTCCCAGCAGCAAACCTGTACGACAAAACCTCCCCACCACGACCTTTGGCAACTGACTCTTTAGCTCTGCTGAAAGCTACAACACAGAGAGCATCCCTATGCATAATTCATCTTTTTCTCCAAATGCGTTTAAACCCTTCAGAATTATCCACTTCAGTCCACTTCTCTTTTCTAAATGCTGTGAACTGGCAGCTACCATTATGGGACAAATTCAGGGACACATATTGGAACTGGATTCAAATCCACTTCTCATGGATGCAGCTTCAGCTTAATGGTCCCAGTAATTCTCCCAGAGCATCTCGCCTAATCCAGGCACACTGCCTGGAAACACGTGCCCAGTCACACGGACACTTTATTTTTTATTTCCATATATAATTGGTACATTCCACCCTAAACTTTTCCTTTAATAGATTTTTAAAAATAGTGCTTCCTGAAGGAGACAAGAGGTGGTTCAGAAAAACATGGAATAACCAGCATCACTTAGGAAAGAAAGCCATAGCTTCAGCTGCTCGTGCAGACAAAAATCAGTTTGAGTTTGTGCAAGGTCTACCTGAGGAGTAGAGGCACCAACCCTAAATTTGAAGGAGTAAATCCAATCCTTTGTAAACAACAAACATGAAAAAAAAAGGTAAATTGTGAAATTTTTATCTTCAAACACAGTGTTACTATTACTATTCTACCATTTTTGTGAAGAAACAGAGAAAAGGAACATGGAAAGGATATGGCATGAAAGCTACTTATAAACTGAAGTGTGGCACAATTTCTTTTTATGGCTTTTTAAGCTCAGCCTCATTTAAACCAAATTTTCCTCCCAGATGGGTCTGCTGAAGAGGTATAAGTTCTATTGCCTTATAGCATGAAGCCTATATCAGCACAAGTCTGCATTGATAACCATATATGAGAAAGGACAGGGAATAGCTTCCTACCAAGAGTGCTCTAGAGGGAAAAACTTGGAAAGCACAGCAGTTGAAGTAGACTTGTGGCTAACTCACAGGTGTGGAACCCAGCAATGACAGATGCTTGGAAAAGGCCAATGAAAGCAAGAATTATTGATTTTTATTTTTTTTCCCTAGAATAAAAAAATAGCTAATTAAAATTTATAAAATCACCTCACATGTGGTATCTGTTTTTCAAGGTAAATAACATCTAAACACATTCAACTTCCAATAACTAGCAAATCTTGTCTTAAATTACTTTGATTGTATTAGATAATGAGGTTGTTTATATTTATAGCTAGAAATTGGCACACGTAAAATGTTATGTGAGCAGATAAATTATTTTTTTATTCAAGAAGAAATACCAAACCTGACATTATGTGCCATGTCTAAGAAAAACACTGAAATTAAACATATACTTTATTATCACTAAAAATAGGTTAAATACAAAGACAGCATTTTTGAGATCTACAAGACCTATCAGGGAATATAGAGGTCAAGTCTATAGATAAGTCCAACTTCTTTCACCAATATTAAATTCACATGGAAACCCTTTCCCTCTGCTCAAAATTACGGCTTGGAGCTAAATGTCAATCTCTATATTCATATGTATTTAAAGATACATCACATTTAACTGCCCAAACCTGGGCATACCAACGCACTGGCCTCTCACAGATTGAAGGGAAGGGCCATGGGGAAAGAAATGGCTGCACTGGGTTCCTACAGCTCTGTCTGCATGTGATGCTAGTGGCCATCGTTTTTATACAGCCACTGGAACTCATTTGGCTTGAAAAGGCACACAGCATGTTTCCTGAACACCCTCCTTCCCAGCGTAATGTCTGCTGCAGAACAAACTGAGCAGCATTTGTTCCCGTAGTTTAATGGGAGATCAGATAAAGAACAACATGACAAAAATGGAGTTATTCACTACAAAACTCAACCATTAATCGTCAAAGCAATCCTACAGTAATGAAGGAGAAAACAGCCAAACAAACAGGGACAGCTTTCAATAGCATAAAGGAAAATGCTTCCCGTACCAGCAGCAGTTGCCTGTAGCCACTCCATATCATGAAATAAAGATACTGGAAATGACTCTCCAAAGTTATGGTTTTCTAATACACTAACTACAACATATAAAAATGAAACCCCAACAGCAATTTTCTGCAAATGAAAGGCTTTATATAGTGATTTGCATTCAATTTTCTGCATAAGTTATGAAAATATTCAGTTGTCAAAAAACTGCCATAGCGATGGAATGAGGCTAGATTTAAAAAGAATTATTTTTTTGGCATCTAAGTGCTCACTGGAGAAGAGCTTTGCTGCATTTCCTCCCCCCCCTCCCCCTCCCAAAAGGAGGTTCTTTATAAAACAAAGCAAAAAAAAAGTAGGAAAAAATGGTTACATTCAAAAAGCTATATTTTATTGTTATGGCAACTGATGTGCTAAAAATAAAGAAATAAAGTTGTTATGGCAACTAGAATTTTAAAGGCAGTCAAAAGTAGAATTATCAAACATTCTGCTGGCTTAAAATGTAACGTCTATGACTCAATTTTCAGAAAGAGCTTCAGAGACAAGGAGCAATGGGTTTTTTTGGTTTCTGTTTTGGAGATCACAATTAGTACAAGTTTCAGAGAACGCTATGGAGTACAGGGGAGGAAAGGAAGGTGAACAGAAAAGAGTCATTCGAGGATCTCCTGGTCAGTAGGAAGAAACTCACACCTTGTGCCCCTTATGTAATACCCTGTGGACATTATCTAGGTCCATGAAACATATCAGCTTATTATTATTAAAACCAAAAGCAACAGGACAGGATTTATGTCAGTCATCACGATGACAGAAAGACACCATGTAATTAAAAGTTACTTATTGATTTTAAACAAAGTACTGAAAAGTTAGGGAATATCAAAATTCCTCTGTCTGAAGCAGCACATTTCTGCCTCTCCATATGTAATGCTAAGACAACTCTAATTCCAGGATCATAACATAGGTAAATTTGATACATGCTTCATCACCGTTACAGGGCTCCTACCTGTACAAGCAATTCCACACTGCTCAAGAACTCACTGACTCCTATTCAACACTTCTTGGGTTATCAAAATCGGTACTTCTATTAAAAAATTACCAGATCTGTGTGCACTGTGAAGTGTTCCAAACCCCACACCCAGATAAGCCTGAGTTAATATTAAGCAAAGTATTTAACAGACACTTCAGAGAGTTACGACTAATGGAAATATCTGCCCTGGAACCATGCACACAGCACGTGCTAATGGGTCCCAGGGTAAGGTAATACTTTTAACACAGGATGTGCCTTGTATTTTGTCTCCACTGCAGTTCAATCGATGTTCCCGCTAGCCTTACTCGTAACTCTTTTCTGACCCATATGAGAAGTCTTTCAGGCCAACCCACGAGGGCTTGCAGCATACAGGAGAGCACGGCAAAGAACATAGATCAAAGTCAGATTCCTCCTTCACTTGCACTAGAGGGAAAAGAATCAAATTAGATTTGGAAAAGAATCCTTCTTGCAGCACAAAAATCAAGAGATGTACACTGGAAATTCAGACAACACAAAGGGACCGCAGCAAGGATAGCACAGACTAATTTATCTATATTTTTGTAGTTTTGCTTCCCTGGCCTCAGTATTAATCCTTGAGGCTAGACACAGAGTTAACTAATTCCCTCTTCAGCATCACATGAAGTCACCAGCATTTTTTGAGATGCAAATCATGTAGAAAAAGATGTTAACTAATGAATCTGTGACAAAGTCAACAGCTTTTGCAAAGGAAACTCTGTGTAGAACAGTCACTACATACATGTTTTCATCAGTGAGGAAAAATATTAGGCATATGAGTATGAAGGCTTTAAATCAAAGTCTGAGAAGTGTTCTGTCTAACACTTAGGCTGAAGGAGCCAGGCCGCCTGTTTTCAAGGTTTGTTGCTGACTCAAACAGCTCATGAAGACAAAAGACATGCTGTTCTGAGCTTTCTATGAAATTAGTTTCCTCATTGTATAATATTTGAAAATTAATCAAGTGCACGGTCACCTGAAATGTAAGTCTTTGAGTTCTAAGAAAATGTGAGGCAGTCTAAATACCACTGCACTTGGCTGACTGCTGCGTAAATCCATTGCTTGCATTCAGCGTCCAGGGGCCACGTTGCTTTTTATATGAGGTATAGCCATTCGGCGTTGAAAATACATATAAAACTATATAAAAGCATTCCAAAAGAATATTTATTCTAACATTTGTGGACACGTTTTATCCTTAACATGTTTCTATATTTTCAAGTTTCCATAAAAGAGGAATTTGAGAGCAAGCATCTTCATAGAAAGACAAAGGAAATCTTGGAAGGCGTGACGACAAAGACCAAAAATGCTTTCTGAAATGACATTTACAAATTGATGAAAAAACAAGTGGCCCCATTCCAAAAGGCACCTCTAATTCCTTTGCCCTATAAGGAATGAGAAGGCTGCTTTTCAGCCCACTCTGTGATATGCACCTACGGCTGCCAGGGGCTGCCTCCCCGCCAGCTCCCCTGCCCCACCGCACGCTTCCATCCCTACTCCAGAGACATGGGGGGAAGGAAGGCTTCTAAATAAACCCCTACACATTGCTGTGATGTCTCAGCCTTGCAGTCACTAGGTGGAAAGAACAGAAAAGACAGAACACACAGGAAAAGAACCTCTTCTGACAAGCACGCAACCTGGGTAAGGCACAGCCTGAAAACGGTGCACTCCCCAATACAACAATTTCGGTTTAGATTCAGTCTGGATATTGTATTATCTAGCAAAAAAAAGGTTGTTTTTTGAAACTGGATTGTTTTTGAGACAAACCAGCCACATAAATATGGGCTTATCACATGCAGCATATGATTAAAACCTGTGAAATTCTGTCCCATCAGTATTCAGCTGTCAGGTTAAAAAAACAACTGAAGAAAATTCCCAAGAAGGGAAACAATTCTTAGCTGCCAAAATATTTGGGTATGTCCACAGAAACCTACACAAAAAGATTATTGGAAAGAGTATACACGCTAGCAGACTGCAACCGATCTCCTTTTGGCGAGTTCACCTCAGCAGCTGTTGATTTGTTGCTGAAAATTACCTTTCACTGGTACCAGCATCCTTAGCACCACAAAGGGAAAAAACGTTTAATGCATTCAGGCTGGAAAGATCTACAGGTCACATCCCCTCTGAAACAATTACTGGAAAACGTACATAATCCTAGCTCAGCCCCTTGGAAGAATATCCTGAATAACATAGTAATAATTCTGTCATTGGGGTTTTACCATAAAGAAATCTCACATAAATTGAAGTAGCAGAAGGTATCAGAATTCACCCTTGTATTCAATTCCAGGTTTTCTACACACACAGCTCAAGCCTTTCTGCGTTTTGTCCTGTTTCAATTACTGCAAATTCCCACTGCCAGCTGTGCACTGCTACGGTAAAGCAGGCTTTCATGAAATGTTGACCACCAGTACTGTTGTTAACAAGGCATTTTAAGAGATTTGAACAGCAACTGTGATTCTTTGGAGAGATAAAAATAGCTGAAGCATACTTCGGATCCTTTGATTCCTCATGTTCCTCTCTAAGCTGAGGTTTCTGTTCAGAAGTTTCTGTTTAATTCTTACAGCATCAAACATTAACATATTGAAACCAAGTTAGGAAAAGGCAGTTTGCTCTCTCAAGTAAATGTATTTAAGATGTTTGGCAACTTTACCTTTTGCAAACTGGTCACGGGAATACTGCCTATTTTGAAGATGGTCTCTGGCATCTTTTCCTATGTGAGCAGTACAGGACCCAGACTGGGCTTTGGGGTTTAAAACCACCTCTCAAAATCACACGACAGCATCTACAAGGAAGTTGCTCTCAGCTTTAATTCAGACACAAGCCTTTCCAAATACAAATTAGAGCTAGCAATTCCAGTTTTCAAGGGACATACTCATTTTTAGATGGACCCACTGCCTTTGCATACACAAGCCCTTGAACCCGCCAGCGTGGCAGTCCAGCAGCAGTGACACACAAACGGCCTCCTTACTCCAAAGCCAGACCACAGCTGGCCTGAGGTGCCTTTGGACACCAACACTACTGCTTATTTACATGTGCAACAACTGCCTTACAAACAAGACATTTAAAATTCAATTGCTGTGGTATTCAGTGCAGCCTTCTGGTTCCCAGACTGTGGGTGGGATATGGCCCTCTAACACTAACCACTCCACTGCAGTTGCGTACCAACCTCAAGGCTTTGTCTCTTCCTCTCACCTTCAGCAGCACCAGCCCTTGAGTAACACAGCCTCCTGAATGCCAGTTATGCAACCTTTGTTTGAGAGCAGCAGATGGGTAGGAAGAAGTCAATTTTAGATGGAAGAGTAATACTAAGAGAAGCTTGATTGTTTAAATTAAATAAAAATAAATACGCTCTCAGGAACTGCAGCTCTCTGCAGTGATCCAAATACAGAACAATTTGCTTCTTCTAAGCCATGCCCTGCACTGAAAAGAAGAGATGCACACACACAGAATGAATATGCATCACACAATGACAACACGCACAGCAGAGAACTTCAGAGAAGATCCAGTCCTAGTCAGGGTGTAAAATACCATAGTTTAAAAGGTCCCCTTACGATGGCTGCTCTATCAGCATCAGCATCATTACTGCTGCATGAAACTGAACATCCATTAACAAACCAATATTCAAGTTAAACAAGGATACCTAGCAATGTTTTATCGAGGAAGGAGTATCATGTATTTTTAAAACGTGGCCTGAGGTGCCAAGCATTTAACAGAGCTGCCAGCTATTACTGTATGCTGTATTGTAAAGAAAGAGCGAGACACTGAGCCATCCCTGCTCCATCCTACCTCACAAAACACTTTTTATCTGCATCCAGATACACATATCCGGCATCAATGAGACTATCATGAGTTGCAATATCCACTCCTCCAGTAACTGCCATTTAAACCTGTTCAGGCCATTATACTAATATTGCCCCACGTTTTATCACTCTGTCTGAAACAATGGGCAACTACACTCCCCTGGTTTTGCCGATAACGGATTATGAATTCCCACAGACAAAGCAGAGTGTGGTCTCCAAGAGGGCAACTGCAAATCTCGCTCGCGTTCTGTTCTGCAGAACAAACCTGTCAATATAAGTGGCTTTTACAAACAGTAGCTCACACAACAACCCGAGAGACAGGAATTGTGTTGTGCAATTTTAGTGCCATCATCAGTGTTGGAAGGGACCTCAAAGATTATCTGGTCCAACCTTGCTTGGTAAATGCAGGTCTAGAGAAGACGGCCCAGCACCCTGTCCAGGTAAGTCTTAAACGTGGCAGAAATTTTTATTTTATGCAGATTCTGAAAAAAATATGATTGGCATTATTTTCCATCTCAAATATCACACAGAGGAGTTAAAATTAAGATGACATAAAAATAAAAATTACTAATAGATACTACTCATTTTTCTTCCTGAAAAGAGCTGTCATCAAACTGAAGAATTCCTTTGAAAATGAAGAGTGAGCACAAGATTTTTCCCTTTTGTGCACACAAAATTGAAAGATTATCTCCAGTTGAGCTCTAAATGAATCAAAACTTGACAAACTAAATTCACCTTAGGGACGTTTCATTCCTGAGTTTGTAACAGTAATATTAACATTTACTATGAAACCAGTTACCCCAATACATTTATTCCAAACTAAATCTTTTATCTGAAGACTGCATTTAAATGAAGCTATTTAAAGAATTACACTTCTGACAACTTCTGCTCTTCAGAGGCAGTATTTTCTCACTGCCTGTTACATTCTTTCAGTTCACATGCACTTTATTATTCCACAGTACACAGCACCACTAAAACAACTCAAACAAATGGAAGACACTGCCAGCACTAACAGCTCGACTTGCACAAAAAACTGAGGGACCTGATCAATCCAACAGCGCACAATCTTATTTTTCTCTGCAACACACATTACCTTATAAAAAAGTCAAGAATGCATTTGCCATTAATGAATGATCTCAGTTTAAGAGAAGAGTTAAGTAATAGTCATCTTATCCTCACCCTTCCAGAAAAGGTGGGGAAAAGTAAAACTTAATGAACTGCTTATGAATACTGAATTAAAAAGAAACATGAAACTGGGAAGTTGCACACATGTCTTGAAGCAGTCAGTTCATCTAGAATTACTCTGCTTAACATTGAAGTATCTCATTCAAGAAGCAACAAAACCCGTATTGGTTACCTCTCTTTAGTCAACTGGAAAAAAATCACCCTTTTTAATAATGATAATTGATCCTTATATAATCGGATCTTTTACGATCGATAAGCATACAGCTATGCCAGTCTCAATCTCTAATGTCTCTAAAAGGTAAGGGAGACCATTCCTAATTAGTGGAAAGAACAAATAAAAACTCCAAGGTAAAACTAGAAGAACGAGAACATAATAGATCAGCATTTCCGAAACCTTTTAACTTTTACTGCTGGGAAGTTTGTTCAGTGTAAAAAGAGGTCATCACCACCTGGCCAAGGTGCCACCCAGTGAAGATTCCAGGATGCTGTCTCGCAAAAGGGGAACCTTTACCATTTTCCGTGGGCTATTTGCCACAACTACATGTGTCCCAAGAAAAGACAGCAGTCGGAGCGGTGTGGGCTGCAGCCTCTTGGAAACATGGGAATGCTTCATTGTGAAGACATATTTTCAAAACACTGCTGCAAGAAGAAACCCCCTCGCTGTGTGCTGCTCCAGACACCCACACATTGGCCGTGACCAGAGTGTGTAACACTGGTGAACTGGTCATTCCCACTGTAGCAAGCACAGAACACACAAGTTATTGCGTGCTATGCAGAAGCATAAACTCCCCCATTTTCAGTTAGGACAAACAGATGCAGCATTCTGAACACAAATATTTGCTACAAAAATACTGTAATGTTTCAGTTCATTAAGAAACCTGCTGTGGCAGCTGGTGAACAGTCATCTTTTTAATTAGACACCCTTACTGATTAATTAGTCTCAGAACACTGAGCAGTGGAACCCTGCATGATGCCGTTGGGACAAAAAATATTCCTCCTCGTAGTGCTAACTTAATATCCTTTGGTATTGTTGCAAATAACAAGCTTGATTAATTTTCTACTCAAACTAAACCAGCTTTCCTATATAGGTAATATATGTAATTCTTTCAATCCACAGCTCAACTGTTTCAACCCAACCATTTCACTCAAATTAAAAAAAAAAAAAACGAACCAGAAACACACAAACATGGTATCAAGGCACCAGTTTCCAAGTCATCTGTAATTAATCCTATTTGCATAGGTATGGTGCCTCATTTGTAACCTCCTCCACTTTCCACTTACCATGTGAGGACACCAGCAATAAAAATTAAGGCAGCCAATTAAATATTAAGTGTGAAGCAAAGAAGAAAATGCCTTTTCTCATTTGAACACTTTTGGTAATTTCTAAGCATAAAAAGTAAATGCTTTTCTAAATGAAGTTTACATGGAAGTTGATCTTTACTTCAGGCTTTGAGATCTGTTTGAAGATGGATGCACTAAGGAAAACGGATCATTACAGTATCACAGTATCACAAGGTTGGAAAAGACCTCTGAAATCATTGACTCCAACCTATGACCCAACACCAACACCTACTCGTCGTCTAAACCATGGCACTGAGCGCCTCATCCAATCTGTTTTTAAACACCTCCAGGGACGATGATTCCACCACCTCCCTGGACAGCACATTCCAATGGCCAATCACCCTTTCAGTGAAAAATTTTTTCCTAATTAAAGTTAACTCGGTGCACAGAAGGACTGTACTTAAGCAGATGATGAAACTTCAGCAATTATATTGGCTATTTTTGACGATCCGAACTTTTAATTTTGGACAAGAGACCACTATTGCACCTTTGCAATAGAGAAGAGATGATACAGGAATCCATTTGTAGGCCTTCTCATTATCCTACCACTATGAAAGTTTCTGCTTTCAGAAAGCGCTTTCTGCTCTCAGAAATGCAGTTTCTGCTCTCAGAAATGCAGTTGCTAAAGAATTCCAAAGCTGCTTCTGTCTCTTCTCTGCTGTAGCACTTCCTTTTCTGCAGAAGTTTGTAACAGCAGTGTTAGGATTGATCAGATGCCCAGTCAGGGGGAAACCCTCAGCAAAGCTATGGCACATCACCTCTGCCAATAGGAGAGCAGGTTGGAGCCCCAAACCCACCCACAGTGAGGACACAGATACAAAGAGGTCCTGGCTTTACTCTGGCTGAAGTCAGGAAGCTTCTGAAGGAAAACACCATAACCTGAGAAACGCTGGCTCCTAAAAAGTACTGAAAACTTGTCAAAAAAGCAGGTTGTTGTCACTAACCAAGAGAAACCCAAGAGCTGTAGGGATGACTTTGTAGCCAGCATCTCCTGTCCTCCACATCATACACAACCAATCCTGGCCAAGGCACTGCAGGGCTTGTTACTACACAAATATGAGAAATTCAGTGTGAGTAACGTGTAACACATCATTCTATCAGTGTATGCAGACTGCTTCCATTTGCCACCATTTATCGTTCTCTTCAGCAAACAAGTGGTAAAGTTTAATTTTGTGTCTGGGCCTGCAGAACTAGTTAACCTGCAAGGTCTCCTGCCATCTGAAACCCTACTTGTGGGTTTTTTTCTTTTTGCTTTATAATGAGAGAATTTGTCTGGCAGGAATCAGAAATTATAATACTGGTCCAAACAGAATGGATAAACTACATATATCAGCTCTAAATTGATGAGATTACATCCAGTCCAAAACACAATATATTTGCTCCGTCTTCTGCAGCCATGGAGCATACATTCATGTAACTGGTTCTTATTGCATAAGAATTAGAACCTCTGTGTCATTTGTCAGTGCCAATCTCAAATGATTATATTACTGAGATAAATTATGTTCATGATGTGGCATTATTTAATCCCCAAATCAATGCCTCCCATTTGCTTCACACTTTGGAAGAATTCTTAGGATTTTCACTCCTGTAGAGGGGCTTGAAATGTTGCTGGCCCAGAGGCAAAACACCACCACACAGCAGCCAAAGCTATCTTTTGGCCAGCTTTTCTGAAGCCTGACCCTCTACTTCATTACTATCGTTGACTGTTCTCAGCATGTGCTCATATTGCCACAAGAAATCATGACAAAAATCATATAATCTTATTTTGGTTCTCTTACAAGCCATTTGGAAGGACAACAGTTTAGTCTTGCTTTAAGACCTTCAACTCAAAGTCACCATCCATTTTATAAAAGGGTATTCACATTAATATGCAAACTTGGTGTGCTTTTGAGTAACATAACAGTACCAACATCTGCTTTATCTGAAACCAGTTTTTTTCTGATAATACTTTAAAATAAATTAATAATAACAAATTAATAACAAGTTTTATTTTCTTCAATCAGAGCAGTAGCGGCACTTAAAAACAGTCTATATATGGTGTTAGATGAACTTGATATGTAGAGCTCATTTCTTAATCGAAATCAGATTGTAAACTGAAAGTTTTTTATACAGAAATTACACATTTAACAGTGATAAATCCTACTTTAAAGCAGTCTGTCCAAAAACATTCAAACTCTAGAATGTGAATGACTGCCTTCTGCTTTCATTGTTTTAGTTATGCAACTATGTATGACCTTGAAAGGTGTCACTTCCTGAACTTGGGGAAAAAGGACTTAAATGGACTTAATTTCAAGAGTTCTCAGTAAGAGCACTACAGAACAGGAACCAGGTCCATGATGCTGAAAGGATGGGGAGAAGTCTCACCCTACCCATTTAGCAGTGAGAATACAGGCAAGAATTAAACCATCTAAAACACAAAATGCAAACTGCCAATGATAAGCAGCAACAACTGTCTGTCCTGATTCAGATACAACAAGAATTCTGCAGTGAGTGGCCTTATCACTGCTGCAAATGACAGCCAATCTCTACCGCCAGACACATCGTCAGTACCTGAGCCCTGTTTGGAAAGGGGCAGTGTGGAGCACGGGAGGCAGAGTGGGGCAAGCTGGAGTCCAACTGCTGCTGAAGGCAATTTCCAGTCGCCTCAGTAGTGAGTGGGGCACACAGCACCTTGCCACTGTTTGGTTCACCGGAGCTCAAACTACATTTCCTCATGGAAATAATTACGCTGAGTGTCTTGAGAGGAATCAGTGAAGTTGAACATAAAATAATGCCAAGTAGGCAGGACTCTATCAATGAAGGGACCCTAGCTTATGCATGGTTTTCTCTTTACCTGCTTTTAACAAAAGGATCTGACGTGCTTTTACAAAAGCACCAGTATTATCCCTCCATTATCAGCACACAGGCAGATTTTTCTTCCTCTGATTGGCACTTGTGTTTTCCTTAAAAATATATATATAAAAATACTTTTTTTTTTCTATGCTGGTGATTCTTTTTCTTGCCCTTTCTTTACTGTGCCACATGCAGCAGGGTCGGAAGCCCATGGCACACATGCCAGAAAGGTAACGAAGCCAGAGTTTGATTGTCATGCAGTACAGATTTACATATATGTCAGGAACGAAGCAGCTGCCAAATCACAACTCCTACGCTCCCAAATTGTATGCAAGACCTACTATTGTGCTACAGTCAAAATCTCTGAGAGGCTCATGGTAATTACCAAGCTGGAACTCAGCAGGAGATGTAAGATAAAGCAATACAACGCTTGGCAGGGAGGAAGTACTAGTGAGAGCAGAGGTATCCCTTTCTCTCTTCCCTCCTGGAACCACAGACTCGGCTAGAGACGGGACATGTATCAGCGTGTGAATGCTCTGATACGGGAACACAACCACAGTTCACCAGATCATCCCTGACAGAGGGATGACCTCCTGTGCAGAGGAGAGGACGTGTCTTTTGGAGACAATAACTATGACACTGAATTTTGTAAATAAGAGAGAGATTTTATTCTACTTTCTGTACTGAAGTGGAACATTAAAATAAGCCCCAAATTACTCTCCTACAGAATATCCTGAATAAAACACTTCTTTGGCTGAAAAATATGGCAGTAGATGTCAGAGCTGTGCATACAGATGGAGATAGATGTGTATGTATATATGACACACATAGCAGAGCTCTTCAGTGATGTGAATAATAGTTGGCCTATCTAACCTAGTCCTGCTGCACAAACTCCATGCAACTGGAGCAGAGCTATAGATATGTCTACATCATGGTCCCTAAAGTAAATCTGAGTGTTGAAAGTGCTACCGTTCAGTTCCTCACAACAAAGACGTTTCTGGCCTGCCAACAATACAACCCTCCTCCTCCACTAGCAAGCACAGTCTTGCCAGGGGTTAATCAGAAACACTGTAGTAGTTTCAAAGTTCCAGTTTTTAACATATTCCTCTCTGATCCCCATAAGAAGTAGCCATAAATTAGGGATCATATGTTCAATACTAACGATCTCAGCTATCAGGTTCCCCAGGGCTATGATATTAAAATGACAATTTTCAAAATTTCTTCCTCAAGTTAGGCCTCCACAATCTTCTTCAGAAAAAAAATTAGATCTCCCATGATGAAAAATATCAAAGATGTCAAAGATGCTTTTAAGATAAGCCTCATTCAAGAAAACTGACCATCATTCCTTACCGTTCTAGGAAGTATCAGCTAACGCTGTAGTAACTACTACAGAACTCTACAGCGTTTTGCCACACTGTTACTCATTTTAGCCATGCTATTTTGATTTCCGGATAAAGTCCCAACTGTACCTATATAAACTTACTTCCATATGAATCCCCAGGTGCAGAGATTTTTCTGGTGTGCCCTCTGTCTCCCTGAGGAGCTGCTGTTGGCAGTTCAGCTGGACAGTGCAGCAAGGCTGGACGGTGCTGGGAGAGCAGGCTCTTAGGAAGGAGGGGTTACGAAGAGCAAGGGGAGAGAGCAGTGCGGATGGTGTTGTGAAGGCTGGAGGCAGCCATGCAGTACTGGGGGGCTATACGAGGAGGTAAGCAGGCAGTGGGTCACGTTGGTGGCTGTCACTACTGCCCCCCACTGCTTGCATCTCAGCACACATTATTCTCACGACTGCAAGTGCAGAACTCCACCACCTCTAACCATCCAGGAATGTCTTACAGGAATGAGCTCCAGGACACACCTCCTTACAGAATAGACTGCTACCATGCTCAAGACACCCACGAACACACCCAGCTTCCAGAAGTGAGCCTAAACAAGAGCGAAATGGTGAGCAGAATGACCAAAATACAAGGAGGAAATGATTCTCTGTAAATGTATGCATAAAATGAAAGAAACAAGATGAAAGCAATGTATTTGATGGGAGGAATAAATAATTACGGAAAAAATAAAGTACATGTTGTTGGTAGATTTGAATGGTTGTACACAAACAATGCAGGAAAAAAAAGAAAACAGTCTGCTTTTTCATACTGGAGAAGCAAGTGAACAATCAGTAATACCCACATAACTCTGAGTTTAACATGCAGACTACTGTTGACACACATCAGATAACACTACAATAAACCTTTTAGTAGTATTCAGAGCATAATACATACATGCTACTCACTTCCCTCCCCCCTCCACCCAAAATAGCTTAAATCACATCACCAACACACCAAAACAAAACTGAAAGAAGTTGTATTCAGAAAAATAAATGTCAGATAGCAATTCATAAACAAAACCTAGCTGATGACTTTTTCTGGAGCGCCCAATGTCAACCGTTCCTAAAAACAGGTCTTAGCTTTGATCTGGCATAGTCTCTCCTGTTCATATCTTTCCATGAATCCTTTCATCCAATGTATACCACATGCCGTGATCACCAGCAGTTACAGTCAGACTGCAGAAGAGATCTTGTGATTTCAGAATAAAAGTTTTTCACTTCAGAAAAATACCCAAGTTTTCATAAAAGCTTCATTTCCAAATAAGATTTAATTTTCCAATCCATACCTGTATAATATTTCATTTTAAATACTGCATTCAATATCCTCTTCTAAAATATATGTCACTGAAATATTTCTACCATGAAATGGCCAAACGTAGCAAGGCATTTTCAAGGCACAAGGCCCTCACGACAAGATAAGCCTTGCATTTTAGAAGCTTTCCACTCCCTCCTCCGCTGTGAAACAAACATCTTCCCCGCTTTTGGAAAGCAAGAGCAAAATAATGGAGGTGGTTTTGATGCAACATACAGCTGACAGATGTCCTGTGAATGGTTTCTAAGGAAAATATAACCCAGCTACAACGTCAAAAAGAAAAATTGACACTATCAAAACATCCTTCTTTATTGGTAAAGGAAAAAGAAGCCACGAGGATAGATCACACTCTGGAGACACTTTCAAACTGTATAAACACAGCGGGTGGGTCAAATTAAGAGGCCAAGCATCAAAAAGATACGACAGCTTTATGAAAGGAAACTTTTACTAACAACATCTACCCTTGAACATTTGTATGGACAGATGATTCACTCCCTAGATAGCAAATCCAACACTTTGTATGAGCAACACATGGAATTATCTTCAGCCATTTCTGCCCCTACGACCATAGCTGAGACTGCTCTTTTTTCCAGAGTGCCCAACCACCCTGCAGAGGCAAGGATTTCAGGACCCCGACTGGTGAGGTCACCTCCTGATGCTGCAGAGACATTTTGGTACCACAACACCATGGTTCTCAGTCGTTCATTCACAGCCATCAGCAGTCTGGAACTTCTGTACAGACAGCTTCTTACAACATTTACTGACTGCACTGATGGCATTAGAACACAGAATGAGAAGAGATTCCTAACAGGATTCTCCTCTCATACAGCAAGGAGACTGGCTTCCTGCTAGGTAAAAATGTTTTTAATATTCTTTTTTAAATTAACAACAAAACAAGAAGCATTCAACTTCAAGGAGTGTGCTTTGTAATTCTTTTGGGTTTTTTAAAACGAAAAACCAGAGAACAGAAACTGTTGAAAAAACAAAGCAATGAATTTGAGTTTATAAAAGAAAAAAACAAAGCCCTCAAACACCTGAACAACAAGCTGATGTGCTCTCATCCCAGCAAGTGAACAGAATGCTGAATGTCAAGCATTACTACTGACACAGGTCAGCAATTTCTACTGTTAACACCATTCAGCAGGCACCCATGGCAGGAAGCAGAGTCACCTACTCACAATTCCAGTTGCTTAGAACAAGTCACACTGCTTCACTCTTTTGCTGCTTTACCACTAAATAAAACTGCTGCTCGGTAGAACTCAATTTAACCAAAAGAAAAAAAGAAAGAAAGAAAAGTCCCTTACCATTGTGATGAGAACTCTGTATTTATCCAGCATCGCCTGGTTGTCATGGCATCCTGCCAGCAACTGCCAAACCTCCGCCCTCAGTGCTTCAGGAACACCACGTTTCACCAGGGTAGATAATCCATTCGGCCTCACGACGAGATTATTGTGCCTGGGGAACAGACAATCGTTTGCCTATTTATACCTCAACTATGAGAACAGAAACCATGATTAAAAACATAAAAAAGTTTTTCAGCCTTCCAGTGTTGTTCTGGAAAGCGGAGTCAGCAGCTGGCAACATAACCTGCCCTTCCCCTGCTTACGCTAATCACTGTTTGTCAGATGGAGAGCAAAGTTCTGCAAGGACCTACAGTAAGAGCCTGTGACGAAGTATAGTGCTATCCAAATTCTCTAGAATCTAGAATTTTGGAGAAATTAATGAAAATGAGAACAATAAACAATTGCAGAAGTTGAACCAAACTGGATAATAAGGAACAATTTTAATGGAAAGAGAAAACTATGCCATCTGTGCATTTAAATATTTGTTCAACATGTACGTTCAGTTTAGGTTAAGAAAGCGAAATTAAAAATAACCTAAGCTGTGTAGAGAAATACATTTTGGAAAACAAATAAAAGCCAGTTGTATGAATACCAAGAAGACTGAAGTTCCAGTGTTACCCTGAATGCCGAGAGAACGCTGCAAGTGCCACAAAGCAGCAATCTCACTCATATCTTGGGAAAACCCCACCTTTCCAAATCAATCTGCTTTACTGTCTGTATACACAGCAGAAATGCAGCAAGACAATAGCAGAACGATTTGATTTTCCAACACTGCATAACTACAGTTGGTATGCAGAACTATGTAAAGGCTGCACTCAGACAGGTTGAACATTAAAAGTGTGTTGTGCAATACACAGCCAGTTGCTGAGCCCATACGTTTGGGATAAAACCACTGCACAGGCACAATATCACAGAGCTTTCAGTCACAGAGGGTTAAAAATTCTTTTTGGGATAGTAGTGTTCTGGTGTTGAGATAATACTGATCTAGATTAAAACGTGCTTTGACTTATGAGGGCACTTTTCCTAGCGATGCAGCAGGCCAGCAGCGTGAATCGCCTCTTTGCCTAACGGAGGGAGTGCTCTGCAGCCCTGCTGGGAAAGAGCAGAGTGAGTGGCACTGTAGCCAAATGCTGGCAAGCTGAGATTAAAGTGAATAACCCACAATTTGACCCTCAATTCTAAGTAACTGGTTGGAGTGCTGGTTCTTTTAAATGGGTCATTAAGATGTTAACAGTTTACCACTACTGTTTACATTTAACAGGTCTTCTATATAAAGTTCTTTTTCCTATACTCAGACGATGACAGCCTCATTTTTCCAAATGACTTGAGAATTAAAAGCAGACTATGATTACATAATGCCCTTATTCTTTTAAACACAATAATTATTTTAAATTTTAAACATGTAGTGCAGCGAAAGTCATTTCAAACTTTATAATTTTTTGACAAATTAAACCCAACCAGTCCCTTTTCTCTTCTACAGCAAATTTTGCAGCAAATTGCATCAGAGTAATGGTCTTGTGATGGGAAAAAGCTAGGAAAAAACCCAATATCCACAGAAATATTAAAAAGACAGGACACTCTAAGTGGTCACAGAATTACTCAGTGTATGTTCAGGAAGAAATTAAAAAACACACCGGAAACTTAAAGCTCAAGTTGTGTGAAAATGAAGAATTCATAACACTTTCAATCACATCAGTTTGTTTATTGCATTGATTTGGTCATATATATCATCCATTAAACACAAGTGGCCTTCTCTGAGGGCTTGGCAAGTAGAAAAAAATAAAATGAACAGCTGAAAAGGTGCATTTCTATGTAAACAGACCAGGGAATTTTTCAGCACCACCAAGAAAACAATGCAAATAGTTTATGGCAACAACTAACAGAAATGCACATTCCCTGCTGTAACACTGTCCTTACTACTAAACATGCACAACTGAGAGTGAAGCCTGCCCCAGTACATGAGATTTTACTGGCTTTGTCATATCTTTAGTTAGTTTCATGGGAGAGATAATATGTTACCACTATGCAGTAAAGCAAAACCCTGTAACTTCAATAGATAGCATCTCAGTTTCAGAATGCCTTTTTGGCAAACAGCTTCCTCATTAACAACCCTTGCGAACAAATCCATATTTTCCCCTCCTTTGTGTGGAGGCCCAGGCACCTTTCATTCCGAAACAATTTCTGACAACTGCTTGGCCAGACACTAACAGAAATAAGAACAAAATAAAAGCATGCCTTATCCCAGTCTTATCCTTCAGTAAGTGGGGAAAAATGGGTCATTCATGGATGCTGACATCTTTAAATTGTTACACAGTCCTGTAATTCTCCTGCACAACATTCAAAGACATAATTTTAAAACATCAAAGAGCAAGAACACAGAACTGCAGTGCATAGCCTGTGCTGCAACTTGACAAACAGCTGTTTCTGATCAAAGGCTGCTATTGACCGTCACTACTGCTTGTTAAACCACATCAGAAATAGTTAAGCACTCAACTAAACTAGCTCAGAGTGCAAGGACAAGTTTAATGCTGAGGATGCAGTAAACAGTACAATACAATAAATTAAAAGACACTCCATTACTTTCCATCTATTTCCTTTACCTTTTTGGTAAATTATCTTCTTCCTGTTTATATGTTTGAAAGAGACACTTGGAGTAATGTTTCTGCTGAGTCAGTTTGTTAGGTTACAGTGACTTTTTAATGAAATGACAAGAAGCAATTAAAGTGCAAGAAATTTTTCATCTGAGACAAATCATCACACCAATTCTCCAAGTGGAGATGTTCCCTTTTATTTATTTACTTCTTTTACAAGTGCACAGATATTCCACTTGCATATGTTGCAGCTTTCAGCATACTAGAAGATTTTATTTCAATCTATTTCCAGTTTTCAAATCGTTAACATTTTTCATGTTACTCTCTCCAAGTTTTGTTCTTAAAATGTAACATAATACTAATCAAGAATTCAAGTATTGCGTACACTTGAACTTATCTCAAAAGGTAGTATTGCTTGAGACACTCCCTAAAGGAAATGTTTTGCTATTGCTCATCTTCAAGCTGGCTGGGATCTCCCATTGCTGATCCCATTTTTAACTCATTTTAACTAAGGTGTTTTAACTAATAAACAATTTTCTGAGTTAAGTGTGTAAGTTATGTTAGGAGTTCAAACAGCTTACTCCAAAAGTCTTAAATGTTTTGTCTCACTGAACTTGTATACTTGAGTAACTTGAAGAAATAGTTGGTTATGTGAAGCTTGAGAGAATGAGCTGTGGGCAGTTCATTCAGTTTGCTCATCCACAAAGTCCAGGTACTTCTCAAGGGCAAAAGATAAAACTAAAAGAATCAACCAACAGATTAATTTAAAAATAAATATATTAAAATCTCTTGTTGACTTCCAACACAAACGTAACATGAAACAAACCTGCCGGACAGTTCTTTAAGAACTCAGGATGGCCTTGGGGTGCCAGATATAACAATTCATAAACCCTTACGTGGGATGCCCTTTAGAAAAGGTTTTGGAGAGTTCTAGCAGCCCCAGGGCGGATCTCCTCACCGACTATTCAGATAAAGAAAACATGCTTGTCCAGACGGACCAACTGGCTCCCACACTTCCCAGTACTTCCTACACCAGTCAGAGGGTCCATAGCCAGAATATTTGTACAATTATTGCATCAAATATTTGTGCTTGGCAAAAAAAATCTTTCATTAAGGCCAGAAACTTGGGTAACAAGGACAAAAGGGTGCTGGCGGGAAGGGTTCCATTAAAGTCAATAAAACCTAGTGACGTCTCACTCAGGTGACATTTGCATGAGATTATAGAGCAGCAAGAGAATGTGTATTTCCAAAGCTGCAAAGTAGCCAAGTAAAGGGGGGAATGCCCAAATAAATCCTTAAAGTGTTTTTCAGTTCTGGTTTTGGTGTTGGGAAAAGGAAACTTTGCCAATTCCAAATCAAGGGCCTCTGATTACTTTTCCCTCAGGCAGCAGGAGCAATTACTTACAAAGGCAAAAGCAAGTAAATGGTTCTGGCATTTGCTAATAGCGTCACTCACTCGGAGGTAGCAAACACACAGACTTTTTCCTCTCTTGGCAAAGTATACGCTGCTACTGAAGCATTTAATTAAAGCTCAGAAATAACACTGTTGAGAACATACTCTAGGGTTACAAATACCCTTCATCTTACTCTCCCACAGACACTGTTTAAGGGAGGATCACAGCTCTCCAGAATCTCTTTTCAAGCACTTACATGAGGCACAAAAAACCCCAAATCAATCAACTGGTGAAGGGTCTAGAGGGGAAGCCATATGAGGAGTGGCTGAAGTCACTTGGTCTGTTCAGCCTGGAGGAGACTTGAGAGGAGACCTCATACAAGTCCTCACAAGGGAAGGAGGAGGAGAAGCAGGCACTGATCTCTTCTCTCTGGTGACCAATGACAGGACCCGAGGGAATGGCAGGAAGATGTGCCAGGGGAGGCTTAGGTTGGATATTAGGAAAAGGTTCTTCACCCAGAGGGTGGTGGAGCACTGGAACAGCTCCCCAGGGAAGCAGTCACAATATTCCAGAAGCATTTGGTCAGCACCCGCAGCTACACAGTGTGAATGTTGGTGTTGTCCTGTGCAGGGACAGGAGTTGGACTCGATGGTCTTTGTGTGTCCCTTCCAACCCAGGGCATTCTGTGATCTTGTGATTCTAATTAAAAGTATGTCAGCTAGCACAACCGAGCTACGGCAGGACAGGCTGAAGTTACTCTGGCTTTTCCATCCTAGCACTAAGGGGCACAGAGTTTCACAAAGCTGCACACCCAGCCCCAAAGAACAGAGAGGGCCAGACCATTCTGCATGTGGAGACTCACGCCTGCAGTGGGCACACACGGACAGATTCCCAAACACCCAACAAAACAGGACGTTTGCAAACGCTTTGGGAGAGACTTGTCAAGTAGCTGCAAGTTAAAATAAGAGGATTTACCTTCTCAACTACGTGTAAAAACCACACTTAGTGTGGTTCGTATTTTAGTGTTTAAACGGTGTAAGCTGATCAATTCCACATCCCCTGCTCAAAAGACTGTAGTCTCATAAAACAAAGAAAATGTTAGCATTTAAAATCTAAATGTAAGAAATGAAGCATTACCATCTGCCCAGTAATTCTCCCCAGGAATACAAAATCTTCTCGGGACAATCCTTTGACACATCACCAGTGCCACTGGAGAGCTCATTGTCACTCTCTACAAAAAATAAAAAGACAAAATGAGAAAACAAAAGCATACACAGATTTACCAAAGAGAACAAGCACTAAATAAAGATGCATGCATATAGAGCTTCAAAAATTCTTCTCACGTACCAGCTTTAAAACCAAAAAGTGGAACCATAAAGAATGTTTTGCCAACAGAACAAGTGTATTAATACAGTTACCACCAAAGTATAACAGAACAATACTAGGGAGTAATTCACAGGACTGTCACAGGAAAAAGGGCTGGGATTTAGAAAGGCATTATGTGGGAAAGGATTCAAGGCTGTCAGCTACACAGTTAACGAATTCTAAAAACCAAATCTCTCTCTCCTAAAGCATGATAGAGAACACCACTTCATTCCACTGTATCCCTCTGGTGCTGCTCTGCTCTTGTGTGAGAACTCTGACCTCAGGAAGCCTGCTCACAGTCACAAAATACATTTCTTTATTTGAACAAGTTCAAGGAAAAGCAGCAAAAGCGACACTGTGACATTAGAGGTCATACTGTGTGGAACAGAGGAGAATGCTTCAAATGGAAAAGAACCCTGGTAAGAATAAAGCACTCAGGGAAGGCTGTGTGTCATTGTAACTAATAACAGAACTAGAAGAGATAATGCAAGCCTGGGACAATGTGCCCAAAGAACCACCCAGTCCGAGTAACCATCCCATTTCCAAGCATCCTGTGGGACTGCAGCAGAAGCCGAACAGTCTTATTCCTGGGGCAGCCCCTCATGTGGACATGGATTGGCTGTTATTTGGATTTTACCTTAATAAGGTACTGCTAAAAATTAACCATGAGTACAATTTCAATACCATCAAACACTGGCAGGGCTCAAGTTCTCAGCACCTTTTTACTATGAAACACAACCTAAAAAGCGACACTGCAACAGCCCTGTTATCCTCAGAGGCCTTTGAAGCATGGACAGCTGGGATGTTAGAGGGTCTCTGAGGTGGCTCTTCCCTACTAGCTGAGCTGTCCCAGGAAGCTAAAATAAAACAAAAAAAAAGGAAGACTAAACCTACAATTGCTCTAAAAATCCCTTAGATACTCTCTTCAGCACAGCTCAAACACATCTAGTTGCTGATCCAATAGCTTTAATTCCTCAGACACGTTAAACACTTCACACCCAGCTTCATGTAGCCAGCAGTAGCAGTTCAGGTAGAGGAGGATCTTCAGCACTTCAACACAAGCTCAATTATCCTCGTAAGCCTTCATCACTGGCATTCGCACTTCAATTACACATTTGTAGTTTATAATTTCAGCAACTGCCAATTATGAGTCATTACTAAAAATATCATCAGTGCTTAAACTTGACAACAAACCAGGAGGACAAAGACAGCATATACTGTATTTCAAAGATAATTAACAGAAAAAATGCTACCTTGAGAGAAGAGTGTCAGAAATCTTTGTATTTCAAATTGAACATAACATCAGCGAAATCCTTTAGCTTGGAACCTGTTTGTACAGCCATACAGGCCCCAAAACACAAGATTAACCTTTACTTCCTTCCCCTTAGAATTTTTAAAAAAAAAACAATCTACCTGTCACAAATCAACAGGAAACTTGGTTTTAAGTTTTCCCAATCTTTTGCATACATTCACTGGATCTAGAGAAGGAAATATGAAGTTCTAAACCCTCCAAATTTATCATTTTAGCTAGAATTCAATATCACTATAAAAGATTTTCCAGTGATCAAAGGATCCAGTGAGATAAATGTATATGAACTTTCTTTTTATTTTAAAACTACCAAAAATACTGTAAAGGCAAATGTCCTCATTTACCAGCCGGGTCTGGTAATAACTAAAAAAGTCCAGTTAAAAATATGACACAGTTAATTTTTTTAAGTTCTCCCCTCTCCTGATTTGCCTAACTGGATCAGAGAGATTGATTCTAAATGGAGCCTTTCTGCTTCCTGCAGAAACAGGGAAAGAAAAGGTGAGGAAGCCTGCTCTAGATGGAGTACATTGGCAAGAGACACAGGGTACTTCTTACTGGTATACATTAGGAACCTCAAGAAACCTGTCTCACACCAGAAATTTATCATAAGCCTCAATTTCAGAAAGGTTTCACACATTCAATGTAAAGCTTTATGCGAAGATCTGAACGAGACTGAAGAGTTAACAGTGCATCTCTACAAGAGCTACTGCTCAAACACACACAGATAAATCTGCAGCCTGAAATAAAATCTGAGAAAGGTGAAGAAAACAAATCCCCAATCTGAACAAAATCTAAAAATGAAGCCATGTGGAATACTTCCAGGAACAAAGCACACTAGTTGTTACCTGAACTTGCTGAGGAATGCTAACACCAGGCAAAACAGAACCAGCCCCTTCTTTGCTCACTATGCTGCTATTCCATGCAAAATGCTCCTAGGTTCTTAAGGGGATTAGTGTTACATAGCATATGTATTCCAGCAAGATGTATCACAAAGCTACAGTGCTTCAGCCCTGAAAATTATTTCATCTGGAAGGCTCAGCGATATTTGGAATGTATTATTCTGTTATATGTCAGAAAATCACAGGCCTTAATTAGCAATGCCATATGCTCCCTTTCAAATACACTAACGTCAACCTTCAAAACAGAACGGGGTAAAGGAGAGAATAAACAACTTTAAACTTTGGTTCCACTCTAAAGACTATTTACATATTCTAACCTGTGTCAGTGCTTAGGTGTAAATTAACGGGGGGAGAAAGCTGTGGGAGGGATACTTACCTGTACATATTCCTCTCTGAGATGTACTCTTATACATTTTTTCCACATCTGTAGCATCTATAAGCCAGCAGCACTAGTCAGAGCATGCTTTTATCCACCCTTATTCTGCAGGGAATGCCACAGATCCCTTCCTCTAAATGTAATGTGTACATCTCCCTTTCTCCTTTATTTGTCCTGACCCCTCACAGCCCATCAATTGGATAATAAAAGTTATGTCCCATCAGAAGGGGAGGAGGATGGGAGACATCTCAAGGGAGCACACCCACAGGGCTCGGTTGTACACCGGGTGTATGCACAAACAGCCTTGCAGAATACTTCCAGGTAACAGTAAGCCTCTCAGGTTTCTTATTTGTTTGTTTTGAATTGCAACATGACTCACAAAACTCACAAAACACTCGCTTTGTGGACGCCTCATGAACCAAATCCCTGAATTCAGAGTCTGTGTTTAAAGCAAGCCTGAAGGATCGCACTTCCACAGCAAGCATCACTCTGCACAGCATCAGCACAGAATCATAGAATACTTTGGGCTGGAAGAGGCCTGTGGAGATCATTTAGTCTGACACCCTACTCCAAGCACCTCTACTATGATCGATTCACTCAGGGATCTGAGAGAGAGGGTAGTCTTGAACACCTTCAAGAGGAGACTGGAGGATCTCTTCAACTACCTGATCATGATTGTGGTTTAAAAACCAACCAACACACTCACCAAAATTGTTCTTTTATCTAACCAGAATTCCCTAGGTTCCATCTTATGTCTGCTGTCTACTACTATGCACCTCTGAGAAGAGTCTGGTTCCATCTACTCTGAGTCCTCTAATTTGCAGCTGTAGACAGCAATAGGATTCCTCTGAGCATTTTCCTTTCCAGGCTGCACAAAGCCAGTTCCCTTAACCCCTCATTGTGTGCCCTGTGCTCCTGCCATCTGAGCAGTGTGGTGGCCTCTGCTGGACTTGCTCCGCTGTGTCCGAGTCTGTCTTGCACCGGGGAGCCCGTGACTGGACACGGCACCCAAATGCAGTCTCACAGCTGCTGGACAGAGGGGCCGGATCGTTCCCTGGCCCTGCTGTCCAGACTCCTGCGAATGCAGCCCAGGCTGTACTTGGCCTGCTTTGCTGTGAGGCTGCACTGCTGACGTGATTTTGGCTCTTTATCTGCGGCCATCTCTGGGTTCTTTTCTGCAAAATCCGCTTTTGATTTGGCTTGTGTCCAGCGTGCCCGGTCCCCCAGGGTTATTCTGTCACAGATACAGGATTTGGCACTGGCATCTGGTGAATGTCACAAGGTTCCTGCCAGTGCATTTCTCCAGCCTGTCCAGGTCCCTCTGAGTAGGAACCCCACCTACCAGCATTATCAACCATTCCCCTCAGTTTGCTGTTGTCCACAAACCTGCTGAGGGTGCACTCCATACTACCCTGCAGGTGATGAAGAAAGTCATTTAACGGCACCGATCTCAATATCAATCCCTGAAAGATACCACTACATACTGCCAGCTGGACTTTGCACCACTGATCCTTTCATTCCAGCAGCCCAGCCAGCTTTCCAATAACTTTATTTTTCACTTCTCCGGTTCCCGTTTCATTGATTTAATGACAAGGACACTACCTGACACAGTGCTGGAGTCTCTTAAAATCAAAGTATACAGCACCCACTGCCTCTCCCTTGTCCAAAGCACTGGTCACCTCTTAGTACCTTCAGCAAAATAAATCATGGCTCGTTATTCCTGGTAACCATCAGTTTGGAAAATGCTTCCCAAAGTGGCCCATCTTCCATGCAGCAGAGGCCCCTCTTTGGATTTAGTCTGATCCAGAATAGCTGGAAAGGTTGTTTTTACCGGAGAACAAATATGACTTTCAAAATTGCCACAATTATCTTTGTTATCAGATAGCAATAGGTTATTTTGGGTTGGAGAGGCATGTGTTTAGGGAGTGGGGTTTTTTGTTTTTATTATAAAGTATTTGTGAGTACTGAAATACCACAATTTTAGGCAGTAAAAGAGGCTGCCTAAAGAGCACTGTAAAACCATGAGAGGCTTTGATTGTCTCCCAAGATAGCAGCAGAGGGTTTAACAGGAGCTTATGAAACAGCTCCACTAGCTATCCACGTTCTTGCTTTCTGAGCTTGAGTAAAGAGAACACAGGTCTTGACCACATAGTTCCCTGCAGATACTTTTCTAACCTAACCCTACGAATCTCCAGTTACCTCCTTGAGTATGACTTCATCACTTTCAGGCTGTATCTCTCAGTTCCAGCCTAACTCTTTCTACCTGCAATTTATGCCAATTACTTTTTTCTCCTAAACAGAGTCAACAAGGAAAACAAGGACAGCACAGATCACTTAAAAAAAAAAAACAATCTTTGTCTTCATTCTTCCTTCTCTAAAAACTTTCACTTCTTTCCTCAGAGGACATGTTCTCAAGACTTCACTCTGATTTTTTCCTCGAGCTGGTCTATGTTTTTCTTGATGAGTAGTGTTCAAACAAAATATTTAGGCATAAAGAGTTCAAAATGGAACAATTATACACACAGGAACTCTTTATCATAAGCAAACACCCTACAGGAAAAAACAAACACACGGAGACACAAAATCTTTGTGTCTTCTTCCTCCACAATTATTTTGATAGTGCAAGGCTTCTTCAGCAATACAGAACAAGGACCATCCCCAGATGACAACTCTCTAGTGTTCACAGCAGCACTGACGACTTGGGCAAAGACAAAAAAATGTGAGAAACCAACCCAGAACAAAGGCAGGAATCACAGGATGTTTCTCTCTCTGACTTCAGAAACTCTTTGGAACAAAAATCATCAACACCATTTACTGGTATTTTCCATCTGGGGCCTGAGGAAATCGATGCCAGTTAAAAACTCTTACTCAGACAACAAAAATTGAGGTATTAAATATGCTTGATGTTTTTAATCTTTCTGATTTTGCAGTAACAGAGGGGTTTTTTTGTTTTGGGGTGGGGCTCTTTTGAATGGGCATTTTTTTGCATCTTACTTAAAAAATTGTCCTTTAAACAACATTCCCCTCATCCATGTTTAACACCAATTCCACAGCTACAGAGCTACTAGATCACCTGAAATCTGACAATACTGTAAACATCCAACTCACTTGTCAGTTAACAAAATAGGCAAAGAAGGCAGAAAGCAATAGAAACATAGAACTGCTTGGTTAGAAAAGACCTTTGTGAACATGGAGTTCAACTGTGCTTGTCCACTACTAAACCAGACCCCTGAGCACCTCATCTACCCATGCTGCTGGCTCAGAGAGTTCAAGCACAAAACTAAACAAGTTAAGAACATCTGAATAGAAACATATGAATATAGAAGATAAAAATGAACAGGAGAGATCTGAGCACTGATCTGAAGAAGAAAGCTGTTTTAATGAGTTTTAATTGAGAAGCTGTTACAAGTGAAATAAAGAGTAGGAGGAACTGACAAATAACATAGTTGGATCAGCCTGAAGGAGAAGGAAATTAGGTTATGAAGACAGGTGAGAACAGAATAGAAATACTGCAAAAATAAGAAGGTTGATTTTTACGTAGAAGAAGAACAAAAATGAAAGGGGATCTGAAGTTGGCAACATATTATCAGGGAAACAAAATATAGATGTTACCGACATGGAATCATTCCATACCTACCAGATAAAAGAGGATCGTGAGAAAGGCCACCAAAAAAGCAAGTTTCCATTCATAAGGTAACAGGAAATTATTATAGAGCATGAACTATAGATTTGCCAGGAAAGGCAACAGAAGAAGAAAAGTTTCAGTCATGAAATACATCTGAGCACAAAATAAGGTAGGTTTTCAGAAAGGTCCAACTTTTCAGTGTATTACAAAATATTCTGATGAAAACAAAAAGATTTCCAAATGCCTTCCAAATGATATATTTATGAAATTACATGCTCAATATATTTTCTAATTTAGAGGGAAAAGCAATAATCAGGAGAAGAAAAACATGGATTTATGAATAAAAACAAAGATGACTTGCATTAAATTCTGTTCACAAGAACCTTCTGTTTATATCTAAGTTACAGAACTAACCTGAAGAACTAATTTGGCAGCTACTGCAGTACACCTAAAGAGTGTAACAGATAAAAAAGATACATGAATTCTTTGCTGAAAAATAAGATGCACTTTTTCCACTTAGAAACATTAAAGCAAAAGCTAATACTGACAAATCTCAATTTTTTTTTTATTACTTTGCAAACAGCTTGCAAATTTAACTGCTTCTCCATGTAACCAAAAATCTGTATCCCCAAACTCCCTGCATTTTGGTAAGCACTGAAAGAGGGTGGGATAGCATGGGAAGCGATGATGTCTTTCGCTGTTGAACAATCCCGCTGGCTGGGTGTAAATGGCCAGCCAAACTGACTTTCTCTTTTTAATACAACAAAAAATGTCTGCATTTAGAAGCCTATCTTATTTCTATGTCATATAGTTTCTACTCAGGTCCTACATTACAGTCATATTAAACAAAAATCATTCAAGAGTCACAAAAATAAACCTTAGCTGTGCATCCAAATCTGAGTGTAGAAACACGTGCAGGGAGACAATTCTACCCTTGCATAGTGAGCATACAAGTGGGCTGCCATGACAGATCTAAATGTGATGTACAAATGCTTAAAGCTGAATAAAAAGGGGAGAAAATTCATTGCCTCAGTTCAATAGTTTTGCTCCCACACAGATGACAAAGCCAACTAAATACTGCACGGTGGAGGTATTCTTGTAAATGTAAACATCTTCCACATGTACTGTGCTGTCTGAAAACTGACATCTTCGAGAACACACAAGAAAATAACATTTGAGATGCTGTCATAATTCTAAGGCAATGCAATTCTTTATTCTGTATTAGTAATTTACAGATCTGTAGATTATTATCTGCTGCCATATCTGATACAATGCAATGCAAAAATGAAAGAAAATCAACATTATAAACACACAAAAATTATCCATTGCCTAGCATTTACTTAAAGTGCCAAATAGTATACAGGGCACTTGATTATGAAACACTTACTTAACAAAATACTAGAAAACTAATTATCAAAACTAAAAGGACAAGAATCTCACTTTGAAAAATGAGAGGGATTTGCTTGTTGAGAAAAGTCTTTAATCGTCTTTAAATAATTTTCGAAGTGATATGAAATGTGAAATATAACCACAGTTGTGGTAGCTTGAGGCCACATCAAACCACGGCAGTTATGGCTGAAACCTGAGCAGATCCTCCAGCAACAGGAAGTTCTAATTTCTAAAAGCCAACAGGACTGCAAATCCTCTTCAAATTGCTGTTTATAGGCAGACAAGGAAAAGAAAACCACTACTGAAATAAAGCACTAGAAACATTCAAAATTGTCTGCAATTGCTTCCAGACAAGATGTGAACACCAATTTACGCTCACTTTTTGCTGAAAAATGTCTATTACGTATCACAATCTGAAGTGATTTTATGTAAGCTACAAAAAAGGACTGACAACAAAGAAACAGAATTCACTTGTGTACCCAAGAACTGAAAACTCCCTTAATTCAAAAGTAATTTTTCCCACCATTCTGCAAGAATAAACCAAAGTCGTTGACAGATTTCCCACAGGCCAGAATTATGGAATTATATTTTGCCTTGAACCTGACAAAGTCAGCGCAAGGAAGATATTTTACCATGGCACGAATCCCTACCTACCCAGTATTCCCAGCTGCTCCTTGCAGGAGTGCCTGTGGCCCCTGCAGAGGAAGAGGGAATACAGTAGCTCTGAGTTAAGTCACACTCATTTCGCCTGCAAACCAAGTTTACAAGCGAACTCCAACAGCAACCTGGGTTACAGGGCAGGAAAGAACCTGAGCCCCAGCCAGGTGATCTTCCCTGTACTTCCATCTCCCTATATATCTGGAACAGAAACAGCCTTAACATTCCCCAGTTTTCCATATCATTTACAACTCTGCAATTTCATTAAATCCTCCCATAACCCACAGAAGGGCTTCAGACGCAAAATATTTTAAATACAGCAAGGCCATTCTTTGTGAGAAGAAATTTAAATACAACATTAACTATCAACAAGAACTGCCACCATCCAGGGTAAAATAACAAAATCCAGTTGACTGCAGTCAAGAAGGGGTTTGGACATTAAGGAAGGGACCACCTTCTTTCTGGCAGGACAATAGCAGCTGCAGAAGCCAACTGAGTGCATTTTTAATATCAAAAGTTAACGTGTAAGGCACAAAAATAATCTAATACAAGAGAATAGATAGTACAGTCTATAAAATTACATCAGGTTCATCAGGAATATTTTCGTTTGGAAGCTCTTGATCTGCACTCTTCAGAAGTGTCTGTATTTTAAATCTCACCTCTGCTGGGACTGCAGCACAGGGCTGGTGGCTAAAGACAGCCACAGCCAAATGACCGCCTGGCTTTAGGATTTGCACAGTCCGAGTTCATTTCCATGGAGATAGCAAAAAGACTCCAATACAGATTTAATTGGTCTTGTTTGGGACTCACCAACATCACTCTTCATTGAATTAATGTAACAAACAGTTCCCATGAATTAGATAAAGCTATTTTTATTTGGATAAAAATGCAGAGTTTGACTATTAATGTCATCCTTCTCACTCAGTCACCCTCTTTTGTTCACACTATCCCTCATCATAAACCCCTATTTTATCACAAAATAATAACTCTATCAACTCCTAAAACACCACCCCCTCTACTCCTTTGCTTTTTTGAATCCTGAAAACAGCCTCTACCCACACCCACAATATTTGACATAGTATCCTAATTTATCCTGGCTGATCATCTCCGATGGTTTAGCATTGCCCACTTCTTATCTACTGAACGCACCACTTTTTTTGTGCTGTCCAATACTTCACACTCAGGTTTCTTTGAAGCTTTCAGGGTCCCCTATCCTTTCGTTTCTGTTTTCATTGTCAGATTTCACCATCTCCACACTGAACTTCCATATCTCTTACATTCATTTTTCTATTGTACAATATCGCTTTTTGTTCTTAGAGTCAAGACAACTAGAGGGAACACCGAGATAAAGCTTTACCCTCTGAAGTTTGTTATCACTTCTCTTTTGCTGCCATTGCTTACTTCTACAGCTTCTATTTATATAACATTTCTCCTTATTAAAGGCCAGTAACTAAATACCAACCATATTTCAATAGGATTCTTTTTGGTTTAAATCCACTGTTGATGGATCAGTATCCACTGTGCTGTCAGCTGCAACCCTGCTCAATTCCTGGCTATCAGAAAAGCCATATCTAAACTATGGAAAAATCCTATTGTTACAGTAAATAAAAAATATAACCTCCAAAAGTGCTGCATTCCTTGAAGTCATTTGAAAGCGTTCTAGAGACCACCTATAACATATGCTCTGAAATTTCTTTTTGGAGACTCGGCAGGCTTTACCTATCATGAAATACCTGTTTGAGGATGTCTGCTAAACATCCCATGTTCACTCTGCATGCAATTGAGGGTTTGGAAAAAAAGCCAGTAACTGGACACATGAGACCATGTAAAACTCCACCAAAAATATCTTCAACTCGCTTACTACCAATTTAAAGACTGTTTTCTGGTTTAAAACAGAGCTGTTCCCACTTACAGGGATCCTTAACCTTCTAACATTCCTCTGATTCGAGAAGAAACTCCATTGGAGTCACCTAGTACTGTCCTGAAATGTTCTATGATAGTTCAACAAAAAGAGAGAAAGAATTAAAACATTACAGACAAAGGAAGGTCTTCATTTCACGTATGGTCTAAGCAAGCATCACCGCTAAAATAAGCCAACCTATTCTTCCCCTTCTCCTTTGTTTCCAGGACTCCATTCTCCTTGCCAATGCTTCTGCTGGGAAGCAATTTGCTCTCGTCCTTAGGCTCACACATGCAGCCAGCCACTTCATCCTGCCACAGAATGACACTACAATAAAAATGCTCTGTGCAGTACAGAAACCATCACTTTGTACATGGTCTCATTATTCTTAATGCTCCAAAAAGGAGAAAGATCAGGTCAACCAATTGTGCTCTGCACCTTGTTATAAGGTTCTACTCAAAATTAAATATTAACAGTATACTTTTCGGCTTATTGATAAAAATTGATAGGTCAATCTTTTTATTTGAAACCCTTCCAGAATGTGAAGGAATTTTCCCATTATATATTTGAATCTTTAAAATTATATTCTTGATTTAGTAGAAAACTTCTTATCAAGGAGCATACTTTACATTCTAGGTTTTGACAAGAAATCATTAATTTTAATTATATTTTAAAAAATATCATCTCCAAAGCAAAGAACCTTAGATGACTGGGTTGCCAGAAATATCTATTACAATATTAATAATTAAAAGTAAAAGTCAGGCTGGCCTAAAAGAACTCTAAGTAGCTATTTCACAAACTCTGCAAAGATCTTATTTTTTCATATATCTATTCAGATGAAAAAATAAAGTTAAAATAGGAAAAGAATATTAAAAGCTAAGAATGTTATTTAGGGAATATATTATCTTAATTTTCTGTATGCATTTGCTGCACACTTGAAAGGGGCTATGCCCAACACTAGTAAAGTATTTAAAATCATTAGGAGGGGGGAATCACGTTTGGCATTTCATTAAAACAAAAAGAACAAGAATACTGAAAAAAAAGTCTTCTTTCTTATGAACATCTTTATTCACATACTGAGGACATAAGACATACCACGGAGCTGTGTGCGTGCACACACGGACTACAGACGTTGGGGAAGGTGCAGAAGTCGCATGCATTCTTACACAAATGGAACTGCAACGGACAGTGCTTCTGCAGAAAATTTAGCGATGTTCTTTGGGCATGCAGGATATGCATGAGAATACAGGAAAAAAATAAAGAGAACAGATAATAATCCTTAATATCTGTAATGGGAACACCAGCCTCTGGCCCATGAAATGGTAAAGCCCTTGTAACGCACCCCTGCGCTAGCCAGGTGGCAAGCAAAAACAAGACTACATCGCCAGGCAGCTACTATCCTCAACATCAAAGACAAGAGAAACCCTTCTTCAAAGGCTAAGACAAGACACTGTAAACTCAAGGGTTTTTTTTTTCCATCACCATAATTAGTACCCTGAAAAGAAAAAGAAAGAAAAAGAATGAAGAGATTTATTCAGAACAACTGAAAATGACTCATTTAACCTGCATATCCACTAGGACAGATAACTTCTAGGCAGATAACTCTAAATGCAGTTTCCATGAGAACAGAGTCACATCATGATATTTTTAATGTCTTCTCTTAGGAAGTAATCTACATTTAAAATATGGAAACTAGCATTAGGGAGCTAAATCAAAGTTAAACTAGGTTCATACCCCAGTGGAATTCTTCTACGCTTTAATAAAATAAAGCCAGTCTATAATAGCACCAAGAGGACAAGATCCACATTATTACTAATTGTGCTACATTTATCAAACTCTGGGACAGTGATTTACTCTTCCCAGTAAGAAGCAATATAAAAAAGTAGTATTCACATAATTACTTAAACCCTGACGTATCAAACGAGCTCCAGAAAACATTCTCACTAAAGAACTCAAACATCCAGCAAGGCAAAGAACACCCACAGATGCTGAACTACACTACACTGAACCACAAGACCCAAAGGTCAAATCTGAAGTAATTCTTGCTATGAACAGTAAAGTAATCCCAAATATCAACAAAATATAAAAGCTCCTTTACAGAAAATAGTATTTTTACTATTCAGAAGTGGCAACTGATTCAAAGATGGGAATAACAGTGACAGTCGATTCTCGCGCCACTCCCTCCCAGGAATCAGTAGAAGGATTTCCATTCACCGAGGACCACTTGGCTGTGGGTTTTGCAAGTCTGGTGTCACCTGGGATATGTGGGGGTTTCTGTTGGTAACTGGAAGTGAGGAACCACTTAACCATACCTGTCTGCTCCTGACTGCGCTAATCACATATTGCGTAAACTAATACCCAACTACAAACCTATGACTAAGAATCCAGAAGGAATTTTTCAGCTGTAGTGAGAGTTTTTATAGCATTGACAGAGGAGTGCCAGAAATCTAAGGAATAACTTTGCAGAGCTACCACGAGCTCTGGTAGGTCAGTTACCCAGATCAAAATCAGCACACAGAAAGCCTCTTCTGAATGCTGTGGGTTAATGCCCAGCACACAAAGAGAAAACAGCAGGCCAAGCTCCTTTAAATAAACAAAAACCACAAATAAAACCACTACCAGTGGGAAAGACATGGAAGCATGGCAGCTTTGGAAGGGGCAGGGTCCAGGAACAGCAGCAATGTTGACATGATCCCCAGCTGAACCAGGAGATATTTTGACAAGGCCTAGTTATAAATGAGGGTAACCAAATCATATGCTAAGCAGACAGCCTGGGGGGGAATTCCCCATATAAGTCCATGTGGGATTTGTTTATTTTTTCTTTACAAACAGCCCAGCATTTCAAAACCCATTTCCATACTGTCCCTTAGCAGCACATTTAAGGCAAAAGGCTTCTGATCTGAAGAAAATCCCTCTAGAAAAGGTTTTCTATCTTGTAAGTAGAGCATAACACATCAGTAACAGGTTTAGAAACACACAGGAAAACACACATGTGTTGTCTGCTGCTGCCACTGGAAGAACTCCAAATAATGGGTTGGTAAAAATGCCATTACTAAAGGACTGCTGCTAGTAGAAAATTACATGTGATCTTTTTGTCCAGAAGAGTTGTATTTCTAATAGACACAAACAGGAAGAATTAAATTAGTAAATTCCCAGCAGAAATATGATATCTATGGGAACTGTAAGTGCTGATTTATTCTTACCTTCTTCTGCCTCATCCTCTTGGGATGACGTTGGCCCTCCTCCACTCATGGGGCTGACCAGTTCTTCCTCTCTTGCAGATTCCCTTTGTATACTAACAACTTCATAAATTGCATCCCCGGCACTGGTGTGGTTTTTTCCTTCAGACTAAAGCAAAATATATGTATGTATTAAGTCCCCATCGCTGATGAATACAGTTCTAATAGCATGCAAAACCAAATCCAAACACATACAAACAAATCTCCTACCAAGGCTAAACAACAGACTCTCTCAGATTTCTTTGCAATGGTGCACACAGACTGGCAGTAATTGACAGCTCTGTTTCTCTAACTTTTATAAGTAGAAAATCCAAATAAAACTGCATTATTTCCAGAGCTGCCACTTCACCATTTTAAGTGGTATTCAGAACGATGATGAAAAAAGCTTTCCGATTTAAATATAGCTATAACGAGATGAGGTCAAAGAGAAACTGCAGCAAAAGAAACAAAGAGACCAAACAGAAAAAGTATTGGAGAAACTGACATCACAGGAATCGAATGTCTTGGGGTGAGGGGGAAGATTTAATGGTAAGAGATTTTAGGAGATAAAGACAAGACTAAAGAAGAAACAAAATCTCATGCTTCTTGAATACTGTAAATTGTTAAATGCTCTTTGTAGTGTTTCATTCATTAAAAAAAAAAGTTGCTCTTTATTCCAGACAGAATCATTTGTAATAGGCTCCTTTCCACGGGGAAACCTATCGGCCGCACCTAGCTATAAAATGTTTGTAGCCTAAGTTTTATTTATTTACTTTTATATATGTGCATGAGCCTGTGTGTTTAAATAATGAACTTAGTGAAATTGGCTTGGAAGTTTGAGTGTGGTATCTCTAACTAAATATATCTGAGATCAGAATATCTTCAGTAGAAAGCATTTTACTCTGTAAAAACAGTTTTTCTCCCAAACCTGTGCCTTTAGGAACCTGATAATTTTGAAAGCAAACTATCTCAAAAGCTGGGGAGCAGGGGGAGGTTGTTAAGTTTTCTTTTTACTTGAAGGTGGAAAATTTCTGATTTTTTTCTGCCTCTTTCATGTTCAATGTTCCACATGCCCACACTTTAAGCACTGGACACAAGGTTACAAGTTTTAAGACAAAAGTAGCATTAGTTTCTCCTCCAAGTTACAGTTCTGAACACAATTATTATTCAGTGACATACAGTGATTATTATATTTGTAGAGTATTGTATAAAACTGCAAACTAATGATTGTATTAAATGAACCAGCCCAAAATTTTGTAGTTTTGACCCTTCTGCATCTTGCTTAATCATATAAAGAAAGATAATTTTCTGAACACATTAAAATCATCAAACTAGCCATGAAAAAGAAAAAGAACACAATTTCAGTGAGAGAATATTGTATTTGTTTTAAAACCAAAACTCTGATAAAGTGGGCAGACTCCCTGACACCTCCACTAGAGATGCACACAAACTGTGGGCCAGTACTCACAAATCTCAGCAAGCTGGTGAACTTCTGCATATGGCTACCCTAAATAGGGACAACCTGGACCAATACAATATAAATCATTTTATACTAGAAAAACTTTTCTACTGTATTTTATATCAGTCATTCCAATCTGCTTCCTTTAAAGTTGGTACTCCCTGGAAGCAAGTGGCTCCAATTATCAGCCAGTTTTGCTGACTGAACTTCTCATGAAGTCAGCTTAATGAACTCTGGGGTTTAGGCATTTTGTAACACTCAGCAGGATAAGATTAGAGCCTTTATCCCCTTTTTATTCTCACAGAAACCATTATCAAGTAATTACAAAGTATTTGGCTAAATCAAGTGTTGATGCCACTAATATTATTAGCCGTCAGCTAATTACCTACAGCTTTTGTTTTTGAGAGAGTAAGTCATGAAGTTCTCTGGATTTTGTTGTATGTTACAAGGATTACAAGGCTTCAGCTCCTTCCACATGTTGTGCTTAACTCCAAGACCCATCTCTAAAAAAGGGAAGTAATTTGGTTACTTGTCCTCTTCTGAAGCACCGATTTGCTATCTACTGGAATCCATCTTTACAAAGATCACGCTCTAACAATGACAATGTGAGACAGACAGATTGGATAGATTAGTCAGAGAGGGAGACAGAAAGAACAATCCTAAATCACACAGCAACCTGCACTGATGTCATTCCTGATATCTGACTGCTCCTCACCAGCCTGGATTCAGGCTAGCAAATCTATCTGAATTCCTTCTCAGAAGAGTTCAGATTTTTCTCTGCTGATACAGGTAGGTCCCATTTAACCCCTGCAGGAAAATGCTATTTCATTGCTTGCTTCCTTTGGAACATCAGTAATGGGATGCTTCCTCACAGGAATGCTGAGACAGCCCAAGTCTGAAGTTGTCTGCCAATGGCTCTGCTTGCCAGAACTTAAGAACAGGGAAGACTGCATGGATGAATTTCTCACCCACAGTCAAACACGCTACATCTGCACAATGATTGGTATTGTTACTGTCATGATTTCACTTCATCAGGAAATTACACCACAGGATTCATTGCCCTGTGCAGAGAAGCCATCTATCTTTGGAGCTGAGGCTTTTCATATTAATCTACTGTTCTGTCCCCTTGAACCTATTTAAGATCACCTGCTTTCCTCAAAAGTTGACAAGTGGTGTTATTTTCCAAGGAGTAAGTGCATCCTGAGGTGCAGCATCTTTCAGGGGTACTCGCAGGAACAGCTCTTGCAATACCAACTGTCCAGCTGGTAACTGGCTAAAGAAAGACGTGCTACAGGTCACCCAGAGATCCCAACATTCATAATCAGGATCGAATCTTGCAGAAAGATTTCAAAGTTTAAAAGCACTCATTTTCTGAAGTCTGCAGAACAGCTCCTCAGAATTGTACAGCAGGAAGGAACAAATGTGTCTGTTCAGCGAGGGGAGGCACATGGATACTGTCACATTATAAAGGGTGAGAAAGAAAGACAGAAAGCATTCGTAATACTCACTGAAAAATAGTTCAGTTCTAAGTGATTTAAAGGAAAGCTTAAATGATTATAGATAAGTATCAAAAAGCTGAAAATGTAATATTTTCAAATGTATTATCTACATCTTCAATTTAAAGAAATTCTCAATGTTTGCATGTACCAGTTGTTTTTCTCAGCTTTTAAATTCCCAATTGCTATGCAAATCCCTAGAAGAAACACAGAAACAGCATTGCATAACATTTATTTACTCACTAAGTGTTAAACACAGCTGTACTTTTGCCATGGAATATCAACACAGTTTGTTTTTTCAGACCTATTACTGTACCCCACAGGAAGATGACGACTCCCAACATTCACATTAGGCCCAGTAAAATTAAATCGCTGCTCTTCGGTTTCGTTAGGCAAAGGCAAAGGACCACATTCCCTACGCAGATGGTACAGTTGGTCTCTGCCGTTCTCTTTCTGAACCAATACACAACACAGGTCTTTGGAGAATGCAGGTCAACAGCTGTTGCAGGAGGATGCAGTTGTGCATCATCCTGCAATGGTAACAGGCAGACGTACACCTTTCTGCACCTGACCCAGTGCCAAAAAACAAAGATACGAGCGCGCTACTCAGAGAACTATTCACCAAACAGTGCCCAGGGAGAGAGATATATCATCTCTCAGTGCCTGAGGAAGAAATACATGCACACTCATCACACAAGGACAGGACTGGCAGAGCCAACACAGACGGAACACACAACTATGCTTTAAGCTGCTTCTTAACCATCTCTGCACGCTTTCACCACAGAATTGAGCATTGCTTGTATAGCCTGACTTCAAAGCCAGATTCCAAGGGACTGACTGTACCAGGTTTGTGTGGCAAGGTCGGCACAGCAGGAGGGCTACGAGGGTGGCTTCTGTGAGAAGCTGCTATAAGCTTCCCCCATGTCTGACAGAGCTAATGCCAGACAGCTCCAAGACAGACCCAACGCTGGCTAACGCCAAGCCAGTCAGTAATTGTGGTAGCACCTCTGGGATACATAGGTAAGAAGGGGAAAAAAAACTCTGTGCAACTGCAGTCAGAGGAGAGGCGTGACAATATGCCAGAGAAACAGCCCTGCAGACACTCAGGTCAGTAAAGGAGGAGGGCGAAGAGGTGCTCCAGGCACAGGAGCAGAGACTACCCTGCAGCCCATGGTGCAGCCCACGGTGAAGCAGGCTGTGCCTCTGCAGTCACAGAGGTCCACACTGGAGCAGGTGGATGTGGGAAGGAAGTTGTGACCCATGGAGAACCCTTCTGGAGCAGGCTCCTGGCAGGACCCAGGACTCCATGAAAGGAGAAGCCCAGGCTGGAGCAGGTTTGCTGACAGGACTTGTGACCATGGGGGACCCACGCTGGAGCAGTCTGTTCCTGAGAGACTGCACTCCATGGAAGAGACCACACTGCAGCACCTTGTGAAGAATGGTCACCCATGGGAAGGATATGTCCTATTCAAGAAGTTCATGGAGGACTGTCTCCTGTGGGAGAAATCCCACGCTGGAACAGGGGAAGAGCAAGAGGAGGAAAGAGAAGAGAGACAACGTGATAAACTGACCACAACCCCCATTCCTTGACCCTCTGCACTGCTCAGGGGAAAGAGGAGTGAATTTGAGCCCAGGAAGAAGGGAGGCGTGGGGGCAAGGGGCTTTAAGATTTTGTTTTATTTCTCATTACCTTACTTTGAATTGATTTGGAATAAATTAATTTCCCTGAGTCAAATCAATTTTGGCCGTGACTGCAATTGCTGAGTGATCTCCCTGACTTTACCTCCACCCGTGAGTCTTTTGTTACATTTTCTCTCCCCTGTCCCGCTGAGGAGAGCGACAGCCCAGCTTGGTGGGCACCAGGTGTCCAGCCAGGGTCAACCCACCACACGGACAAACCAAAATACTTCAGAAAAGAGTTTGCTGAAAATGGTTATTTCTTTACCGCTATTTGAGCACCTCACAAGGCTACAATCTTCAGCAAGAAATCACTCAAACAAAGCTAATTTAATAAATCACTGCAGTAATACCCTTAGCCTCACACTTCAAAAAGCCCTAGGCAGTAAAGGACAAGAGCATAGTTAATTTTATACTCTCAGCAGAAGCAACAAGGGTGAAAACACGACAACTTCTCCAAGCAGTAGAGCTTACTGTTCCAGATAATGTTCTTCCAAACTTCTTTTTGAAAACATGGAGAAATCTGCCTTCTCTGACACTTCGAAGAAACAACAGCAATAGCCCCTGAAACCTCTGCATTACGTTCCTTTGACTTTAATGGATTATATTCCTACAACCACTTACCTCCACATTTTCAATCTCAGTAGACAGGATTCCCCTTTGTTAGATATTGGTTGATTTTACAGTGAACAATTAAAAAGCAACTTCCCAGTTTTGCCTGTCAAATGGACTTGCTTTAGGTACCTGCACACAGGTCAGATTGTACGAAATTACAGAGAATTCAATAGGTAGGATGAAAACTGTTGAAGCCCACAAAGCTGATGACTGACGACTCCTTATAATTCAGTTTACAAAGGTATTAAACATTTATAAATGCTACTTAACCACTACGCTTTTTAAGCATCTCAGCAACAGACAGTTAAAGGAACAAGAAACCTACGGAGGTGCCACGCTAAGTTTTATAAAAGCCAGGTTAAGATAGACAAAACATATGCTCCCAGCATAAGCTTTTCTTAAAAAAACAAACTTGCAATACCTGTTTTAGCTTCATATAAAAGGTTTCTGTGAAAGTTTTTCTGCTGAAGTACCAGAAGCGCTCATTGGCAGGATACACACGCACAACAGTCTCCAGCAAAAACCGGACTGGCTCTTCTATTTCAGTAACAACCACATCCACTGCCACAGTCATGAAGACAAGCTTATCTGAAACAGAAAAATAAGACACAAGCTGAAAAATCAAATTGCTCAAAACAATAAATGACAGGAACAAACTTGTTTGAACTGAAAATCCTTTCTATATATTATTACTGTCGTTATTACTGCTGCACCCATTTTATTTATCTGAGTTCTACACCCTCAATGCCTGCTGCATAAAATCAGAGTATAGAAGAGTGAAATGTCATCCAAAGAAAACAGTATTACAGTACACGATCTCTATCAAACAAAAGGAATGTGCACAGAACAAGGTCACATTTTAAAGCGTAAATTACTGCTGAAGGAATATATATACGTATAGCAAATCAGTGTCAAGGGTCTCCTATGACAACTATTCAACCCAAATCCTCTCATAACACTAAGAAACACTTCAGACCGGTTTTTACACCCGCACGCATAATCTGTCAGTCAGATAGAAGGACTCCAAATGTTTAACCCCCTCCTATCCCAAGCTCTGGGTCAGAGAGTCCCCAGAAGAGCAAAATGTGATTTAAAAGCAAAGCCTGTATCAGTTATCTAAATTTGCAACAGCTCCATCTTCCTGACACTGAAGCATAACTCCAGTTTTTTTCAAAGAGAGGAGAATGCAGGATCAACCAACTAGAGGATGAGACTGAAATAGCCCTAGTGAGTCTTGCAGGTTTCCAGCAGAAGAAAAGGTTTGCTGCTTCTGGAAATATTCATCAAAGAGAGAGGCAGTCACCATTGTTTTGCATTACAAATAGTATCTTTCTTACAGGAAGCATAGATTTTTAAAATAAACATTTAGTATCAGACATTACAGACCCAGAGGCTCTCTCATCTTATCAGACCAAAGAGGCAAGTGAGCATAGAAAAAGAAAAATGAAAACAACAACACAAAAGGCACACAAAAGCGAACCACATGCACACAAAAACAGATCGTAAAATGGAAACTGTGTCAAGCTGCACTGCAAAAGTTTTGCCCATACGCTACTAGAAAAATGTGGGGTGAAAATCCACCAGTAAGAACAGTGACAGTGGCTGCATTTGGATACGCCTTTAAGCAATCAAGGTAAGTTCTGCCTTGGGATAGGAAACTAATTTCAGATTTGCACTCAACCCTTTTACATCACAGAAAACATCAGTTCCAGCAAGGAGAAACTCTGCTATATAATCAGCACTTGAGTGCGTCACTTCCAGCTGCCCCAAGATGAATGGGCTATAATGCTATTTGTAATCAGCTCACCTCAATGCTAGAAGAAAGAGAAGAGCAATGCCTAGGATTTCTACTGCTTTGCTGAGTACAGAAGGTGCTAATAAATATAGGGCACAGGTACATGTCTCCACATCAGCAACACACAGTTTTATGAACATTTATTCTCATTTCTAAGTTGCGTATATTTATACAGAAAAGTTGCCAGCCATAGAGTCTTGGAACATAACCCTGTATGTACTCAGACACAGGCACCATGATTCCCAGGAGAAAATACATATGCCACACCCATGTCGGGTAAAAACAATTTAAAAATTACACTACATTACCTTTAGGAGTTTCCTCGTTAAGTACAAGAAACATGGGTGCATTAGGATTCCACATTCCAGTAATAACATAAGCCTTCCCATCAGAACTCTTTCCCATGGATTCCTAAAAATAAAACCATACAGAATGCTATCAAAGTTATGGTTTGAGATGAAAGAGATTGAGCATGGGGAAAGAGTTCTAGGAGCTTCAGAGCAAGATTATGCTATCTCTAGAGAACACAATCTAAATAAAGAATGTGAAATAATGGGTCGAGAAGGGTAAGAGGGAAATAGAAGAGAAAGAAGAAACACGACAAGAGAAGAGAAACATTATGTAAGGAACCAAAGACAATATTGTTGACCAATGTACTTTTTGAATTTTTATTATAAGCAGGAAAGCATGCTGGGATGTCTGCCACTCTACTTCCTGAGCAGCTGAGATGGTTGTTAGGAGAGGATGAGTTACAAGAGACTCCACAAAACTAAACTAGAACTGATTCAGGGAAAAAACCTTAACAGAGTAAGACCTTAACAACTCCAACCAAAAGATCAAGACAATCTTTCCCACTCCATAATTATATCTGTGCCAGACTTTTCCCCAAGTTGCTTAGGCATGGACTTAACATTTTTATGTCAATGGATGATAATTCCAGTCCACAAGAACTGAGATAAGTCAAAACAGCCACGCACAATAAATTTACTAACAGCAATGCCCCTAATCTGGTTGATATAACCTTATGCTATACATCTGACACTCCTACAAATAGTTCTTCTAGATGTGCTAAGAATAATCAGAGCACACAACCCGCACATATGAACTGTTCCTAGTGTGTTGAAGTACATGCTGCCTAAGGTTTTCTGGGACAGCTCTCATGGACCCAACAAGTCTGTATTGCGGCCTCTATAGGAAAAAGGAGACTGACATTCCTACTGCAATCCAATTTGTGGTAGAGCAATAGGAGTAACTGAGTTCTCCAGATTTATACGGGCAGAAGGGGGTTTGAAAGGAAAACTCTATAGCCAACAAATGAACTAATAAGCCATTATATTGAGTGGTTAAATGCAACTGGAATGTAAATGTAAATAGAATACAGGTGGAGTAAAGAGAGGAGTTCAAATATACAGTCCACACAGTGAAAAGGTGATATATAGACTTACAGAAGACAATTCATTACACTCCATGATTCACTATAACTTATTCAATTTTTTAATTAAATAATAAAAATGGAAAAATAAGAACTAATGTCAACAAACAGAAAAAATGAGCTAATGGATACCAACAGGGAAATAAAACAGTCTGACAAGAGAACTAAATACTTGTAGTGGATTGACTTTTGGATTTTTCGGATCTTCCTTAAAAAATGGCCTTTACAGGCCTTTCTTAACAACGGAGGTCAGGATCCACGGAAGGATTCCATATCTTCCTTTAAAGTAACACGACATATAAATAAGGTGTAGATAAGAGAGTATGCTCTCTTCTTTTTCCGGAAAGGTTGGGGAGCAGGAGGTCCCTGCGTTGGTCCTGTCTGCTGCTGAAGCCTGCAGAAAATTTTTTTAACGGGTTGGATTTGGCTGTCCAGCTCTCCTCGGGGGACGTGGTAATATTTCATTGGTTCTTTACTTTGTTAGTTATCAGGTGTTACAATTGCATATGCCTGTTCTATTTTAATTCCTTTTGTCATTTTTCCCGTCTCCCTTCCCCTCTTCCCTTTTGCATGATATCCTTGCTGTATGTAGTTATTTATCTTTAGAAAATACATATATATATTTAGCGTGATTTTGGTTTTTCTATAGTTTTTTTCCCTTTGAAAAGGGGGAAGCTTTGGGAAAGGGGCTTAAACTGAGCGTTAGAGAGGTTGGGAAAGCTAGCTCAAATCAGCTCAATTCCTTACAGCTAAAATTGTCCACATGAGTAAAGAAAGGGACGAGGTAAAACTGGGATAACTGTACAACCACAAAACATCTGATTGCTTTAACTCAACCAGTTCTTGACTTGAAAATGGTTGTATTCTTAACCACAGGTGAAAGTAAACCAACTGCATCACAGAAAGTATAAAAACAACTCATAAGAAATGAGGACTGCAAGAGACGAGTGAATACTTAAGCTCTGATTAAGAATTAAAATTCAAACAAAGCAAACAAAGGCAATGTTTTCAGCATCTTGGAAAAATAAGAGCACTTCCCTAAAGCCTAACTATACAAAAAATCATTTGCTCTAACCTTTTAGGCAATATGCTTAACACAATACAGAAAGCTTAGTTATGTGTAACAATCAGCCATTGGCTGACTGCATCAGCATCTTCACCAAACTGAGCAAAAAACACATGCCACAGGTTTTGACATTTTGACACGCTTTGTCCATTGTACGAACGAAGTTTGTTTCTAGTTTGAAGATATAAAGCCCAGGACTGAAGAAATAAAAACATACAAAAAGAAACAGATGAGAGGTTTATTTGGTTTGATTTTGTTTGGTTTTTTAAATAACCTCTATCTTACTAAACACATGATTAGATCTAAGTATTACCATGTCCAGTAAATGCATGTCACTGTTCTTCACATTTCGTCCAGGGCTTAGCAGCATCCCAAAGCATCTGTGAAGTTTATTTAAAAAAAAAAAAAAGAGAGAGACAGATATTAGTTTTTCAAACTACAAAGGTATTTTCTTGACCAAAATGGCATAGCCACCTACTGCTTCTAATTTAAAGACAACTTTTCTTAGTAATTTTTAATTAGTTATGGCAACGCTCAGGAAATGTCACAGTATATATTCTAGAGATGACAATGACACTATTTTCCAGAATGAAGATGACAGAAATTAGTGTCTGACCTATGAACAATCAATTATTCTTAAAGACAACTTAGACTATTGAGTTTAAAGATATACCCACAGTTCCTGTACACTGGCGATGGAGATGGGCAAGAAGAAATTCAGTCTCTCCCCAGCCCATTTTAACAATTGTTTTCATACAATCATACAAAAAGTTACAAATTCACCCATTTATCACCCACAATTTCCCCAGTGTAAAAATCATGTAGCATTATAGGCCCTTAAAAAAATCCAGTCTGTTCAATTTTAGACTTTCATTATTTTTTTTTTAAATAGAACTTTTGTGTTATCCCTTCTCTTGAATTCCAGTCCAATCTTTTAAAAAGAAAATATTTTTCATATTTTAAAAGTAAAAAAAATTAAAAAACATTCTTAAAACCTTCAGACTTCCATCTTTCTGAATACCGAAGGCAAATTCTAGGTCTGCAGTTTCTGCCAATCATCTTTACCTTTCTCTCCTTTGAACATATTCCATTATGAATTAAAAAATCCCAAACAGAATTTTGAAATTGTAACAGAAGCTGCCAGCTGGTTTGCACATTTTTTTCTCATTTGTGTTAGATCACACCACTTTTTATCACTGACTCTCAGAACAACACAAACCAGGAGCCATCTCTATAAGCAATCTGGACAAACCCCTACCAAAAAGAGGACAACTTGAATCGGGTTGCCCAGGGCCTTGTCAAGATCTGAGCACCTCTGAGAACAGAGAATGAATGATCTCTTTGGTAACCTGCTCCACTGCTGGGCTCCCCTTGCGCTGACAACAATTGGCCTAGTTCAACACGGGAGTTTCCAGTGAAGAAACGTGTGTCTGTTGACTCCAATCCTACCACTCTGCACCTCTGAGAAGTCTGGCTCCATCTCCTCCATAGCCTTCTGCCAGGTATTTGAATGCACCAGGAAGAGTCCCCCATTCCCATTATCTTTTCTAAGTCTGAACGAAAGCAGTTCTGTCCTCTGGACAAGTGGCGTACCCAAATGAAAACTTACGTTCTTCAGCAAACATAAATTTCAAGAGATTATTGAAATAGTCAAAGTTGGCAATGATGACGAAATAGTTTCACAGCTTTCAGGCAAGCATGCTGTATCACCAACAGATATAACAGCAAATATCAGGTCAACAATGCTATTAACTGTAAAAGTCTTAAGATATGCAATTACTACACCATCTAGTAAGTTTGCCCCTATGATGTTTGGGCACATGATTTTCATTTTTTCCCCTCACTGTGCTTAAATGGTAACTTAAATCCAAACTTGTACTTTCCCTTCTCCATAGTCTTTCACAACTAGAATCTGAAAACAGTGGACACATGCCTACACCGCATAATGCAGTGCTGTGTAAAGTAACCAAGGAACTTATATTTAACCACACCAGCAGGCTTCTCTGTGAGACTAATCAGACCAGGCAGAACATTACAGTAGACTGACTCACTGCTTTGCATTCCTGAGACAGAACTAACCCTGAGAGGGCGGTACTTTTATAATAGCAAAGGGTCACTAGCTTCTGGAACACCTGCTAACACTGTAAGGCTAAGATCAGAGGCAGACAAAATACCTCTGCTTTTCAAAGACAACAGATCGCAGAACCCAGCTCTTGCTGTGCTTCTCTTGGCTGTACACAAATCCTGATGTGTGCGAGCCAAAATTTTTGGAAAGTATGCTTTCAAAAGAGTGGGGGTCATGAGAGGTAGCTCTTGCCTCCTGCAGAAGCAGATACTTAAGACGACTGGCAGCATCCTGCTACGGAAAGAGTCAGGGCTTCTCTTGCCACTTGGTTCTAAGAGCAAAATGAGTTCATATGTTTCTCCGAGTGACACCAGGTTTATTCTTGTGAGACCATGAGGAAACACTATTGAACCCTTTAGACCTGAGACCAAATTCCTTTAGCAACAACATTTTTTTCATGTTACACTTTCCACTTAGAAATACTTCTGAATACACATTAAATTGCTTAGAAGCTCACAGTCTGATGTATCCTGAACTGACCTTTTATACGTGTTTGGAATTTTAATGTTAAGCAGGGCAGGATATAAAATGACTTGCAAGCCTGTGTCTGTCATGTCAGTTAAATAACGCTTCATCAAAGCTTGTGGTGATAAAAATACCTTCCTAATTGAATATACTAAACAACATCAAAACAAAAGCTAATTTCTAAGGAAAGCAGCTCTGCTTTTGGCAGGAAAAAAACCAACCAAATGCTATTCAGAAATGCTTAGGACTTCATCATTCATTAACTGAACTCTGAAGCCAAAATCATCTGAATTAAAAATACATTGCAGGAATAATTTTTTTAAAGCCAATGAGCAGCAAAAGCACAATTTTATAACACACAAGAATGGCGACAAATTCTGCTGTATATTCTTTTCATTTTGAAGTAAGAGCTTGAAAGCAAGTCAAGAGATCAGTCTTAGATTTTGGGAGAGCTGTGGAGGTTTTTTTTCCTTGACTCTCCTGTGATCTTGAATTCCCTCTGTGTGAATATTGAATTCTCTTATTGTTACTTGTTTGTCAAGATTGCCATCTGGTGGCGTTGGCCATTTTTAAAAATTGAGCCATTGAGAAGTAATTTCCTAATTTAAATTAATGCAATATCTTCCACTACGGTTATTCTTTACATAGACAGTCCACAGTCTAAATGCTCTACACAAAAGGTCAGATTATACTGTCCAAAAGGGATCCCCCCATGTGATTTCTGAGTCATCAGCCATTCCTGAGCTCTTCACCATCACTTGAAGATAAACATTAGAGTTGTACTATAACAAAACTACAAAGCAATCCTACTCATTTTGGAGACTCCACCAAAACACTGCTGCTTCTAACCAGCAGACTGAGTCCAATTCTGTCATGTTCCAGTACTGATCTCAGTCTAACGTGTGCCAAGGTGTAATGTGGCTCAGACAATCTAATCTGGTTACCAAACAGTGAAATGTTGGTAATGTAGCACTACAATAAATGCACGGTTTTGTACTACATAAAACCAACAGAAAACAAGATTAAAAGCATTTGAATGTCATAAGTATCCTAACACCAATTATATGGCGCAATGATACTTACTGTACTATTATTGTAATTTTTTCTGTCACATAACTTCCAAAGCCAGGGAGAAGCACATTAAATATTATTCTTCCAAAAAGTTAATCTGCTTTATTTTATAAGAATCTTACCTTTCAATGGCCAGCTCCTTGTTTGAGAGCTGCTGAACTGTAATCACCACTTTCTTCTCAATTCCCTGTTTAAGCTTGAAATATAATTTCTCTCTATCCTTTGGCACAGGGCTAAAAGAACAAAGAAACAAGTTTCTTTAGCACAGGAGCAGCAGGTTAACTGTTAAATACAGAAAAGAGAGTAGAAACCCACTTAAATTGTTAATGGCTCAACTCATTTGACACTGAAGAAAAACTGTCTTCAGGTTCGCATTTAGTACGTCAACTGTCTGGGTGATTTATCAGACAACCTCATCCAAAAATGCACAGGGTATTTAGGGTTTAACAATGATAGAAAACATGCTATATATTGGCTATGAAGCACAAAATAAATAGGACATTTTCACAGAACTATCTCTTATTACCAACTCTCTCTTTCACTACAAGACATCATTTAATTAATTGTTACACAAAGAACGCTCCCTTGTCCCTTGCAATGCTTAAAGTAGTTTACATTTACAAAATTTTTGATAAATTTGGAATTCATTAGCTTATTTAAAAAAAAAAGAGATCACTAGACTGTATTTACTCAAGAAACTGGTTTGACTGAAGTTTTTGACAGACTTCCATCTATCTTTTCCACTTACACAGGCCTACCTTGAGCATCCCTCCCAGAAATCATGTGGAAACTACTTCAAAAAGGTATCCTGAATTTTAATCTTTTTACAGAAAAGCTACAGGGAGGAAAATTGCAAAAGCAAAGCAAAAGCTCCCTTTTTACAAATCATCTACCTATGAAAAGAGGCCAAATCAATTTTATTGCAATGTGGTAGCTGTGTATTCTGCAAGTAGCTATAACCTTTTATTAAAGATATTACTATTTTTTCCCTTTCCATTCAGATTACCTAAAATTTCCTTTGCCATCATCTTCTTTGACTTCTAAGGAAACACTGAAAGTGTACACATCACTATCTGGAGTAGGAAGAACAAAGTCCTTAACTTGATCAGACGCTTGTTTGGAAGAACGTTTGAATGCTGTTGAGAAACTATATAAAATTCGGCTGACCTGCAGAAAAGCGAAAGAATAATCTTACCAAAAATAAAAGAATATTTTAAGGGGTTACTCTGATGCGAGTTTGAAGGTCATAAAAATACTGAGCATAAAACCTGTCTCACATAACACAAAACATTCAGCTTGGACTTTTAATAACAAAGTAAATTCAGTAACAAAATCCCCTTTTTCCATTCATGCCACATTCACTGCTCATGTAATGCTCATTAAGTCAACATATATTAGAAGATTAGGAAAGCAACTCATTAGAGAACTCAAATAATGTACTTTTCAGATCGTGTATTTAAGAACACAACTTACAGCTGCTCTTGGAGATGTCAAAAAACAAGACTTCTTTTCAAGCTCTGTTTTTCCACTCTAGAATATCCTTTCCTTACAAACTATCACACAGATCTTCCTAAAATATCTAGGACACAGCACTGTAAAAGGAATCATAACTCACGAGGTCTACACTGCAACTTTAGTCTGAAACCTACCCAAATTTACAGTGCACTTTGGAATTTTATTGAAATACTAAAAGAAAAAAACATTATGTTAATTTTCAAGCATAACTGACATTCTGCAAAACTCATTACATATGTGTTAATATATTTTTCAGAGAACTATCTGCCATTTCCACATCTGGAACAGCTTCTTAAAAGACCATGTCTCTCCTTTTTCCCCAGTCACTGTACAACATTTAATACTTACTGCCTCTTTAATCTCACAGGAGAAAACATGGATCTGGAACTCTTCAGTCCCGCAGCTGCTTTCAGTAAATGCAAAACAGTCACTCTCTGGAGTCCCAATTTGTCCACGCACACAAAATAACACCTTATAGATGGGGAAAGAGGCTATCTCCACATTGCTCGATTGATCTATTATTCTGTCACGGAAAGGAACAGGGAAGACCAAAGAAAAGCTCATTAAAGCAAACAGGCCTACCTAAAAGACTTTCCTGCAATTAGGTAAACAAATCTAAACTGTAATTATTACTACATTCAAGTATACAAGATGTGCAGCAGGAACAGAAATGCCAGTCTTTCCAAATTTAAGATGTGAATGTTTCTGGTTGTAACACTAGCTTTATTTCTTTCATACTCCATAATACAGATAAATATAGTACCTCTGTATCATGCAATAACAATGACCACCATTGCTCTGCAATCATTCATGAAAAACACACAAGCAGAAATCTACAAACCACAACAGCTGTGAAAATGCGATTTGTATGTAAAGATCAAAGAAAACTGTCAACATAATAAAAGAATTTAAATCACTGTTTAAGAAAATATTATTTATTCAGAATTGACAGGACTATTCAGCTTAGCAAACGTTTGCTGCATGTTCAGGTGATTATTAATCACAGATCTAAGAGCTCAAACAAGATTTTAAATTCCTCTCAAACTCAGAACCCAAAGAATATTTTCACAAACTTGGAAGAAGACAACAAAGGTGGTGGTCTTGGAACAGACTACTAGACAGTGAGTTTTAAAGAATCACAGTCAGAGATCCACAGTTGTCCTCTGTTGTTTCCCCACTTGTCCACATGCAAGGGTGAAATACCAAGGGTGAATAAACTTTAGTTACCTGGAACAGAGTCCCACATCTGTAACAACAAAAATAAAAGACTAATCTTCTAAAGGCAAGAAAAGCCCAAAGACGATTGGGTATACTGTAATATCAGCGGGATGTGTTAAACGGAGGCCCTCAGGACAAGTGTTCAGATCTCAGGAATGGAAAACACTCCTCAAAGATGACACTGGTGCCACTTGAACTTTGAAGGAGTCCATTATGTCACACATGGATTCACCTTTACAGCTCTGGGCACTCCGTTGCTTAATGGTGTTCTTTGCAACTAAAGAACAAAGGAACCTGCAGCTTCACTTGCAAAACAACCTTCTTGAACAGCCACAATGGCTACAAAAATATCTACAGCACATGTAACGTCCCAAGTCCATGTGACAGCGGCCATCATAAAAGTGCATAGTGTAATTTCCCAATTCAGATGAAATTTGTCCATAACAGAAAAAGAAATCTTAAATTGGGTTCAAAGAGCAAAATGAAAGAAAAGAATATATGTGCTTGAAGGTCCTTCTGTCTTCCTGTGCAAGATGACAGCCAATACACAGGTGGAGCACAGGAAAGGAAGGCAATCTAACCACATCCTTCAGATATCTTGGTCTGAGAGTTTAAAAATAAGAGTGTTGACTATTGAGCTGCTCCCTACTTCTGGATGGAAGACTGCTACAGGTGTGCCTGTAGCATACCCTGATTAAGAACCCCCGACTCTCTCACCACTAATTAAAATACCCTCACTACAAAGGGCAAGCATGTGTTTTCTAGTATGTGGACACCGTCAGCATGTGCACCACGAGGCAGACACAGGCAAGACTTGGCTTTAGCACAGCAGCATCTGGAAACAGAGACCAGCATCTCAAGTCCTTGGCATATATGGAACAGTCTACAGTGGAAACTTCTTCAGGTAGCCCAAGGCCAACAGGACTACTACTGCCTCAACATATTTACCTTGGAGGGAATCACAGACTAAGGAGGCTGGGAGAAAATAGGCTTTATCAGTTCTCCCTTTCCAGTATATCGCTCATTAACGCATCTGAAGAGAAACGCAGGAAGTAAGGTATGTTTTAGTTGACAGTGTATGGCAACCACCACCACTGACTATGCAGTGCACGTTAAATGTGAGTGTGTATTTTGTTGCTTCAGAGGAATTTCTCAAAAATAACTATCTGCAGCAAGAACTTCAGGCACAAATCCAGCAATTCTACTGCCCGGTGTGAGTCAGAATCTATGTGCCTGTACAAAAGAAACAAAATAAACATTCATATGTTACCTTACAGAGCCTTCCGGAATGTTTGGAACATAAAGCGTTACAGGAAAAGGGTCTTGACTGGAGGATTTCATGTTTGCCATGGCGTGTAGCGCCTCCGGTTCATTTCGAGGGGCAGACACCTTTGTGCAACCTAAGTAAGTCAGTTTGTTAAACAATACACTGTCCTCTTCATGGGGTTCACTGGGAGAAGATGGCCTTGGTGTAGAGATTTCTGAAAATGAAGAACAAAACACTCCTTTAACCTCTTGGTTTTATTTTTATACATTGCTTTCTGAGTAACTTCCATTGCAAAATCTCCCATGTTTTCTGAAAATATACATGGGAGTCAGAAGTTCAGCTCCAACAGTGAGAAATCCATTTGGAAATTCAATATTAATGTTGTCTATTCTATTCTAATGCATGTTTCCAAGTATGGTATAGGGACAAATTCCTTTTGAATCCCTTTAGCAGTGCAAGAACACAATTTTTCTTCAAGCTACATTCCACGGGTCTTCTTTTCTTTAGTTTGCTTATACCTCCTTCTATTTCCTACTTATCATTTTGCATAAAGATACCTTTAATTCCCTTTTCTCCCATGGCTCTGCAGCCCATGTAGAATTATTAAATGTGGTTCACATTCCTGGAATAGCTATATTGACTGCATGAAACCACCTGGGAGCTGCAGAAAAGAAAAATTATTTTGTTCCTCTACTGAGCTGAAGTGTTCTTTCTCCAGCATCACACTAATATGGACACAGGTGATCTTAAGGGAGGCTTTGGAGCATTTTGCTGTTACTGTTGTTTTCTGGTGTTTTTTTAAGGCATTTGGACATTTGAGAAACGTGAGAAGAGGCGGAAGAAAAATTTGTTAAGTATGGAATGAGAGCAATCTGGGTTAGAAAAGACCTCTATGGGTCATCTAGCTTTAACTCCTGCACAAAGACAGATCAGGTTAGATTAGGGCCAGTTTCAGAACTGGATTGGGTGACTCAGGGACCTCCCCAGAGTTCTGGTATCTCCAAAGATGGATATTCCAAACTTCTCTACATAATCTCCCCCATTACTTCTATTTCTTATTACTACAGCTAATATTTCCATAATACTTGGAATCATAAAGGTTGCAAAATTGAATTATTCCTATTATGAGGGGGCTATTTCTCCAAGTATTTCTTTGTTCATTTGTGCTAAGAGTTGTGTTCCGTTTGAAATACATCAAACAGGGAGGCAGTAAGGTAAGTTTCTCAAAAACACAGCACATGGTAATTAAGAGAAGGGTGCTTTCATTATGCATAAACTGTCTATCTTGTTCTACCACAAAAACTCTTTTCTTTCTACTTCCCAAACAGATGATATGGGAATTATCAGACACAATGCCACAGGAGTGCCCTGCATACCACTGGGAGAAAGAGATATCTAATTTCAGGCCCACAGAGATGGCTGCAGCCTTGTATTCCTAATATTGATATTAAAAAACCTACAATATATTTCACATAAAATATTTACAGTATAGTTTACATAAAAAGCTTTCAGTCCTCCTTATTTTCAGCAAAGCTTCAACTACCAGACAAGTACCACTATCATCGCCAACACATACCAAATCTAAAGCTGTTCTTGCTGATGACAGAACCAGAGCTGAGAGGTTTACCAGTATGCTCAAGGTATGTTTTCTTTGCAGGTAGCACTGTCAATGAACACTATCTTGAAACTCCTCATGCTTTATCAGTACCACCGCTGCCTCATCTACTGTCCATTTAGCATGCTACACGACACTTAGTCCTAAACTGAGAGGGCTGGAGACAAAATTATCTTGATCAACTCAGAGCAGAGGTCATCAATCTGATGATAATCTACTCCTGTCCATAATTCTCAACTAATGAGAAACTGCTTGACCCAGATGGGTCACGTCTAACTCCAAAGGGTAAGAGGATTCTAGCCCAGGAGCTGGCAGGGCTTGTAGAGAGGGCTTTAAACTAGGTATGAAGGGGGAGGGAGGAGTTACGAGGCTCACTAGGGATGTTGCTGTGGAGGGTGAGCCATCTCAAAGGGTGTTGTCAGTAACCCAACTGAAGTGCATGTACACAAACGCAGGCAGTATGGGGAACAAGCAGGAGGAGCTGGAAGTCCTGGTCCAGCAGGGGAGCTATGATATAGTTGCTATCACGGAAACGTGGTGGAACGACTCTCATAACTGGAGTGCTGCCATGGAAGGCTACAGGCTCTTCAGGAGAGACAGGTGTGAGAGGAGGGGTGGAGGGGTGGCCCTCTACACTAGGGAAACCCTGGATGCTGTTGAAGTCGATATCGGTGATGACCAGGTTGAGTGCCTATGGGTAAGGGTCAGAGGGGCGGTCAGGTCTGACCTCCTGGTTGGAGTATGTTACAGACCACCTGACCAGGATGAGGAGGTGGATCTTCTATTGTTTAAACAGCTGGAGGCTGCCTCTAGATCGGCTGCCCTTGCTCTTTTAGGAGACTTTAATCTTACAGACATCTGCTAGGAACTTAACACTGCTGAGAGGAGGCAGTCCAGGAGGTTCTTAGAGTGTATTGAGGACTGCTTTCTGTCGCAGCTGGTGAGTAAGCCCACCGGGGTGAGGCTCTCCTTGACCTGCTGTTTACAAACAAAGAAGGGCTGGTGGGTGGTGTCATTGTGTGATCATGAGATAATTGAGTTTTCTGTAAACAATGTAACAAGAAAAGCCAGGAACAGGACATCCATGCTGGACTTTCGGCGGGCAGATTTTGGATTATTTAAGGAACTGGTCAGGAAAGTACCCTGGGAAATAGTTCTTAGTGGCAAGGGGGTCCAGGAAGGCTGGATGCACTTCAAGAATGAAATCTTGAAGGCGCAGGAGCGGGCTGTCCCCATGTGTTGTAAGAAGAGTCGCAGGGGCAGACGGCCGGCCTGGATGAGTAAGGAGCTTCTGAAGGAATTAAGTAAGAAAAAGAGGATGTATTGTCGTTGGAAAGAAAGGGACGTAAGCCAGGTCATGTTCAAAGATGTTGTTAAGTCGTGTAGGAAAAAAATCAGGGAAGCAAAAGCCCAGCTGGAGCTCAAATTGGCCACTTCTGTTAAGGACAATAAGAAGAGTTTTTATAAATATATCAATGGCAGAAAGAAGGGCAGCAGCGACCTCCACTCCTTGTTGGATGTGGAGGTAAATATAGAAACCAAAGATGCAGAGAAGGCTGAGGTACTTAATGCCTTCTTTGCCTCAGCTTTCAACAGTAAGGATGTCTGTTCACTTGACAGTTGGCCCTCTGAAGTGGTTGATGGGGACAGGGTGAAATATGGCCCTCCTGCAATCCATGAGGAGGAAGTTAGAGACCTGCTGAGCCACTTGGATCCTCATAAGTCTATGGGGCCAGATGGGATCCATCCTAGGGTGATGAGAGAGCTGGCGGATGAGCTTGCTAAGCCGCTCTCCATCATCTTTCAACAGTCCTGGCTCACCGGAGAGGTCCCGGAAGACTTGAAGTTGGCCAATGTGACACCCATCCATAAGAAGGGCCGTAAGGATGATCCAGGTAATTACAGACCTGTCAGCCTGACCTCAGTCCCAGGTAAAATTATGGAGCAGTTAATCCTGGATGCAATCATGCGGCACCTGCAGAACGGTCAAGAGATCAGGCCCAGCCAGCATGGGTTTAGGAGGGGTAGGTCCTGCCTGACCAACCTGATCTCCTTTTATGACCATGTGACTCGCCTGGTGGATGAGAGGAAGGCTGTGGATGCGGTATACCTGGACTTTAGCAAGGCCTTTGACACTGTCTCCCACAGTAGACTCCTAGAGAAGCTGGCAGCCTGTGGCTTGGATGGGAGCACTCTGTGCTGGGTTAGGAATTGGCTGGATGGCCGAGCCCAGAGAGTGGTGGTGAATGGTGTCTCATCCAGTTGGCAGCCGGTCACCAGTGGTGTCCCCCAGGGATCGGTGTTGGGTCCGGTCCTGTTTAATATCTTTATTGATGATCTGGATGAGGGGATTGAGTCCATCATCAGCAAGTTTGCAGATGATACCAAGCTGGGAGGAAGAGTTGATCTGTTACAGGGTAGGATGGCCCTACAGAGGGACCTGGACAGACTGGAGACATGGGCCAATTCTAATGGGATGATGTTTAATAAGTCCAAATGTCAAGTACTTCATTTTGGACACAACAATCCCATGCAGAGCTACAGACTGGGGACAGAGTGGCTGGAGAGTAGTCAGGCAGAAAGGGACCTGGGAGTGCTGGTTGACAGGAAGCTCAACATGAGCCAGCAGTGTACCCAGGTGGCCAAGAAGGCCAATGGCATTCTGGCCTGCATCAGGAATAGTGTGGCGAGCAGGACCAGAGAAGTTATCGTCCCCCTGTACACGGCACTGGTCAGGCCTCATCTTGAATACTGTGTACAGTTCTGGGCCCCCCAGTTTGGGAAAGATGTCAGGATGCTGGAGTGTGTCCAGAGGAGGGCAACAAAGATGGTGAAGGGGCTGGAGCACAAGCCCTATGAGGAGCGACTGAGGGAGTTGGGGCTGTTTAGTCTAAAGAAGAGGAGGCTCGGGGAGACCTCATTGCTCTCTACAACTACCTAAAAGGAGGTTGTAGACGGGCAGGGGTTGATCTCTTCTCTCAGGTGACCAGTGACAGAACTAGAGGGCATGGACTCAAGCTTCATCAGGGAAAGTTTAGACTTGATGTTAGGAAAAAGTTCTTCACTGAAAGAGTGATTGGCCATTAGAATGTGCTGCCCAGGGAGGTGGTGGAGTCGCCGACCCTGGAGGTGTTTAAGGGGAGACTGGATGAGGCACTGAGCCATGGTTTAGATGATGGTTGGTGTTAGTGTTGGGTTATAGGTTGGACTCGATGATCTCAGAGGTCCTTTCCAACCTTATGATACTGTGATACTGTAATGAGAACAGAAAAGGAGGCTCCAGGGCATGTTCCAGTATATCTTTGGAATGAAGCTCCAGAAAGCTTTATATTAATTTTAAAGTTTACTTGGTACTGCATAAACACTGCCACATATGACTGAGGGGGGAAGCATTTTAGCAGTACCTGTAGTAGATGGGTCTAAAACAGGATGCAAAGACTGATGTTTTATTTGACCTTCTGACTCATCTCCAGCTGCCTGGCTGCTTGCATCACTGGAATCTTGGAGAGCAGTGGAATTGTTCTGGTCCTTTTCAGAACCCCTCAGTATCTCTTTCATTGCCTTCTCCAGCTGATCATCTCCGTTTGAAAATACCTATAAGCAGAAGGAAATGACATTTTTTAAAGGTACTTGTAGTTTTACTTCCTCTATTATATTTCAAACAAAGTATTATTCATTGCAAAAGTTAAGAAACTTTACTGAACAAGACAACACACCAAGAATCAGTAAAATTAAATCAAATATTACCCAGTGTCCCATCCCATTCATACAACGCACATGGTCTCACTGCTAACCCAAGAACCATCCATCTAGAAACTATAGACCTCTTAAAATAACAGGTTTGTGTGTTTACATCCTCCAAAAAGAATAAAAATCAACAAACTTTGTTACAGATTAAAGAAAATTTTACTTTGTTAGTCATATCTAACCCATTTCAGTTGTATTGCCAATTGTCCCACACATAAGAGGGGTGCAAGCCTAAGGGAACGGCAGGAATATGGTGAGAAACAGCCTTTCACAAGTACCAGCCCTCCAGACAAACCCTTGCCTTGGCCAATAATGAAGAGGAATCATGGATTCCACCTCCAGTTCACCTCCCTCTGTCCAGACATAACTACTAAAGAAGCAGATAGTGTTTAATACAGGCAGAAATCATCGGTTGGAAATAAATGCTGAAGTTATATAAAGACAGACTAAGTTTTTATTGTCATTTCAAGGGGAACAAATCCCTATTGTTCCAAGCAGATCAAAATCAGTAAATCCACTACTGCAACTCAAGTGGGAAAATCTGCAATTAACCAATGTGTTGTCACCCAAATGCTAAAATATTTTGCTATTTAGAGGGGGAAAGCTTTTAGAAAAGGTCTTAGCCATGCCTATAGTAGCAATAAGCTGGAAAACTAAATTAAAAACTGAAAACCAAGCCTCTCTGGGTTCTATTCCTATGCAGCCTTATTACATGCTTTTAAGGCAACAACATTCAGAGTCTCTGATCTCTACATAAAGAATATTCTCCAAGCTTTAATCTGAAGTTCATTCCTTGAAAAGAACTTTTTAGTCCTTTAATAATGTATAAATTCACAGAATATTACACAGCTGACCTCTGATGAAGTTACTGAAAGAAAAACTAAACTGCCATTTTTGGACAGATTTGCTTAAACCGAGATGTTCATTTCACTGGACACAAGGACAAAAATTACAGGTTAAGAGCCTCCTCAAGCACACAGAAGAATCTTCAGTTCAATATTCAAAAGAAGTTACAATCTTTCTATCAATACAAATCTTACAACACAAAGAAATAGTTTACATTTAGCTGAGGTTTTTCATCTTTTCCAGAGGTGTCCTCAGGTTGCTGATGAACGAGGACAAAATCTTCATTACTTAACGCGGATAAAGTTTCAGGAATCCTACTGGCTTTGCTAAACGACGTTTTGACTTCCATCTCAGGTCAGTATTCTCCTCCTGCCACCAGACCTAAAAAAGAAGGAAAAACTAAACAATTAGTTTTGAAGCGGTAAACAATACGTTTATAGGTGTAATATGATGTTACTGTGGAATAACACAAAAGTTATATTAATGTATAACACTACACTCCTGAAACTCTGATTTAATTGGTATATGGAATCTTTTTTTAAATTGCAAGTGTAATTTTTAGGGCGCATGTTTAAAAATCCTGTGATTTAACAGCAGTGACTGTTACCAACCTGTATAGAAAACACATGAAGAAGTTCATGGAACTTCCACGGCTCCTATTTTCAATCTGCTCCCTCTGCCTCCCCAATTTCTGCCCTTTGCTTTCCCTCATACAATTATATTTCTTACCCAGTGTCATGCAGGTCACACATGTGTACCTGAATACTAATTTTTCAAAAACTGCATATCAAAACATATGCTCTCCATATGGAAACATATTTAGCAATCAATCATGTTAGGGTTGGGTTCAAAGGTGATACTAAACCACAATCACATCCTTCTCAGGAAATTTTCTAAAAACACCTCCAGAGTTAAAAATAATCACATCGCTTTAAAAAAGAAAAAAAACCTATATATATATTACAGAAACCGAGTTTTCCCTTTCCTACACAGCAAAAAAATAAACCTAGAAATGAAAAAAGGGCAAAATAACAGTCAGTCTAAACATTACAAGTTGATATAGAAATACAGAACCAAAACCATTCCTAGTACTTGGCAATGAGGACAGCTACTGTACATATCCACCAAATACACTATCTCCAAATCAACTCAGAATGTCTTCCCAGATTCCTTAGGTAATGAAAAGATAGAATGACTGTATATTAGACTTTTTATATTTTAAATGGATCTATGTTTATAATTTTTCTGTGTTGAAGAGAAAATATACTTTCAGGCACACTTTATAAATAGCACAAACTTCCAGATATGCTCTATTTCCATTTCAGCTTCCTGAAAAACACTGCTTTGGCTGGGTGCTCGGATTCACTGCACTCAAGACTCCTTGTTCAGAAGAGTCACATAAAACACACGGGGGAAAGTAGCTGCAACTGTTGCCTTTGCAAGGTTGGGAAGTGCCCAGAGAGGGGTAGCATAACCGAACTTCTACTGAACAACAACAGGTTCAGGTTCAGCTTCACATTGCCCAGCACAGGAGGACTAAGGTGCAGACCTGACTACACCTCTTTCCCAGTTACACTTTCAAAACACCCAGTGACCAAGAAAAAGATGGAAATTTATGTCTAGCTATAGGGAACCACAAAAACAGCACTTAGAGACATGCGTGTTCACATCTCTGAACCAGCACTACTTAACATGCTCGCCACGAGAGGCAGTTTGGCAACTTTGGACCAACACACAAGTGTGGGAACTACAGTACTTTCAATACATTTTTGAAACTACAGTCTACGCATTTGCTCTTTTAAAGGCATAGTTAGTCCTAACCATTTAAGCATGCTGCTCGACAGGAGGATTTTCCCTCTCCCTAACCTAGCCACAACTTTACCCACCAACGAGGGACAGTATTACACTTAGGAATCCCAGCAGAACTAAAGAACTCAGGTTCTTCAGGTAACTGACTTGTATAGCATAAACACTTGGTAGAAGATTCACATTCCAAAAAAGCTACTATCCAACAGCTATACTATTCAGAGGGTGATTACAAATCTGGAATAGCAGTTCAGCATGCTCTGTTCTCTTTCCTATCACCAAACCAAGAACTCACAAGCATCAATATTTTTGAGACAGATTACATAACCTAAGCTCCACCCAAGCCTGGGTAATGGATTCACCACTGGAGTAAGTTTTGTTCCATTTTTTTAAAGCAGCTTTGCTTTAAAGGTCTTTCTGGCAAAGGAAGACAAAACTTTAACACTTAAGATTTTAAGTATGTTATAAATAGGTTATTAACTGTGTTTTTTTTAACAAACAGCATGCTGTAAAAGTGTTGCTGAAAAGCTTGTGCAACACGCAATAAACAGCAAGTTAGCTCAAAATCACTATTAGTTTCAAAGTAAATCCTCAATACAGAAGCGGAAGTCCATTATTACAGAACTGTTTGAAGGCAATGAAAGGAGACAAGATCATGCTCCTCAAAGACAGCACATCCAAAACAATCATTAGCTCTGCAGTTACACTGCCATTGGAGAAAACAGCAGAGGATGATTATCAGTCCCACTAGCAGCAACAATTTGTTCTACCAGAAGCCTCTCTCCCTCCCATCCTATACCTACTATCGCTGGACTTGCTGAAGATGACAAAGACTCACCACTACTCCCAGCACATTTGCAGAAAGAAGGGATTACAAGATACGTTACTTGGACTTTTCATGTGTGTTTTAGTCTGTTTTTCGTGCTTACTTATGGGAGAATAACACAAGAACTCCAATATAAGATGGTTCTACTATTTCAATTATGAAAAGGCAAATGCAAGCTGCTACCATTAGCTTATCACCAGCTCTTCTTTCTGCAGCAAAGTAAGAACCGAAAGGTACACTATGAGCTAGGAAAAGTTTTTTGTACTGATATTTTAATAATAAAACCAGGAAAATATAACATTTGTAAAACCAAAGAAAATTATGATAAAGCAACTAGAGAAACACAGCCAGGTACAAAATATTTGTTCTTGCCTTATGCGGATAAAGGCAGCTTAAGAAGATCCCTACTTCCTAAATTTCAACTTGAAAGATAAAGGACACACTACAAACATTATATGACTGCAAGGAGTTTCTCATTCAGATCAGATACTTAAAAGCCTATCGTATACATTCTTGCAACTACATCTGAGCTGCAAGGTTTTTTGTGTCCTTAAGCGTGTACTCCGGCTCACATTTACTATTAGCTCAAACCATGACATCCAGTGCAGACACACACCTTTTTCCATACACAGCTACATCAGCTGAATAAACAACCACTCCAGAGCCCCTAACTCCAGCCTTCCATTATAGCCTACTACAGCCTACCGTCAGCATTACTCACCCGAACGCGCTCTATCCCATTTCAGCCAAAACAACACCACATTTGTCCCAGTTTAGCAGTAAAATACAAACACAAACCGGTCAGATATTCAGGAAGCGAATGCCTCAACCAGAAGAAAGAAGTTCTACACTTCGGCTCACACAAGCACAGTTATAAGACCAAGGCTACAAACCACTCAGGCCTGCTAAGACAACCTCTTGACGTTTGTGTAGGAGAACTTGCCATAACAACAAACAAGCAGCAGTGCTCTGATAGGTCATGGAAAATATGTGCACTAAAAGTGAGAATCTCAGAGTGAACAGGCATTTCACTTCCTCCCCCATTCTAGTCACATGCTATTTAGAAAGTAAAAGCTTCATACACACTATTTTATGATCAGCCTTTGAACAAGACCAGTTCTTTATGCCAGAGACAAACTAAGTACCAAAAATCATGATCAAGTCATTTTTCAAATTAATCAACTTGAGTAAAGGTCATGTCAGAGTTTAAGAACATAACTGTGAGTCTCATGAAGGTCAGTGAAATTTACAGCATCTTAAGCAGTAAACACCATAAAGGGGAAAAGCTTCTATTTCTACCTTTCAAAAGCACATGATCTAATACTTCAGCTAAGAACTTATGAGGAAAAGCAGCAAAAAGAATAAAAAAACTCTCTGAAAGAATCATGTATTAAGGCTATTTAGGAAAGGGAAGGAGTAAAACATCTGAAGGGGTTTCTTATCCTTTAGTACCAAGAAAAGGAACTCATGCATTCTGTACGTTTCAGACACCTCCAGTCAGTAGATGGTTATGTAATTTCCCTTTTGTCATTACACTCCTTTTTCACTTGAACTGCCCTTCCTTCTACAAAAGGTAAAGAGCAAATGACAGTGTCACCTATTAGACACATACAATATCTATGAACACGCCCTTACTCATAAATAAGTCTCACTTTATAATTCACCTTTCGGTTTTTCATTAGAAAGGAAAGAATGTAAGAATTTATTCCTGACTGCATAAGTCAGAACATACAGACAGTTGTACAGTCGACAATCACGTCAAGTTTATTCCCTGAGGTTAGCAGCAGACAATCCTGGAGCTCAATGCTGTCTCAACACTGGTGAAAGAGGTTTAGCATGGTCTTTATCAGTTTAAAGTTACTGGGAAGGCAGTTACCAGTGGAGTGGGCAATGACAGTCAGGGGACGTCAGCAAACACAATGCACCTCAGCTACCTTTGCATGCAGCCCAGTAGCTCAGTTGAAGCTGCCAGTGCAGTTTGGTTGTAAATGAACAAATGTGGCCAAGGTGTGAATACACCTTCTTTTCTACCAACATCGCTCCAAGGAGTGAAACTCACACCAGATGGTAACTTTCCAAACCACCAGAGCCAAAAGTCAGAACTGCTCTTCCAGCAACACCTTCAGAAAGAAAACAACTAATTGTGCTTCAAAATCTCTCTTAACAGTAAGAAATACTGGGAAGTTTGTACTACTACCGCAAGGAAGTAATTTCTACAAAAGAAGCACCTTCAATATTTCCCTATAGAGAAGAAAATTGTTCCTCCACACTTTGATGAACAACACCACACAGAAAAAAAAATGCAGACCCGCAGCAAAAAACACACAGGAGGACATTTTTCTGTACTTGGCTAAATAAAACCCTACTACGACAAAAGGACTGACATTTTCTAAAGTAACCATTTCAGAAAAGGCTTTCTAACAAACAGATTTTCAGACCAGAGGATTTTGGACATACAAAGGAATTAATCAAACTTACATAGTTTCAAAAGTGGAATGGGGTGGGAGGATCTTACTCCTAAAAATATCTTAAACCCCAAATAAGATAGTGGTGAATAATTTCTACCTATTTTCAGAACAAAGGTTCCTCAAGAGAATCTCAGACCTTTCTGAAGGGAAAGGTCCAATACAGCTGTGCAGAGATTCATCTTCTGCTAACAGACATCTGGAGTGCAAATATACTTTGAAACGCATGGTTTATTCCCTCTTTAAGATATACAACACAACGCATGACAAGCTAACTGAACTCGTAATCACAGACACTACGTGACTCAGATTCCTAGTTTACTGAAGTGATTTGGTCACATTCTAAGCTGCCAAGTAGGGAACTGGAAGCTGGACAGACAGATAGTTATACACACGCATAACAGAGTATCAACCGCAGCACCTCACTTTTAAGAAGCACGTCAAAACTTTGACACCAGAGCCTTTGCCCCATAAGCCTGCTAACTTTAACAGACACATACAGAGTGCTCACTCCTATGGACTGCTACCATTAAGGAGGCATATCTTCCCCCCCAAACTAACCACTGCTTCAAATACACAGAGCTTTACCTTTGCAATGCTTTTTCACTGGAATATCAAACAATCTTATAAAATTCCTTATTATATGTTGAATCCCTATCTTTTTCAAACCCCTTGGCTTTATTGACTGAGCGCACATGTGCAGAAGATAATCCCAGGTGTCATCAAATCCACTTGTTCAATCTCACTGATAACAGCAGCACTATAATTTTATCCTTAATCTGAACTACTCCTTGTGTAATCTTTATATAAGAAGCTAAGTCTCTATGTTCATACTTGCTACTGTTTGATTACTAGCAAATTGTTTCCCAGTGTCTTATCTCTGGCAGGGAAAGACTATGAAAAGCACATACGGGAAAATCAAATAAAGAGCATTTGCTTGATTCTGTTTTCCAAGATTATAATCAGCCCAATACAGAGAAGTGACCACTGTATCACTATATTTATATATATGTATAGCTATATAAAAATGCTTCTAATTCTTGGGAAAGCAATGTTAAGAACAAAAGTCTTTCCAAAGAGGAAAAAACAAATAAACAAACAAAAGATCCACAACTGGAAAGTAATCACACTGCTTTTGGCAACACTGTCTCCTCTGTGAAAGCAAATGTCTACTATATAGGGAAGGCAAATAATTGGTCTGTTCATGGATGGCAAACTGTTTTTAATTGTTGTACCACGTGGCTGGATACTGAGGGCTTGCAGACTGTTCTTACATGTAAATCTTGTAGCCAAGGAATAACAATTTAATGAAAACAGAATCAAATGAGAACTACATAAACAAGAAAATGCCTGCTCTCCTTCAAAAACATACTATAGCCCCCTCCTCTCCAATAAATTTTAACCAGCTCTTCTTAAGCTCATCGTATTATGAATTCTGAGACGTTTATTACAAAAGAGAGAAATAGCTTTCCTGACTTGAATCTACAGATTATGCATAAGCCACTGAACCACTTAAACATTACTCAGATTCATAGTTTGGACTCACTCAGGGAAAATAATGTTTTTTCTTTATTTCAACTTGAAGATCATCAGGGTGAAGAGCCCTTCTGGAAGAACAGCAGGAATGCAGTTGGTACTTAACCAGACTATGACTCAGGCACACAAGCAGCTGACATTTACAGCCAAACGGAGAAGCACCATCCCTCTTGCTCAGCAGAGATCATCAACTACTGCAAGTCAAAAGCATGAAGGGAGATGAGAAGCAAATTTATAAACAAAACAACCCCCTGATCTGAACCTCTAAAATTTACATATTGGGCGGAAGAAGCATCATGAACACTCAACAAAATACCAGCCCAGGTAAGCGAAAGAATTTCAGGGAGGCTGCTAGCTACAAAGGTAGTGCCTCCCAACAGGTTGGCTACTTCCCCTCTTCTTATTTGCGTGTTTTGAGCAAATAAGAGTCACGGAGGACAAGCTACATCCCAGACAAAACAGAGTTAAAAATAAGGTTGGGGGGGATCCTTTTTAACTGTTATTTAAACCACTACTCAGGCCTAAGACTTGCCCACACACAGAAGTCAGTGGCATAAGTGACACATTACACTAGCATACATGCCTCTGGCTGACACACATTAATTAATGCTGTTTACAAGCAGAAGAAACACTAATTGATTCAATTGGTGTTTAAACAATTTAAGGAAACACATTTTATGTTCTGCAAATCAAACAAAAAATCTTTCTCCTCCCGATCCCCTACAAACAAGCGCAAATAAGGCAGCTTCAGCTACTCTAGAGATCTCTAGAGATGTTATCAGTCTTCATGTGTGTAAAAAACACACAAAAAAACCCAAAAAGACTTATAGGTCAAGTCTTGGCCAACAAGTTTCCTCAGTAGCATACTAGAATTTCAAACAACTAGCTTAAGCGCAGTAGCTCATCATGCTTCAAGAAGAAAGCAAATAATGCACATAAAACAACTCCAGGACACCTTCACACTGTTTCTCTGTCATAAGCTACACACTAACACTTCAGCTTCTCAAGGCAGTAATTAATTTTTACCTTTGGAAAACATAAAGTACCAACAAAGTGCATCCAATTTTTCATTGGTGAAGTTCGACAAACTTCAGTTTCCTATTTTTTTCATTGCTACATGCTGCTTACAGACAGCATTTGAAACTGAGTACAAGATGATTCACTGAACTGTGAGGCCATAGAATGACCTATATTCCAGAAGAAAACAGTAGCACAAGACAATCACTAAGACTATTTCATGGCTTAGTCCTTAACAGTAAAAATAACAATGACAGTCTAGTTTATCCAACCTCTCTCCATTATATACACTGAGTATTTCAACCAGGTATTTTCTTCACAAGCTATCATTTCCAATAAGAACCTCATGCATGTAAAGCAAAAGAGACCATACGGAACAGCAGGATGACACAATGCAGTACTGATCTGCCAATATTTCTTCTTGCCAAAAAAGTGCCTTATAAAGTACCACTTCCGACATCAGCAAAACACACATGGAATCTTGGTTCATTGCCGCGCTCTGACTGCCTCCAGGGTTAGCAAAATCCTCGTGCAAAGCCAGCCCTGTGAACCACAACAACTCTTATCTTTAAATTTTAGGAATATAAGGTTTTAGAGATTTAACTTGAAATGGCAATGTTTTGGTCTTAGCCACAGAACTACCTTCATCCTACCAACAACAGACAATGAGACCACTATTTCTCATAATATTTCTCAAAAGCTGTTAACCAGCAGCCAGTCCAGCACTGCACTCCGCGATGCACTCAGCAATGTTCCACGTTCTCTTCTAATCTTGTCTTCTTTAGTTATTTTTCCTAATCTTGAGGGTTTTATTCTAGGAGTTGTCAAGGGCAATCATGAGTTGTAAATGAATAACCACACATGCATTTTCTAGTATTATTCAGCTACAGAATTTCCAAAATGACAAGGATGATGAGTTTTGATTTGACAGTCACCTAGAATTCTACTGCTTTTGTATCAGAATTGTCCAGTTTCAATAGAGCACCCAAGACTTCACAAGGAAGAAAAACATTCCCTTTATAATATGAAACAAACCCAACGCTGTTGAAAATAAGTACTTCCACATAAATTATGCACTTCAAATTATTCAGGATCCATCCTAAAATCTTAAACTGTCACTTGAAAATTTAAATATTTAGATATAACATGAAAAGGAGGAGACAGAAATCACAGTTATTTCAAAGACCAAGATTAACTGAAAGTGAAACCGCATGGAAGTTAACTGTTTGAAACTGAGAACCATAGAGAAGTGAACATGGCAATTAAAAGGCACACTAAATGACCTTCTTTGTAACTACTATCCCTCTTAGTCCTATGCATGATTGCATGAAGTGCAGCAGTTCAACTGGCATTCTAATTTTTATTTGGCCAGCGAATTCTTAACAGCACCGCATACCGGAACTAATCTGCTGGCGTTCCACATTCCTAGGGAAGTTTTGTAAGTACATTCTGTGATGCAGCTCTATTGCTAATTTCAAAGGCCTTGATTCGATTTAGAAAATGGAGAATGGAAAACCATACAAGACAATAAAACTACTTCCTTAACAGAAAAATGATCTTCCATTGGTGAGAACAGGTCCATATATAAACATATATATCTGGTACTAATACACCAACCTATCCCACCTAATCATATTAGAAAAAAAAAAAACAACCCAGAAAAAGGCTTTCCTTCACTTTCTGCTTTTTTCCATTTAAATTTGAAGAATCAAAACAATTTGCTGATGTCATTGATCACAAGGTGAAAAAAAAGGTTTGGCCTCAACATGCAGATCCCTGAGATGCACATAAGAAAGTCTGACAGACACATACCAAGGAATAATGCATATCTTAATTGAAATAGAACCTTCAGTTTTTTTAAGATAGTGTGTTCTTTCTGAAGATTTCCATGTGTGATAAACTTCTCTAACCAAATTATTCCCAATCCATGCTGTAATTCAAGAACTAATGCTTGGAAAGGCAGTATGGAAACATCAGCTAACACCTATACAAAAACCTATTCATTCAGTTAGTAAACAGTTTTCATACCAAGCCCTGGGACACCTGGGAATTTCTTAAGCAGAGCATTTCCTCTCAAAAAGGAAAACAAGAAATAGAAAGAATACGTATTGTTCTTTTTCCAAGACACATTTTCTCTTTCTTTTCATGTCAGACATCCACAATATCAGAATCTTTCTTCCTAAAGAATGAAAGATAAAAATAATTAAAAAAAAAAAAATTAAGCCCCGTGTAATCAAAAGACAGGTATGATCTTTTGATCTCTCTATTTTATATTCTTGTTTTAAAAATTCCTTGAAACAGCTAACAAATACATCTAATGGTATTATAGCAAAGACTAATAAAAAGCCACCTTTGACCAATGATTACAGGAGATATTACAGTCTATGAAATCACAGAATAAGCTCTTGCTGGAGAAAAGGTATTTAAAACAATACAATACAGTTGCTTGTATCATCACCAAGTGTAACTGCAGGAATCCTGCACAAAGCTATGACAGAACTCTAATTCATTTTCTTGATGCAATCACCTGCAAGAATCATATCCAAGAACCATAAACAAACCCAGCATTTCTCTTGTTGAGACAGGCTATCCAGGGTAGCTTAAATTTTAACTATTACATCCTATTTGTAACTTGATAAATACACCTGATTGCATAAAACAAGAAAACCTGTGGAGCCAAAAAGCTGTATCTGCAAGTGCTATACCTTTTTTTTTTTAATCATAGTCTCTATCTCTCCAAGTTGAAGGCAGCTTCCCAAATATAAGCACATTTTATAGTTGGTTTCAACACAACCTGGAAATTAAGGGAGGACTTTACAAGCAGGTAATCTAAACTATAAAACTCACAAAAAAGTATGAAAGGTCCTGTTCTGTTTACCAGTTACATATGGGAAGCAGACCCTTTCCACAACAGTATTTTCAGCATGATACCTCGGTCTCCTTTAATGAAGAGTGTGAAATTACGGAGTCCCTAAAAACAGCACAAGTTAGCCAAGTGACAGACAGACAGTTGAGAGATTGCAGCCAACAAAGGAGGGCTACCCCAACCAATATCAGAGCCAGAGGGTTAGAATGGGTGAAGCTGACACCACTGAGAGAAAACCTACAGAAGAAAAACTATTTACAATACAAGGAATCCAAACCCAAAGTACAAAGCACAATCTACATGAGCAGCAGCATTCCACACACATCCAAGTCAAAGCTGCGTCTTCAACAAGCTTAACAAAGCTTCCAAGCCCTATCTGTGCAAAATCAAAGGTCAGCTGCTCAGGAGCCCCAGCAAAACAGAGGATACTAACTGCATACCAACACAGCGTGAGAACGAACTTTTATTATGGCACCTCACATGAATCTTCCCGGAATTTACAGAGTAATGGAACTACTTTTTCCATATTCCACAGTAACACCCCAGAAGTTCACTTTCTACCAGGAAGGAGAAAAAGCAGCATCACAGAGGCCAGGGAGGGAAACTGGGAGGGTCTGCTAGAATGAGGATCAGTTGTATTTGTCTTACTATAACCTTTGATTTCTCTGGCTACTATCAAATCTAAGTAATAAACTACAGTTCAGCCTGGCCCCTTTATAGCCAGTCTCACTTTCCAATTTCTCAATATAATGAAAGAAAGGAATAAACAGAAAAGGGAAGCTGTAAGGGTCAAAGGCAAATATGCAGCAGTCACAACTATGGGAAACTTCCAACTTCGCATTAGTCTTTTGGGGCTTGACGAAGTATTTTCTTGGACACTGTGAACAACTTTTTCACCTCTCCCCTCACAGTTTTTATATATCCCTATAGCAATAAACAGTAGCAATTAACATCCAAACAAAGTAAAAAGCAATTACTGCCTTTCCTACAGTGCCCTTAATCACTTTTGTTCCTTACTCTGGTTTCCTCAAAATCACTGAACAATTCTCTCCAAGAAGAATTCCAGCTAGCAGTTCCCAATTTCTTGGAAGGTTATACTGCCAACACTATTAACAGTTAGGATCAAGTGCATCAAGAATAAAAGCATCTTTTTATAAGAGTAAACACAAACTCTGCCTTACATGAAGAGAAAGCACTTGTATCTCCAAGGGCCAGCCTTCACCACAACACCTGACTCAAGTTCCAGTTCAAGTTTTACTCCCAGACCAGCTGCAAGCACATACAAAAAGATCTATTTCCTCTCCATCACTGTTCTCTATCCCAATGCTCACAACCACTCAAGTAAAGCTGAAAACGTTGATACTTGCAAGCTACAGCTATTTCAGTAATACCTTAAAGATGCAGGAGGTGAAAAAAAAAGCCGCAACTCTTCCACTTCCTCTGCTAAGATTGCAGAGGTAGTTGGGCAGTTGCAGGCTGAAAAGGACCAGACAGCCTAAGTGACTGACAATGCAGGGAGAAACAGGAGGATAAGAGCAGTTCCTCAGCCAGCCGACTGCACAAGCACCTATATTAGCACAGTAACGCACACAACACAGACATCACGCAGCACCATTCAAGACAGCTACTGCCTATGCAGTGCTGCCACCAAGAAGTTACCCAGGAGAGATCAATTCAAAACAACAGGAAATAATCAAAATAAATAATAACAATCATTGGAATAAATAAAATAAACAGTGGAACAAAATAAACACAGAGTAGGGTAAAAAAAAATCCTTTTTCTGCCACATGCATTTTGGATAGTTCATTCTAAATCACAGAATCTAGCACTTATTTCTCAGTAACTTCTAAAAAAAAAACAAAAAAAAAATCAGGCTCCCATGGAAAAAGTATGAGTTTGCAGCATTCAAACTCTTAATAAAGGGAAACACACCAGTACCTTATTGAAGTACAAAGCAAAAATCCGCCAAATTATCTTTACAAGCTTATTTCAAAGGTTTAGGCAGTTATTGAATTTCTATACCTACTTCTAAATTAAAATTCTGGACCTTGTATTCTGTATCTAAATGAATATGCACAATGACAATGCAGCAGACTGGGATTATTTGCATTTTATTTTCACACTGATCTGCCTGCAAAGGCCTGAGAACTGAAAAGGCATAGCAGAGCCTTCATCCCAAGTTAAAATTTTGAAAGGAAAATAAAAGAGCTAGGCAGTAAAGAGAAAAAAATTAACATACAGTTTTTTATGGTAACATGTTGCCAGAAATACAAACACGTATATACAATATGAGTATGAAACACAAAATACATGTATTGGAAGAAATCTATGGATCTCAGCAAAGTCACTGACTAATTTCAGAAAAAAGCCACAATAATAGCTTGCATGCACAACAAGCACAAATTAGAACCATCTTACTTAGGATGCTGAAATAGTTTATAACAAGACTCTAGATCTCTGCGAAGTTCAGTAATCAAGCCAAATATCTAACCTAACTTACTTTGAACTGTTTTACACTGGAGATGTTTCAGAAAGTGCATATTGCTATAGAATTTATGACAAAAAACATTCAAAAATACCTGGAGACATGCCACTAATATATCACTGTGAGGCTGTTAACACTACAGGAGTAACTGTACTGAGTAGAAACGCGGTGCATTTCAGTGCCGCTACTTTGAAAATAAAACACTGCCGAGGAGAGGGTGGTGGTGCATTTCTAGTTAAGGTAAAAACCTTACAATAAAATGATCTATTTCCCCTTAACAGTACTGAATATTATAAACATTAACTAACAATTAGTTTATGCTAAAAGTCAATCCTTAAACCAGTGGTTATTGAGCCTTGTTGGCATAGAAACATAATTCCACTCAAATAGCTGTTTACTAAATTAGAAATCAATTTCCATACCGAAGAGACACCAAGGCCTATTTAGACAGAAAAGCCTGACCAGTAACTGATGTACCTGAGCCTATAATCAAGGCTTTATCTCCATACTGGTAATTCAATAGAAGTACATCAGCACAAATCACAACACTTAAACCTGTTAAGAAATTCAACCACATGAAGAGGGTTTAAAACAACTAAGAACTTTGTTTCAAACTGTTTGCACAGACTAGAACCCAACAAGTCTCCCTATTTTTTTCTTGAATGACTGAGAAACATAAAACTCAAAGATAACAACTGAGGGGTCAAATGAATGCATGAAACAAGTTATACTCCACCATCCATTTTCGAATGGTTCAATTTCCAAAACTGATTTAAGCATCAACTTAAAACCATAAAATTAATTCCAACTGAAAGCACTTACGTACAGACTGTATTAAGTAAAATATTAATTCAGCCATCTTGGTGCTAAATACCAACTTGTCCTTTTTAGCTACAAAGCACAAAAAAAAAAAAGGCAGGGCATACACTGAAAAGGTATAAAACAGTTCTACCTGGAGTTAATTCTTTTAGTAATGAAGGAAAAGCAATTAGGTGTGGTTCATTTTTCTCATTGTTTTGTCTCCTTGGCACCACAGTACAAGATGCACTCTACATTTCAGACAGGACTTACTTCTTATCACAAGAGCTCAGTAACACTTACTGCTCGCTCAGGAGGAACTGTCAAACAATTCATGCTGAGGTTAAAATCATTTATGCACCAAGACTTAAAAAAAATTCTTTTCAAGTTGTACACATTTCTGGATATGAAAGAGTAAAATTAAACAGTTCTGATGTGTGCTTCGAAATTACACAGAAAGTAGAAGCAGGGAGAAGCTACACAAAACGAACACAGAGACACAGCCTGTACGATCAAGCATGGCACTATGAAAATGCAACATCCAGCTGGAGCTAAAACTAGCAAGGCATGACGGGCAACAAGGACAGACTTCTGTATATGAAGCAAAAGAAAGACTAAAGAAGTGTTCCCTCTGCTCAGCAAAACAGGGAACTTAGTAACAAAGCACATCGGAAAGACTGACATACCCAGTACCTTTTCACTTGTAAGGTCTGCCCTCAAGCCTTCCAGACCAATAAGCCAAGCAGCAAAGCCTGTTGGTGTAAAGAACCTTCCTTCCTACAAAGGAAGACACAGTTAGGAAGCAGTCGAGGAAACTGGAAACACACAAGTCCGCAGGATCAGATAGAATGCATTTCAGAGTCCTGAAGAGGCTGGAGAACATCACTGAGAGACCATACTCCATCACTTTTTGAAAGGCCATGAGACTGTGAGAGGTTTCTTACGGGAAAAAAGGCAAACCACACTCAACTTCACGAAAAGCAAGAAGGAAGATTCAGATAACCACACATCATCCACCCTAACCTAAATCCATAAGACGATTATGGACTAAACCCTACTGGAAGCCATTCCCATGCCCAAGAGGGACAAGATGACTGGAAATAGCTAGCATAGATCTACCAAGGGCAAATGATGCCTGATGAACATAACAGCTTATTGCAAGGAGATGATGGGCTTAGCAGGTGATGGAAGAGCAGTGAATATGGAAGACCATTAACAACAGCCTCCCACGCTATCCTTGCAGGCACACTGGTGAGACAGGCACTGGGTAAGCATGAATACGGTGTTTGGGAAACGAACTGGACTGCTGGGTTGGAAGGACAGCAATCATGAGTACCACGTTCAGTAACAGGTGGTTGCAGTCACATCCCTTGGGGATTGCCGTTGACACCAGTACCCGATGTCTTCATCAATATCTTCACCAGTATCTAATGTCTTCATCAATAACCTGGATGTATCCTCAGCAAGTTCATCAGCGACACCAAACTGAGTAAAGTAGTCAGTGCTCTGGAGAAACTTGTACAGGCTGGAGAAATGCACTGGCAGGAACCTTGTCACATTCAACAGACGCCAGTGCCAAGTCCTGTACCTGTGACAGAATAACCCTGGGGGACCGGGCACGCTGGACACAAGCCAAATCAAAAGCGGATTTTGCAGAAAAGAACCCAGAGATGGCAGCAGATAAAGAGCCAAAATCACGTCAGCAGTGCAGCCTCACAGCAAAGCAGGCCAAGTACAGCCTGGGCTGCATTCGCAGGAGTCTGGACAGCAGGGCCAGGGAACGATCCAGCCCCTCTGTCCAGCAGCTGTGAGACTGCATTTGGGTGCCGTGTCCAGTCACGGGCTCCCCGGTGCAAGACAGACTCGGACACAGCGGAGCAAGTCCAGTAGAGGCCACCACACTGCTCAGATGGCAGGAGCACAGGGCACACAATGAGGGGTTAAGGCTTTTTGTAGCCTGGAAAGAAAAACGCTCAGAGGAATCCTATTGCTGCCAAGTATAGGAAGGATGTCAAAAAGACAGAACCGGACTCTTCTGGATGGTGCACAGTGACAGGACAAGAGGCAAGAGACATAAGCTGGAAAGTAAGTTCCAGTTAGCTAAAGGGAAAGAAAAAAATCACTACAAGGGTAGTCACACATGGAAATACATTATCCAGAAATGTGTCGAGGGCTGGAACAATCTTATCTAAATTGGTCTTGCTGTAATTTAAGCAGGGATCTCCAGAAGTGCCTTCCAAACTAAATTCTGTTTTATGAATCTATTATTTCCTCTGCCTATAATTGAATTTCATAAACTTTCATTCAGCAATTTTTGCATTGAGTTTATTACTTCTAATCCTACATTAGAAAATTTCAGTTGCCCTGTACATACTGTAAGCATGTATCTCACGTGGTACACAAAATGTAAACACCTTTTACTTGCTTACCCTTAGAACTTTTTTCTTTGCATCATGGTGCTTCCCCCACAACTAGTTTTCAGCACCACTACAATTTTGCACTTTTAAGCTTACTTGATCTAAAAAAGCCTACATCTTCCTTGATATCCTGATTTGTGTTTCAGGCATGATAAGATTAGAAAAGTAGAGCACCGAGACCCATCTCACTTTGTGGCAAAAACTAACTTTTCCTCTGTCCACTTAAAAATATTAGAAAGACCTATATCCCTGTTATTCTTTCTGAAGAATAAAGTGTTTCAACAATGAAACAATCTAGTAGATGTTTTCCACAAGGGCCTTACTCATCTTTCAGAGTAACCTATTTAACCAAGCAGGTTTTGGAAACCAATTTAATCATTTCTGTACTGTTTACAAGCAGGCACACATACACACCCACCAGACTAATTACTTCTTCTCTTTCAGCTTCACAAAGTCCCCTCTTGGAACACTTCCGATATCAATATTAAGTAAACACCTTAAAAAACATAGAGGTATTTTCTAATAACCTATACATCGGGTTTGTTTCTTGATAAAGTTAACAATACAGAAAAAGGGGAAATACATCAATTCCAAACTCATTCCAAACATGTCAGGCTTTGCTTACGAATCAGAACTCTGATACAAGGAAGAACCCCTTCAGCAATCCTGGTTACAATAACGGTGCCTGTAATAGTCGTACCAATATAGCAGAGTAAGACTGAGCTCGGAACAAGCTGCCAAAGGTACAAATTTCAAAAAACACGTCCTATGAAAATATACTTGAAAACATCTTAATGTCCATTAAACAGGACATCTCTATGAAGCTCAGTGTTAATATCTGAATTGTGCAATTGAATTTTCACTTAGAAGGTCAAAACTAAAATGCACAAGGGGAAACTGAGAGCTGTTACAGGAAAGATGAGTACAGTCAGTGGTCAAAGGGGAAAATATATGTTCAGTGTTGCACGCAAACAAATGGATGAAAAAATGCGTCAAGAGAGTGCTGCTGCTTTTCACACCAAGATCAAAAGTGCTGATATATCAATCCACTGGGTACACAGAATGGGTGTAATCCAATGACAAATTAATTTAGACTGGAAATCAGAAGGTGCGCAATTACTAAAGTCAGTCAAGTTTGAAACAGCCTGCCATTTACAGCAGAGGTAATAAAAATATATAAGCGATTATTTTAAAATTAGAACTGAATCCCAGAGTCCCAGATTGTTCCTTGAAATTAATCAATCAACAAAAAGTTTAGCAGGAGGAAAGGGCATGCAAAGGAGAAAGCAGGAGAAAACCAGAGCTACTTCTGTGGACAGATACAAAGATGACTCTTAAAAGGCAGTAGTCCCTTTAATGGGGCCAAAACTAAATAAAAGACAAATGACACTGTGGTTTCATAACCAGTGTAAGCCAGTACTGATGGAAAAAAGGCTACCACCCTTACTGCCTTTTCCTACTTTCACCACAAGTCAAAGAAAAACATGGGGTAGGCTCTTCCAGCAGCAGTGGCTCCTTGTCTCAACTTACTGACTGTAAAACCACGTCCTCGGTAAGCACATCACCCATCACAGCTCCCATGACTTTACCAGGACTGCGAGTGTGCCCTCCTCCTTACCAACACACTTCTTTCTCCTCTGGATTCAGACAACGTCCATAAGACCAGGCAAGTGAGCTGGTTCAGGAAGTTGTTCTAAACAAAAAGTAACTTGGGGAGGAAAAGAAAGACATAAAAGTACTACTTTTTCACCAGATTAGTTCTCTCAACTCACTTCCTGACTGTAAAAGTCCCACTGATGACACGGGAAGGAGCAGCCACAACTCAGGTTGGAACTACACAGTGGCTTTCTCACAGAAAGCCACACTATGCCCTGGACCTTTTTGCAACCCCCTTACTAGCACTACCAAGTCCTAACCTGTGCATCAATTTTAAAGGACTGAATGTTATTTTTACCCAAGCAATATATTCCACTGTAGCGATCCTAAAGAAAACACTGCAGAGCACTTCCAATAATGCCTCAATTCAGCTTCATTTCTTACAACACTGGAGTCAATTTGAGCTTACTGTTTCGAACTGTATTTGTAGTCCCTTCAAGTTTAAACTGCAAACTAACCTCTTAATTAGTATAACCCATGACCCACATAAACAGACATTACTGGCTACAATCCTACCTCAAACCTAGACACGGGTGTAACTTTCAGAACTTATGTTACACCCCCACTTAATCTTCGTCAGATGGGAAGCATGAGTCAGTTGAGAGGCACTCAGAATTCTGGCCTACATCAAGAAGATATGGGCAAAAAAAACCACGTGCCTTCCCTGAATTTGAAGGGATAAGAAAACGTTGCCTGTGTCATCACCAAGATCTCTCTTTGGAGACAGCAAGGACAGCAGCCCTTCTCCAAAGTTTCATTTGAAAAGTCACCGACAGTGTTGTGAGAGTATAGCTTGACAGTGAAAAAGCAACGCCCACCCAAACAAGCCATTTATGACTCGTTGCTGGATTTGCTTCTGTCTTAAAGAAGAGCTGATGCTTGAAATCTTTTTCTTCCCCTTTTACACAAAAGAGTGGACGCACACATGCATGCAGCTGTGAAATCTGGCAAGTTATGATTTATTTACAACACTACCAACAACAAGCAACCCTAACAACATGGCTCTGACAGAGTGACAGCAGGAGCAAAGTACGTGCTGGCTTGACAAACCTAGCGCCGAGCAGAGCTGCCGAGCCCGTGTCAGACAGTGTCATACCCACTGGAGATGGTTTCAGCAGATTTTGAAGGACTATCTACAGATAAAGATCACAGGGAGAGAGAGCTCGACTGTGAAAGGGGCTTGGAAAGAAGAGTTAAACAGAAAAGAAAAGCAAACCTATGAAGAACCCCGAATGTGGACGAGCCTGAGCCAGACAAAGGGAACGATACAAGAAGTAGTTACTATTACTAAAAGCGTAATATTTTGATTTAAGCCAAAGTAAAGTTTCATGGAAGTCACTGTATTTTTCAAAAGTTAGACAGAATATCCTTCTGATAGCCTGTTTTCTTCATATCACGATTTTTTCAAAGAAAAAGAAACAGATTTAGGAGAGCAGTTTGCTAGTTCGGGCTCTTGGGAAGTGACTTCACTTTTCCTCAGGAGGAGGAGAAGGAAGATGAACGCTTCCACAGCCCTGTCCCTGCCCTCACCACGAAAACAACTCCTCCTGCGGGGCCCGAAAAGGAGGAGGAGGAAACCGCCTCGGGTCACCGGGCACGGCCACACGGGGGGCACCGTCACACCCTCCGACACTTCTTCTGAGGGAGCGGCGCCTCCTGACACCCCCCTCAAGTCAACCCTTTTCACGGGACGTCCCCCATGAGACGCCTCCCTCAAAACATCCACTCCGCCTCACAGGACACCCCCTCCTCACACGAGACCTGCCCTCACGAGAACCTCCACCCCCGGCTCCCACCTCACGACCCCCCCCCATCACGGGACCTTTCCCGTCTCCCCCCCCACGGGACTCCCTCTCACGTCAGCCTCCTCCTCACGTTGCTCCCTCCTCACAAGACACCCCCCCCCTCAAGGGACCTCCCCTCCGAGTCCCCTCCCTCTCACACACACACACACACACCCCTCCCGGGACCCCCTCTCTGACCCTCTACAACTCTCCCGTCCCCCCTCCCGGGACCCGCCCTCTCACAACCTCCCGACACCCGCTCTCCCCTCCCGTCCCCCTTCACCAGACCCTCTCCCTCCCGCATCCCCTTTCCCGGGACATCGTTTCCCCCCCCCTCACCTCGCCCGGCGGCAGGGGCCGGGGCAGCCCCCGCTCTCACCGCCGGCTGCCAAGCCGCCCTCCCCGCTCGGCCGGGCTGGCAGCGGGCGGGCAGGAGCAGCCGCGCAGCCGCCTCAAGGCCGAGCGCGCGCCCGACACATTCCGGCGGGCGGCGCGCGCGCCGCTCCCGCCCCGCCCCGCCCCGCCCCGGCGCCCTCCCCCGTCCGCTGACCCCGCGCGCGCACTGTGCGCCGTGGGCGCGGCGTCCCGAGCGCAGCCCCGGGGAGCGGAGGTATCACTGGGTGTCCCCAGTCAGGCCCGCCGTGGCTTCCAAGCTGCTGAAGGGGGTGGAGAGCAAGTCTTAAGAATAATCTCCTGTTCATCTCCGGGGGCTCACGCAGCGTGGCCAGCAGGAGCAGAGAAGTGATTATTGTGCCCCTGGACATTAGTGCACCTCGAATCCTGGGGTCAGTTTTGGGCCCCTCACTACAAGGACATTGAGGGGTTGGAGCGAGTGAAGAGAAACGGAACGGAGCTGGAGAAGGATCTGGAGAACGAGTAGAGATAGGCGGCTGAGGGAACTGGGGTTGTTAAGCTTAGACAAGAGGAGGCTGAGGGGAGACTTCATTGCTCTCTACAACTCCCTGAAAAGAGGCTAAAGCGAGGTGGGTATTGGTCTCTTCTCCCAAATGACAGGTGATGGGACTAGTGGAAATGGCCTCAAGTTGCACTGGGGGGATTCAGATTGGTCATAAGGAAAAATTTCTTCACTGAAAGAGGCTGCCTGAGTGGGGAGGGCAGGGGGGAGTGGAGTCACCATCCCTGGAGGGATTTAAAATGGGTAGATGAATCACAGAATCACAGAATGGTTTGGGTTGGAAGGGATCTTAAAGCCCATCCAGTTCCAACCCCCTGGCCATGGGCAGGGACAACTCCCACTGGATCAGGGTGTCAAAGTTCCATCCAACCTGGCCTTTAACACCTCCAGGGAGGAGGCAGCCACAACTTCCCTGGGCAACCTGTGCCAGGGCCTCCCTACCGTCATCATGGAAGAATTTTTTCCTAATTTCTAATATAAATCTTCCCCCTTCCAATTTAAAGCCATCCTCCTCATCCTATCACTACTTGCCCTTGTAAAGAAGAAGTGCTCAGCGATCTATTTTAGGAGTGGACAGGTACGGCTGGACTGGATGATCTCAAAGGTCTTTTCCAACCAAGCAATTCTATGATTCTGTGATTCACATTTCTACGTCTGGGTTGGGGCAACCTGCAATTTCAATCCAGGCTGGGTGGAGAGTCGATAGGGAGCAGCCCCCAAAAGAAGGACTTATTAGGAATTTAGACATTATTATTATTATTAATAATATTGATACTATTATTCATAATAATATAATATAAAAAATTCTTCATTATGAGGGTGGGGAGGCTCTGGATTGCCCAGCAAAGTTGTGGATGCCCCATCCCTGGAGGTGTTCAAGGCCAGGTTGGATGGGGCTTCCAGAAACCTGATCAGTGGGAGGTGTCCCCACTCGTGGCAGGGAGGTGGAACTGGATGGGCTTTAAGGTCCCTTCCAACGCAAACCATTCTATGATTCTATGAAACATCCTCGCACTCCCTTCAGGAGCCATCTGCCTGCCTCCGCGTGTCCCAGCTTGTGGCTGCGGCTGAGGGAACCTGGGAAGCACCCAGGAATCATGGTGCTCCCTAAACATGACTGCCTCAAGTTCGTACCCTGGTCTCACTCAGCAGCGGTTATCTATAGCAGTGTTACATGGCTAAACAAATATTTAAATAGTAAATAGATGTGTACGTTTAAATAAATATCAGCTTTGTTTATGTTTAAATAATGAGAGGTTCTCCTGTTGGCTGCTTCTCTCTCTTTTTTGTCTTGTACGTGAAACAAATTTCATTTAAATTAACCACAGAATTTACACAGCGTGTCTGTGTTCCATTTCAGATGTGGATCAGCGAAACCTTGCAGAGTATTGGACCACAGCCTTAAATAACATAACTTTATTGTTTGCCAGACTGTGGGCTGTGTCCAGTCACCCCAGGACACCCAGATTTCCCATGGGGGTGCTGGCTGTACCTGGCTGTCCTGTCACCGGGGCTGAGAGTTGCTAATGCCACACTCCTCCCCAGGAAAGCAAGGCAGTGGGTCTGCTCCCACAGATCCTGATGAAATGCAAGTGTTGACATGTAGGGAGGGTGGCCGCAGCGTGTCCAGCCTTCCCTCTGTCACTGCTCCCTGCTGCAGAGATGTGCTGCTGGGAGACTCCTGGCAAAAGCTGGAGCACACCAGCTTAGAGCAGCAAAACCACACAAGTCACTGTATCACAAACAGTGCAGCCAGCAGGAGGAGGGAAGCGATTGTGCCCCTGCACTCGGCATTAGTGAGGCTGCACCGCGAATCCTGGATTCAGTTTTGGGCCCTTCACTACAAGGACATTGAGGAGCTGGAGCGTGTGCAGAGAAAAACAAGGGTTATGAGGAGTGGCTGAGGGAACTGGGACTGTTCAGCCTGGAGAAGAGGAAGCTGAGGGGAGACCTCATCATTGTCTACAACTCTGTGAAAGGAGGTTGTAGTGAGGTGGGTGATGGTCTTTCTTCCCAAGCGCAATAGGACGATAGGAAATCGCCTCAAGTTGCGCCAAGAGAGGTTCAGATGTGACATCTGGAAAAATTTCTTCACCAAAAGGTTTCAGGCACTGGCAGAGGCTGCCCAGAGCATTGGTGGAGTCACCATCCCTGGAGAGATTCAAAAGAGAGGTGGATGAAGTGCTTAAGTATCTGGTTTACCAGTGGACAGGTACAGTTGGATCCGATGATCTTGAAGGTCTTTTCCAACAAAGCGATTCTATGATTCTATGATTTAAGTTCAATTTTGGTGACCTTACTAATGCACCGTTAATGCATGGCTAGTGGCAGTTTATATGTCCAAGTGTTTAATTCTCCCTAGCACTCATTTGTGTGCTGTAAGCAAAACAAAGCAAATTTTGAATATGCAGAGAGACAGTTTGTTATGTAGTCTTTTTGCTGTAACAAACCAGCCTGGAAGCTGGCTGGGTGAGCAGACAACAGAATGTTTCCCAGAGAGCAGCAAAGCAGGACCGCTTGGCCAGTTGCACACCACACCTGGGTCCCTCACCTCACTGTTGTCCCTGTTTCTTATCTTTCCTCGTTGCCTACAGCTGGAGTAAATTGTCTTCAGATTATTTTTATCACATCACAGGGTTCAGATAAACCACAACAGCACGGGGAAAGAAGAAAAATTAAGGGGGAGGAAGGGAGCAATTTTACTGACTATTACAACAGAGGAATAATAAGAAAAAAAGTTTCCCTGGCATTGTACTCGGATGCTCTGCACATGTATGTAAGAACGTGGGTAATAAACAGGAGGAACTGAAAGTCATTATATTCATAACCAAAATTATGAATAGATCATCATAACTGGTTATAGCTATGGAAATGTAGAGTTTGTTCAGGCAGCATAGGTAGGAGAAAAGGAACATAAGGTACAGAGCTAGTGAAAATATTTGGATAATGGCAAGAAGGAAAGGAAAAGAACAGTGTCAAAGGGAAGATCCATTAGCAACCCACAAACAAAAAAGACCAAGTGCATAGTGCTTTAATTTGAATAAAATTCTCTGAAGCATAGGAACTGATGATAATGAGATTTGGAATAGCATGATACCTACTCAGAAAGGAATTTGGGGGACTATGATGGTGGTCATTAAGTAAGTTAACAGCTCTTCAAAAGGGAAGGACAGAAAATCAATCCAACTGGACTTGAAGAAAGAAGTTTCAGTAAACTCCCAGTCTGAATGCCAAATCCCACTGCAGGAAATCTAAGGAAAAGGAAACTGTGGAAAGTTTGCCATTTCCTCTAGAAGCAACATGAAGGCCGCAAACAGACCACAACACTGGGGAAGAAAGGTAGTAGGAGAATAGTCTGGCTACATCTAAACTATTTGAACGGCTTGCACATTTTGAAAAGAGCAGAAGCTAGGTTAAATTATTCAAACTGACAACAAAATGATTGTTGCAGTATGTAGGGAAATCCAGAAAGTTTAACATACAAAATGAGCTAAAACTGTGGGAGAGCCACAGAGCAGAACAACAAAAGGCTTTTGTGGGAGATGACCAGGAAAGAACTGACGTGCTCTCAAGTGGGTGAGGGAACTATTATCAAGTCACGTGAGGAAGACCAGAGTCTAGGGTATTTCACTTTGTTCTTCTCCAAAATGTCAGCTGTAATCAGATGGCCTACACGGTTAAGATTAGCAACATAAAACCAAAATCATAGAATCATAGAATTGGTTGGAAAAGACCTTTGAGATCATCCAGTCCAAACCAGATCCCTGAGAAACTGGTCTACCTGTTTTTTAAACACCTCCAGGGATGGTGACTCCACCACTGCCCTGGGCAGCCTCTGCCAGTGCCTGATGACCCTTTCAGTGAAAAAAATTTTCCTTATGACCAATCTGAACCTCCCCCGGTGCAACTCAAGGCCATTTCCTCTTGTCCTGTCACCTGGGAGAAGAGACCAACACCTGCCTCGCTACAACCGCCTTTCAGGGAGTTGCAGAGAGCTATCCCCTCCACCTTCTCTTCTCCAACCCCAGTTCCCTCAGCTGCTCCACGTAGAACTTGTTCTCCAGCCCCTCCACCAGCTTTACTGCCCTTCTCTGGACGGGTTCCAGTGCTTAAATGTCCTTCTTTGTAGAGAGGGGCCCAAAACTGAATACAGGATTCAAGGTGCAGCCTTATCAATGCTGAGTACAGGAGCACAATCACTGCCCTGCTCCTGCTGGCCACGCTGTTTCTGATACAGTCCAAGGTGCCGCTGGCTGCCTTGGCCACCTGGGCCACTGCTGGCTCATATTCAGCCGCTGTCAACCAACACCCCCAGGTCCTTCTCCTCCAGGCAGCTCTCCAGCCACTCTTCCCCAAGGCTGTAACACTGCAGGGGGTTGTTGCGTCCCAACTGCAGGACCAGGCACTTGGTCTTGTTGAACCTCATCCTGTTGGTCTCAGCCCATCGATCCAGCCTGTCCAGATCCCTCTGCAGAGCCTCCCTACCCTGAAGCAGATCAACAATTCCACCCAGCTTGGTGTCATCTGCAAACTTGCTAAGGGTGCACTTAATCCCCTCATCCCGGTCGTTGATAAAGATATTGAACAGGACTGGACACAACACTGAATCCTGAGAACACCACTCGTGACCATCCTCCAACTGGATTTGACTCCCTTCCCCACCGCTCATTGGGCCCGGCCATCCAGCCAGTTTTTCACCCAGCAGAGGCTGTGCCCATCCAGGCCAATGGCAGCCAATTTCTCAATCAGAACACTGTGAGAAACAGTGTCAAAGGCTTTACCCAAGTCCAATGACCAAGCTAAACTAAGGAAAGAAACAGAATCTGTTCAGTTAAGATGCTTTCAAAAGTCACGTGCCAGGCAAGTTTCAGCCAACATATTTAGTGAAATGGCTAAGCAAACTCAATGCTATAATATTAGGAATTGCCTTCAGGAACTCAGAAAAGATAGCTGAGGTTCCATAAGACCAGGAAAAAGGAAACAGTGCCCACCTTAAAAAAAGAAATAAAAGGATGGGAATCAGAGGCCAGGCAGTTTTACTTCGCATGAGGCAAAATACTGGAACAAATTATTAACCAAATTATTTGTAAGGCCTTGGATGATAAGATTAACGATAAACAATAATATCTCAAAATCAAATCATGGAATCTTGACTTCAGCAAGGCTTCTGAAGATGTATCATCTCATACTCATCTCATCTCATAAGAAGAAGAGAGGAGCACTGGCTCACAAAACTTACATGAAGTGGTTAGAAAATGGCACTCAGAAGTAGTGTGAAGTTATTCGCAATAAAATAAGAAGTTTGTAGCCAGTGAGACCTCCAGATGCTTACATCCCCAGTCCTGAACTGCTTCTGTGATGTAGTAGGATAGAGAATATTTTTATCGTATTTGTGGAAGACATCCTGCTCAGGTGAAAGCCGCAAGCATTTTGGAAGACATAATTGGAACTGAACAACTCATGACAAGTTGGAACAAAGACCTGAAGTAAATAGGATGTAAATAAAGTGAGAAACTAGTATGTATAAATGGGAATAATTGACTGCAAAAATGTAAGCTGGAGATAAAAAGGCTAAGCAGTCACTTTATGGAAAGAAGTCTTGGTTTACAGCAGTTCGCAACCATCAAATGAGTCAACAGTGATTTGGTGTTGCAAAAAATGTGACTGCTTTACTGAAATATAGAGAAAGACTGTCACAAGTAGTGAAATCATTCTTCCACTCCACTGAGCTCAAAAAGGCTTTCAGTGAAGAACAGTCCCCAGTTCTGGGCACCTACTTTCAATTAGGGAAATCTTTGTGGAGAACATAAAGAACTACTAGAAGTCTAGACAACTTGACCTGAGTATGACTGAAAGGTTCAGTTGGACAGCTGAAAAGTCCAGTTGGACAGCTGAAAATTCAAAGACTTGTGAACGTACAGCCTAGAAAAACATGATAATTTGTGTAAAGCAAGCACTCTGCACATACACAGGAGAAGTGAATAGACACCCCAGGCCATCTTTGATAATAGCTAAAACATTTAATGAGATTTTCCTTTTTAGCATACTTAAATCCTCATATCTTTAATATCCTGTGAGGTCTAACAAGAATCCTGAAGATATAGAGCGTCCATACACTGAGAAAAAGAAATCACTTATTTTAAAATCCACCCAGGAAAAAAATCAATGCCAAGTCTCTCTTGCATTATCCACTATGGGGAGCTGAAGCATAATACTGTTGGACAGATGGTGATAAAGGAATCCAGTTGCATGTTTAATTGGAGCTATAAAGTCCACGTGTATTAATTTCCACAACCTGACCTCTACAAAGGTCCCCTCCATCTGAGGAGGCCTGAAATCAGGCCCAAAGAAGAATTCCTATTTATCAGGAGATAGTTAAGCCTGTCCTCATAAATAACAGGAAGAAAGTATATAATTCAGAACAAAACCACCAAATGTGGGGAAAAGAATGCTGGGAAAACATATTTACACATCTGTTTTAGCATATACTGCTGTGCAACCTGTATGGACAGAATGGTCCCAGCAACTTCTTGTATGTTTGTATCATTCTTGTTAAATTGGGATTTCCAAAATAAAAATGGAACTTTAGTGAGAGTTTATATCTGATCCTGCTGGGGTCTCTTTCTGCCACAGCTTAGGCACTTAGGATTATCCCAGGGACCTTGCCTCAGGACCTTACAGTACATTTGAGCACTGTGGCCTAATATATTGACATTGCTGCTGGAATGAGCTTTCAGACCCAGAAAAGCGAGTGACTTCTTACAGCTTTTGAACTAACAGCACTGCAAGGAAATACTTAGGAATAGCTTATGTAGGGACTTTTTTCTAGGGAGGTTTGATACCCTTAAAATCATAGGGCTGGTGCCACACATCATACGCCAGAGATTAATTACCTTTCAACAGGTAATTAATCAATACTTGAACTTTATGGGAAGCATTTCACTTTTTGAATACTTACTGAGACTTCCTAGGTACAAACTGTGGAGAAGTTTAATGCATTAAAAAAATACAGCACATTTCAAATATTCTAATTAAACAGTGACACAGCCCTAAGTAAACACACTCCACATAATCAAGAAGAGAGTATAGATAATCTATTTCATAATGTGGTGGTTAGTTTCCCATATTTGGTGGTTCAATAGTACAGTAATGAGTTTAGAAGTTATTTCTGGCAGAACAAATCAATAAGAATCTGACAGTGGTTACAATTGAAACAATAGCATTTTTAGCAGTATTAAGTGGGAGAAAATACAAAAATGTTGTTTCTAGAGTTCTTAAGATGAAAACCAGGGCTTTGTGTTGTTACAGCTATAGACTGAATTTCCAAACCCTTTCACCTTTAGCTGCCTCAAAAAACAATATTATTCTATTTTACAAAATAATGAATTGAGATTTATACTACCCACATTCACTCAGAACTGAGAAGGAATGAAATTTAGTCCTGCATTCCTAATGAACATCTATAAAGTATTTTGACATTTTAATGAGATAGTGTATAAAGGCATAACAATATAAATTGATTTTAATTAAAAGTGAGATCATGTCTACTGAGATTTAAAAAATTATCAACATTCTTTTTTGTAAATATAAAAAAAATCATTTGTTATTCTTACAGGTAAGTGCTATATTTTAATGAGATTTGTGTAAATCTTTTTGTATGGTGCAGATTTACAGATTTAGGGCTGAATTTCCATTTTACTTTTGGAATATTCATTCAGCAATGCAGCTACTCTTTAGAAAACTAGTACCTTATAGACTTAAGATACCATAACAACAGAAATATAAAGACCTCGGAGGAATTACTGACAAAAGAAGCCTTGTGTAACATTCCTAAAATATGCATCCAGAGAAGAAATAGAAAGGAATGAGCTAGCCTGAATGATAAAGAGCATTGTAGTGATTTTGTGAACTAGACACAACTCCATAGTTGAGAACCATTTGAAAACACCCAGAAGGATAAATGCATAACTAATATAATTTTAATTACAAGTGCAAAATAATTTCTGCTGAGATTCTAACTATTTACAAAGAGCAGCAACCCTCTTGTAGCTCCACACTTTTCAGAGCTGTGATCTGTAGTTTACAAGACATAGGCTGATGGTGTTAGGCAGATGTCTTCAGCTATAAAATCTTTCTGCTACCTGTCAACATGTCTTGCGCCTCTGTGATGGGAAACAACGTCCCTGTCTCTCACTTGGTTCAGACTTTTCTAGCTCTCAGGATCCTGATGGGAATAAGGTTTCCTTTCACTCTTAACCTTCTCTTAATACATTTAATTTTTTGCTATCTTTCAGCCAAGTATAACATATGTATGACTAGATATAGGACTGCAAGCTTGCAAAGGCATTGTGCTGGTCCCTCTTGGGCATCAGGCTCTTTGTGGCCCTCTTGGCCCTGTCCTGTAACATCGTAATTGAGTGTAAGTCTACAAAAGGCATTGCTAAATCAGGAGGCTCAGCTCAGTGAATGGGCAGTAAAATGAAAGGAGCATCCCTTCTCCTTTTTTGGCATGGGGGCTGGAACAGGATAGGTATTAAGGAAGCTGTTTCCTTCTGAGAAATGTGGGCTTGATGATTTAATTAGTATTGAGATCTGATTTGATGGAAGAATCTGAACGAAGGAGCCATTTTTAAACTTTTAAGCATCTCAGGGTAGAATTTTTCTATGAAATGGGGCTGGAAAAAGTACGTCATTTTTACACAAAAGATGATTAGGATTAAAATGATCTTCTGAAGACCTTCAGAGACCTAGAAGTAGAGATAATGCTGTCTATGTAACATAAATTCACTTAACAATGTATGTTTTACAGAGGTCTCATCACTATGACTTTTATTCTTTCTGTATTTATTATGCATGGCATTGTGAAAAAGCAACAACAAAGTTTAAGTGTATATCAAAATTATCATTGAACACCTTTGGGGAGTCAGATCAGTTTTCCTTCTATACTTTGTGTAACTGTTGTATGCACTACACTCAGTGCACAACATCAGAGGTGCTCACTCACATGCTGTGGCCAGTTATGTATCAGGCAATTAATGCAGACTATAATTCCACTTTCCTTGGGTTGCTCAGGTGAATACATCTCTCTATCAAAAAAATAAAGTAAAATCTTTTATAGGGTCAACAATATCTTTTTTTTCCTGATACATAGTTCCAATGCTTCATCTTGCTGAGTTAGAAGATTGTTACGGTAGTTTAGCTGTAAGAAACAGAATTAGGTAAGTGCAAAAATGTGCAACAGGAACTGCTGCCTCTCCACCACTAAGTGCTCTGATGTTCATACACACATATATATATATACATACATATATATACACACATACATTTAAACATACAGCCATAGCCACATTAACACAACGCGCATTGCACATATGCTCTAATCTAGCTGTCTAGAACTGTTCTGTCACTACATACATTTCCTTCTGCCTTTAAAACCAAGTGTCTGTAAATCCAAATGTGTTGACCTCCTTCAAAAACCCAAGATCTGCCCCAAAACTGCCTTAACACTGCTTCTGTACCCTAACAGCAGCCAAGCTTCTGTAACTAGGTCCTTTTGTGGTAAACTGCAATTGGTAGGCTTCATTACGGAAGCCCTGCAGATCGGTAAGCACTAAGAAAGGAAGTCAGATTTTGCACAATGCAAAAGGCAGGAGGAGAATAAAGCATGTCTCCACTCAGCAACGTATGCACCTGTTCTTAGAGAGTCCATGACAGAGCCCTCAGCTTTCAAAGCAACACCTTCACCTGCAAGTTCTCAAGAATAAGAAACTGGAAGTTCTACGAAAGATTGTTTTCTGAGGAAAATATCCATCGTTTGCTGGTTGCTATTATTTAATACCTAAATAGCCTAAACAGCAGCAATAGCTATAGGATTCAAGGTTAACAGAGTGCAGACCTCTTTCAGCCTTCAGAGAAAAGCTGAAAAATTAAAAGCAACCAAGCAGTTCTAGTTTGATGAAACAGTAGGTTCCTATGACAGAGAACTTTCAAAAACTTGAGAAGCAATCATTTACTATGTTGTGTGCAGCTCAGTATTTAATAATCATACAGAATTACAAGGACTGGTTGCAGCTTTTGGATGGGAGTGGTGGATCCTTCCACGTTTACTGCTGGTAAAGATTAGCGATCCCCAAAACAATCCCTCCCACCAATGAACAGAGTGCTTAGTAGTCCCAACTCCACCAGCAGACTGGCCTTCTGCATGAAATCCTTGGTGCAAAGGGAGCTGGGGTACATGGAGGCCAAGAAACAAATACTGGGCAGGCACAAGCCCCAGAGAACAGTAGGAGAAATACATTCTAGCTAGACAGACAAGGATCTCCTAGCCACAAGACACCACACAGCCGAATAATGTGACTAAGCAGACTCAATGATCTTAAGGGTCTTTTCCAACCTCAATGATTTTGTGATGTGATTTGTATCTCCCATTTTTGTTCTTTTAGCTGCTAACGTTGAAATGTAGACTGAGGGACAGATTTTTAAAATTTTGATATTGCATTCCCAGGATTCTCCTTTCGATCTGTGAGCTTGAGAAGTGCAAGACAAAGCCAGTTTGTTTCATTCTTTGCCTCCTGACACATGTAAATCATAGCTGTTACACCTGCGAATGAATATGTTTGCTGTCGCTGGTTTTCAATGTTTGACTTACCTATGTAGGGTAGAAATGGTTTTATCCTGCTTATTCAAGTGTATATTTGCATATGTGCTTCCCGAGGAAGGAAATCTAAGGAGAAGGTGGGGTTTGTGTATGAAAATAGAGGACACCTCTTTTTTTTGCTCCTTTTTTTTGCAAAGTACTATGTGCTAATGGAAACACTGATAAGAAAAGCTGCTGCCTGGGACAGACAGTGATAAGCTGCAACATAAACAACCTTCCCATATCAAATCCCTGAACTGAAGTTCAACTACAGTCGAGTTGTAAAGACTAAGGACTTTACAAGGAAGATGGATAACTTCCTTTCTGGCTGCTGTTTTCACATGCAGGTAGCAGAGCCCCCAGAACACCAAGAGCACTGGAGACAAACAGGCTGGAGATCCTGCAGCCTTATGTGTGAGAGTGAGAAGCTTCCCTAACAGAACAGAAAGTGTGCTTCTCACAATGCCTTAGTTTTGCTAACAGGCTAAAACTTTTGCCCACACTGTAGCCTTCCATATGCCTCAATGAGTATGTGATAAATAGGCACTAATTTCTGAAAAACTGATGTCACGCTTGCTAAAATGTAATTTATTGAATGTCTTAAAAATGTATATGTGACATAATTTCATCTGCGCTGAACAGTACTTTCTGATCCTTTCACTGCTGTTTCTTTAGCAATTATATCAGTAGCTTACGTACAAAAGTAACATCAAATGTATTTAACTAGCCAAACCACAAATACTTTCTCTTCCTGTCTGGTAATGAGAGCTAATCCCACTATTACTTACTATTTTTTCATTCAACTTACTGATTCCCTTTAGTGAACTTCCTTTCACTAAAGGAAAACATTAGTAAATGCCACCTCCTCCACCTGCTAGAATCAAAGAAGAGTAGGCAGCATCATATGGCATGTCAGATTACAAGAGCCTCCAACCAACAAATCATCATGTTTGAAAAAATCTTAGTACTTTATTAGCAATAAAAGATAGTGACTTCTTTTTACAAACCTGTATTGTTTTTAACCGAGTTAAAAAATAAATTTAATAGTTGGAAGATTAAACTAAAAAAACCCAGAACTTTTCAAGGTTAGGATTAATGATGTACTTCTTAATGACAGTTTACCAAAAATAGATGAACATACACAACAATAACAAATTATACTGTACATTTACAATTCACAAATTTCTGGGTTTCCTGCTGAAACTGAATTGCTGGAATGTTGTGTAACAGCTTTTTACCATCACAGTACTGAGATGCACGAAACCGAGAATACCGTGTTGAAAAGAAAGTTAAAAGCGGAGGAGGAAATTCTTAGCAAAAAGGTAGGATTTTGCATGTGTGAGAATTTGCTTGTCAAAGTAGACACAATATGCAGAATCTGGTTAAAGAATAAAGGAAATTACCATACAGTGGTGATCTCTGAAAAATAATCTCAGCCCACCTAAACAAATCTGATATGTTTCCACTGAAAATAATGTATCTGTAACTGCTTATCAACCATGTACTGTTATAAAATTGATTTTTGTTTATAGGTCTCCATCTCGAAAACCACCGAGGGATGAAAAGTAAAAAATGTCCCTCTGCAACTACCTGAATAGTATACTTTTTGAAAACTGCTAGAATTCAGATGTGAGTAAGCAGCATTAATACAAAAATATCTAAACTTACCTTACCCAGTTATTCATACATTAGGATTAGCTAACACTTACTCGGTCCTTTGCTTTTATTTTCCAGTGGGAACTGATAGTCCCAATTGTGGGAAGATGCACTCCTGAGGTCTTATATTGGGTGTTCTCAAACCAAACCAGTGTAAACCTTTTAAGCCTATATGAGGGATACTAAGCAAGAGTAATTCCAGGAATTTCATGCCGAAATGTGACTACAGACGTGTAAAACTGTCTCTCTTTTTATTTGTAGTAAGAGTGCTCTACCTTAGAAATTTGATTGGAAAAATATTACTCAAGTAGCAGTTTAGTCATAATGCAATTCCTGTAATTTGCACAGGCATGGAAGTGTAGTGGTTGGAACAGAAGACCAGACCACGGTCTTCTCATCTTGCTTGTTATTCCTCATGTTGCTACTGCTTGTGATGTGAACCTGAGAAGCTGCTTCACCTCTACAGTTTAACTTCCCCTGAAAACTGAGAGTAAGGCTGCGCTTTTACATGCAGCAAAGCAGAGGTTCTGACTTGCCATAGAAGACCTGGGCTGACTGTATTGCCCTGCCTGCTTTTCATTTCCCCCCACTTTTAAAGTACATGAGAAAATCTACCAGAACGGAAAAAATTACATTGCTAATTTAGGTGGTTCTCTGTTTTATACACATACCCGAGCTGGAATTCTTATGAAATGTAATTTTCTTAATTCCTTATAATCTCAACTCATATGTTACTTTCCTAAACACATTAAAAGGCTGTTATGAAACAGGATGCAACAATGTTATGAAGAGAATCAATTTCAGCATAAGTACCATTGGAGGAAAGAAAGGAAATAAAGGGTCATAGTTCTGCTTTTTGTTGAGACAGAACGGAAAAGGAAATAAATCAAGGAAGTAAAGCGCAAGGTAAAGAGGTGGCAGCGTATCACACTTGGCAGAGGCTCCTGACCCTCCCCGGGGGGGGATTTAGAAGCCAAACAGATGGTTATTTCAGCAGAGGGCACCAGCACAACAAGTACGTGATAGTGACTTTGACTTGCTCTGCCCAGTGAATATTAAATCTCTGATATCCTCAGCCTCCAAAGAGGGGTCTGCGTTCTTGTTAAGCTGCAAATTCTTGTACTTTATAATGCTTCAAAATATTTGTCATGCTTAAAGAGAGATGTTGCTGAATGACAGTGAAAGCTCTGGGATTAAAGCAAACCAGACAATGATACATAAGCAAGAAGGGAGTAAGGACTACCGTGAGAATCTGTGGCTTCATCCCTAAACGGCAGTGGGACAAGGAGGATAACGGGATGGCACAGCTAAGTGAAACTTCTCATTGAGAAATCATCAAAGGGAAGTTTCTTACCTTCTTCACCATTTCTTCTTTTGTCACAGCAACTACAGCCACAGGGTACATTTAGGTAGATTGTTTGCATTCCAAGTAGCCTGAAAACACCAGTGTTAATAACTGCACTGGTATTTTGAAAATGCATAGCTTCAAAGAACCACAGAAAGTTTTAAAACAAATCTGATAATGTTTGGTGGGTTATATAGTATTAATTGCTTGTGCATATTGAATGGTTGAGAGAGAGGAATTCATAGAAGAATATTAATTTATACCCTTAGGCACTTCACGTTCCTTTACATCATTCGGGAGGATAAAGGAAATCTAAAACTTACATGTTATGATCAAGATACTGAGCATGTCCTTCCGCAGAGGAAGGCTTTATTTTGCTATCATCAGCCTTTTATTATTTTAAAATAAGCCTATAAAACTATTTCTAGAAGTTGCATCTGAATTACATGGGCCTGGATGATACTCAGCATAGTCTTTAACAAGTATTGGGGGTTTTTGCAATAATTATGTTGGGCAGATGTGCATCAGTCTCTGCTTTTGTCGTGGAATTTTATAAAAGTGCAGGTGCTTTAGGGTTTTCTAATGTGATGGCCAAGCGCACAGAAGTGTTGAAGATTTTCTGTGTTATCTTTTGGGTTATAAGATACATATATGTACATATATATGTCATATATATACACACATGTACATGTGATACATGCAAGGATATAGGCTGTGTGAAATAACAAGGACATTTTTTCAAATATTAAATTCTTGCCTTTCATTCTGATATTACAGGTTTCAAAATGAGTCATTTTCTATTATTATCAGCTTTACAGGTCACATAGATAACTAAAATAGCAAACTGAAACACTGCCAACGCGCTAAAAAGAACATCTTTCTCTTTATGAAGACAGCCATTCTGTTGCTACATTTTTATATCAGTTTTATATGGAAAGAGGCATACAAAAATTGAATCACCGAATGATACCATGTGACAGTTACACTGATATTGTACCTGTTTCTCAGTCATACAGGCTAATGTGGGCATTCATTTCTAATGTAAAATCTGAAGAACATAACCAGGGTGGCCACGAATGTAAAATCCTATAACTGTGCCTACCCACCATCCCCTTTTGCAAGGAAAAAAAGAAAAAGAAGGAACGGAGAATTGAGACAATATGTTGTAGAATCAGAACTAACTTCTGTGGGTTTTTAAGGACATAAAAGAAAGAACAATGCGAATAACTGGAGATAAATTGTGGCAGATTTAATAATAAGCTGAAATGAGATACGAAAACAGCAATCCTAAAAGCAAATAGTGCTTTGAGTTTCATGTGGTAAAGCAGCATGTCATGCAGGAAGAAATACTGGGTAACTTGAGAAAGCACAAATTAAAAATAATCTAGCTATCTAGTGGGATCGGTTCCCAAAGACTGAAAAATCCCATCTACAAATTTCTAAACTTATACAACCTAGAGTAAGGAATAATCATTAGAAAAGTGTTACTCTAATGGAGGTCTAAAAAGGGGGTTGAGATTTACAGTACTCACTTACTTGCAATATTACTTAATAAAAAACACAGGTCATCTCAGAAGCCACTTCTTTAAATTTAAACAACCGTGGTAAACTATTTTGTAATGCTGTAAGTTGTTGTTAGCAGAATTTGCTAAGTAAATGGAATTTACTAAGTGGTAACTGAATTAAATGCTGAGCGAAAACACAAACTACCTGAAAATGAAAACCTTTTGGTAATATAGGAACTGTATACAGGAACCAAGCATAGTAAGTGGTAGAAGTCTCCAGCTTGGAGTATTAAAATCCAGACTGTGCAGTCAGCTAGTGCAAGCCAGGAAGGAAGAGGACCATTTCTAGTTTTTGTGACTTTAAACGAAGGTCTCAGAGAACATTTTAGCTCCTAGTGCCATCTTCTGCATCTGAACAGGATACAGGTGACTTCAATAATGTTCAGGTTTCTAGTGTAACATTTAGGAGAGGAGTCTGCAAGAGATGGCAACTCCTGATTGAAAATTTTCTGTGGCATGTATAGCTTTAAAATAGAGTAAAAGGATGTAGACTATATTTAAATTGATCTAAAATAACATGTAGAGGTACTGCTTAATAGTCAATCTCCAAGAGGGAGGACTAATTAGATGGGAGTATAATGATTAAATTTTTTCGTATTTTTTCAAAACAAATTACACTGCAGTTTGCCAATTGGTTATATGAAAGATTGTGCTTCAGAATAAAGACTTTTACATAATTTATACAGTCATTAAGGACAAGTGGTATTAATGTTTCATTGGGCCATTGTAGGAAGTATTACAACGCCAATATAATGATTAAAGTATCGTAATGTACAAATCTGTGATCATCCCCAACTTCCGAATCTGGCTAACTATGATATTCTTGATTAAATCATTCATTCAGATATTTAAGTGTGTAATGATGGTACTAAGGACTCTGATGCTAACAAACGCTGACTGTTCTAGATTTCTGTTGGCAGATTTTTAAATCTTTCCTCTTATTCTCTTTGAAATAACCATAAAATAGCCAAAATGCTTGAGTCACACTTTCATGTTACTTACCAATTTACACTTCTTTTGTGATTCGTAGTAAGGCCCTCACTAAGTTAAAGGTGGTCTTTGTAAATATTTCAGTCTTCTATGTTCATAAGATCCCAAATGCCTGTGAATATAGCACAAAAACCCTGTTTTTGGAGATTACTTTAATAGCAGTTCATATTACAACATTCGAGCACTGATATTGGTAAGCATTAAGCCTCATTGCTTTGGTGGAAAAACATAAATAATAGTGACAATTTCTTTAGTAAAACTGATAAAAATAACACATTTAGCTACTATCACCACATTTTTTGTAAAGTTAACATGAAAACTTGTCTACAATCAATACAAGAGACAGAAATAAAAGCTGAAGATTAACCTTACCCTATGCAATTTTTCCTGTGTGCTATTTCTTTCCATGTTTCTGTCTGCATGTCAGCATTGATCCCGCAGAGCCTCCAGCTGGGTATATGATAAAACATCAGTGGAAAAGAATGAGGCCACCAAACCCCATTATAGTTGTTAAATTTGGAAATAAATTCAGGAAAATTCCTTAGTATTTTACACCATGGTTCATGTTTTTCATAAAATTAATAATTAGCTTAGAAATTAGGAAGATATTTTTCATGGTGGGGAGGTACTGGCACAGGTTGCCCAGAGAAGTCATGGCTGCCCCATTCCTGGAAATTTTCAAGGCCAGGTTGGATGGGGTCTTGAGCAACCTGGAGTGGTGGGAAGTGTCCCTGCTCAAGGCAGGGGGGCTGGAAATGGATGGGCTTTGAGGTCCCTTCCAACCCAACCCACTCTGTGATTCTATGACAGACAGACCCCACCACAGGACAAGCACACACAGCTGTTACAAGCAATACACTGCAAGCAGTGCTTGCCCAGAGCTTTCCCTCTTCCATAAGCAGCAGGTACAGCCCTGACAGGTTTGTACAAAAACATCTGGTTTGAACCTCCAAGCCCTCCCCATCAGCCAGTCGAGATGGCTACTGTGAAAGGACCCTTATTCCATGATTCTACCATTCTATCCTTGTGGTCCTCTTCCAACTAAGGTCATTCTATGATTCCAAGAGGAAAGAGCCAAAATACCACCCAAGAGGACAATGGGAGGACACCTGGGGCTCTGGGTGGGGAAATACCAAGGGAAAAATAAGCTGAACACAGAAAAATGAGAAAAACTGAGGGAAAATGTGGGAAACCAAAGGGGAAGAGAGAGAAAATGTGGGAAACAGAGGGGGACGATGAAGGAGACTGAGGGGGGGAAAGAAACTGAGGAAGAATTGGGAAGACTGAAATGTGGCAGACTGAAGGGACTATGAAGGAAACTGAAAGAGAATGAGGGAGACAGAGGGGGAAATGAGAGACATCGAGGGCAGCTGAGAAGAAACAAAGGGCAGTAAGGGGAAAAATGAGGGAGACTGAGAGAGAACAAGGGAGAATGATGAATAATAGAATCATAGAATGGGCTGGGCTGGAAGGAACCTCAAAGCCTATCCAGTTCAACCCCCCTGCCATGGGCACAGACATCTCCCACTGGGTCAAGGTGCTTAAAGCCCCATCCAACCTGGCCTTTAACACCTCCAGGAATAGGGCAGCGAAGATTTCTCTGGGCAACGTGTGCCAGGGCCTCACCACCTTCACCATGAAGAATTTCTTCCTAATGTCTAAGCTAAACCTCCCTCCTTCCAATTTAAAGACATTCCACCTCGTCCTGTCCCTGCCCTCCCTGATCAAGAGCCCCTCCCCAGCTTTCCTGTAGCCCCTTTCAGTACTGGGAGGCTGCTCTAAGGTCTCCCCAGAGCCTTCTCTTCCCCAGGCTGAACAGCCCCAACTCTCTCAGCCTGTCCTCATAGCAGAGGTACTCCAGCCCTTGGATCATCTTCGTGGCTTCCTCTGAACCCGCTGCAACAGTTTCATATCCTTTGTATGCTCAGGATTCCAGAACTAGACACAGGGCTCCAGCTGGGGTCTCACCAGTGCCGAGCAGATGGTCAGAATCCCCTCCCTCACCCTGTCCCTGTGGATGCAGCCCAGGACACAGGTGGTTCTTTCTGGGTTGCGAGCGCACACTGACGGCTCATGTCGACCTCCTCGACCCCCAGCACCCCCAGTCTTTCCCCTCAGGGCCGCTCCAAACATCTTCGTTCCCCACCCTGTACTGAAACCGCGCATCTGCCCTACCCAGGCGCAGGGCCTCGCGCTTGGCCTTGTAGAAGCTCGTGAGTTCAAGAAAAGAGAGGGGAAACAAGGGAGAACGGGATAAGGTGACAAACTGAAGAGAACTACGCCAGCGGGCGCCGCTGCCTCTGCTCCCTGTATCCCTCCCCACGCCGCGGCGGGGCGGGCGCAGGAAGAGGCGGCGCGGGCGGAGGCGGCGCGGACGCACAAGATGGCGGCTGCTGCAGCGGCCCAGGGGCGGTGGGCGGCGGGGCAGCGCCGGGGCCTGCGCGGGGAGCGGGGCGCGGCTGCCCCCGCCCGCCGCAGCTGAGGGCGCCGCGGCAAGCCCGGCCCGGGGGTGAGTGCGGTGGGTGCTGGACAGTGGCGGTGCCCCGCTTCCCCTCCTTCCCCTTCCCATCCCCTCCTTCCTCTTCCTTATCCCCTTCTTTCCTTTCCCCTTCTTCCCTTCCCAATCCCGTCTCCTCCTTACTCATCCCCGTCTCCCCTTTTCCATCTCCCCTTCCCTCCGGGGCTCCATTTCGAGCGCCCCGGACAGGGAAGGAGGGAGCCGCGAGGGGCGGGGAGAGGCGGCGTCGCCTCAGGCCGAGGGACACAGACGGCTTTGTGTGTGCCTGCGCCTGCTGTTGTTTTTCCAAGGGCGCTGCGTGAATGGGAGAAAGGGAAAACTACTCCCCCCCGCCCCGTGTCGCGCTTGATATGAAGGATATGGAACTGTTGGAGCGGGTCCAGAGGAAGCCACGAAGATGATCCGAGGGCTGGGGCACCTCTGCTGTGAGGACAGGCTGAGTTTGGCTTATTCAGCCTCGAGAAGAGAGGGATCCGGGGGGACCTTAGAGCAGCCTCAGTACTGAAAGGGGCTACAGGAAAGCTGGGGAGGGGCTCTTGATCAGGGAGGGCAGGAATAGGACGAAGGGGTAGGCTTTTAAGTTGGAAGAAGGGAGATTTAGCTTAGACATTAGGAAGAAATTTTTCACGGTGAAGGTGGTGAGGCCCTGGCACAGGTTGCGCAGAGAAGTCTTAGCTGTTCCATCCCTGGAGGTGTTCAAGGGCAGGTTGGTTGGGGCTTCGAGTACACCCTTGACCCAGTGGGAGTTGTCCCTGCCCATGACAGGGGGCTTGAAACTGCATGATCTCTAAGGTCCCTTCCGACTCAAACCATTCTGTGATTCTAAGCCTCGAGCCCCCCTCTTCCTGTCATGGGTGAGGGGACCCTTTTGTCTGTGGCCCGAGCCCCTTCTGCCCTGGGACAGGGAGAGCACAAACCCTGTTAGCTTCCACTGGCTTTCCACTGTACGGCCTTGGTTTGGATCAGCTGGTTAAGGCTCCAGGAGTGCAGCTGTGGCAGAGCTGCGTTTCATAGAGTCACAAAATATTTTGGGTTGGAAGGGACCTCAAAGTCCATCCAGTTCCAACCCCTGCCATGGGCAGTAACATCTCTCACTAGACCAGGCTGCTCCAGGCCCCATCCAGTCTGGCCTTGAATGCCTCCTTGGTGGATGGAAATGTCCTGGTGTCAGGTTTTGTCCTCAGAAACCGTCATGAGGCCTGTGGTGTTTTAAAACAGGGAACTGATGTGTGGGTTATTTTCCCCTAGGAAGTGGGAATGTTTTTTTTTCCATGTGCGTGTATGGCTTTTTCCTCAGAGTAGCTCATTTTTTTAATTACGGTTGAGTGTGAATGACAAGTCTTCTTTTCCTCTGGTGGTTGCTGATGGTTTCTGTATGGTTTTACTGTAATAAAAATGACTGAAGTAAAAAGAGAAATATTGCAAAAATGGTTAGAAGGTCTCAGGTAACCTGGGCTGTTGCAGAGCTGCTTTAATCATTGCAGCCGGTTTAACAACGCTATCTTGTAGTGACTGTGCTTGGAAGAGAAATGCGCTTGCCAAATTCAGCGTTTATAATCTGTTCATGTTACATTGCTATAGAGTTGTTAGATAACACAGCAATGCTATGAAGCAGAAAGCAACGTGTTCCTAAACTTACCTTTTTTTACCCGCTTTAGCCTTTTAAGGATGCAGAGGACGTTAATTACCCATAAATATCTATTTCTAGTGGTCAGGATTCGGTGCTCTCACCGCCACGGCCCGGGTTCGATTCCCGGTCAGGGAATGGCTTTTGTAGGACTCGATGATCTTGGAGGTCCTTTCCAACCTTATGATACTGTGATACTGTGATTTCTGTATTTTGGAGTCAGTGAAACTAATAGAGTTCATAGTGGTATAAATACCCCAGTGTTCCTGGAAGTGTGCACCTTATTGGCAGGTTCTAAGCTTCACCACTAGCACTGTGGTTTTCTCAGCATTGATATGAAATTATGGTTTCCACTAACAAAAATAGAATCAGATGTTATCAATTAGGCACCTTTTCTTTTCTCCACTATAGCTTATTTACGTTCCTGTTGTAGAAAAGATGCTGTCAAAGCAGACAGCTTGACAGGCTGCTTTGAGGGAAATTGAGAAAACACAGGTACCATGAGCGCAGTCTGTTTTGACAACCAGAGACTGGATTGGTGCACTTGTAGATTGTTGTTGAGCAGCAGTAACCTTAATGGAGATGAGTGGGAAGTTACTGGTATGTTTTCTGTTTGTGTTTGTTATTTTGTTTTTTGGTCAGCATTGTATCTAAATTAGCTTAGTTTAAAGCAGAGTATTTTAGAAATTTATGATGAGATTATTGTGTGCTGATGATGATTTTAAAAACTGATGTTTCAGTGAACAGGTTAATATATGAATCCAGAAATTGCATACATTAATATGCTAGGGCTTAATTTATGGGCATCTTAGGACATCTGTATCATTATATAAAAATGGTCATGCTAAAGCAGATGAACAGAAACTAACGGGATTGCTTTCAAAAACTTCTGCCACATTGCCAATGATTCACCAGCAATCTGGGTGGAAACCATTAGCAGTGGTTTTGAATGAAGCATTGCAGAAGCTGAGATTCAGTGAGTGTGTTTGTATTAAAATATTGACTTACTATCTTTATATGTGGTTCAGAGGTCTTGGGTGATGTTGATGGGGGTCACCTGTGATGGTTATGGCAGACTGACATCCCATTTTATTGAGGGTCTGTATCTCATAATGAACTAGCGCTGCATCAAGGAAACTAACCTTTCCTGTTCTGTAATATGTAATCATATGAAAGATAATTACCTTTTTGTTTAATTCCACCAAAGAAATCGTATGGTTTACATGCTGGCTACCTGGAAAAAATGTTTTATGCATTTGAAAGAATTCTTGAAATCATAGCTTCCAAGCATTATGAAGTGTAAAGCTGAGCTAGGAGGAGAGAACTCACCTGAATTTAGGATCGCTAACATCTCTAGCATCTCAAAATAGCTCTGCAGCAGTCACTATAAGGTACAAAGGTACCTTAAGCAGATGACCCTTTTTATAAAACTTTTTAATGTTTTGCAAAGCATGCTCATATTTTAAAATTCTTTTCCCTTGTGAATTCACTGAATCATTTGGCAGATTAAACCATGTGTGGTTTTGTGGTGGTTCTTCCAGGACCCAATAAATCAGGTAATGGTTTGTTGGAGCATCCCAAGTAATATTGGCTGTTAGGCCAAAAAAAAAATCTTCCTCAAAGTACATGAGAGATAAGTCGTAGGGGAATTTGTAGTTAAAAGTTAATGCCTTGGACTGCACTTGGTAATGCATATTACACCATTATCATACAGAAATAAAGATATAATATTCTTCTACTGTGAAATATCGTTACATAAACATCCTTGCACCAGCTGAAATTTCAGTGTGACCTTCAAGGTTCAGTGTAGGCTATATTACAGTAATCCAGTCTGAAGTCTATGGACTCATGATAACTGAGAAACACAACGTAGGTAAATATTTGTGGTTTTCTTACTTTCCTTTCTGTACAGCTATATTCCACAGTGCGTGATGAATGAGGTGCAGTTCCCACCACTTAGTCTGACCACTTGTTTTTCTCAAGAAGTGTATCTCTTGATGTTTATCTTTTACATCAGTTTCATTTTATTGGTTACCAGTACAGTAAAGGTTGAAATGGTATTTGCTTTTGAAGAGCCAACTGATTTCTAACGAGGTGGGGTTTATTTATTTGTGGAAGTGCGTAATGGGCAAGAAGGTGCAGAAGCCCTGTCAGCTTATGGTAAGTAGATTTTTCTGATATAAAAAGATTCTCTGTAGTTAGAGTGCTTGAGGAAATATCTTTGCTGTTACTGCATGGTAGTGACATGTTGTGTGCTACCGGCTGGAGAAGGAAGGGACTTTGGTGATAGAAATACCAAGATTTCTAAATAATTTACTGCAAATTCATGATGTTTGAAGCAGTACCAGTTGTGCGCTGGTCTGTGGTGGTGTTTCTAGATGAGTATGTTTTATCTAGGTGTGATGGGTGCCACCCTGCCCTCCCTTTGAGATTTCTTTTTCATACAGTGAGAAGGAAGGTGGTCTAGGGCAACTTGGGGCAGGTGGAGATGGCTTCTTATGTACATGAGAAATGTATTGCAGGAATTTTACTCAGGCAGTCTTTTAGTAGTTGCAGACTGTCTGAATGGCTACAAGTGGGTATTAATGTTACCATTGAGAAGGTAGCTGTTGGCCCTGGCTCCAGCTTAAATTGGTGTGAGTGAGACACAGCTGCATTGTGCAGATGAGAAATGTCTTTAGCATCTAATTAGCACTATTATCTGGGCACCAGCTACTGATATTTTTATAGTCTAAAGACTTGAACATTAATTCACAAAGAAAAAGAACCTGGACATGCTTTGCAGACTTTTACGTGAAAGCCTCTGCTTGGCGTGCTCGTTTTTACCCCATCTAAACAAAAATGAGAAAACACTCACAAAGGCAGATCTCTGGAAGCTTGAGGACCACGTGTAGCATAGCACAGAAAATCTCTTTTATCATTTGACTCTGTGCCTTTACTTATTTTGTATACCATTAGCTACACTGTTAAAGAAGAGAAATTATTAGGAATGTGGGCAAAGATCTTTGTAGAAGAGATGATTGGGGACACAGAGAGAGGTTATGGAAAGAGGGTGGCTTTGACAGACAGAAGAATTCAATTTTTCCTGTTTTGCAACATAAGAGGTGCAGGGTATCCAGTTGAACTGAAAAGTGGTGCAAGTGTGGCTGGAGGAAGGAACAGATCTTTCATTTGCTTCCCATAGATTGTGGCAGAGGTTGCTATGCAATTTGAGACCAACACAGAAGAGACTATTTGTGTGTCAGATGGGTAATGCTGTGGTGAGCCTTGAGTTGAGCTTTACAAAAGCCGGGGGGGCTTCAGTGAAGTCACTAAAATAGTTGTAAGTGATGTGTTCTTCTTGCTGATCCTTCTCACTACTGATTTCCTGAAAAATGTCTTGCAAAATCATGTTTTTTAATCCTTCACATAAAACTTTGTTTTTCAATCATACAAACATTTGGAATTGGAGGGGTGCAAATTATCTTAATTCGAGACTTCTGTGGTAGGATTGAGCTTCAGCTACAAGACTGCTGAAGGAACAAATCTTGTGGAATAGCTGAAGTAACTGAGATGTGCTGAAGTAACTGAAATGGGACAATCCAGATCTCACAGGTGGTTCCTAATTTCTTTTGGTTTGTTTTTTTTCTTAACAAGGAAAGTCTGGTTTGTCTTATCCCTCTACTTTGCCAGTTTAGTAGGTGTTTTTAAAATGATCTAATTAACTCCTGTTTAAAAGCAGGCTGTTAATCTTAACATGAAATCTGGGCATTCCAAATGTCATTATTTTTCAGGAAGCTTCTATGTTTATGAAACCCTGTCAGGGTGAGCTTTGAAGGTTGAGGTATCATTGCTTTAAAACCTGTTGTTCGTAATAAAAATCTGATGAGCTGGTGGAGCAGTCGTGCTGGTAGTCTGGTTCTAAAGGTCTTCTCAGAACTTCCTCCTGAAATAATTTTAGTAATTACTTCAGTTCAAATGGTGAGCGAGTTGGAAGGTTTTTCAGTGACAACTTTTAACTTCCCTACTGTTTTGAAAGGTGACTGCTACTGGAGTAGCAGGGATGTTCTCTCTTTATTATGCAGGACGGGTCTTCAGGGGCCTACAGGCTCATTTTTGATAAATTGTGGCAGGCAGTGGTGATCTCCAATTCAGATTTAAGAGCTGCCTTTTTGGCAAAAGGAGTGAGATTCAGTGTTAGAAATCCATGCTGAGGGGAGTGGTTTTAATTGCCTACTTACTAATAAACAAGCTTCTGTGGAACACTCCCAGTGTTCAGTAGCATTTAACTTTCTCTGCTTTGTTTTTAGAGTAAACATTATTCATACTGACTTAGTGCTCTTCACTTTTGTAGCACTGGTACTTCCATGTTTTACTACAGCGGCATTGTAATATAAATGCCCTTCAAAAGTGAGTCAAATAAAACTCCTACTGTTGACTTACTTTCTAAGTCAAGTTCTTTCAATTTGTTCTCCCCCCCTTTTGTTATCGGTTTAGAATAGAATTCCTTCAGGTACCTATTTGATGTTAGGAACTGTACAAACAAATGAAAGCGTTAAGACTTTATTATCCAGCGTTTGTGTCTGATGAATCTGGTACTTGGAGTACCACAAGGCTAAAGTGTTTTGTACCCTTTATTGTTTTTATTATACTGTGTCAAGGTGCAAGAACCAAAGGAAAGACCTTGAAATTAATGGCCACTAAATTTGAAGGAAATGGTGGAAAGACAGTTTTGTCAGCTTACATGGCATTCTGAAATTGTGGCATGCTGCATAAACATCATTTTATGATCCTTAATAATTCTGGCAGTTATGCAGGCCTAACGATAATTAAATCTCATGTTCCTGAGTTTAAGCTGTTCTCTGGGAGACTCAGTAGATCTTCCTCTGCTTTTATGAGTGAATATTGTCCTAATGAGATCTTGAAAAATCTGCTCATGCTCGTGAGTCCAGTGACGCAGTCATCTCTGATGTTTCACAATTCCTATTTCAGTTAATTTTATAAAGATCAGTGAAGTGCTGTGGGCGATTTGAGGAGATAGGAAACATGGAAATGCTGTTCTTTTTCAGACTGGGGCTATGGAAGAAAGAAAAGTGTATGCATATTGTCCAGCAAGTCTCGGTCTTTTCCCTCTATATTGTAACACAGGATGTATTTTCTACCTTGATTAGGTAGGTGTTTATTGAGGTCTTCTAGAGCAATTAAGAAGTTTGTTTTACATGGCATGTGGGCCATTTTTAGGCACATCTGAGAAGCTCAGGTGTTCACACATAATGTACTAAATTGACTAAGTACCCTGTTGTAAATAGCAGGACCAGTTAATTCAGAGAACCATAGAATTTTTTGAGTTGGAAGGGACCTTCAAAGATCACCTGGTGCTACACCCAGACTGTAGGCAGGGATACCTTCCGCTGGATCAGTGTGCTCAGAGCCCTGTCCAACCTGGCCTTGAACACCCCTGAGGATGGGGCAGCCACGACTTCTCTGGGCAACCTGTGCCAGGGCCTTGCCAACCTCACAGGAAAGCATTTCTTCCTAAGATGTCACCGCAGTCTCACCTTTGGATGTCATCCCTACCCTCCAGCATGTCAACTGCACCACATGTCTTGGGGTCATCATCAAACTTGCTGAGAGTTCCCTCAGTCCCACCGTCCCTGTCTCTGACAAAGGGGTTAAACAACACAGGTCCCGGTACCAACCCCCAAGGAACGCCGCTCGCCACTGGTCTCCACTGGGACACTGAGCTGTTGACCACTACTCTTTCAAGTGCGACCGTCCAGCCAACTCCTTATTGATCAAGTGGTTGATCAGTCAAACCCATGTCTCTCCAATTTAGAGACAAGGGTATTGTGTGGGACAATGTCAAATATCAGATTCAAAAGATCTTAATAGTTGTTTATTATATTACTGGAGGCTGGGAGATGACCTGCTCTTATTTAGCTGCTCCAGAAGGACATTATCCTTTGTCTTACTTGCTTTATAAAGAGATTGTAGGGTTTTTCTTGTTTCAAAATAGATTAGAGCAGGGCAGTCTTACAAATTACTACAGCGATTACAAAGAAAATACCACTCTCCTGTGTATTTTTCCTGGCTTGAAATGACTTTTCTGTAAGGAGTTTTTATTTCTTTGCTTGCTAAAATGCTCTCTTTTCTTGTTTGTTTGGGGTTTTTTTTTGCTGAATTCATGGATATTTTCTTCCCCTCCTGTTCTCTTTAATGATCTTTCATTCTCTGATATTACTTACTTCCCTTCTAGGTGATATTTTGTTCTGTTTTGTTTTTGACTGAACTTTGTTTAGAGCCAGTATCCAATTCACGTGGCTAATGCAGGTAACAGAGATGGCACATTGCCTGTTAATTTTGTTGCTTTGACAATTCAGACTTGGAGAATGGGCTGTTTGGATAATGGAGCAACTGTGGGACTCTCTGTTCTTGGACTTTGCTGAGGACTATCAAAGTGTCACTCCTTCCTCTGGCACTGTTGAGAAGTTAGGGAGCATTGTTCGTGGGGTGCTCCCTCGTGACTACTTTGGCTGTTGCTGTAAATTTGAAAGTAGAAAGATAAAAATAGTGAAGCCAAACTGGCTTGATGGAATGGACTGGCTATGTTAAGCCAGAGGCTACTGCTCAGGCTGTCCTTCCTGTTTATGAGTCAGTCTCCTGACTAATTGCATGAAAAGGCCTCCTGTAGAATTAATTAAAAGAGAAATCTTAGTAGTGCTGCAAAAAAATTTTATTTAAAATAGAGAATTTTAATTTCAGTCTTCTTTGTTTAACTAGGCCTTAAGGATGGAAGCCTGGACAATGTAACTTCCTTGTAGGTGATTCGTACAAGTGAAAAGAAAATGTTTTTCAGGAAAATGAGAATTAGTTAAACTTTGGTTGCTTGCAATAGTGCAGACTATTTTAAATGGGACTGTTTTGTTGCCAGCTGTTGTTGGATTCTACAGAAAGGGCATGAGCCCTCAGAGATGTCTTCTGGAACTGCTAGTGCTTGTGTGCATTGTTAGTCTCTTATATTTGTGTCCTGTATTAAATCACATTGTGACTGCCTTCTGAAAGCATTGCTTTTGTGGTATCTTTTTGTGCTATTTGTGTACTGTGTAGTATTTCATACAGAGCCCTTTCCTGGCATGAAGACGGCTTGCTTCATGATTTCTCTCTGTTTGCCTCCTCTGAATCATCTGTCACATTTGTCCAGTTTCAGGATGTATTTGTGTTAAGGATTTTCAGGGAGATGAATAATTTAGTTTGCATGGATAGTGTAATGTAGTGCACAGAAAAGGTACTCCTAGTAAGGGTTGGTGGTGTGTTTGGAAATCCTGTAAATCATCTGTCTCTGCTTTTTTGTAGAAGTAAGAGGCTATCTGTCAGTCAGAGTAGGTGGCTGGAGGTATCAGGAATAACCTTGTTCTACTTGTGTCAGAATGCATCAGGGAGCGTAGATTTTCAGTTTTCCTGTCAATGATGCTGCTTAGCATTTTACTGGTGACTCGGGACGTAGCAATACAAGGTCTATTGGAGTGCAGGATGCTTATTATTTTTATTATTAAAATAATTAAGTGAAAGGCTGTGGACAAAGCTCTATTAAACGCTTCACCAGAAAGCAAAAAGGCACAGCTCAGTTGGTACTTTCCAGTCTAAGGACCTGTGTTGTGATCGCTCACCATTGATGGCCTGCTTGGGATTTGAGAGTAGCATTTCTCTTTTGGCCTTCTGTTTTGAGGGCTTTTGGTAAAGAAGGGCAGACTTCTGGTTGGAGCAAGAGATCTGGTAGCGGTGACTTGACAGCTTTGTGACTGCAAAGCAAAATAAATTCCATATGTTATACTTGAACTAAATTTATCGCTTTTCACTAATTATTACCAGAGTTAAGGATTATCTTTTCACTGAGTTCTGAAATTTTTGCAGAATACATTCCTGGCGGGGGAATAAAACAGTCTTTGGCAAAATTTTCATCTGTGCTTTATGTGTGATGTTCTGTGTCATTTCTGTGTCATTTGCAAAAAGGAAGGAGTAAAAATAGGACTAAAATGTCATAAAAACTGTCAAGTCACTGTCAGGCTTGGTTTTTAGCAGGAGTTCCTTTAGCAGATGTATCAAAAAGTAATCAGCCAGGTTATTGTACATTACATGTCAAAATTTCTGCTCTGTAGTTCATAGAAGTGAAGTATTTCCACCTGGTTTTCTAAGTCTGAGGACTGACATGGCTTCAGTGAGCTGAGCAGAGAGATCTGTAGTTAGCTTTTCTGATCACTCCTTTCTCAGTGGAACTTCTCAGTCAAACTAACAAAATCGCACATGAGGACTGGGCAGGGATGTCTCTGGGTGTGTTTCTAAGGAGGAATTATATCATCGCAGTCATTTTTATGTTGGTTTTCAGCTTCGCTTGACCAGTTTAGAATAGAACAACTTGAGCTCTGTCAAGCTGAAGCTTAGGCATGATGCAGGTGATTTCAGGACATACCAGGAAGAAAGGCATCCACAGAAATACTTGGTATCAGTACGATAAATTATACATTGGTATTTGAGGGTGTAATGGTGTGACTGTTGCATTAGGAACTGCTTGGTGAGGATGGGGTGTGGTGGCAGGATTACTCACTAGGTATTAAAGCAATCACAGGCATATTTTCTTCTATGTAAAATCTGAAGGGGGGGGAAAACACGTTTCCACTGTGTCTTGAGAGTAATAGATGAATTAACCTGATATATAAAAATGTTAGTTGCCCTTCCCCAGGACAGGGAAAAATGAAAGCCTGAGACAGGTTCATTTACCTGTGCATGTGACAGTAATTGGGAGCCTTCAGGAAGGGGAACTGAGTGACAGCAAGCCTTTCCTTCAAGCATGTCTGATAAGTTCTGAAATTACATTGATGAATTAGTGTTGCTTTTGAAAAGTGGGAATAGAACCAATCGTGTGGATGTGACAGGCTGGTGTGCAAGCTGTCATAAAGAATGAAAATTGACAGTAAGCCTGTGAAAATGCCGAGGCTTCGGTATGCTGATCAATACATTTAAATACTTTGTTCCTGTTAGAGTTTGTATATTAAAGAAAATAATTCCCAGTGCAATTATGAGGGCTTCAGTAGTGCTTTTGCAGGTGGCTTTGGCTTACAGATTTTGAGAATTTTAATTTCTGGATTTTCTGTAATTCAGCTTTAGCTTTCTGTCATGGCTTTTATTCCCAAAACAGTGAATGGCTAAATACAGGAATGTGTAAAGGTATGTTTGACTGCATAGGTGGGAAGACGGTTTCCATGCCTAATTTTCCTTTTCTATGCATCTTAGGTATTTAGATACCTGCTGTTTAGTCAAGGGCTTACACAATACAAGGGAATTTAGATGATACACAGCTTACTTGTCATTTATTCTGGCTTGATCTGCAGCAAGAGAGGCGTGATTGGCAACTGAGTGCATCTATCCTGTTTTAGGTCTCTAAAAAGAAAGAAATTTAGAAGTTGCTTTCTGTGTAGTGCCTTTGTGCAGTAACTGTAAAACATTTCAGGTTTACTTACAGGGTGCTGGAGTAGGTAGTATTGGCATCGGGGCATGTGAAGGCTCAGACACTTCCAGTCTCATAGCAAACTGTGATGCTGTGCCTGTTAAAAGCTCTTAGTGGGCTGTGACCACTTCAGGAAGGAGGTTTTTAAGGGCAGTTGAAACAGTGAAGTACAAAGCTCTTGACTGTGCAGCTACTGGTATTTTCTCTCTATCTCCCAGTCCTTAGTTTTCCGTGAATTGAGGTCTAATCTTCTATGAATCAAGTTCATTAACAGAAGTTTACTCTTTGTTTTTATCAAGGCAGGCTAGTTCAGTGCGCTGTGGAGGACTGCATGCTCTTTACTAACAAAACTCTGGCAATAGAATCTGAAAGATTGTCCTATGTATTTTCATTATTTTACATCACTCCAGTTGCTGATACTGCTGTAATAGAACTATAATATGGTTTCACAGGTGAATACATCTTTTAAGACTTAAAAATTTTCTCATTCTCAGTTTATAATGTTCTTCATGGAGTACTCTGCTTAGAATATGAGAACTTCCTTTGGACAGACAAAGCTCTGTGTCTGGAGTAGAACTGTTTCTACAAGTCCAGAGCAGCAAAATTCATCAAGTTGGCAGTGACTTTTGAATAAATAGCTCTCTGGAATTATTATTTTTATGCTCTTGCTTGAATGATGGACAAGTTTTGTAACCTTTTCTAGGTGGGATTGCAATTCAAAACTTCTTTAAGATACTTTTTTTCCCATTTGAATTCAGGCTCCTGCAAATATAACTTTCATCCAGAACTGATAGTATTAATGGGATGTTGGAGGTATGTATTTTCTCTCTTACACAGACTGTCTTGCATTGTTTGCTATATTAAAATAAAGGCAGCAGCTTTCATTTTTGGAGTTAAGCTGCGAGATGTTTGTTATTGGTTAAGAGTAGGTGTTTAGTGGAAACCCTGAGACTCGAGCCATTTGTTTTCACTCAGTATAACCAGGAGTACTGTTTTTAATGATCTTGTAAAGCTGTGAAGAAAAGATGCTATTTTTATAAATCAGGAAGGTGAGACTAACACCTTCTAAGCAGCAAAATATTTAAGTTTAGGGTTTTTTTCCTTATAATTGAAGGTTAGATGAAAAGTCTCATTCAAAAGGAGTACCTTGCCCCAGGCTATTTCTGGCCTCTGGAACTACTCTTTTTAGCAGTGCTACAAATTGAATCACCAGGTGCCAGTAGCATTTAAAGCAAATGAGGCTCAATTACATTCTGAGTCAGAAGTACCTGAATTAACCTCCTTTTCAGCAACTTTTGTGTGACCTCTCCTACTGATACATAAAGACTTTAAGCTTTGTGTGAATGGCAATTCGGAAGTACTTCAGTGATGAGGTTTGTCAGTACTGAATAGTGTTTTGGATTTTTAAACCAAAACTATGCTGAGAGGTGTGCAGAAAATCTTGAATAGCATGCTGACTAACTGATTTTTTCTATCCAAAACGAGTTGGGTTTTTTTAATCCAACGAGGCTGAAACTCTCCAGACTTGGTGCCATTTCTGCAATAAGCTGCTTCTTAACCTTGGATGACTGCAGAGCTTTAGTGTAGACTAGGTTACATTATTAAAACAAGCAGAACAGTCATCTATGAAATTTGTGTTCTTTATCTTACTGTTCCACCTATTATTATCAGTGAAGTTACTACAGGGTTCACCCAAGGAGGATATCTGGCTTAGTTTCGTCCCTATAAGCTGATTTTCTGTCAGCTATTGTAGAATTTAACTGCTTACTGCTTTGTTTGCAGCTCTTGGTTCTAGGAGCAGTGAGAAAACTTGGAGTTACAGACTGCTACAGCATTCTTTCATCTTCTTAGGTGGCACTTTGCTCAGTGCTATAAGCACAATGAGTAGAAAGGATGGTTTTGACTGTATTTGTGTGACTTGTGCGGTCAAGAAACACTTGTTAAATGTAGCTGTGAAGCATTGTTTTGAAACATAGATAATTTTGGGGTGGATTTAGTTTGAAGGAACAATTCCACAGGTTGTTATCGCTTGAGTTCCTTATTCCATTTTACCTACTCTTCACTCCAAACTTAGTCTAGTCATCCTCATTGCTAGGATTGCTTAATAACTTTTAAGGTGTAGTTAACATTTAGCCAGTACTTTAGAGATGTCTTCTGTTAATGAAGACATACTTAAAAAATCTGTGTTGCCCCAGTTGTGCCCAAGCAAGCTGCTTGTGACGCTGCATCTAAAAATTTGACGAATCTATGTTGACGCTAAAAGAGGCTATCTTGGAGTTTCCCTCTTCTGTGCTTTCCCCACTCTTTCACTTATGTTTCCAGGACTGCTTGGGCATTTAACAGATCTGGAACAGCTCTTGGAGCCTGTTAGAAGCTAAGATGGGAAGGAAAGGGATTTGTTTCTGAGAGGTTTAGGTCCCTGGTATAGATAGCAGGAGAGTACTTCCTGGGAAGCAGTTCTGACTTGCCACGCTGTAAGCCATGCAGGAACTGCACTGAAAATACCAAACAGGTAAAATTTCATTATCTGTCTCCATTGGTAGTAGAGTGAAAATGTCAGTTGGGATGTTTCTGTCCTCACAAGCATAAGATGGTTATTCTGTGTTGTTTTGTGGTTAGCAGTGCAGGTTATCATCTGCTGTTTTAGAGATGCGAGTCTGTTGCTGTGGTGTTAAATCTCTTCTGGAGTATTGTGCTTGTAGGCAGTGGCTGTGATTTGGTCTTTGTTTACAGCTTGAGTGTTTTCACTCATGTTTTAACAGTTCTGTTTATTTCTAGACAGGATGAGTGCAGCTGGACTTAAGCTGTGATCTGGAAGAGAAATGAGGAAAACCTAGATTATCTTGTGTTGGCAACTCAGTCTGCTGCCCCCCACTTCTTGGAAATGACAGCTAGGACTGCAGTGGTGTGCTAAGCAGGACAGTGTCTTGACAGCTGTTTTCAATTGTGCATCTTTTCTCTGAGGTTGATGGTGCTGTGCAGTTCCTTACTAACGTAGAAAGGGTATCGCATGGTCCACTGAACAGGTGCTTGAAGCAGAGGAGCAGAATTCTCAAAGCTGATGTGGATTAATAATTCTCTCTCAGAAGCTTTGAGAGGAGGGTGTAACAGGGTATAGAATTATAATAAGGCTCAGGCAGCAAAAACATTTCTTTGTCATTGCATATTCCTGCTATGATGAAATGTATGTGCCAGCAGACTGGGTGCTCCATTGCCATTTGAAATAACATCACAGTAGTCTGGAGACTGGTTTGTATACAACAGACAACGGGAGAACCTTGCTTGCTATTACAGTATGTTTCAAATGAACTCCTGAATTAAAAAACAGACAGACAAGCAACTCCATCAGTAGTTTTGTTCAAAAATTCCTTAATTGTTTTGGCTGCTCTTGGAAAACTTTGTGCTTTTATTAAAAGGTCTTTTTGATGTTCATGTGCAGTCTTCCAAGATAAATTGCTTTGAAGATAAATAGAATATCTTTATTAGAGACTACAGTAACAGTTATTATTGGGAAGTTGTTAGCTATTTTTAAAATAGGTTGCAGTGTCTACTAAGTGACAATAAAAACCACCTCCAAATCAAAGAAATTAAAAGAAAGGTTAAAAAACCACTAAAGTTGAACTGCTGAGATGAAGTTTTCAAATGGACATTTGAAATATCTTTTCTCAATAGCTGTGAAGTTCTGTGTAAATTGGGATTTTATATTTACATGTTACGCTTCCAGTGATGCATCGAAATAGAAGCCTCTTCTTTCCTCTGCTTGGCAGTAGCATTTATATTCACTTATCACTATTCTTGCAGTGTATTTCAGCATTTCCTTACAATTGCACCTGGAATTTTGGACACATGAAGGTTAGGGGGCTTTTAATTACTAGGTAGTTTGAAAACAACTAAAACCACTTTGGTGAGAGTGAATAGCATCACACAAACTCTTGACCATAAGGGGAAAGAGGCAGGCAGGAAGGTCAGACCTTACTTGATTCTTGGCATGTAAGTCTACCAAAAATATTTGCAGTAATATTTTCGCAGTATATGCTTCCCCCCCACAAAAAAGTGTGCACGCAGAAGGCACTCAAAAGAACCAGCTTCAGCAGTGTCTGGATTCTTTCTTTTATTTTCAGAGAGTGTTTCTTTTACAAAAACTTTGCTGGGGAGCAGAGGTGGGGTTACTGAAGGTTGTATGGTCAGTTAGAGAGCTTCTTTGGATGGTTTTTAACAGTGTCTCTACCCAGAATTTAATTTTACACTCTCTCTGTCTTGTTGCTTCACATTGGAACGATAGCATTATCGTAGCTGTCATGTCACTGACATCAAAGCAGAATTATAGGTGCTGAATCAGGTTGGGAGAGCAGCTTTTACTGGAGAGTGAGTGGCAAGCAACAGTTTCTGATTTTTGTTAGGTTGGGGTTTTTATGCTTTCTCTTTCATTGAATCATGCTGGGTCTTAAAAAGATTCATGTCTGCTTATCACAGTCTAAGAAATGCTAAAGGCATTGCAGTAGCAACAGGCTCTTCCCCCCACCTTTCCTAAATTGACTTTTCACCTACCAAGTGCTTGTAGTCGTAGTCAGGTAACTGTATATTATTCCTATATGGAAAAGAACAGTATTGAATGATTTTGATTCTTAATATGTTTCTTATTAGTAGATGCCAATCTTATTACTGCTATGATACTTTTGATAATTCAGATCACTAGAAGGTGTATATAAAAAATGTTCTGCTTCAGCAGGTGAGGACTGAAATGTGCGTGTTCTTTCACCTGGGCCTGCGCAGCCAAAGTGTTGCAGTCTCCAGAATGCCACCAGCTTTCCATTGTTTTCTCTCCTTGACGTTTACTGCTTAGATTTTTATTTAAGATGAGCTGTTTGTGTGGCTCATTTGCTGCCCTGTTTCAGTTACAATGAGATATTGGTTGTGTAATTGCTGCCCACCCGCATTTCTGCCTACTTGTGGTTATTGACTTACGTTTAAAACTACTGGTTTCAACGAGGGAGCAACTACGCAAACGGTTCAGCTGGAATAACTTAGAAAGAAATGATTAAGGAGGAGCAGTGACTTCTCTAGCTGACACCAAGAGGTAATGTTGCCTTGAATCTGAAGGCTTGGAGGCTTGTGCTTTTTACTGTAGCTTCTTTCCAGGTTGATCTGATGGTAAACACTAGCAAATCTGGAAGTCGTGGGGTTTGTTTTTTTAAACCAACCAACCAAAACTTTTTTGCGAGATAGGCTCTTGTATAAACTCTGAAACTGTCATAGGAGAGATGGTTGTGGTGGACACACAAACTTTAACCTGTTTTTTTTTCTGGTATGGATAAGGAATTATCCTCTCTTTAACGTCTCCAATTACTTGGAAGAGGCCTCAGACACAATAATGTCAGAATATGATTCTTCAGGGGCACATTAATTGCTTGATCGTTAGCTCTAGTTTTCAGATTTGCAGCTGTTGCAATTCTTTTGGGGTTTCAGGTGTTCAGAAGGCAACTGTTCAAACATGGATCTGCTTCTGTTTCCTTGGCTCCTTGAGAGCAGGGCTCATAGCTCTTGAGTATTTGACCAGTTGAATCCAAGTCTTGCTTGTGAAAACTACTGTGGATATTTTAAGTGCTTTCTGCCGTTCATCTCTTTGGTTGTTCTTGATTTTTAATCCTGCTTTAATCATTGTGTTGCTGTTATAGTCATCTGCACTGACAAATGCAAGAACTGTAAATTTGAAGTGAAAGAAACATGCTCCAGCCATGGTCACCTGCTGTTTGCTTCCTGGGCTTGGGACTCCTTAGGATTGGTAGATAAACTTTCTTAGGTAATACATCATGAAACCTGTTAAGAGTCACTTCCCCTTTCTTTTAAATAAGCTGTAAGGGATATATAATATGAGCCAGAAATGATGAATTAATCATGTTTATCTTCCCAAAAAACTCACTCTTTGAGCCACATGCAGGTGGCATGTTTTTGGGGGGTGGTAGCAGGGAGGTTTAAGCAGGCGTTGTCTTTTGATGTTCATGACCCTAATGGTGCAAGACTAGTGATTGAGTGTTGAGTGAGAATAAGAGGGCAAGAAAATGATATATTTGGGTTCATTTTTTTTTTCTATGAAACCCTGGATAAATTACTTTATTCAACAGTTTTCCATTCTGTAGTAAGACATTACTCACAGGATGTTGTGAAGCCTAGATCATTGTAAATTGCTTTTAGATCTTCTGTTGGGGAGGTACTGTAGTAGAGTTGTGATGCTGGTGGTTTGTGGTGGGGGTTGTTTGTTTGTTTGCCTTGTTTTGTTGCAAGCCAGGAAGCTTCAAATGAGGGATAACATCTTGTCCTTAACTGCCCCCATTTTCCTAAGGTACTTTACTGGCTACCAAACAAGAGACTCCTGCATGAAAGTAGATAAAAGTCCTCCTTTGTTTTCACAGTTAAAACAAAAACTACTGAGGATAAAAGAAAGTAAATCTCGAATCTGATTGAACTGAACTTCAGTGAGTTTGGTACAGAGTTTTAATGGTGTTAATTATTTTCTCCTCTTTCTTTTTGAAGAGATTTTTTACACAGGCACTGAAGCCTGTTGGTGCTTATGTAGCTTTGAAAGAAAGGTGTAAAACACAAACTTCCAGGATTTGCTGTGGGGTGGGAATTTCTTTTGTTATCGAGCTCCGTCTCCTGGGTGAGCGCCCAGGGGTGTTGGGGAGCGTGCACGCGAGGAGGCATGCGCAACGGGGGAATGAGGAAGTGGAGCACTTGCCGTCAGTTGACAGTGCACAGCAAAGTTTCGGAGAGCAAACAGGAGGGGGAAAAGAATCTCAATCTATCTGAAACACTATCCTGGGCTTATTGTATTAGTGTTGTTCATGGAGCTCCCCGGGCGGAGGTAAGAAGCTTTTTCTTCTGCCTGCTCTTCTCTCATCAGGCACGGGCTTTCTCTCTGGATTTTTCAGAGGTGTTTCTGTGGAACTGGATATGGAAAATACAGCTAGCATGAGTTATCCTTTTCTGTGAACCATGAAGCTGGCAACATGGGGTGTTTGTGTGGCTTCTGCATGCCTTTTGAGAACAAAGTGTTGAGTCTCTATAAACAACCCATTACTTTTGGCTAGTTAGGGTTTCCCACAGGCTGTCAGGTCAGTTTTTTGCTAAAATGAAACTTTGAGAACTTTTTGAAGTATCAGGTCCTGCTGTTCTTCTCAGGAAAGAGGGGAAAGATAGTTCACTGTTCTCAGAAATGCTATTGACTACGTAAAGTACAGTGGAGTGGAAAACCTGTTTACTTAAATAGGTCCTGCGAAGCACTGGTGAAAACTGGTGTCTCTGGTACTACGTAACTATGGGGGGGAGACCAGTTGCTGAGCAGGTGTCTGGTAATCCTGATGAGTTAGGAATTCTTTTACTGTTGGTTTCATTTAGGTAGTTGATTAATTTTTAATCTTGAATGTCAGAGGTTTCGAAGTAGGTAATGTATCACAGAACCAGTCTCGAAAGAGAGACAGCTAGGTTGTGTTTACCCCAAAATGTGAATGTTACTACTGAGGAGTAAGAGTCTTTAAAAGAATTAATAAAATGATATTTTCTTTATTAAGTTAAATTGTAGTTTAGTCAAGAGCTGTATTAGCGTGAGCAGATCGGTTGGCAAGCCTCAGTTTGTTTTGGCAGTGAGAAGCTGCTTTAGTGTTAAGCTTTGCACTCAGTAGGCTTAGTTATATGTTCCCCCTTAACGGCTGCAGGAAGTTCTGCTTGCTTTGTTTCAGAGTAAGACTCAGCAAAAATGAAATGGCTTCAGGATATAGTAAAAGCAGACAGTAAAAATTTGGAATTTTGATCTTCCAATGTCAAGATGAGGATGATAGTGCTTGGGTAAGAAAAGCTCAGTGGAATGCTGTAGAGATCCATAAAAACACAGGAGCAGAGAATGCTTTTCAGAGCTGAGTGTACTGGAACAGCAGAGGCTGAGCGCGGTGCCCTGTAGGTGTGCTGAGTCATCGGCCCTCAGCTGTGACATGACTTACCGAGGGCTGGGAAGGGTCAGTGCCAGCCTGTGCGTGATGAAGGGCCATGTGATACGTCTGTGCCAGTACGCGTATGGTCCTAATAACGTGTTTGTGAGGGAAGTCAGTGTGTGCTTGGTACCTGTGTCGAAGGACTTGGAGAGTGTGGTTAAAGGGAGTTGAATTTTAACTGCAAGCAGATGGAAGTGTTCCTGCATGTCATCGTGTGCAAAATTTGATGCCGGTGGATATTGGTACAAAGTGTTCTGTGTTTTATAAACATGTTGAATCTGCAAAGCTTTCTAGCTATCTGTGGAAGGCTCTGGCCATCCTGGACGTAGCGCAGCTTGGACAGGAGGCTGCATTACTGCTCTGAGTTGTAGTCTGGCACAGAATCATACAATCATGAAATGGTTTGGGTTGGAAGGGACCTTAACGTCTATCCAGTTCCCCCCCTCCCCCCCAGCCATGGGCAGGGACACATCCCGCCAGACCAGGCTGCTCAGTGTTCAGCCTGACCTTGAACACCTCCAGGGATGGGGCAGCCACTACTTCCCCACACAACCTTTGCCAGTGCCTCACCACCCTCATTGTGAAGAATTTCTTCCTGATGGCTAATCTAAATCTTCCCACTTCCAGTTTAAAGCCGTTACCCTTCATCCTATTGCTTCTTGCCGTCGTGAAAAGTCTCTCCCCAGCTTTTGTGGAGCCCCTTTCAGTACTGGGAGACTGCCCTAAGGTCTTCCTGGAGCTTTCTCTTCTCCAGGCTAAACAAACCCAACTCTCCGAGCCTTGTCCTCGTAGCAGAGGTGCTCCAGCCCTCGGATCATCTTTGTAACCACTCTGGATCCATTCCAACAGTTCCATCTCCTGATTCCAGAACTGGACACAGGACTCCAGGTGGGGTCTCACGGGAGCAGAGTAGAGGGGGAGGATCACCTCCCTCCAACTTCTGGAAGGATAAGGAATGTGGTAAAGTATTGAGCAGTTTTCTTAGTGGTTTGTAGAATGATCCTGTCTTTCTCTGAGGCACTGGCAGGGTCCCAGAGAAGACAGGTCACTGGTCTGTTTACAGCATGACATTTCCAGTCTATCTTGAAGGATGGAATTTCAAGGATTTCTTGGAAGGTGGAGGAGGGCCGAGAGGAAAGGAGAAATTGGTTTAGGTGGTTCTAGCTGTGGATAAAACCAGCTTGTGTAGAGTCAAGCAGGAGGAGGAGACTGGCGTACGGGTATTTTATTTCCGTTTTTCTCATGTCTGAACGTACAAGACTGTCCTTGGTCCTATTTTGCTATCCAAGGCCTTGGAACATCTTCATTCTGAATTACAACTTCTTGTCTTCCAATTTATGTACTGTGGATGTGTCTTTTTTTGTTGTGTTTTATTTTTTGTACTCTTGGGGTTTGGCATATCCTTTTTTATTTTCCTCAGCCACGCACCAAGTGTTTGCATATAAGTTAGTGTTGGAAGTGAACAGGAGGGGACTCCTAATGCATTGAAAGGTTGGATTAGAATTCTCACAATATTGTGGGAGATTTTATTTCAGTGCTTATATCTTTTATAAATGTTTGCCTTCTATGTGTTTTACTCACCTCTGGTGTAACGCTGGAGAGAAACATTTAATAAAACAATATCATAGAACCATAGAATGGTTTGGATTGGAAGGGACTGTAAAGATCTTCCAGTTGCACCTCTCTGCCATGGGCAGGGACACCTCCCACTGGATCAGGGTGCTGAAAGCACCGTCCAGCCTGGCCTTGAACACCTCCAGGGAGGGGCAACCACAGCTTCCCTGGGCAACCTGTGCCAGTGTCTCACCACCCTTATTGTGAAGAATTTCTAATATCTAATCAAAAAATTTGCCCTTCCAATTTAAACCCATTAATATATTGTACAATGGAAGTGTTACTGTACTTTTTCTGCCTTACCTTTACAAGAAAGTGTTCTCTTTAGGTGTGATAGCCAATCTGTCTCATCTCCATCATTTTATTGCCCCTTGTAATCTTTCCTGTTTAAAGTAGCCCTTTCAATTTAGAGAATATTTTATTTCCAGTTATTTCCAAGATCAGAGCAAGTCACGAGAAGATGCATGTCTTTGCCAGCCTCACTTTTATGTGCATACCCCTATGCATGCTTTGTGCCTAGGGAAGGTTTGTGTTGTATATCAATGCCTGACTCTGCTTCCATGTCTGAAGGTAGAAGATCCAGCAGGAAGACTGGGCCATATATGTGGAAAGCTGTGGCAGCAGCACCGCTTGGTTTGATGCCTCCCCGAATGCACGCAGCTCGTGAGCAGTCATTCCCATCTTATGCAGGACCACAGGAGTTCTGCAGTTATGTGCTGATCTGTTCAGGAGATTTATTGGCAGAGCAGGGTTTGTTGTTCAAACAGCCATTCTTGTCTCCTATGTGGGAATAGGTTGGCTGCATCAAGCCTGTTAGCCGTCTGTTCCAACAGTTAGGCTGTGCTGAAATGGATGATTTCCTGAGGCTTCTCCCAGCCCTATTTCTGTTGTGGGTGCTGTCTGTGGCCTTCCCCTGGCATTTAGGCACCAGTACATGGGCGCTGCAGGGTCTGGTGAAATGAGGGGTAGGAGAGCAGCCCTTTACAGGTAAGGGGCAGCTGTCACCCACCAGTGCAATGTGCCTCTGCTGTTTGCCTCTCCACAGTCAGGGCTGTGGGTTTTCCAGTCACATGTGATGTGCCCTTCAATTCTGGTATTTCTGTGCCAGGCTTGGGCTCATTAGCACCCTTCGGAGAGCTGCACTTGTGTGTGAGTTTTGCTTCCGCTGTTCTCCAGCCTTTTGAGACCTGCCTTGATAAGGGATCTGGGATGCTACTAATTGCTCCCTTCCTCCCTGAACTCCCCAAACTTCTCTTTCCACTGTTGAGATTGTATTAGAAATAAATATGGCGTATTTCATTATGGCAGCTGTCTGGAGTGGCCAGAGGTACAGGCAGGAACAACATGTCTCTGTTTATTATTATTTTTTAATTAGTTAACTCATGCTAATGTTGTGTTCAACTCCTTTTTTCCAGTTCAGAACCTAGGATGGTGGGGTTTCTCTGTCCACATCTATTTTTAGTATGTTATCTTCTGGTCTTAGATTTCCTCAATTAGTCAGAAACTACTCTTTTCCAATGCTTTACCAGTAATCAGTGTTTGAAATAGACTGCGCAAATTGTTTCTGAATTGCAGATGAGTCTGGGAAATTGCTGGTGGGTATTTTAATTCCAGTGTGGTAGAAAGGAAGCAATATGATTCAGCTCTTAAATTCTGAACTTCAGATGTTGTTTCATAGCCCAACAGCTGGATTTATCAGACACTGGATTTATCAAGCTGTGCACTGCTCACTGCGGTAAGATTTTGTAGAGTTTCGAGGTAGTTTAAGTTATAGATATGGTTCACAAAGAATGATTCTAGCTGGAGTACTTGATGCCAAGGTTTACTTAACTACATAAAGGAGGTAGAGAGGTGAGCAAGGCTTAGAAATAAATGTCCTGGATGTTTTAGGCAGTTAGTTCAGTCAAGTAGCTTAACAATGTACGTTTTCGTTTGAGTTGTGATAGCAATGGGGATGATTTGGCTGTCTGTTGACAAGATGAAAAATATTACTAATTTGCTATTAAAGAGGTAACTTGGGGATGGGAGGATTCTCGAACAACCTTGGCAGATCTTCTAGTTGGGCAGTGGGGGTTAATCCTGTGCAGTGGCTCTTCCACCCTCTCTGAGTGGTATTGATTCCTTGTTGCCTGGTAAGCAGTGGCTGTGTGGCGGTATAACTGTGTTTTGAAGGTGGAAGTAGGGTTTTTTGTTAGCTTTAGAACTAAGCTTTACTGTTCCATGGATGAAACATGGCTAAAAGCCTAACTAGTAACTCTCCATTGTTTGCCTTGGCAAAATGATGTTAACTGTGAACAACATTGCCCTAAATTTTGGAACAAAAGCCTGAGGCTTTTTAGGGTCTCTGTTTTAGTGTTAGATTTTTGTTGCTGCTTTAGAATGCTTTAATTCTGCATTGCACAAGTCCTAACTTGAAGTTCCTCTCTTTGCCTTTATTTAGAGTTGTAATTTAACTTTGAATTGGTTTTTATGCCAAGACTTGATAGAAGGTTGCTGTTTTGCTTGTACAAGAACTTTCTATCTGAACAGATTATTAACAAGGAAGTGCACACTCCTTGCTATGAAACCAAAGCCAATAATGTGTGGGAAAGTGAAACTTGACACAATTGGGTGGTTGGGGTGGTTTGTTGTTGTTGTTGTTTTGCTGCTTGGTTTAGAAAGAATAGTTGGGTAGTAAATCTACATGATCTGCACTGTTTTTTTGCTGACTTCACTGGTGATACAAAGTAAGGCAGACATAAATGTTTTTTTTTTAATTATGACTTTTAATATCACTTCATATGCCCGCTCCTTTATATTTCTCCTCACATCCTGCCTTCTGCTTTTTTTTTTTGTCCCAAAGGGTTGTCTTATCTTCCGTTCCCTTACAATTAGTAACATTCAGTCCAAACACTAAGAGGATCGAAAAGTGCCAAGCAATGAAGACCTCCCAGGGTCTCTTCTATTGTAATGTTTCTGTGTAACTTCTAAGTGTATTAAAAATTTTACTTTCTCTGTCAATATAATCTCTAGGGAGGCAATGAATGAGAAGAGGGTCCTGGAAAAACAGTTGTCATTCTTCCTAGTCCCAAGTGACTTCTAGAAGTTTCCTTTCTGCTTTTGTGGGATGGAGGTACTTGGTGGGCAGGCTGAGGGCAAGCTATCCATGCTGAATTACACCCAGCAATGCATGGAGATTCCCAGGGTAACTGAGACATGACTGAATAAGGCCACACGGTACCGTGCAGCTCTGTAGAGGTCAGCTTGTGTGAAGGTGCTGTAGAAGCATCACCTTGTGCTGTGCTGGAATGGTGTGGCATTCAGGTGGTGTCTGACCATGCCTATCAGCCGGTTCTGCCTGAGGCTATGGCAGCTCGGGTGTCTCTGCAGAGTCATGGTGTGCCAACCCAGAACCCACTGAACTCGGAAGAAACCTTGCTTATGATAGAAACTTTGGGTGAAGCTTTGTTTAAGCAGTGTTACTGAAAACGTACAATGAATAATGTGGAAAAAAAAAAGTTTTATTGGAGTAAGCACAACAGTGCTTCAAAAATTGTCTTTTTTCATTCAAATCTAGTTGATGTTAATTGGCTCATTTATAAAGGAAAAAAGAGAATATAAAACCCAAAAGGTAATTAATCTTCAATGAGATAGATAACTATCTTGACTTTCCATATTTTTTTTTTAAAGCTGCATAACAGCAGAAATGGTTTTAAGTGGCTTTTCCAGTGCCAGAGACTAGCTGGAATTAAAGCAAGTCATGACTTGGTTGTCTTTGTAATGTCAGAATTGCACTCCTAGTTGAGCTAAACCCCCACAAGCAGGATTTACCTAGCACACAGGATTTTGCGTGCCAGTTCCAGTAGAGAATGCTAACACTCTGTCTCCATTTTCTTTCAGGTTATGTTTCACACTATGTGCTGACTGTCTGTGCTTACAGAAGATATTTAAAAACAAACAGACTTTTTTTTCAAAGATTTTGATTCCAGTGGAATCTGTGCTTTAGATTTTTGTCTTGTCAGTTAACTCCTGAAGCAATGCCTGTACAAGCTCCACAATGGACAGATTTTCTCTCCTGCCCGATTTGCACACAGACATTCGACGAAACAATCCGGAAGCCCATCAGCTTGGGTTGTGGCCACACTGTCTGCAAGATGTGCCTCAACAAGCTCCACCGTAAGGCATGCCCTTTTGACCAGACCACTATCAATACAGACATTGAACTCCTTCCTGTGAACTCGGCCTTGCTGCAGCTTGTTGGTGCTCAGGTACCAGTGCTTTTTTGTTTTTTTTAATCTGTTTCTGTGTTGTTTTCCTTCTTTCTTGTAGGGGGACAACTAAGTGTGACTCTGTTAATGGTGTGTAGAGTAGACATCTCCCTCTTTGTAGGCTGATTTTGTTGAATATAGGTTTTAGACTTTTGATGTGCTGTAGTAGAAGTTCCTGGAACAGCAGTTCAAATCTTGCTTCAGCTGGTCGCCAACTTTGATTTTGTGGATTTTTTTTTACTGTAGCCATGGGCTGTCCCCAGAAATGGCTGGGTTTGTTACCTTCCTTCTTCCCTGACTTGTGTCTAGCCACGCTCTCCCACGAGGATGAACGGATCAGTGAGCTTATCGGATGGGAAGCTTTTCTTCTTCTCTGTTACTTGCTTTACCATGTTCACTCTATGGACTTGCGATGAGTTGTCCAGAAGCAGGAGGGATGGAGTAAGGGAAGTGGGACAGACTCCTCTGGTAGCAGCCTTTCTACTGCCTCATATTTAATTCAAAACTATGCTCTGGAAATATTGTCTCTTGAGCTGACAGGTTAACCTAAATCCATATAGGTGAGTTGGGGAGCCTGCCTGAGACCCCTCTTGCTGCTGGAATGGAGACCCGTGAGGTCAACTGAATCTGGTGATCTGGTGGGGATGGGTACTCCAGCAGCACCGGTACTGATGGCAGGAAAGAGGTGGGGATGTGTAGAAAGCAGGATTGTCCTGTTCAGGTGCAGCACAGACTTAAATTGGCATAAGCTTATCATGGTTAGATCACTGGTGGTTTCCTGTGAGACCTGTACGTCCCAAGGCTAGACAAGATTGTGGACTGAGGGAGAGGACGGACAGTGATGTCTTAACTTCTGGGAGAGGAACAAAAATGTAGATGGGACGCAGTTAAAATAGCGGGGTTATTGTTCTGTGTCCATGTCTGGGCTCAGTGGAGTTGGAGACAGCAGAAAATTCAGGGAAAAGAGAACGACTGTTGTGGAGAAACTTAAAAAAGTGTGGAGGAAAGAAAGATGTTCTTATAACTTTTGTTAGGTACTATGACCTAGAGATCTAGGCATGGTTTCACTGCTTCTTTTTTCACTTGGTGTATCAAGTAATATGGCCAATTTGTTGTTCTTTTATGGTGTGTGGTATAGAAGTTATTTCAGAAGTTTAAAAACTGGGTTGTGTTTCTGGCTGTGCTGTGACTCATCCCACTCTGCAGGAGAGGGCGACGAGTGTGTATGGTGTGCGTGTGCCAACATCCTTGAAGAGCTTCAAAGCAGTGTGAAGTCTGTGGGTGATGCCATAAATAAATATTGTCATATTCTCACTTCTTTATGTCTTCTTCCTTCTTCTCTGGAGTTTCTAGAATGGTTCCAACTGTATCCAAATGTCCACCATTAAGATAAATGTCATTTTCCTCCTGGGTTTTTTGGGTTGCTATGTGTGCATTTGTTATGCTTCATAAGAAGCTGTGTGATAGCTTTAACTTGATCTTAGCCTGAATTAAAATTTTCATAAAAACAAGATCCTCCAGAATGAGATAGAAAATCACCATGCCTTTTTTACAAGTAATTGAGAATTTTATTCTGGTTGTGCTGGTTAGCCAGCCTCATTTTCCTCATCCATATGTGTGTATGAAGAAAACAGAGTGCCTTTGTGATAGCATTGTGTTTTTCTTGAGGGCACTCTGAACTCTAGGTTCAGGCTTTGAACTAATGGCATTATTTTCTTGCTCCTTTTTACATCATAAGTTTTTATATGATCAAGATTCATAGGACCTTATTTCACGGTGACCTTAAAGCTGGAAATGCCACCAAAAGACTGTATTCCCTTTCCCCTGGTTTGGCACTCATTCCTGCATGTATGCTGCTCACCGCATTCTGTTACCTAAACAGTAATCAGGGTTTGTATTGCTGGCAAACTTGCCCCTTAAAAACAATTTGCACACACACACTGCCCTGCTTCCCCTTGGTTTCAATGAGCACGTGAATGAAATCAGCATTCCTTATGACTTGCTCTCCTCTCTCCTCATTCTCTTCCCCTTCCTGGCACCGGTTGTAGTGTTTCTCAGACTATAGAGTGCAAGAAAATATGTACATTAGGTTGCTGTGAAGGACAGAGAAACAGTTTCTGTTTTTCACTGGTGTCTCTAAGGCTATTTTTAATTATATTTTTTCAAAAAAAACCTTGGTTGAGGAAGGGGGGAAAAAAGGACTTCAGAGAAACTGCAGTAATTTGGAACTCTGTCCTGTTAAGAAGGAGAGCTGTCTTTGGTACATATGAAAGAAATGACCCATGAGAACAAGCCAGCTTATGGAGCATGAGTAGTGTCATCAACTTCAGAGAACCAAAGCACATTTGTGGAACAGAGTTCCAGTTTTTAGTTCAGTTTCAGGAGGCTGTATGTGTCATTAACATCCCTTGATCTCCAGCAGCCCCTGAATGCCTTCACCTGAGTCCGTGGAGACGCGCAGTACTTTATTTTTAAATGATAAATTCCAAAAAACAGGCTTCATTTTAGAAGGGATAGAGTAGAACACAAAGCTTTTATCTGGGGGAAGAACAACAGTTTCTTTTTTTCCCTTTGGGGAGGCTTCTGAGAAGTTCACACGTTTCTAAGTGTTAAGCGCTTTTTTGCTGGAGGCAGAACAGGAGACCAGGCAGTCTGAAGAAACAAATCCCTTCTGCCATGGCTGGCAGTAGTGATACGATTCCAGGGCAAGTCACGCTGCTTGGCTTCCATGCAGGCACCGTGCGTGAAATGAGCAGGTCTGTGTGCCTGGGGAAAATGTACTAAATGTGTCACACAATTGTCCGGGATAGCAGTAACCTATTTCTCTGACAATAACATGATCTCTCCATGTCGTTTTTGTCACTGTAATAGTGAAAAGAGTAGGTTGCTTACTTGAATTACAGGCTGTTTCTCAGTTTTTCCCTCTCCCCTCCACCCCTTTCCAAAAACAAATCCTGTTGCCCAGGTTATTGCCACCCCTGATATGAAAACTGACTGTTGCAGGGACTGGTTGCTGCTCCCCCACAGCAGCCTGGTGCACATCGACAGGGATGCCAGGATCTTTTCCAGAGGGCAGTTCAGCCCACATACGAGATAAATTCAGCCACATATGGTGGTGGCAAAGGAGAGGAGGGATTGTAAGGGGAAGATGAGAATTATTGTTCCCTGGGACAGCTGGAAATAGCTGAGCGCCTAAGCAGGAGGTAAACATATTGTGAGGGAAGAGAGGCAGAAAGGCCTTGAGCGCGTATCAAAAGGGCATTCATGAGATACCTTGCTTTTTAAACTTCTTGGGTAAAGAAATCCCTGAAGCCAGTTTCTATGGGAATGAGGTTTTGAATTTTAACTATTCAAGCATCCATGTATTACTCAGTGTATGCAACTATTTTAAATATTCACCAGGCCAGTGTTTTGAAGGTGTATAATCATGGATCTGTCACCTAATCTCTTCCCTCCTGTTTTTTTTTAGCACATGAAACAGCAGTGCGTACATTCCAAACAGGTAACATTAAGTGGCAGAAATTCCTGTGGTACTTCAGTTTCTTGCATAGTCTCCTGTCTCCTGCTGGACATGAGAAATACAATTCTAGGCATTAGGCAATGGAATCGTGTATGTGATGAGAGACCGGGTGGAGTGATCTTAACTTCTTTCAAAAGAAGGAAGATTGCAGTTACAGAGATATCAGTGGCACATTTGATAAACTTTTATTGTAACTTCTGGTGAAATGAGATGCCGCAAAAGAGGAATTATCTGTGAAGAAATTGTCCTTAGTGCAGACTCTTGAGGAACTGAAGCCAGTAGGCTTTGGAGTGCGTTGGGTTTGGGATTTTGTTTCAGGAAGTGGATCGTCCGTTTGCAAGAGGAAAAAGAAACATTGGAGGAAACAGTTTTTACACCAGACAAAAAGAGGGTTGGGCTGTTTAACATGTTCTCATTCTGGACAATTAGATGTCTAATGGCAATTAGTAACAACTCGAGCTAGCATTCTTCATCAAGTTATGCTTAAATCACCAATTCCAAATAACTGCCTGGTATGAGGTGATGCTTTACCATTCTTATTTGGTCCCCTTCCTCATGTCGTCATACCGTGCCTGTTCCCACAGCCCCAAGCAGTCATGCTGATGGGTGGCATTCCACTGCCAGGAGACTCGCAGTCATTGCCAAGGCAAATGCACACAAAGCGATCACAAATTTAAAGTAAACAAACATCTGAGATTATTTTTCCTGTCTTGTTCTGGGCCCTCTTGGGAGGCTTTTATTATGTTTGCAGTGAAAACTGTGACAAGGGTGTGGTGTCTGGGAGAAGGGAATATAGAATGAGCATGAAAGGAATGAACTCACTCTGCAGGGCATCTGTTTTGAGGCTCTTGAGGCGTTGTAAACAGAAGTGATCATAGAGTCCTGCATGTTATTGAAAGGATGTTTTGCAAAGGGGAAGTGAGAATGCTTTAGAGTTGAATTATTTCTCAGTTATCCCTCAGCATTTCCATGACCGAGCCAGAATTAAAATTCAAATCTCCTGTGATTTTTATGAATCACATCTTTACGACTCTTCTCTTGGTCGATGCTGTTCTCATAACCATTTTAACCCTAAAATATTGAAAGAAATCATGTTGTAGAACAGCAAAGGGCAAATTATTTTTAAGTTTTACTGTGAGATGCGTCACATGAGTGAAGATGAAGTGTGTTGTGGGGAGAAAGACGTTCTTTTTTCCTGCAGACTCCTGAAACTGCAAGTGTTTTGTTCTGTTGTTGTGAAAGTTAAAACTAATCTTGCAGGCTCATTCTGCAAAAAGTACAACAAAAAGTTGTGCAAGGCTTTGAAATTTTTTTTGCGCTAGATCTTCCCTTGCAAAGAGAAGAAATGGGAATGGTGTGCAAATACATGGTGTGGGATAGCTTGATTAACTCCTGGAAGCTTTTCCATGCCAGCTTTTTCCAGCTCTGTTAGCTGCCTAGACAGTCCTTGTGTCTCGCTTGTGGAGTTGTGCTGTGTGTGGCATTCCAAATGGCTGCTGTGAATATGTGCTAAACCTGCCTTAATTCAGGATTGAAGTCCAGGGCTGCACACGGCTTCCTGTCCCATGTCTGTTCCAAGCCCTCTTTGTCTGCTGAGTGTTGCGATGCTGTGGTTGTATTTCAGGTTGTCGCTGATGCCAGACTGAATGCTTGCAGGAGTAAATAGGAGTTTGCACAAAATATATTACAGCAGTAAATAGGTCAGGGACGGTGCAGTCTCTGTCTCGGCACAAATACATGTGTGCATTGTTTGATCAATAAGCCAGTTCTGCTGGTATAACTCCCCAGACAGAAGGAGGCTACCCAAATGGCAGAGGTGGAGTATTCTGTTAACGTGAAAACAAATATTGAAGGTGTTAATATTTGTTTCCAAATCCCAGGAAACCAGCCCAGCTGAGACTGTTGCAACAGAAACGGTTGACCACTGTAAAACAGAATTGCAAAATCTCATTTTGCTCAAAGCTTTCTTGCTTACAGAAAAGAAAAAAACACATTAAAAAAACGAAAACACCCCGAACAGAAAGCACCTCATCCTCGAAATTAAAACAGCCAACTCCCCCTCAAAGACTTCACAAGTTAACTGCAGTCTGTGAGGGCATCTGGGCCAACCTTGCTGTCTTGGTGTGATTGAATTTGGTTTTGTTTGTCCCCTTAGTTGAAGTAGAAGGGGAGGTGTCTGATTCAGCCTATTTTGAGTACATTCATTTTGGAGTGGTATCATTGTTCTTAATTGCAGCTTATATGTTATGCCCCGAGACTCTTTTTAGTCACCTGCTGCAAAAGCAAGAGTGATACACCTGTTAACTTCTAATTTTGCAATGTGTGTTGAATGAGCAACTCTGCACGCAGTTACCTAAGCCTGTAGAAGTATGATCTTGTGATTGAAACAGATTATATTAAAATAGTTAGGAAAGCCCCTGTCCACGTTGATGGTGGCAACCATAAATGTGTATGTGTGTGTATATATATAAATTAAATACTTTCACTGCTCTTATTTGCTGCTGCCGCCACCATAATGCTACCCTTTACATGGCTGTGTTGCATCTGAAGGGTAGCAGGTTTTAACTAGAGTATTAAAGGCTTGTGCTTTTAGATCCAGGGCCTGGGTTTGGTCCCTGTAAGCAGCTATATGGGATTATGTTGTTACTGCCAGCAGAGTGGTAATTGACTTGGAAAATGAAGTTGAAGGCTGGGATCGCTTTGCATTTCAGTAGCATATGCAAAAAGTACTTGTCTTTAGTCTTCTGAGAAATTCCAGTTCTCTGTACTTTCACGTGTGGAGTTGTTTGCTGAATAGTGATGTGGAGAAACATCAGAACAGTGCTGTCTAGCACCCTCAGATTGGTTGAAAACTTTAAGAATTTAACAAAACCAGATTATAGTATGGGGGGAGGGGTGGTCCAACATTCCTTTGAAAAATTCCACTTTCAGGTGAATGCGTGTATGAAGAAATAAATGCCACAAAATCACCAACATAAAAACCCCCAAAACACCGACACAAAAAAAACCCCAAGAATATAACTGGTCTGTGTTGTTGGGTTAATACTTGCAGTATGTGTTTGTAGGCACTGTGTGGGATAACTTGGGTTTGCTACTTGATAATTAGGTCTACTCAGAATATGTTCCAAGGGTGTCCTAATATATTGGCTGCTCCAAGTGGCTCCGATCTCTTATCCCTGGATGACTTCAGAGCTGTGAGACCCCAGATATGAATGTCTAATTACCTGTAGACCAGGGTTCATCTCATTTGTTCTGATTCTTTTGGCCACCCAGCTTTGGAAGTGTCTCAATAAGTGTGTTATTTAAGCCAAAGCTTTATAGTTATAAGAAATGCCACATTTCTCAAGTAATATTTTTTATTGTGGAATAAGTCTTCTGCTTCTAGTTCCTATCAGCCACTAGATTAACAAAGTCTGCTAACCATAAATTCTTTGGTTTTTGTGTTCGTCTTCATTGATTTTTTTAAATGCTATTTGTTCATTAAACAAGCTGAAAAACTGCTTACTAAGATGGAAAAAACACAGGAGGGGAAGAAAACAGAAAATGCTCCATACTAACAAAAAGTTGGTAAGCATGACTGCTGCTTATTTATGCATAATCATTGTGGATGTCCATGTTATCTCTTTTCAGGTTCCTGAGCAGCAGCCAATTACTTTATGTAGTGGAGCCGAAGATACCAAGCATTATGAGGAGGGCAAGAAATGTGTTGAAGAATTAGCATTGTACCTCAAACCACTCAGCAGTGCAAGAGGTAGTTCCTGCATTGTTCCCTTTGAAAATGAAACCTGGAAACAAATAGAATGCACAACCAACTATCCAAATGATTAGTCAGTCTGTTTGAAAAATGGATACAGACAGATTTTAAAAACAAATTGAAATAACTTCTCTTATCATTAAGACTCTGTCTTCTCATGAGGGGGGAGGAAGAGGCATTTAAAGGTGCTATGTCAAAAATAGTACCAAGAACAGGCTGAGGTATTGGGCCAAAGTGTTTGGATGCAGTATAGTAAGTTGAGACAAGCTTTGTCAGTTGGGTTGATCTCTGCAGACCAAGTAACAACAGATAAATTTTTTTGAGTTCTACTTTGCTTTGAGATAACCGTAGTGAGGCAGCTTGTTTGTGGAGTAGTAAACTGAAATGAAAAAGTTGCTGCATAAGAGATGGAAGCAATATTGTTTGTACAAGAGCTGGATCAATCCGAGTAGTTCTAGTTTATCAAAACTGCACTAAGTTCAAGAGTATGGCTTTTATTTCTATAACCTATGGCAGACTTGAAAAATCCATCAGTCCAGGTCGTAGAGGTGAGCATCCTGGGCGTCAGGTTTTACAAAAAGCTGTCTCAAGCCTTTCCCAATAGTACAGTGTGATAGCAGTGCCACTCTGAGCAGTAGTGGCCCGATGAACAAGCTCTATGCTGTAGAACAAACTCAGTGTGGCAGCCGTATGCCCAGCGAGTCACTTGTTCCTTCAGCCTGCTTACTGTGGCTCCCATAACATTTATGAGTTACAAGTTTTGCATATAATTAAACATTATCCAAGCAGTTTTGTTCAGTTTGGCTAGGCCAAAGCAATGGAGATACCAGATATAGGTAAGGACCTAAATGTCTTGTGAAAACAGACAGATGGTCAACGGCCACAGTGATACATGAAGGCCTTGAGTAAGGGAAGGACAGCAGCAGTCCTTGAGGAGTCACCTGGGAATCTGTATGGGAGGGTGCAGGACAGACTTCCAGCATGGAGAGAGAGTTCGTCAGATATTCCACCTTCTTTGAGAACCAAACCAGTCGATCATAAGACTTAAACCTGTGGGAGAGCTGATTCCCTGGAATTGTTTGCTTTTAATGCTGTGTAAAACAGGCAAAAATGAATGTTTGACCTGCCTTCTCTAGTGTCCTGTTGAAAGAAGTGGGCATCAGGAGAACCAGGTTTGCACTTATGCAGTACAGTGTTTGAAGAGGCACGAGAAGAGGAGATACGAGGTAGTTTATTTTTTTTTCTGCTTCATTTTGTTTTGAAGGTGTGGGTCTTAACAGTACTACCCAGAGCGTGCTGAGTCGCCCCATGCAAAGGAAGCTGGTGACATTGGTTCACTGCCAGCTAGTGGAGGAAGAAGGGCGGATTAGAGCCATGCGTGCAGCACGGTCACTTGGTGAAAGAACAGTCACAGAGCTCATTCTTCAGCATCAAAATCCACAGCAGCTCTCTTCCAACCTCTGGGCTGCAGTGAGAGCCAGGGGGTGCCAGTTCCTTGGACCAGGTAGGGAACAGCATGGTACAGAAGCAATTCAGGTTGGAGAAGGATTGATAAATGGGTGTCAAACTGCCTGAGTGATTTTATTAGCTTAATAATAATAGGTTTTTAGAATTAATGATATGTCTATCGGGCTGCTGTCACATTTTTTCGTGCTTTTACACATCTATAAAATTCAGAACATGCATGCCCTTGTTCTTGTGATAAGATAAAATGGGAAGTTTCTCATTTGCTATTGTTTGAAGAAGTAAGACTCTTCTAGAAAAGGTAAGGTTACTAGAAGTGACTAGACATGGCCTCTTTTCCTTCTCTAGGGAAATAAAGCAGTTGGGAGAAATTTTTTACATTGTGCAGGGTGTCTATGCATTTTTTAAAAATCACGTGCTTAAGAATCAGTTTTGCCTAAAAAAAAAAAATGAAGTCTCATTACTGAAAATACAGGCTTCACTTGTTGAGGACCAACAAAAAGAATGCCTTGAAATATGAAGCCAACTTCTTAAAATAAAGAAAAAAAACAGGAAGCTTTTCCCCACCAAAACAAATGGAGGTAGACTAACTTCAGGGTGCACTAATTTTTGTAACACTGCAGAGAACAGAGAGGCTTGTTACCTGGCAAAGCATGTAATGTATTTGTGTGGGCACTCATTGCTCTTTTACCTGCATGGGGACCAACCTTGTGCTTCCTCAGGATTTCCTGTTGGGATAGGTAATACAATTTGAAAACTTTTTCATTAGTGATCAAGAGATGTACAGACAGGAGCAAAGAAGTCTTCCCGTTATCTGATACCCAAACTTGAACAAATAATAATAAAAAACCCTAAAAAGTCCTATTGCCCAAGTCTAAGTCTGAGAAACCAGAAGTGTTCCTACCCTCTTTTCCCTCCCTTCTTGCTCAGCTTCCTTTCCCGTCTGTGGGTTTGTGTGCGTTGAGGGGCTTTGTAGCTAGGCACCCACTTGTTGGGAAACAAGAAACTGTGCAGAAGTCTATCTTGGTCTTCTTTCATCTTTTGTTTCTTTTCTTCATGTTCCCTCCATCCCAGCAATGCAAGAGGAGGCTTTAAAGCTGGTTCTGCTGGCTCTGGAAGATGGATCTGCTTTGTCACGAAAGGTCTTGGTTCTCTTCGTGGTTCAGAGGCTGGAGCCGCGATTTCCTCAGGCTTCTAAAACTAGCATTGGCCATGTTGTACAGCTGCTTTACAGAGCCTCCTGCTTCAAGGTACAAAGATGATTCTACTTGGAGATTTCTTACTGTGGGAAAACATTCTTCATATAAGAAAGATTCCTCAATTTGAAATAAATTTTAATACAGCTTCTGAAAAACTATTGTTTTTCTTGTCAATTTTCATTGTCCTGTAACATGAAATGCGTCTAAAAGTATTTGCAGTTGCAGAAAGTATTTCTGACCAAGTCCCACATTTGTTTGGAGAGTTCTTTGTTGTCCAGCTGTGATGACAATGTAGGCTGAAATCTAAGTTTTGACTCTGTCCGCGCTTAATAGATGCACAGTAACAAAACCTGTATATAAGTCAGCATAGCTTATCTTCATAGAAGAGGCTTAAACCTGGAAAATCCCCAGCTCTGTTGAATGAGTGTTGGTGTTCTTAGAAACATAGAAATATGTCGCTCGTAGATATCGGAGTCATGTGAAGAGAAGTTGAGCTGCTTATCTGACTTCACAATATTTAATGCTCTGTCCCTAGGTGCTCAAAGTAAATGTCAGTCATTTTCACTGAAAGAGGAGAAAAATGCTTTGTTGCTGTTAATTGTATCCTCAAACAGAACTCTGCAATGCAAACAATATATTTTGATTGGAGAAGTATGGTGTGGATGCTATGAAGGCCTTCACGAAGTATGACACTTCCACCAGTAGCTGTATCAGTCTGAGTAAATTGTTTGGTATCCATCTCACAGTGGTTCCAGTTCGTGAAGGGTGTGTTATTTTAGTAGCAAGTAATTTTCACTCCGTAGTATCACAGCTCAGGTTGGGAGGAAAACTTCGTTGCTGACTGAAAGTTTCACTTGCCTTGCACTTTGCATAATCTCTGGCTTACCCTGCTTAATTGTATTTCGCTCTTTTCTCCCCACTAGGTGACAAAACGAGATGAGGATTCCTCCCTGATGCAGCTGAAGGAGGAATTTCGGACTTACGAAGCTCTGAGAAGGGAACACGATTCCCAGATAGTTCAAATTGCTATGGAAGCAGGTTTACGCATTGCACCAGATCAGTGGTCCTCACTATTATATGGAGATCAGTCTCACAAATCCCACATGCAGTCTATCATTGACAAGGTAAAGCCACCTGAGATCAGCTCAGTCTGTCTTGTTTGCAGCTGTAATAGATGCAAATGCTTCTAATATGAATTTACAAATTGTGCTTATGTGTACGCACCTTGCCCAATAATGATTTGCCCTGTTATTTCAAAGCTTGTTATGGTCTAAATAATTAGGACATATATTTGTATCCAAGTGAATCTTGCTCTCTCTGCCATCACTTTCTACTTTACCTCTCTGCAGACGGGAAGCCACAAAGGTCAGCTGCACAGCTGGGATGTGTCTTTTCTGAACAGCCAATAACTGCCTGTGTAGTAACAGAGGTTAATGGGTCATTTTTCCAGGCAGGAAGTTAATGCATAAGTTGAAAGAAAATCAGTTGCCTAGGTAAGAGGGAAAAGTAGAAGCACATTTCTTAAATGAAATGACTTTGCCCCTGGAAATGTCCAGATTTCCTGTTGTTCAGAGAGAGCACAGGATAACACTTCCATCCCTAGAGATGTTCAAGGCCAGGAAGGTTGGGGCTTTGAGCACCCTGATCCAGTGGAAGGTGTCCCATTGCAGGGGGTTAGAACTGGATGGGCTTTAAGGTTCCTTCCAATCCAAACCATTCCATGATTCTATGATGGCTTTTAAATTAGGGGACTTGCATGTAAGTGCCTAAAAGTAGGAAGAACTGAACCTTGTTAAATGGTTACAAAAGCTGTGAAACCATTGCTGTGGCTGTCATGTTAGGAGGATTAACTCTTATCTCTTCAGAAATCTACATTAAACAGTTTTGAATATTCTGTGTTTTTTTCTCTGAGTACCAGCACAACACAGAAAAAAAATAGGTTACATTGCTCAAAATAACACCAGCCTTTATTTTGTCTATTTAGAGCTATATTTTAACCTGCAATGTCAAAGAACTGTGCATTCTTAATTGCAGAGAAGACGTTTGGTAGAAGGTGCTGAAATGAATTTGTGCAAATAAAATTTTACTCCAGTTTTGGAAGCCAGCTCTTGTGAGCTTGTGGAACAACCGTTAGAAACCATGAGGATTGCTTTGCTTGTTAAAAGTTAATTATTATAATTTTTTTAAGTTGCAGACCCCAGCCTCATTTGCACAAAGTGTTCAGGAGTTAACTATTGCTCTTCAGAGGACTGGAGATCCGGCTAACCTGAATCGTCTTCGGCCTCACCTAGAGCTCCTGGCAAATATCGATCCCAGTCCAGGTGAGTCTCAAGGGTGTATAAAAACCTTTAACCTACAGTTTAGCAAGACGAGCGTAACACTGTTGAAAGATGGAGAGCACTTCATCAAGTGGATGGAGACATCCTCTAACTGATAAACGTAAGATTCTGGAGTGGTGTTCGTAACCCACCTGAAACAGCAGTAATCCGTGTGAGGAATGGATCTGCTCTAAAGCTGAAATACAGTTTAAAGTGTGGCAGGGGTGATTTCATCACTTCTCTGCAGAGAGCTTCCTCAGTGACGGCACCGGGTGAGCACGGATGAGGATGTTGAGTACATACAAGTAATCCTATGAGGTTACATGGTGTGTACTTGGTATTGGGCACTGTTAACTGGGGGGAGTGGCAGCAGTCTTGGCTTCCTCTTTTCCCTTTATTAGTATGCATGCTGCTATTTGAAACCGGATTTGCAGAGCAACAGGAAGGTGGATAGAACCACTGTGCTTAATGCAGGGCCTTGGCTGACACTCCAAGATATCTTTTGCTCTCCAGTTCTTTGCCAGATTGATTTATTTATAAATGAGGGGAAGCCTTCAAGAAAGCACCAGATTAAGGACTTTCATTAACTCATCTGAAAATTGTATGTCTCTTTGTTCTAGAAATTCCCTGTATTAGTTTTCAATCTGAGATCTCTAGCCTGCAGACATTGCACTGGGAAGGCTCTTTAGAGGCACCTTGAAATTGTGAGGCATTTTCTATGAAACTATTTTGGATTCCAGAGAAGAATTGTGATGGACAGCATAGACAGAAGCTGGGCAAAAATCAGACTAGGCAGGAAAGATTTATGAGAAGAAATTCAGTGTTTTTCTTGCTAATACGTAGATCTGCAGAGGTGTGAACGACAGTCTGGGAAGGGGATGTTGGAGAGAATATAACTGGGAAATAAAGTATAAACTGTTTAGAGAGCAGAGAAAGATGGAAGTTGTTGGAAAAGTCAGCAGCACTGTGAAGATGGACTGCCTGAGAAGGGAACAGATAGAGTGCTGTGGCTGAGGTTTTGTTTTATACCCATTACTATTTGTAAAATCAATATTACTATCAAAATAGTGTGAAGGCCTGAACTATGACTTCAGGGAATGAAAAGTTGTAGTTCTTAGTTGATGTTTGTTTAAACAAATACACCTAACCTTTCAAATGTGGCCCAGTTGTACTTTACAGTTCAAGGAGATGTGGCACTTTTTTCCCCCCGAGTGTTTCGTGCTGTAACAAGTCAGGGACAGAGCTGTGTGTGTTGGCCGAACAGAAAGTGGAATCAGTAATAGACTCACTTGGATTCCGTAGGCAAGTCTGATACTGTTTCTCTTTTGTACTCTTGAATTGCTTCCCTGCTTTCTATAGGTATGTTGAAGTTCTTCCGGAAGAACTTAGTCTGTGAGTGGAATAGGGTGTAATAGCGTGAAAGGTCTTGAAAGGCACTCAGTGAAGCACTTTGAGGTTCTCTGGTTTGCAGCAGAGCATGTAGGCATGCGGTGGGAGTGTCATCTGCTGGAGCAGGTTAAATGGTTAGAGAAGTAAATTGGCTAGAAAAAACAAGTGCCCCTATAGAATTAAGACTGTAGAATTTACGCTGCTGGATGTGGTCTGATACGTAGATTCACCTGATGACACTTCCCCACGTGAGAGGCATCAGTTGCTATTTGGTTCCTGGTGATCTGGGCCAGTGGTGATGGTACTTGTGTGGAATGTTTTTACCTGTAGGAGGCTGAATACAAAGAGGAATTTACAGCCCATTTTTCTCATTATGTGCAGAGCTTGTACAATGCATTTACTCTCGAGTTCTTGTGGGATAAGTAAAAGGTAATAATTTGATATGATTATTTGGTATTTTGTGTGGTTCAGTCTGAAGTCTGTAGGTAGCTTTATTCATTAAGTGGTACATATCCCTGTATTAAGGTGCTGAACAGTTTTTATATAATGTCACATATTTCCAATAACATCTTTTTGATTGTCTAGCGAAGTTTGTGATACTGATGGGTTCTTGGTATATGGTTTTAAAAAATACTTTTGACTTTTCTCTTTATATTCCCTGCTGTCAATGCAATAGATGCTCCACCTCCAACATGGGAACAACTGGAGAATGGATTAGTTGCTGTGAGGACAGTGGTTCATGGCTTAGTTGATTATATCCAGAATCACAGCAAGAAAGGAACAGATCAGCAACAGGTAAAACCCAAATCATTTGGAAAATACTTACCCCTACATTTTATTGGCTGTATCCACTAGCAGATGTTTACTAATGTCATCTGGAGAGACTCGTTTTGATGAGGAGCTCATTAAAAATATTTCTGCTGCACCACATTCATCAAGAAAGAAACAAACAAGAAAGGAAAAAACCCAAAACACCACCACAATACCCGTTGTGTTAATTTGCACAGCTCACTGGGATGAAAAGAAAACAGTCTGATACAGCTGCAGGCTTAGAGAAATGAATAAACATCCCTCTTGACTAGAGGGTGAGAAGAGAAACATGATCATCTGTGGGAATTTACTCGGGTTTGTTTCCATGTGACACATTGCAGCCAGGTGGTTCTCTGTTAATGAAATGATTTTTAGACCTGTGCTTGGTGGTCTGTAAAGTTTAAAGGCTAGGGAAATCTTCACATAAGGGTACCATGCAAGATCCTGAAGCAAAATTTTTGTTTCAGAAACAAAATGATGCTGCCAAATACATATATTAGGTTATCTCATAGTTATCTTATCACATGTTCCACTGATCTCATTTCATTGTATAGCCAAGTTGGTATGAATGCAAACTGCTGCTGAAAGACAGAGCTGCCTGTCACGCATTCCCTCCCTGCCTTTGGCACTCATCCTCCTGGAGAACTGGTTCAGGGGGCTGAACTGATAGAAAGCTTATCTCTGCCAAGAGAAAAAAAAAAGAGGCAAAACTACAGTGAATTATTTCTGCTGTTTTGCCTTTTTGCATTCAGTGGGGTGCCTAATGACCACTGCTACCAGCAAAAGGAGAAGCAGTAGGAATACACAAATGGAAATTGGGGTGGGAAAAACAGTGAGGGTTTTTGTTCTGGTGAGCCCATCGCTTGGACCTGGTACACGCTGTGCTGCTTGGAAAGGAACCCAGAGCCTCTCAAGTGGGAAGAGGAACATGTGCCCAGTACTGGGCAGGGCACCTTACAGACACCCTGCTGAAATCCTTTTCTCACTGCAGTAGATGGCAAAAGAGGAAAGAGTCAGTTTGCAGATGACTTCAAAAGATTTACATCTTTTGTCTGGGTGTCTCAGAAAGCAAGAGTTTACCTTTACATCCCTTTCCTTTGGTGGGAACTCTGATGGGGTGTTTCTGCCTGTGATTTAATTCTGCCGTAAAATCTTCAGGAACTTCAGCGTCTGAGATCCCTTCTGGCCTTCTGTCAGGATTTATTTAGACTGGAAAATGGGCTTGCATGCAGACAGCAAGGTTGCAGCAAGTCATTGTTTCTTGGGAAACTTAACTAAGAAATACAGAAGACAACCCCTATCCTGCTGATCTGTGTGGCAGTAAGACTGCATCCTCACCTATTGAAATAGTTACTGTACATGGAAAAGACATTTTTAATCTAAAGGAGGGCAAAAGGGAACTTGAAGAAATTAAACTCTGAGATCGAAAGCGTATTCAGGTGCCATTTTGAGCTAATAAAAGGCAAGGGAAAAGTAACCATCTAAATTGTATTTATTTTCAGTCTACCACAAAACTTGAGGAATATTTGGCAGTTAAGCATGGCTATTTTTTTCAGCCTATATCTATTTTTTCCACTTAGCCATTTCCTGAAACATACAGCTGTGTTCCAGTTGAGCTCCAGAAAGGAATTTGAATGCAAATGTTTTAAAAACATGGTAGCAACATATTTATCAAAATATCTTCTCTTGAGTCTGAGTTCTGTTGAAGAACCACACACAAATGCTGTTCCGGTCATTCATTTCACATTAGGTACTTCTGGAACATTTATATTGAAGGAATGTCCAAACATCGGGCCTTTAATAAGAGGGTGCATTCAGCTCTTGATTAAGTGCAATTATATTTTGGTATCTCACCTGGTTTCTTAAACCTTGTCAGCCTCCTCAGCACAGCAAGTACAAGACATATATGTGCCGAGACATGAAGCAGAGAGGAGGATGCCCCCGAGGTGCCAGCTGCACCTTTGCACATTCACAGGAGGAGCTAGAAAAGTAAGTGTACCTCTGGCAGTAGAAATCAGTCTTATCTTTGTTTCAACTCATTCACAAAAGTTATTTTTCATATCTAGGGATAGGAAGAGGAGGCATAACTGGTCTGTTACGTTGGCAATAATGTGAAAAACTCTTCATCTCCTAGATTTTGGAACTATGTTTTTAAATATGGGAATTTTGCTTTGTTCAGTAATGCAGCTAGCAAGCTTGATATTTACATGAGTTATTTGAGATTTTGGAAATGGGCTGTTTTTCTTATTTCTTAAGCATGACTAAACATGCTGTTTGACTGCATCGTTGTGACTGTTTGTTATCTGTATTTCTCATTTGCATTCATATTCAAGTGTGAGAAGGAGACTGCTGGCAGTTCTCCACATGTAGGGGTGGTCTTGTTCTTCTGTGCTGCTAAGGTTATCCAGAGAGCTAAAGCCCAGCATAGCAATTTTTCTTTCTGCCACAGTTTTTGTTTGAAACTCTTTGACGGATTGTACGTGCAGTGACCGAAAAGTGTTTAAAACTGGTTTTGAAGAGTTAAAAAGCAGTTGTTATATGAAGTCTGCAGTAAATAAGTTGCATTCATTACAGAGTTCGAACTGGCACCCATTTATCCCAGAGCAAGCTGCTGCTGTCCTCAAAGCTGTTTTACTGTGTTTTGAAAGTGAAATTGATTATTTAGGAGTTTAAATAAATACAACATATTTTATGTAGTATGTATAACTTCTCACTTGTTTTTCTGACCTAAAATAATTCAATTCTTTCAAGAAAAGGCATTTCATTTAATCAGAAGAAAGCCCCAAAGATTTGGAAATGGTTTACAGTCTGTCTTTTTTTTTTTCCTCCTTAAAAATCTAGAACTTAAAGCATTACTGTGGCAGTTCTTTGGCCGTATAGCCAGCATGCAGGGCATCAGCGAAAGAGGAAGGAAAAAAGGGCAGAGCACATGGTGTTAGAATGACAAAGGCAGTTAATTCAAATGAAGAGAGAATAGGACTTCGATAGTTGCATTCTGCAGAAACAGCTGGGGGTTTTCCTGTTTTGTCATGGTGTTAAGAAAACGGAGATTGGTGGTGCTGGTTTGGATGGTTAACGAAGGTGGTGAGGCAGTGTTAGTTGTCTGTATTGAGGACTGTTCGTCAGCTTTGCAGGTGGAAGAGGCCTCTTTTATCCAGACTGGCTTGTACGTTTGAGTAATGGTGTTGTAGGATGAAGGGAATGCTTGCTCTGTTTCAGGTTGCAGCAGTTTCTGTAGGTGGCTGGAGAACTTTTAGTTCTGATTCTGACTTGTTCCTTTGAGTAGATATTGCATCAGTGTTTCTGCTTTTAAAAACGTTCAGTATGAACAATGTGCTTTGCTGTTGCTGTGTAGTTCCTGTATCTCTATATATAATTTAAAGTTTGCGGGAGGTTATGAGGAAGTAGGTGGTATAATACCCTAGATAGCAAATTGTAATCTAGCCTCACTTAAACACCAGCTGATTCTCCTCTTGGCAACAGACAAAGACCCAGTATGCAGAGACAAGTATTAAACTTCTAGATTATTTATGTGTCCAGCACATGTGGACTCTGCAAGAAAGATTCATAAAATTGTTCAGAAAGACACAGAGGGCAGCGCAATGTTTATTCTTTCTAAGTGTTTTTATCATGGAGGGTGCTGTATAAACCCTTCCTCTCCCTTTGATGGATGATGTCTGTACCCGTGCACCCATCTCAAGCCTTCTGCTGTGTTCTGGATGAATTGTCAGGTGTGGCTGCTCCTCCCACGTCTTGCAAGTTGTGTGCAAGCCTTTTGTGTCAGATGCTGCACTGCTGAGACCTGATGGGAGGTAGCTGTCCAGAAGTAACAGGCAGGGAGAACATGGCAGTGGTTTCCCAACCTCCTGCTACTGCTTTGCTGGGAGAAACTGGTTCGGGCGCTGAGCAGGATGCCAAAAGGAAGCTCTGGGTTCAGCCTAAGGAGCTCACTTCTGCTTCCCTCCCTATGTCCAGCTGACATAAGATGGCAGAACAGCTTCTGAGCAGCACACATTTAGAAAGCTGTAGTTTGTCCCTGCTCAAGTGCTGCTGCTATGGTGATAGCCTGGTTTGTTTACTCCCATTTAATGCATTCTGAGTGATGCCCACTGTCAGCACCGTGTAGCTTGAGTGGATCGTTTGATTATGTGGGCAAAGACCTATCCAGATGGGAAATGGTCGTATTGTTGGAGAGCTAGAAAAGTGGCCAGAAGATACTCAACGATCTCTTACAGCTGAGCAGCTCAAGTCTATTTAGCAAGATTACACTTTGTCTGATTCCATCCTCAGCCATATCTACAGACCAAAGCAACAAGAAAAACCCACAACAACCACCACCACCCCCTTTCTGCCTCTGTTGTGTTGCTATTAATGCTGTGCGTGGGGGCAAACATGCAGACTATCTGAAGACTAAATATCTGCCCCCTTTTTTTCCCTATAATTTGTGTACCTTCCTAGTTGTGTTACTACCTCACTTCTTAGATAGGGTGCGAAAGTGTTGGCTTCAGCCCTGTCAAAACCTCCTTGCATAGGACATGACCTCTTGTTCCACAATATAAACAGCAGGAACACTCAGGCCTACAAATAAACCCTCCCACTTGCATTCTGGCATCTCAGCTTGTGGCAGGATGTTTAGTGGAGGGTCCTCAGCTCTGGAATTTGCTCTCTGCGTTGATCCAATGCTGTCAGTCTGCTGACTTGTGTGGAACGTCAGTTAAAAGGCTCATGTTTGTTCAGACATCAGAAACAGGTTTTTAGAATTACAATGTTTGTAAAGTTTCTGTCTCTGCCATCACTTAATTTATCAAGTGATATAAACAATTCAAGCTGCGTATTGGTATAAGTAACAGAAATCTTAACAATCTGTGCTTTAAAGGATATCACGTGGCAATATCATGTTGGCTTGTTGTTGGGCAAACAGTACAAAAGGAAATCTGTGCATCTTTAGTCACTTTAATTTTCTGGTATTAGTTTATTCTCCAAATAAAGTGGATTTGAACAGTTTCCGATTCTGAAGCTCTGTTACTATGGGTGGTGTTTGATTTTGGTTTTCTTCTGTACAGCAGAGATACCTTACATACACCAGAAAAAAAGATCTTAAACTTGCTGTGTGAAGCTTAGCTGTGAATTCTTGGTGTACTTGTCTTTAAAAATCCATCTTTGTTCTGATTTGAACTGTTAAGAGCAGTCACAGTCACAGGTGAAGCTGTAGTCTAACAGATACATATAATAAATTTCTCACAAGCCCTTAGGGAGCTTGAATTAAAACTTGAAACTTCTGGTAGCATCTGTGTTTGAAAACGCAACTTTTTTTAGATTTTTTTTTTTGTTTCAGTTTTTAATGTGTGATTTTTTTTTTTTTGTGAAGATTCCGTAAAATGAACAAGCGTCTGGTTCCCAGAAGACCCCTGAGTGCCTCCCTGGGCCAGTTGAATGAGGTGGGCCTGCCTTCAGGAGCTATCCTCTCGGAGGAAGGGGGAGTGGACTTGCCCAGTAGGAAAACTTCTGCACTGCCAAATGGAATTGTGTCAGCAGGTGGCACAGTGACGCAACTAATTTCTCGAGGGACTGACTCCGTTTACGATACTGCTCTGAAACCAGGGAAGATGGACCATCTGAGTAGCAGTGCCCCTGGATCCCCTCCTGACTTGTACGAGCCTTCCTAACTGTTGTTCAGAGTGTCGCGTGTGTATGTCTGGGAGAAACAAAGTAAACCCATTCTTTAGAAAAGCAACAGAACAGGGGGTTTGGAGGTTGTTTTAGATTTTTTTGCTGTTTGTTTTTCTTTTAAGTAATTAAAAAATAGAGAAGACTAAAGCTAAAGTTCTAAACTGCTTTATTTCCCTGTTTGCTTCCATGTTTATTGAAGATGATGATGTAAGCCTTCAGAAGGCAGAATATAGACAGAACAGTGGTTTAAAGTACGATGTGCTGTGTCGGGCCTTTATGAGCAGTGCCATCTTTCTACTTTTTAGGCTGGAATCGGTCCCCAAGAGCTCCATTTCTACCTTACCAGTGAACCCTCATCCTGTGCCTGCTCGGGCACCAGCAGATCTACCTTCAGTGTCAGTCACCAAGCAGCTGCAAATGGTACCACGAGGGTCTCAGCTGTACAGTGCTCAGCAACCAGATATGTTTTATCAAGATCCTAGAGGAGCTGCCCCACCATTTGAACCAGCACCCTACCAACAAGGTGAGTCTGAGACCAAGATCTCCATCTTTCATCTTCATATTTTATTCCTATTTATTCATTCTTCCCACTCTGGTGTTTACTTAAGCCCTCACGGTGGAGTTTTCTGGTGTATCACGTGGGCTGTAGGCACTAATGTGATGACAGCGTAATAAATGGGAACTGGCAGGCTTTTATGTCTTGACTGAGGACTTTAGTGACTGAACACAGAGGTCTGTATCCATCCAGTGTAGCAAATCCTTCTTTCTTCAGTTCTTTCCAACTGGACCAGTTTGGGGACCTGGTAAATCTTATTTCAGTTTGACTCAGGGAAAATGGAAAAGCTTAACCAATAGAGCAGTTTGTGCTTGAGGGGTGACAGGACTTATGTCCTTCAAGGAGCACCTCTGCTATGAGAAGAGGTGCTTGTTCAGCCTGGAGAAGAGAAGGCTCCGGGGAGACTCGTAGCAGCCTTTCCAGTACCTGAAGGGGCTGCGAGAAGGCTGGGGAGGGACTTTTTACAAGGGCTTGTAGTGATAGGACGAGAGAGAACGGCTTGAAACTGGAAGGGGAAAGATTTGGATTAGACATTAGAAAGTAATTCTTCATGAGGAGGGTGGTGACAAACTGGCACAGGTTGCCAAGAGAAGTGGTGGCTGCCCATCCCTGAAGGTCTTCAAGGCCAGGTTGAGTGGGGCTTTGAGCATCCTGACCCAGTGGGAGGTGTCCTTTCCATCTCAAACCATTCGATGATTCTATGAAAAGTGTATGAGTGCTTCAGAAATGCCTGGAGATGCATGGGAGGGGTTACAGGCAAGTGAAGTTACAGAAGGACTGGTCACAAAAAAGGCAATGTCGTAAAATTGCAAGAGGTGAAGTTCTAAGTATGGAGAGACAGTGGAGAATAATAACATTGAAGGTGATTAAAAAGAAAAGGTATGGCTGTATATAAAGACAGGGGATGATTCTTATGCAACGTAATATTGGAGAGGAAAAAGGCATACAGTGAAGTTAATGGAAAAAGAAAAATAAGGAAAGAAAGACTGAAGGAAGTGGAAAGAAGAAAAAGCCATAGAAAGGAAAGAGGGAAGTGGGCAGGAACAATTTTTGAGCAAGTTGCAGATCATTTTGAAGGAGGAAAAAAAAGCTTACCTCTGATTATTGCATGCAAATGAAGATCTGAGGTGTCTGTAAAACGTGAATGATGTGCATATATTCATGCATCTAAGTTATCCAGGGATCCTGGAGATATTATTGAAATCTTCAGGTAACAAGAGGTGTGATCTGAGAAGCCTTTGGTGATTCACAGTACTGAAATTTCTTTCTGCTGTTCAAGAGGTAAATCAAATCTTTAGATGACTTGAAACTTGGATTAATCAGAATTTATTTACACAGACAGTGGCAGTGCTATGTAGGGACAAATTGTGTTTTAGTTGCATGCATAAAGCTAAAAGTGTTCCTGTTCATCTGCAGAGACTTTCTAGTGTATTATTTCTATTTGGTGTTCCAGCAGGACTTCTGTGGCACCTGTAGCGGGCTCAGGCTCATCACCTCTTCTCCAGCCACTGTAACCTGTACACCTTGCTGGGGTCTTACTTAGATAATTAAACTGTGTGACTTGAGCTTTGGGTCAACTTTTGCATTTTCTAGAATTTCTGTAGCTAACTCTTGAGTAGAAACACAGTTAGACAGTGGAGGCAAGCAACAAAGGTGAATTAATTTATACCATTCTTTTAATGATACTTTTAGTACTTGAAGCGCTTGGAGTACTTGAAACAATTTGGTTTTATGGACAGTTATAATCACTTTCTGTATCTTGTTTGTGTTTTTCCCTCTTGCCTTATTTCAGGAGTTTACTATCCCACTCAGTCCATATCTCGCTTTGTCCGACCTCCTCCATCAGCTTCTGAACCTGGTCCACCTTATTTAGACCATTACCCACCATACCTTCAGGACCGCGTGGTGAGCCCTCAGTACACGCAGCCACAGCAGTACCCACCAATGGCCCAGCCCATATACCCTCCGCACTACGACAGCCGCCGTGTGTATCCTCCTGTCCAGCCGTATCAGCGAGAGGAGATTGTCCGAGGAAGCCCCGTCCCCATTGAAATTCCACAAGCGGCTGTACCTTCCTACGTACCTGAATCCAGAGACAGATACCAGCAAACAGAGGGCTATTGCCCAGTGGCTCCGCATCTCAGTCAGATCAGACCTTCTTGCCACAGGGTATGGTTTTTATGTTGCGGTCTTGTAGTTGTTTGAGAGAAAAAAATACAAACTTCTTCAGAAGTCGAATAGTTTTGTAGTAAGGTGGTGGGTTTTGTGGGGAGTTAGAAGTTTGGGGTACGTTTGAAGCTTATTAAAAAAAAATACTGCAAGGAGTTTAGTTGCCGGTCAGTTCTGCAATTGTAATGATGTTAATGTGTAAAAGACAGGACTGCTACTTAGTGCTCGAAGTAGAAGAGCATTTCAATTAATTTTGTAAGTCAATCTTATGTGGCCCTGACTTTTTCAACAAAGATTAGGCTGGACAGGGCCACTCTTTCGAGTGCAGATTAGATACAGCATGTGCAAACAGTCATGTGGACCGTTCTTGTGCTGCCCATCTGGGACTGAACATCTCTGTGCCCAAGTAGATAAATGTACAAACATACATCCCTTGATAAAGGAGCCAAAAATTCTGCTCTTCCAGACTTTCTCTGCTTTAAGATTGATAACTGGAGGCTCTTCCTAGTTTCAGCAAATCATCAGCTGGAACTGAGTCCTGTGGAAGAGTTGGACTTGCATAGATGCCATTCAGATTAAAGGCTCAGAATCATTTTGCTGAGTCTAGGAAACATTTTTATCATAGCTGATAGATTTATCAAGTTCAAGTTTCACACATTTGTAAGATGTTTAAATCTGTGCCAAAATGAATAATAAAAGCCAGCTAACTGTGACCAGGTTGTGATCTGTAGAGCTCCGCTGCTTTCCGCAGTATGATCAAAATGGGGACTTGCTAGGCTGGAACGTGTTCCAGTGGAAACTGCCAAGGTGGAACAGAGTCAAGTTGAGCTACCTGTGAGTTAAAAGTCGATAGTTTTAAAGTTAGAAACACTGGGTTAGTTGAGGATCTAAAAATATAGCATTCCTTGCCTTTGAGGTGTCCTGAGCTGACACTTTGGCCAGTGTAGGAATACACGTGTCCTGTATTGAACGTGGAAGTTAGCAGAGTTTAATAAAGTGATCATTACTATTATAACGATGCTGTCTGTTCGCTGTGTTTTCCTGTTCTTGCAGCATATGGTTGCCATATTTTGTAACATATTTTTGTCTTCATTTCAGCCACATCCCAGCCTGGACGAACTTCACCGGCGAAGGAAAGAGATTATGGCCCAGCTAGAAGAGAGGAAGGTGATTTCTCCACCTCCTTTTGCACCATCTCCAACCTTGCCTCATCCTTTTCATTCAGAGGAGGTAAGCGTATTTTGACAAAAATGTGACTTACTAGCATATTTATAAAATACTTTGAAGCTTTTGTATGCTGATAGGCGGAGGGAACAAGAAAATTAGAACAGTACAGTTTTGTCAGGTGTTGGGGGAGCAGATTTTGTGCTCCAGAAGGGAAGTCCTTATTGTCCAGTCTCTCTCTCAATTAGCTGTTGATTTTCTGATCTACCACTGATCCTAAGCTATCTGCTTTGGGTGCACTCAAGAGAATTAGATTTGAGCCATTATTAATTGAAGTAGTCGGTCTACCTGGTTACTGGACTTTGCTTCATTTACTCCTGACACGTTGAGAATTAAGTAACAGCTTGATGGGGCTTTTTTTTTAATGGCGATGTATGCAGTAAGAAAATAATCCTGGTGGTGTTTTTCTTCACTGCTGTTGAACTAAGTTGTGGTGGCTGTAAAGCTGCTTCTTCCCTTCACTTAGAGAACCAGGTTTTTGTGTTTGTACAGTACTTGGATGAAGACCTGAAGGTAGCTGGGAAATACAAAGGAAATGACTACAGCCAGTACTCTCCCTGGTCCTGTGACACCATCGGCTCCTACATTGGAACCAAAGATGCAAAACCCAAAGATGTTGTGGCAGCAAGGAGTGTGGAGATGGCGGTACGTAGGGCTTAGTGGGTTGGGAGGGACTCTCATTTGCTTTCCAGGATGATGGCAGTGCTTGTGTTTAGACTCAAAAGTGCATTACAGTCAAAGAATGCATTTTCAAGTGTGCAGAGTGCTTTGTTTTCGAAGTTACGAACAGTGCTGCATCTGTGTAACTGTTCAAAAAATCTGGATATAGATGCAGGCTAACCGCTCTGCTCTGAAGCCATCGATAGCAACAGATATTTGCCGTGATTCTTTATGCTTACTTGAAATCCAGAAATGTCTCTGTGCTGGCAGCTTGGTAATTAAACATGTCCATCTGTTGCTTCCTTACTTGCTTCTGTCAGAAGGAAATGCCGTAACTTTGTAACTTTGTGTTTTAAGGTGATTGTGACTGCTCTTAGCAGTGTTACTAGTTTTTACTTGAAGGAGTGTGATTTATGATCACAAGAATACCCTGAACTTGCATGAGGCTTTTGAGAGAAGCCTAGTCATAAAATAGTAGTAGGCTGATTCTTCTTAAGGGCAATTTCTAACTCTGCTGTGCTTGCACACTGAGTGCCATGGTTTGGATGATGGTGTTAGTGTTGGTGTTAGTGTTGGGTTATAGGTTGGACTCGATGATTTCGGAGGTCCTTTCCAACCTTGTGATACTGTGTGGTACTCAATCCTCCTCTGAAACAATGGGTGTCTAGCTGTATTCTTATTTTGTGCAGCTGCATTTTTGCAAAAAGCAGGGGCTGCTATAGGGTGTCATCATTGGGAGTCATGAATGTAGAAGAAAAGAAGTAGGGTTCTGAAGTATCACCAGTGTTTGCTTGTGCCTAACTTTTAAGCATCGCTCCACAGCAAGAGGTATGCTGGTAACCTATGCAAGTAGGAAGACATTCAAGTCTTCGAGATACGTCTGCTTAGTCTTAAGGACTGTTCTACAGAGATGCATCTGTTTGTTCTCCCTCAACTTCCATCTGCTGAAGTGTTCTATCATCTTTAGTTTATAGATTGTCTCTTTTGTGGTGACCTTTGTTTGGCCAGAAAGGGGAGGGGGAAGAAATTTTCTACCCAGAATTTATTCTTCTGTGGACAGGTCCTCACCATTTAACTAAACCATAGTATTTTTTGTCCAGCTTCTCTTCTTTGTCTGAAAGCAGGCTTCCTTGTTTCCAGTCCGCCTCATTGGAATTAAAAGCTTCTGGTTTCTGTCCGCAGAATTGCTTTCCTGTAATACCTCGAAGGCACTGTGTTGAAACAGGAGCAAAAAGGAGGCTTTCTCTGAGAAAAAACAGAGCAAGAAAATGCATTTCATCTGCTGCTTTGGCTTTTTCACATGTCCTTTTGCTCTTTGTCCTACATGGTGTTTGCCTTGACTCAGAACGCTGTCACATTTGACCTGGGGAAGTACTGAGATGACTCAGAATCGGCGTATTGCTGTCCAAGTGACAGCGATCAGGAACTGACAAACAGCTCTTGCCTTTCAGCCCTGCTGGGAGAAAACTGTGCAAACAAACTGGCACTCAATTAATAGAAGTAATAGCATTCTGGAGAAGCAGCCTCTTTTTTTCATTGATAAACAAGGCATTGCTCTACCTCAGAGCTAATTTTCAGATAAACAAATAGGGTCTTTGCTGCTCTTCAGGTTTTCGTCTCCTCACAAGAAAAAATTTCCTAGAGACCTTCGCTGCACATGGCAAGAGAATTAGTTCCTCCTTTTTCATTGTTCGTAAGAGCTTCCTTTTCTCAGGGAAGGAGTATCATCTGAGAGTGCATAATTCTGGATTTTATGCAAACTGCATTGCAATCTCACTACATTCTTTCCACTGGCTCAGTAAATGGAAAGAAAATAAAATTGGTACAAGCCTCCAATAGGCTTGAGATTAAAATGGGTTTTTTTCAGAATTCCAAAGTAGATGCTCTCTAGCATATCTTGCAATTTCAATGTGTTGTGTTTCGTGAATTTAGCTTCCAGCTCCATTGTAACTGCCATTTTCACCTCTTTATTACAACCCTGGCTGTGTTGTCTTGTGTGTTTTTTAGCAATCCTTATCATCACTGGAAGCCTGCAGGTTTATTTTAAGTTTGGTCCACACTGAAGTTTTTAGCCTTTAGCCAGCCCTCTTTTTGCAGTAGCCCCACTTTGTTCTTTTTGCCACATGGAGTGCAGTGCTATGGTTTTACTTCTTCAACTAAGTCCTAAAATAGTAAAAATTGCCAAAATGGCGTTGCATTTTTTGGCAGCCAACAGAGCTTTCCAATTTAACTCATCACGCAGTCCTTCTCCCTTTTTTTAATTGAATCTATTTGTTTAGAATCATGAATGGGTTGGGTTGGAAGGGACCTCAAAGCCCATCCAGTTCCACCCCACCTGCCATGGGCAGGGACACCTTCCATTGGATCAGGGTACTCAAAGCCCCATCCAGCCAGGACTTTTAACACCTCCAGGGAGGGGGCAGCCACGACTTTCCTGGGCAACCTGTGCCAGGGCGTCTCTACCCTTAACAGGAAAACATTTCCTAACCTAAATCTCCCCTTTTCAACTTAAATTTATGTTACCTTTTTGTGTTTATCTGGATGTGGTGATTATTTGGGGGAGTACTGGGTGGGGTTTTTGTTGTTTGGTTGTTTTTTTTTCTTTTGAGTTGAGGAAGCTTTTTTAAAATTTATTCTTACTCATGGAAACAATTCGTTGACTTGTGTTTTTAAGTTACTCCAAATGACTTCTCCCATAACTGGCCTAACTTTATCTCAGGAAAAGCAGTTAAAAATCTTTATTATAATCTGTCGTTTCTTTTTCTAAGTAAGTTAAGTCAAACTGAGTTATCCTGCTAAACTGAGCTTGGTTTTTTTGCACGTTTTCTTTTGTGACTACTTGGCAAAGCTTTTTGAGCTGAGAGAAAGCTCATTTGCTGACCTATTAAGGTGTTTGAGTCTGAAGCTGAGTTAGAAATGAAGATGTTCCAAGCAGTACTGCTGCTTAATGAAAAATGTCCCTGAAGAGGTGTCCTAGATATGTCCAAGCGTGTACTGTACTGAGTAATTACCATTTAGAGTCATCTGCAGGCTATTGGAGCATCTGGTTCTTGACACTAGGCTTCAGGGAAATTTCTTCTGGACTTTGGAAGTAGTGTGTGTTCCTCAGAGGTGCCCACTGATCTCTTTTCTGAGTTTATTCTGGAGGGATTTTTCCCTTTTGTCCCATTGGACTTTTTCCCTAATTTCCTTTTGCAGCTGCTCCAATCTGTTGGAGTTGTTCACAGTTTCTTTTTCACAGTGGTAGTAGTAATAGGCATCTTAAGTTAGACCATTGAAGAGACATCGCTCTGACAGTGGAGTTAAACTGAAGAAGAGGAAGACTAGTTGATGGATGAAGGGAGCAGAGAATACAAGAGACTTACTCTCCTAGTACCAGCTTTTTGTAAAATAAATGTGGTTTTGTTTATTTTTGAATAAATTTTTGACTGCGTTTTCTATCCCCTGTCTAGAACGTGGATAGTAAAGCCATGCGTGACCAGCGATTAGACATGCAGCGAAGAGCAGCAGAGACCGGTGATGATGACCTTATTCCATTTGGAGACCGACCGACTGTGTCGAGATTTGGGGCTATCTCTCGTACCTCCAAAGCAATGTACCAGAATTCTGGTCCCATGCAGGCCATGGCGGTTCAGGGAGCTACCACCAAATCAATCATTTCGGGTACGATGTCTGCTTTTGGATTTTGCTGGCTGTTGCTATTTTCTTTTGTGCTGCAGCGTGGTGCAAGTTGAAGACAGCACCTGGTAAACGTGTTTCTTGTCTTAGAAACATAGGTGAGATGTGTGTTGTGCCACTAAAAATATCTCTAGGTAGGGCTACACTGAGAAGGCTGAAGAAGGCTGCCCCTGCTTCCTGTTCCGTGGACAAGTCTGTGCACACAGAGTTAGCAAGTTGTTGTTGCTGTTTGGAAGAATTTTGTTCTGTTGGTCCCTCAGATGAGGCTGCTTTTAAATCTGTTGTAGTAGAATCCAGAAACAGTGCTTTCTCAAATATATATTGCATATTTGAGTACTGTTGTGCACCCCTACTTTATGGATAGTTGCTGCTGCAAGCTTAATGCAGCCATTGTTGCTGTGTGCTGTCAGGCAAAGCAGATAAAAGTAGGAATGATTTATGATTTATTTTCTACACATGTGCATCTTAGTCCAAAAGATGGTCCTTATCTTGAGGTGCACCGAGTAGTCTTAAGGTTTAGTTATATTCCCCAAAACTTCCTTTTCAGTTTTTTCAGGTGTTAAGTGCTGGAAACAAAACAAAAAGTCATTTTCTTGATTCAAGACTTTGTCAGCTTTCTAGACTTTATCACAGGTGGAACTCTGCCTCCCTGAAAGGTTAATCTTCAAACCAATGTTAAGCTAGGCATCTCAGAATTATCAATCAACTCTTGAGTCTTTTAGGAGCTTAAGTAATGAAAATAATTGCGCTCGTCATACCTGTAAGTTTGGTTTTGTGTCTTCATCCCTGTGTGTGACTGAAGTTCTTCACAAACTCAGGCTCTGGAAGGCTGTAGGAAATCTTCTTGGATATGCAGGAAGAGTCACACATTATGCATGTGAGACTCGTCGCCATAGTATTTTAGTGTTCATTTCAACAGAAGAAACATTAGGCTTTCTTACTTCTAGAGGGCTGACCTTCCTGGTTATTCTCTTAATTTCTAACCAGTTCTGTGTGTTGGCTGAACTACTTACAGGATAGTTCTTTAGTAACACAACATGTTTTTCTTTCTGTTCAGTGGCAGACTACAGTCCTTACGGAACTCATGGTGGCTGGGGAGGCTCTCCATATTCTCCTCATCAAAATATATCTTCTCAGGGACGTTTCAATGACAGGTAGGATTACTTAATTTTTTTCCTTCACATTTTTTTAAGTTTTCTTTACTTTTTGTGCTGGGTGAGCAAAGCTTTTTTCTTCTTTTTTTTAAAATCTTATTTTTGCCTTTCTGATCCCAAAGGGAGAGACTGTCCATGTCCGATGTTGCTGGTCATGGGAAACAGTTGCCCTCAGCAGAGCGAGAGCAGCAGCTGCGCATGGAGCTGCAGCAAGTAGACCATCAGATTAGCCAGCAGACACAAATGCGAGGACTAGAGGTTGGTACCAACATCTGGAAGAGTGGTGAGGGGTGGTATGGAGAGAGATGAAGCTAGTAAAGCTCCTTCTCATGTGTTGATGATCCTTCTCTGACCGTAATGATATTCAGGAACAACGCTTAGTTCTGTGATGCCAGGCATCGGGACTGTGGTACAAATGTAAACCTCTGTGCTTTGCACTTCATGTGCAGATCAGTGCTATGAGCACTCTGTGATAATTCCTGTTCACTTTCATTCTCTCTCTTGCTTGCTCCCCCTCTCTATTAATCTCTTAATGCAGAGGCAAATTTGTGGTTTAGATACCTGTTTCTCTTTACTGCCATTGAAAATGTCTGGTTTTATGTACAGAAAATTATGACCTTCATCTGTTTCATGTTTACCTTTGTGTTGTACCTGTGTTTTCCTAAATAGCGCAAGTCAACGAAATAAGTATTAAAGATATTTAGCTTGAAAAAATGAAGCTTAGTATTTTATGTTTCCTTCCTTAGAAGAAATGTAGTCACTTGCAACACAAGGAAAGATAATAGTCTGTGTTTGTAAAAGAATTAATGAGCGAAATGTCAAGGTGTAATGAACAAATTGTTTTAGCAAAGCTTTAGCAAAGCTTTTTTCCTCCTAGGAAGAAGTAATAAGTATTTACCAGAAAACCATTCTAGATACCTCAGCAGCTATTCAAGTCAAGTGTTTTTCCAGAAGGAACAGCTCTAAGTAGTGGATAGCAACTTCTGTTGAGACTTGTTACTGAAGAACATGTTATAAAGGAGAGTTATTGCAGATTAGTTATAAGAGCTCACAACTCTTTAGATGCTGCAGCAGTTACAAGTAGGATGTATTTCTTAGTCACTTGAAATGTAACTTGTGTTGTTGTGCTATTGTTGGGGAGCAAGAGGAGAAAATGTTTTAAATCTTGCCTGTCTGCTTTTGCCATAATAGAAGAGTATTGCAAAGTTGCAAAACCTGTAAGTGGCCTGCCTCTCCTGCTGGTTATTGTGGTGGTTTCAGTGTTGAGTTTTGAACCTTCATTTTACCATAGTTTGAATTTGTCAGAACTAATTGGTTATTTTGAGTAATGACAACTTTCAATTTATGTCTTGTTTTCAAAGCTACAATTAGATATTTGAAATCCAGGAGACTTTATTGATTTCCCTGTTACAAGGTTGTAGCAATCCCTTAATTCAGAGCATTAAGAACTAGATTATTTGATTTCTTAAATGAATGTTTCTGTGTGATGACCAGCCATATGTTTGATTGCATGGAGTAGTAGATAGTGTGTTTAAATGCAGAGCACACTCCTACGGAACTGATTCCCAGGTATTAGCAGATTTTGGAGTGACAGACATCATTATTCCTTTTACTTGGCTGCTAGTAACTTGCAGCTTGTGAATGACTGTAATGACTTGCCCCTCACTGTTCCTGTGCTTCCTGCTCTGAGTCACTCGGGGTCAGTAGGGCACTGCTGCTTGGAATCTACATCTCTCAAGATATCTTATATGGTTCTACTGTAGCGTTTGATAAATTTTACTGCTGTGAAATAAAGCAGCAGATTTACTTATCTGCTGTTATCTTTTGTTCCACAAATAGCTCATAAAAGAGAGTGGTAGTTTTGTGCATGTGCTTAATAATCTTAGTTTTGAGAAGGGAGCAAGCAGCACACGGAGAAAAGCTGTGCATTTACTACAGTAAAAGGTATTTAACACTGCTTGTTTAAAAGTGAAAACTCTTGTCTGTATGTAAAAAATATTTAAACATGCATTGGAAGTGATTTCGATTGGGACCTTGCTAAACGTAGAGAGACAAGACCTTGGTTTTGCAAATAAACAATACTCGAGTTATGGCCTAGAGCTCTTTCTGTGCTTGGCGTGTTGTGTGCTCAGTTGTGTATGTGCTTGGCTTTATGCATTTAGGCTGTTAGTAACAGGCTGCTGTTGCAGAGGGAGGCGACTACCCTGGCAGGCCAGCCACAGCCCCCACCCCCTCCTCCCAAGTGGCCTGGGATGATCTCAAGTGAGCAGCTGAGCTTGGAGCTACACCAGGTGGAAAGGGAAATTGGGAAGAGAACCCGTGAGCTGAGCATGGTGAGTGCCATGGGGGCGGGAGGCCCAGAGGTGGAGAGCTGCGTAGCTGGCTGCAGCCCTTTCACCCTGGCAAAAAGGCTCTGCTGAGTGGCCACAGCTGGAGTCATCTGTCGCCCTCTTCACCTCTTTATTCTTCAAAACCTCCTGAAAATTTTCTTGATTCTTCTTGGTGAAGGATTTGAATTCTAGCAGCTTGAAAATACTCTGCTGTTATTTCGTTGCCATTTAAAAACAAATCTGGCGCTGAATTTGTTGGAAACACTGAATGGTCTCCAAGGTCACTGTGCCATAAGTTGTATAAACTGCTTTAACATAGAAAACATCATCTGCAGGTACAGGCTAGCGTTCAGAAGTCTCTGTGCTGTTGCAGTCCATGGTCTTTGCTTGTTGTTAAAGAATCGTCCCTTCCTTTTGGGAAATACTGTGTCCTGAGAGGATGAGCATATCTTACCAAGTCTGTTTTCTTGTCTTGTGGCTTCTGTGGGTTACACTGTGTGACTCCAATTTACAGGCCTTCATCATCGGTCCCAAAAGATGAAGTTGCAAATTCTTTTAGCACAACATTGAAGAATTTTTCTTCTGTCCTTTTTTTGAAGGAGAACCAGTCTTCAATGGATATAAAAAACAAACTGGGCACCACTAAACAGACAGAAAATGGACAATTAGAACCACAAAGCAAGGTTCCAACTGAGGACCTCACACTGACATTCAGGTAACATACGTGGGTCTTCAACCTTTCTTTGTGTAACAGAATGACTGAATCAGGGCTGTTCTTTGGCGTGTGAATAATGCTCCTTACCTTGCATTGTCTCTGCTGTGGAAGCAGAGAAAAGATTACACAAATCGGAATGTTACAGTGCGAGCGTGAATTACGAGCTGTTTCAGCTGAGGAGTAGGTGAATGGAGTGAGACTGCACAGCAATTAATGCAACAGAAGAATTGCAGTGTTTATAATACCAGAATTCCGTCTAGTCAGGATCAGATGATCAGTAGGGCGGAGCCAGGAGATAAACAACAAGCATAAAAAACATCTTTATCTACTATTTGAGTTTCAAAGGAAACAGATGTTCCAAATGTGAGAGGAAAGTTATTCCTAAGTTTGTGCTGTGGATGTTGTCTAGGATGTATGCAACTTTGAAACAAAGTTCACTTTTATTTGTAGGCAGTAACTTTTCTCTGTCTGGATGCTGGGATTGATGTAAGCTCACGTTTATTGTCAGTTGAAATAAGATACTGCCTGGGAATGCTGTGAATCTACACAGCAACCATTTTGAGATGGCTGCAAGCATCTGTATTCAGACTAATGCTTTGAACATTAATGCTCAACACAACTTCACGTGAGCAGTTTGGAATCTGGATATTTATTTGGAAAGTGTATTTATTAAGGAAGCATATCCCTCTAAATTGCTTAAACTCTGTAACCAGTTGTGTGCTGTGCCAATAGATTGAGGCCTCTAAAGCAGAAACTAGTTTTTCCATATGAAATGTGAAGTAATGAATCTGAAACAACTGGGTTTTTTAAAATAAAAAAATTAAATGTTCCAGATAAGTTAAATTCTCTGGAATATGTGCATTGTACAGATTGACACCACATCTTGTGGCATATACTGAAATACTTTGCAAAATGTAACTACTCTAGAACCCTAAAAATCTGTAGTCTTGTTTGTTTCTAGTTACCTATATATTGGTGGTTCACTCCCTGGTGAGTACCTGCAGCACACCAGACAGCCCTTTTCTTACACAAGGCCAGTTCATTGAGAGGCTGCAGCAGCAAGTATTAAAGTCCTTTTATTTAAATGAAAAATCTCAGTGATTACTTCTCTTCACCCCCCTCCCCCTGTCTCCTCAACTTCCATTCAGCAGTGAAGTTCCGAATGGATCAGCCTTGACACAAGAGAACATCAGCCTCCTGTCAAACAAGACGGCATCTCTCAGCCTGTCGGAGGACCCCGAGGCAGGAGGAGACAACCACGACTCCCAGCACGCGGGAGTTACGCCCACGTCTGCTCCATGAAGTGAGGCCATCATACCCCAGAGTTTCTTTTGCTGGGGTGTTGGTAGCTTCTGACGTGATTTTTTCCAGAAGTGTTTGGAGAAACCCAGGAGCAACAGCAGTAGCAGATCAGCAGGTCCAGAGGCAATGTGCACAAACACAACTACTAGAAACAAATCCTGCACATAGTTCACATTAACGCATTTTTTAATTAAAAAAAAAAAATTAGCAGTATCTGCAAGCAATTCAAATTAAATTTGTTTTTGTTCTGTGAATGAACTTTATTTTAATAACTTTGGACGCCTTGGATCCCAGGGCTTAAAAAAAAAGATATTATATATATACTCTGTTTGATTAATTGTATGATCTTAATGAAGTAGGTTTTTTCTTTTATTTTGGTATTATTACATACCCAGTGCATAATTCCTTACCGCCTTAATTTCTCAATGACTAAAACAACCTGGCCACTTTCTCGTGTGGTTCAAGGGTAACCAAGGAATGAGGGTTGGAGAGTAGCTGTGAATTACAGTGTCAAAAGGTGTGCAGCAAGCTTAATTCTTGGAACAGTTCCTCCTGTTGTGGCCAGGAACTGAATCCTAGCAGGTGTGAGACTGCTTGCTTAAATTATTTAAGTTTAAACTACAAGTGACAGAATCTTTGCGGTGCAACTGGCACAGTTCTTCATGTGTGTCCCAGCACAGCACGTGTAATTGCAGGGGATTACAAAATAAGTGTCCAACATAGGTTATTTTATTTGAAGCTTGCTGACCTTTTATTTTCTGTTGATACTGAAAAGGACAGCAGGTTGTGCACTGATGCGCTACAGCATGGGTGTCTCTGAAGCTGGTCTGGAGCTGGAAAGGCCTCGCTAACCAGTGCACGCTCTGTGACTGTGACTGAGGAATCAAGACACAGGGAGAACATCAGGCTGTGGGATTGCTGGAAGAATGTTGACTGCTGATTTGCTGGGGAGCAATATTAGTTCATTTGATGTTTGCTGGGGTATATTTTCCCCCTTCTCACTATGGCTTTAAACAAGCTGACTCAAAGTCCATACGATTAAATATATGCAGAGATGCTTACTGACCTCTGCCTTTTGAAACAGGTCTTTTACATATGCCTCCTTCTCAGCAACTGTTACCTTTGTTTTTTCTTCATTGCCAGCTTTTATATGATCAAAAACGTGATAGTTTCTTCTAAAGCTTGGTTATTTTTTCTTATATTCAGTGATACATCAGTTATTTAATTGTAATGTTGTTGGGAGGATCCTGTACTGAAGGAGACCAACACCTCCGATTTGTGCGCATCAGTGATGGAAATCTTTAAAAAATATTTTTATTTCTTTTTTAAAGCTGACACTGTTTAAAGTCTGCATGTATTGGAATTTGACAGCTGAGAATCAATCTGCAGCTCATCTGCAGTGAATTCTTTCTAGGTTCCCCTTTCATAGCAGAAAAGTTGCATTGAAATGACTACAGCATGGATCCTGTCAGGAGCAGTTACGAGTACTGAAAACCAAGTTTTGCTTCTAGATCTCATGTGGAACTTCTCCAAGTAGATACTTTGTAAGCGTAAGTTGGAGAAGCAGTAAACCTTTCTAGGGGGTTGATTTAAAGTTGAAGAAACAAAAGGGGGTTTATTCTTGCTGCACATTTTTTGAATTTTGAGATGCACTGGGCTGAGACCCTGTACGAAGAGCGCTGTGGAGAATGATTTTAAAGTGCTGCTCCCTCTGCACCTTCATGGCCTGTTGTCGTTTTTCCTTTCTGGGTTAGACTACTAAATCCGAAGGCACTGGTTATGTAATAAATTATTGCATTGCTTTGGTTGGGTAAAGCAAGAGTTAATAAATTTTCTTGGTTTTTAGTTTTTTCCTTAACTCCTGCTGAGGTCATAGCAACCTTGGGCTAAGCTTTGCATTCATCATACTGTTAAATAAAACAAAATTGGGGGGTGGGAGGGGATACAGTCCGACTATTGCCTACCAGTAGGAGAGTCCAAACAGAAGACTCTTTTGAGTAGCAATTATTTAATTTGCCCAGTCAAGGCACCGCGTTTATATACTATTTCACATTGAATTTGATTATGCCCTACAGACCTGGCTGGTCAAGGATTTGATACACATATTGGCTTGGGATTCGAGCTTTCTTTTTTATTTAAATAAAAATTTATATATAAATATATATATACATATATACATAGTTATATCTGTATATATATTGGATATGTTTTAAGAATTTTTTCGCATGAGCGCAGCTGTTGTGATCAAATGTCTGGGAGGTAGAAGCACTGAATGAAAATAAAGGCATTTTTCAGCACAAACGCCCACACTTTCCGTATGTCTTCACACGGGTTTATTTTGCTTTTAGTTGAACTTTGGCCTTTGAATTGCCAAGAGTAGTTCTGAAGCTTGCTTTTTTTTCTGACCCCTCTTTAACTTTTGGCAAAGAATCCTCTTTGCACAAGAACAACTTCACCTACCCCTTGGCCCCATCCGTGTCTCCCCTTGGAGCCGAGCAGATCTAGGCTGATGGCAGTTTCGAGCCCTGTCAGGTCTATTCCTCCCTTCTCTGCTCTGGGCATGACAATGATTTATGTGTTCTCCTGGCAACCTGCTCACAGGTCAGCTGACACAGGCACGGTGCCCCATTCTCCCATCCTTTAGTAGAGAGCACCACCATCAGGTCAGCCTTCTTGTTGGTTTTTGTTAGTTTACTTCTTCCTGTTGCATGTTTATTAACACAGGGAGCTCGTTTTAGTTGAGATAATTAGTGAAATATTCGAATATAGGAGGACAAGCCGAGAATGTACTTTTTTTTTGACTGCAGTAATTCTTGATGTAAAAGGAGTTTTCGAAGACGATTGTGATGACGTGTGAATCTACAGATTCATTTTCAACGCTAGGAAGAAAATCTGGAGGGGCAAAAACTTACCTTTTATTACTTGTGCCAGCTACTTTCCTTGCTAGGTTAGGGATTAGGGTTTTTTCCTCCACTTTGCTCCTTGAGGAATTCTGCTGTAAGAGCTGTTCAGGTTGCTGACCTACATATGGTGAACGCTTTCAAAACCTGTGGATTAGAAAGGAGAGCTTACTGTTGTTTTTGTCTCCTTCCTCCAGCTCTCTATGCTGTACTTTGTGCATGGTGTCCTTGTGGTCCGTGTGTCCCGGTGAATGCCCTCTTTGCCCACTGTATTATAGTTTGGCTTGTTAAATAGTTCGTTTAATATCCACCAACGGTATTGATTTTTGGCTTGTTTTTTCCCCTCCTCCTCTTGTCCCTTTTCTGCTTTCTTGCAGAAATTTGGTTGATTGAACAAGTTAAATGGCAAAACACAGTGTGGGCTTTTAAGTCTTTCTGGTAGCTGCACCCACAATGATCCCTTTTTGTGCAAAAGCGTGCTGGTAGAACTGGGTGGACAGATAGCTCCAGATGTAACAGAAGCATTGGTAGTCACAGCAAACAAATAGGGAACGAGAGTTTCTGGAGTAGCTGTATCCTGCTGCATTCATTTCTATAACCTGTCATTATCCCAGTTGTCTGGGAATGCTGTCCATCCTGGTTAAGTTTGTCTCAGCTGGACAGTGGTTTAATTCTATCTACTTGGGCAAGAAGAAACAGCATTACAGTGGTGTTAGAACATCGCTGCGTCATGTAGTGAGTTAGATTTCCTGCTGCAGTAGACAGCTCTGAACCCTCACCAATACATGAGCTTCAGCCCCAGCATCGACAACCCCCCCTAGAACAGGAAGCTTCAAGTGTTAGGTTAAGCTTTAGTATGCCGGTGATTCAGTCAGCGTGGAAAAGTTTGCTCATTCTGTAGTGTTATTTTCTTCCTCCTTTTGTCAGCTTCTTTTTTTTTTCTTTCCTATGACTTTAATTTTCTGTTCTTAATAGGAGAAACTTAACGCTTTTTTCCTTCTGCCTCTCTTGTGTGCTATCATATCCTGTCCCATTTTAGAAGAGGAGTTCTTTTATTTAGGTCAGAGCATGTTTCAGACTTGCAGCATTGTTATCCCCTTTCTTGACGAGTTATTCTCTGTTTTTTTTGTCTACACCTTCCTGTCTTCCTGTGGCTCGCCCATTCACCCTCCCTGATTGTGTAACAGTGACAGCTTGCTGCCTCAAAACAGAGCATTCAAATGAATTCGCTTAGCCAATAACTTCTGTGAAGTTGCCTTTTCTAATGGTGTTATTACTCAGTGATGCACAAATGTGATATTGCCCCTACTGGTAGGCAAAAGAGGGATCTGTATAAACATGGTAAACTGCTGTTTTTCTTTAAAGGAGAGCCAAAGACTTGTGCTTTACACTTTTTTTTTTTCTGGTGTAGCCATTTTGATTGTCAAATCTTTGTAGGGTTTTGTGAGTTGACTGTATTATCCTAATAACAATTTACAGAAGTTAATGGTTGTCAAGCCTTGTCCATGCATTGAATTGTGGAAAATCATTCCATTTAGTTGTACAATTTGCAATGTACTGAGATGTATCTGGGGTGTTCTGACATGTTTTCGGTCTCATGCACTCAGCTGACGGAATGGCTTGTTTAGAGAGGGAGAAGGAACATACAAATTTTACACAATTAGAGAAGCCTTGTCTTTAACAGTTGAGATCTAAATTGAATACTGATTTAAAATTTCATCAGTTACAGTAAAAGATAAATCTGTGTTGTAGATGTGACTGACTTCTAAGCCCATTGGAACTGAAAAGACTTGTCAAACTGTAGCATTACATTAAATTAGATGTGGAAGAAACAAACTTGTATGATGATATTGTGTCTTGACAGCATGAACTGAGCAAAAGGTGGGGCAAATCCTTCATTAGAAAGGGGGAGGAGTGAGGCTTTTTGTTGATAACACAAGGAAGCCTCTTGCATTTCCCTTCCTTGATCTAACTTAAACTCCTGGAGGTTTTTAGATTCAGAGAGAAGCCTGTAAGTTGGAGGAGCATAAACTCTCATTTGTAGATACAAATCCGGACTATAATGAAGCAGACTTACAGGATAGTTATCTGAAGAACCCCAATATAAACTATCTTCAGTTGGCTCAGCTATTTCAGACCCACTTTTATGGTCCAAGAAATCGAGTGCTAATTATCAGGAGGCTCAACAGCAGGAGTGCCAACTCATCTTCTCTGTTTCAAAATGGGGGAAAAACATATAAGCAGTGTGCAAGTTTTATGCTCGTCTGTGTGTGTAAAGATGTTTTTGTAGTCCTAGGGTAGACAGAAGGAACACAGAGCAAGACTGGTTCGTGGTGTTACCTTTATATTAAAATTTTGTAATTCACTTTCCAAAATGCACACTTACTATTCCTGTGTCCTCATGTGGATAGCACTGATTTAAAAGTTTAGTAGGCACGGTGATGTTGGGCTGATGGTTGGACTTGATGATCTTGGAGATCTTTTCCAACTGTACTGCTTCTATGATTCTAAAAACGACCAAAAAAATTCAGTGTGTCAGCAGCTTATTTGTTGTGATGCAAAAAATTCAGTTCCCCTAGATGAAAAAAAGACATGAACTGGAGAAACAGCTACCTTGCTTGAGTAAGTATGAATTCTGACATTTTGAGAGGAGGGAATTTCTGAGCCACCTTTTTGATATTGCCTTGATGCTACAGGTGGTTGTTACTTGTGGTATACGTATTGTGTAACACAAACTGAATTTTCAGCTCAAATATAGTCAGAAACTTCACTGGGGATTCTCTTTTCCATACCCAGCTATTACCAACTGCATTATTTTCTGTTGAAATCTCAGGGGGGGTGAAAGAGGCAAGAGTAAGTTAGTTCAAGTTATACGATATTAGTAAGTGATTTTGGGGAATGTTATCCCAGCAGCGTCCTTACACAGTTAACGTGTGGTCTTTATTCTTGTGTAGGAAGAAGAATGTAACTGCTTAGTGTTGTCACAGCCTTCAAGGTGCTTCTTGTGATGCAGGTAGAGCCTTGATTAGCAGGGAGATGAGAACAAATTTAGTATTGATTTCCCAGTGGCAAGTGTAGTATCGTGCTGTGGAAACTCTTTGAACACTACGGTAAGCAAGGACAGTGCAGCTTTTGCTGAAATTTCTCAATAAAAATAGCATATGGGAATGTGGATTTCTCTCCATTGGGAACATCCCAGTCCTTTCAAGCTTAAAATCTGTGATCATAATAATCAAAACTGGATGCCTGTGGCTTGGTAACCTAAATAATTAACTGATCTTTCCCATGCAATCTTTGCAATTCCAGTGAGTTTGTGTAACGGTTTTAGTGCAAATTACCAGGTGTTCACCATTTGGGGAAGTTTCGGTGTCTGGCTTCATCCAGCAAGGCAAATGTCTTTGGATATACAGGTTGGATGTTTTCATATTCCAGGACACAGCTGATTCTAAGATCTGAAAGTTTTAGGAAAACACAATTAAAACTTCAATTTGAAACATACAGTCTTGGGAAAGGTGACAGCAACAATGTCTCTGAAAATAAAAAACATTAGAGATGATGGATTTGCGTATGAAATATGTATGGGGAAAATATATCTGTAAGCAAAAAAGGAAATCTTGTGGAGTATTTGATGTTTAAGAAATTATTTACTTCTTTGTAATGTTAAAAAGATTAATTAATAATTCTGTGGCAGACAGTACTCACAAGTCTTTGGCATCCAAAACAGATTGTGCATTGGATGGATCCCACAACTGGATGTGTGCGCTGACCTCTTTATTTCTAGCTTTTTAAAAAGAAACCTAGTAGCAGCATTTTATAAATGTATAAAGCAACCTGAGACAGAAGAGAAGAAACCCTGTTCATGTCACAGCTGCTGCGCAGTTTACAATTGGTACCTTTAATCCACAGCCTCTCCCAAGCAGAGCTGCTCTTAACATGGGCAAGTCTAGCACATCAAATGACCTTTTCTCTGTTTTTAAGGAGTTCCATTCCCCCTTTGGTCTCTGCTTGCTGTGTAAGCAGCTTCTATGCTAAGAGGAGCTTTCCTTGAAGTCAGCTTAGCAACTGTGCTCTAGCTTGATTATTTTTCCCTATTTTCTGTAAGTGATAGCATAGTGTCAAGCTCTTTCCCCATTGTATTTGTGGCTATGGGGAGGGAGAGGCGAGGCAAGGCACGCGTGCGAGGCAGGGGGGCGAGTTATGGGATCTTCTACATGACAGCTCCCACCCCCTTTTTGAATACTTCCAGTTGTGGGATTTCTCTATAGATTACCTTTTTTGTAAGCTTAGTTTTCATTGATCTTGCTAGTTCTGTATGAGTCTCCCCGAGACATTCTGCAGTCATTATCACCTTTTTGGGTGGAGTTTATTTTTTTGTTTGGTTAGGTTTTTTTAAATAACTTTTAACATTGGTGCATATATGCTTGGGATAGAGCTCATGTAATTTTCCAATCGTATTGATTGTACGTGATTGTGCCCTGCAGAGGTATATTTAACAACAAATGAAATAAAAAGGATAGACTAGGTAATAAAGGTGACCACGAGATTTGTCGAGTCAGGTTATGAACTATTTCGTGAATTTATTTAGGATCCTGGATAAGTAAAATTCCCTGTCTACTGTTCTCATAAATCAATGCTAAACAAAATGTCATCAGTTCTTTGTTTGAACTGATTCTTTTCTTGCTTTTCTTCTTCTACCGGTTTCTTCATTTCTTGCTTCTCTTTCCCCGTCAAAAAAAATATTCGTGAGCTTTTATGGGAATGGCTGAGACTGGGTTGATATTATGAATATTTATTGTTTGTAACTATCAAAACATTTTTAATAGGAACATATGAGAAGAATTACATAAACTGAATTCTTTGCAAATTCAGGGGAATTTTGAAGTCACGTATATACAGGCCTGATCATGGGGGAGGCATTCAGAGACACACAAGGCATTGAGATCCCTTTCCTGGAAAGGTTAGATGCTTCACTGCCTTTTGGGGAAACTTGTGAGATGATGAAAGGAGTAGAAGGAAGAAGAGTTGACTCTGTCCGATTCCTATGTGTTTACTCCTGCAGTATGCTTTCAAACTTGAAAGGAAAGCCTTGTAGTTATGCTGAAATGGAACAGAGTGGACTGAAGGAGTCAAAAGGCAAGAGGATCCTGAGATCTGAAAGTCAGTATTTGTCTCCTTTACTTTTTTTTAGAACAATAGAGCAAAGAGTGTTAGTTGCAATTAAAGAACAAGTTAGTGGAGACCTGTTGTGTGTGCATGGGGGTTATATAGAAAAAGCCATGTGTTGAAATGCTGTTTCTTTTTCCCTCTTCAGCTTGCTTTTCTCCCTTCTAAAGCTGACTCAGCCTCACCCTTATGCTTCCACATAGCATCTAAGGATCCTTTCAGTTGCAGATTCAACAGAAAAATACTTTAATGAGTGGAAACTACTTGGTTTGTAAATAGATGGAAGCGTCTGCTAGGTCTTATATGCTTTTCTGTCAGCATTTATATTAAATGATAAATTAATGGAGAATACTTTGAAATATCTCATTTTCTGTCTGGGATGAATGTGCATTCTTCCAAGTGTGAGGGGTAAGACTGGATAAGACTGACTGTGTAAGACTTTCTCCAGATTAAGAATGTTCTCTGTCGGGCTGGAGCAAATGACATCTCACATAGCAGAGAAGCAACGTGCCTCTGTTTGGGGTGGTCTGGTCTGTTCTCCTCTGACTACCTGTAAGCAAAGTGGCTTCTTCATGTGTTCAACAGGTGAAGAAGAAAGGATATTCAAATTAGCAAACAGGAGTATTTTGCTCAAAGAGACTCTACGTGTTTAAAAAACAAAACAGAACAAACCAAGCCCTTCGGAGCAAGGAGCAAGCATTGTACCTGTACTTGCCTTAAAATGAGAGTAAGGTTTGACTGGTTTGGGATTTTCAGTCTCACACCTTTTTGTGGGCTTCAAGTCAGCAGCTGGCTATAAATGGGCTGAACGTAGTCTGCTGTGGAATGAGCTGCTGCTTTGCTGAATAACCTTCCCTCCTCCTATTCCAGAGCAAGCACAGCCTTCTGCCCTGGGAGTTCATGCATGTGTTTATTACTTCTGTCTTTACTTTTGAGTCCAGACACTGTGGATCCAGTCTGAGGTATGTGCTTTGCCCATCACTGCTGATGGTTGGGCCCCCTCACACTTCCATAAAGTGGCATTTTCTTGCTGGATGGCTTGAAGCACGCGGTGTCCGTAAGGGCAATTGCACTCAGCGGGCAATCCAGCAGAAAAATGGATGTTTCAGTTGGTGCTGGTTTTCTTTCCCTTTTTCCCCATAGTCTAAGGGTGCAGGATGCTCAGGTGCTTGCTCATTTAGGAATTTAAAACAAAATTGTGTTTCTGCAGCATTTGGCTTTTGAAGGACATCTGAAGTGCTGTGGAAAGTCAGATCCCTGGGGAAGGGAGTGGTGACTGCTCTGCAGCAAGAGAGCTTCAGGGAAACTTGGAGGACTTTGTCTACAGAAAAGAGGGGAGGCTGGGCTCAAGTGGGTGGCAGCTGCAGGAAATTTTTTTTTCCATTTGGGTATGGATACCAGGATAGAAGCGAGCTGCCCAGAACATGGCATGTCTTGATCCCATCTCACTCTGTGAGCTCAAGTGTTCCTCCCTATGCTTTACTGTAAAACTCAACAGTGAGCACCCAAAGCACAGCCCACCATACGAGAAATAGGAGTTCTGACTCCTCATTTGGGTGTGTTTAAGGCTTTTCCATAAAAGGGGACAATTCCAAGGACAGTGTGAGCGTGTTGAGAGAACAGGCTGTGTCTCTGCTGCTGTGAGCTGCTTCTCCCTCTGCAAAGCAGAGCACAGAGCCTTCTCTGGTTGTGACAGGCAGTGGTTTGCTGTCCGGTGCAGGTGCACTGGTACATAGGAAGGGCAGCAGCACCTGAGGTGAGGGGGTCCCTGTTCAGGCTGGGACATCTCAAGCTGTTTCTGCAACCTGCTTCCCATCAGCTGTGAACTCTGACTCCCTGGCTCCTGGACCGTGGCTGAGGGGTGATGGCTGATTCTGCTTGCCCTTTGCCACCAGGCTCAGACCATTGGTGCTCGGTGACTTTTATTGGCCAGTCCCTGCTTTGGGGCTGTGAACAGCAGCTTTGGGAGAAAACCAGTCCCTCCCCTACAGCAAACAAGGCAGCTGATGAGTTGTATTAACACACTAGTCATTGTGGGTGCTTCCTTAGGTCCAGCTCTTCCCTGGGGGTGAGTGCTGGGTGGTGGCTTTGAGGTGAGTTGGCAATAAATTCATGCTTGGGTAATACGCTCAAAAAAATAGATGTATCAGCCGCCCTAAAGGGTACGGCTTGGGCAGCTTATACATCCCATCAGCCCTACAGTGTTGATTCTGGAATTTAACCTCACAGTTAGGGCCACCATCATTAAAGAAAGAGTTTCCATGCTTAGTTTTGGGAGTTTGGCCTCTCTTAGAGTGAAGCGAACATGCAGTTGCAGTGACAGGGTGCTCTGTCACACTGGTGCAAGTTCATTCATTAGCTCAAGCTATACAAGATGTGCAAAATGTCACAGATGTTTGCTCTTGCTTTTACTGCATTAAATGCCCTCCAAGCATCAAATGAATGGAAATCCATGCTTGAATGTCTGCCTGGTCTTTGCTGGTTACAGAGGACCCCCCCATTGCTCCCAAAGACCCTGGGACCTGCGAGCATGTGAGTTACCTTCAAAGATTAAACCACCAGCCACTTGGAGCAGCAAGGTATGGTGCATTGAGGACACACCCCCTTCTGAGGCAGATTGTGAATACCCAACCTGTGGGGAGCTCCCCGGCTTGTGTTCAGGGCTGACCTGCTCTGTGGTCAGGCAGAGAGCAGCTTCAGAGCGAGTGGTCCTGGGCAGTGTTCAGAGGGCATTGTGTGGATTTTGGTTTTGCTTTTGATGCCCATCTCCCTGATTATAGCACTGATGAGAGAGCAAGAATGCTGTTACATCAGGGAGTTTTTGAGTGACACTCATGGCCCCAGGCTATGGAGAAAGACCCACATAAGCAAAGTTGGGTCCAGAGTGTGTTGTCCATTTTTTCACATGCATTTATGTTCAAAATCTCCCTCCCATTTTTTACTTTCCCCCAGACCAGTTTGCATTTCCCTTTAAGACCTGGGCTCTTACTGGAGGCCAGTAACAGCAGCTTTAGCACCCGCTGAGCCAGCCAGCCCCTGGGGCTTGATGTTCAGGAAGTGCTGCTGGATTTGTAGAGCAACTGCATCCTAGATCAGAAATGGTGTTGCTTGGTCCTTCTCCCACTGCTACGTGGGGTCTAGAAGCAGGGGAAGGCACCGTTAATCCACCTCTTTCCCATTGTGTGAGTGAAAAGGTGGGTGTATTTAGGAGGGGAATGGATTGGAAACTGTCAAGCAGGAAGTGGGGCAGTTTCTCCCTACTTCTTGTGCCCATTTATTTGGGCAACAGGGGTGGTGGGGCTTGGGGCAGAGGGAAACACTTTGCTGAGCTACAGGCTAATAGAGTGAGACTTACAAATACCTTAGATCATCAGATTTTTATGTGACCCATTGGGGTCGTTGGGATTTTGTTGGGCAGTGAGCAGTTAGATTTCTACTGGCAAGAGCTGAAGGCACCTGGCACTTGCATGGGGTTGGTGGTCAAACTTTCCCTTGTCAGATTGAACTTTAAAACCTCTTTCAAACTAAACATTGCTTTTTTTTCTGCTCTTTGCTTAACCTTCTGCAGCCGGTCATCAGCCTTTGTCCTCAGCACCCTGCCCCCCCTCCCACCCTCCCCTGCTTTCGTCTTCGGCTCTGCTTGAGCACAGAAATCCAGTGGGGAAACGGCTTTGGTTTGGGCTCAAGCAAGACTGCCTGTCCTTCTAACCATTTGCGTTTACATCCTGAAAGCAGAAGGTTGGAGGTACTGGGGCAGGTAAGAGAAACTGATTCCACTAACATGTCATTGTTAATTAACTCCTTGTCCCAGGTTCATTTACCTTTGTAGGAACCCATGAATTTCATCTGCTGCCAGAGTGCTTTTTTGCTCTGAGCATGCACACAAGGAGCTCTTTCGAGAGGGCCCTTCTATCCCATTTCTCACAAAGGCTTTGGTTCTGCACAGCTCACTCAAGTGTCTTGTTTGACTCTTATCCCCAACCTATAGAAAAACTTCATGGTGTGGAGAGCAATCCATAAGGTCAGGTTGTCCTGAGTAATCACTGCTCTCTTGCCCAGCTGTAAAAGAGCACTGCTGATTTGCTTTGTGCTCCATTTTGGAGGTGGAGGAGCATGGGGAAGTCGTCTCAAGAGCCTAAGTCAATCCCAAAACAGTTTGAGCTCCTCAGCATTTTCTGGGCTCTGCAGCACGCTCAGTGGGTGCTGTGGGGTGTTCGGCTGCCATGGGTAGCACTGGTAGGTTTGGTAGGGTGATTGCTGGAGGACGAGATGTGGGTCTGCAAACTGAATCAGCAACTTCTTTCTTGGCGTTCTGCCCTTCTTACAGGGGTGAAGCAGAGGAAAAGAGTCCTTCCTAACTTGTACGTTCTTCCTTGCCAGTAACCACTTTCAGGCAGTGATGTTGGTAGTGCTTTCAGGATCCTTCTGATGAAAGTGGGTGACATACGGAGTGCACTGCAGTGGAAAAGGGAGTGTTGAAGAACTGTGGAGGAACAGGAGTGGGTTTTGGGTGAAGAGCTGGCTTAGGAAATTGCCTTTCAGGCTGGTAGCTGGCTGCAAGTCTCCTCTCTTGCAGGAAGTGCTGGGGTATGTCAGGCTGAGCGGCCTCAGAGGCTGAGAAATCTGATTTAAGGCTTTGGTATGAAGTCCTGTATCCTCTCTAAGGTGATGGAGTCAGGACTTTGCTGTGAAGCAGAAACAGGGAGCGTTTCCCACTTAATCAGCAAAGGATGAAAATGCGGTGCTCTCCCCACTCATGTAGTTTGGGTTTTAAATGTGAGATCAGCAGGACTTTATGTGATGCCAGACACCACATTTTGCCTCTGTCTTGACAGAGTTTGTGCTTGCTCAGGCAGTCGGCACCTACCTTGTGCCTTTTCCTGGAGGGTAGTGGAGCAGCAGGGCGGGGACTGCAGTGAGGTAGTCCTTTCCATAGTGGGACCAGCGTGGCCATTGGTGCTGCCAGAGCCAGGGAGAAGGAAGTATGGGTGAGGGAGCACTGCTGGCAGGCAGCAAAGGGCCTCTCCAGCCTTGGCCCGAGGGCTGCAGAGTGCAAACGTACGTCTGGATTGTTGGAGTGAAAGGTTTGACAGAGCAGTGTTTCCTTGAGTACTTTCAATTGTCTGTTTTCCCTTTCTCTTGCCCTCCTGCCCTGGGAGTTGTTTTTTTGTTGCTGTATTAGGTCAGCTTCCCTCCCCTTTTGGAGTTTTTGCCCTTTGTGGTGTTGTGTCTGTCCTAAGCCTTCAGAAAGATCATCTGTTCGTTGTCACCACCCCAAGCAGTGTCCATGGCTGTTTGATATGTTCTCTTGCAACCACTGTGCTATCAACATGTGTAGAGGGGCCCCTCAGGACTCGATACGGTCTTGGTGCCAAATGAGGTAATTTCTGCTATTGCCAAGGAACCAGAGCCAAGATGAAATCATTGCCCAAGAGCCTGGGTTGTGAAGGAAGCCAGAGGTTTCCTGCATCCCAGATTGGCCCTTGAGCAGCTCCCATTTTCCTCCTTCCAGGTGCTGGCAAGACCACAAACAACAGATGACCAGTGCACAGTGCACCTGAGCTTTAGTTACTGGTGGCAGGCGGAGACCTGCCCAAGTCAGACATCTCTTTGCAAGTCTTCCACGGCGAGCAAGTCCTGGGCAGGCTGCCAGCCCTTCCCGGTAGTTGGGGCCCGAGCTGTTGTGGCTGCGGTCTGTGAGCTTCCTCCCACGGAGTGTGGGAACAAACCCAACACAGAGTCATGCAAAGGGCATCTTGAAACCGCAGTGCACGGGAAATCTTGTGCGCCACTTAATCAGCCCTGGGGTGGCTGATGGGGCCTGGCTGCCAGAGCTGAAATATAAATGACCTCTGCCTTGCTGGGAGGCTTTCAGAGCCCTGCCCTTGCTGGGACATGGTCATTGACATCAGTCTACCCTCCTCAGGTTCCAGGGACAGTCAGTTAGCACTCAGGTGCTGTGAACTTTGGGGCAGGAATAGCTGTGATGAACCAGTCAGACCATGCACCCTTGAAAAATATGCTTTCTAGGGATTAAAGATGAATAGTCCATGGAGACACCATCTCCCCTGGAGACCTCTTCCTTATCACATCTCATCTCTGCTGTAGCATTTCCTGCATCAGTGGCTTAAGTAGTGTAAAGCTGAGGTGAGCCTGGCAGCACAGGCAGGAACTGAGTGGGGCAGAGGAGCTCAGGAAAGAGAAGTGAGACCTGGAAAACTAGAAGATTCTCCCAGGAAAAAGGCGAAGGAAACAGTCAAAATCATTTTGTCCAAAGCCAACTGGTTTGTGGCACTTGGGGTACCCATGGGGAAGACGAGCAAGATCTGCACAGAAGCCTAAATGCACCAGGGCAGCAGCGTGGCTTTGGCTGCTCCCTGCTGGCTCCTGTTGCAGGTGGGCCTGGGGAAGCACTGCATGGAATCGGGATCCTTTTGCAGTGGCCACCTCAGCTGGCTGATGGGGAGGGCTTGGAGGTTCAAACCAGATGTTTTTGTACAAACCTGTCAGGGCTGTACCTGCTGCTTATGGAAGAGGGAAAGCTCTGGGCAAGCACTGCTTGCAGTGTATTGCTTGTAACAGCTGTGTGTGCTTGTCCTGCGGTGGGGTTTGTCTGTCATAGAATCACAGAGTGGGTTGGGTTGGAAGGGACCTCAAAGCCCATCCATTTCCAACCCCCCTGCCTTGAGCAGGGACACTTCCCACCACTCCAGGTTGCTCGAGACCCCATCCAACCTGGCCTTGAAAATTTCCAGGAATGGGGCAGCCATGACTTCTCTGGGCAACCTGTGCCAGAAACTCAGCACCCTCATCGTAAAGAATTTCTTCCTAAAGTCTAATCTAAATCTTCCCCCTTCCGATTTAAAGCCGTTTCCCCTTGTCCTGTCACTATTTGCCCTTGTAAAAAATCCCTCCCTAGCTTTCAGTTACTGGGAGGCTGCTCTAAGGTCTCCTCAGAGCCTTCTCTTCTCCAGGCTGACCAAGGCCAACTCTCCCAGCCTGTCCTCATAGCGGAGGTGCTCCGGCCCATACATCATCTTCGTGGCCTCTTCTTGACCCATTCCAAAGAGTTTCATATCCTTTTTATATTGGGCATTCCAGAACTGGACACAGGACTTCAGGTGGGGTTTCACAAGAGCGGAGTGGACCGTGGGGCTGGCTGAAGGGGGCCCACAGGTTTTCTGGGCAGTCGAGAGTCTCTAAGCTGTCTCTTTCTGCTTCCAGGACAATGCTTCTCTTTGTGGTGTGTCTCTTCGGTGTCTGGGGCCTGGCTGCCCCTGAGCACCATGTCGTGGAGGACATCTGCACCGCAAAGCCACGTGACATCCCAGTGAATCCCATCTGCATCTATCGCAGCCCTGAGAAGAAGCCCCAGGAGGGTGAGGGCCAAGAGCCAGGGAAGAGCAAGCTCCCAGAGTCTACAAACCCCCGAGTCTGGGAGCTGTCGAAGGCCAACTCGCGCTTTGCTGTTGTCTTCTACAAGTACCTGGCTGACTCAAAGGACAATGGAGAAAACATCTTCATGTCCCCTCTGAGCATTTCTACAGCCTTTGCCATGACCAAGCTCGGAGCTTGTGGCAGCACCCTCCAACAGCTCATGGAGGTCGGTAGCCTTTCCTCAGCCTTTCCCTTGCAGCTGTCACCAGGGCCTGAGCAACAGCAAAGGTGACAGCGGTGACTGCTGCTGAAGGGCTCTCTGGGTCAGAATGGCTCCCTGGCTTGGGAACGGAGACCAGGCCCCTGTGAGGGACTTTCCAGGCTGCTTTTCTGTGAAGTTGTTTAGATCCCAGGTCTTTCCTCTGACTCCCTACTTGGATCCACCACTCAGGGCAGACTTTGTGGGTTTGAGGGGTTAGTTTCCATCTGGAGGAAAGGAAGCCCATTTGGGAGAGGAGGGAAGGGAATGGGAGCAGTCTGTTTCTCACAGACTGGTCAAGTGTGGAGCTGAGCTGGCAGCTAAGCCGTTTCTTTGGCAAAAAGCAGGAAAAGCTGTGATACCCATTGAGAGAGCATCTTTTTTACATCCCTCCTCTCTCCCTTGGGACAAAAATAAGATGCACCCTTCAGTCTAACTGGCTTCCAGGTCTCTGCAGTCCCTAGGGCGTGCTGGAGCACCAGTTACTTCTTGAAGTCCTCCTTGGAGTAAGTTCAAGGGCTGTCTGAGCACTTGGCTTCTGTCTGCTTGTGTGGGACTGTATTTCAGCAGCACACAGAGAGCCGGAGCTCCCCAAGCGTGGGAGCTTGTACACAGGGAGCCCCTTCCTCCTACTGCGGTTCCTAAACTCGAAGCTGGACTGAGAGGTAATCCCGAATTCTGACTCTTCCATGGGACCCATTAACTCCCTGCCTGTCCAAGCCCCCTTCTTGCTGTCAGACACACTCATCTGACAGCAATGAGGGCACTCATGTGCCATGTGGGGTTTGGTGCTGCCAGTACTTTCCTTGCAGATGGGAAACTACAGCCCAGAGGGGCCTTTCTCTGTGGAATGAGGAGGTATGACTCAAACTGCTCCATTGGACCACTGCCCTCGCAGATCCTGCCTCTGGAGAAAGTCATGCTGGGGCCACCTGCCCTCATCCACGTGGTCTGGGCAGGGTACAGCAGGGAGCCACATCTCCCAGCACCTTCACTCATCCCTTCCCCTCTGGGCAGCCTTTCCCACTGGAAAGGAACCTTTCTCTCCCTGAGCCACCTGGGACGCAGAGCTGTGCTCCTCATTTCCTCTTTTCCCTATGACAGGGCCTTATAGGAAACGGTGCCAGAGCTCCTGGATGTTTCTATGGAGCAAAATGCTATGGGATTTTTAGTGCCTTTAAGCTCTGCTGTTGGACAACAGCAGGCAAATCATAACTGTCCTTCCAGCTGGCAGCCAGGAGCAGATAAGAAGAAATTCACTGTGCTGCAGAAAACTATCCTCAAACTGATTGCTCTGTAGTCCCGTTCCCTGCAAAAGTAGATAAGATGTACTAGAATTGCTCAACAGGCCCTGGGAAGAGCTCTTGGGGAGGAGCAGCCTTGGCATCATCACAGGGAGGTTCAGCATGAACCTTGTGAGTCCTCCTATGACCTGCACCGACCCAAGAGCTGCTCCCAGGCCCCATCAGCACGATGCTCATCTGGTCACCACATCCGAGATGGACACGTGCCAAGTGACACACCTTCCCTGACAGCTGGGGTGGTAGCAGAGGCGATCCTGGCAGGTGCCCTGTGGATGGTTCTAGGGAAGGGCTTTCAGTGAGCAAGAGCTGGAGTTTCTTCTTGGATGAGGTTGCCGGGTCAAAGACGGTGAGAAGCTGGGAACAGTCAGAGGTAGAGTATGGAGAGCAAGGAAGCCAGAGTTTGAAAGGAGCAGCTCCTCTGCAGGGTGTGATCCTGCATTTGGAGTCCAAAACAGGGTCTCGGGCTGTGTTGCTGTTATGTAGATTTGGGTTCCAAATGTAACTTTGAGGGTGAAGCTCTGAGGGCCTGCAGGCTTCTCTGCTCCACGAGTGAGGCTGTGGAGCAGCAGGCAGAGGCTGCAGCAGGGCCAGGAGCTGCAGGAGCACGAGAGCCTGCTCACAGATTCCTTCTCACTATTTGGCTCCTCCAGGTCTTCCGATTTGACACCATCTCAGCGAAGACATCTGATCAGATCCACTTCTTCTTTGCCAAGCTGAACTGCCGGCTGTACAAGAAAGCCAACAAATCCTCGGAGCTGGTATCAGCCAACCGCCTCTTTGGGGAGAAATCCTTGGTCTTTAATGAGACTTACCAGAACATCAGCGAAATCGTTTATGGAGCAAAACTCTGGCCCTTGAACTTCAAGGTGAGTTTGAACTACTCGGTATTTTTCTTTTTTTGGTTTGTTTTCTTTCTGCTTTTGCAGTATCCCTGTCCTTCACCCGCAGGGTGTGCCCTGTGCATGTGGCATCAGTGAAGGCAGGAGAGGGTATGGGACCACCTCCAATCCCATCCCACCTTAATCTCTGTCACCTCCCAGCTTCCATTTCTAAACGCTGCAGCACCATGTTGGGAGCAGAGCCCCCCCGCGCACACACTGCTCTTCTGTCTCTGGCAGAAGGGATACAAAGAGGTGTTTAAAATCCTTGACTTTTAACCTTTCTTGGTCTCTCCCTTCAGGAGAAGCCAGAGATTTCCAGGAAGATCATTAATGAGTGGGTGGCAAATAAGACAGAGAGGCGCATTACAGAAGTGATCCCAGAAAGAGGTATTGATGATCTCACTGTCTTGGTCCTGGTCAACACCATTTATTTTAAGGTAAGGCTGACAGAGCTGGGGGAGCAGCTCCTCTCCCTGCAGCGAACACCATGCTCACGTTTGTCTCTGTCCTCCCCATCTCCCTCTTAGGGGCACTGGAAATCGCAGTTCCCATCTCCAAACACAAAACTGGATTTGTTTCGTAAAGCCAACGGTGAGACTTGCAAAGTCCCAATCATGTACCAAGAGTCCAAATTCCACCATGCGTACATCTCCCAGGACAAAGTCCAGGTGCTGGAGCTGCCTTACAAAGGGAATGACATCACCATGGTGCTCGTCCTGCCCAATGCTGGGACATCGCTGGTGGAGGTGGAGCGCAACCTGACATCGGAGAAGCTGCAGGACTGGATAGACTCCATGACAGAGGTCTCTCTCTTCGTCTACCTCCCTCGCTTCCGTGTCGAGGACAGCTTCAGTCTCAAGGAGAAGCTGAGAAAAATGGGGCTGGAACATATCTTCAGCCCAGAAAATGCCAGACTCCCAGGTCAGATGTGGAGATGGGGTGGTGCAGGTGGGAGGTGGGAGGTAGCCATCCCTCCATGGTGCCAGGGCAGTAAAGAGCACCAGCACAGGAGGAAGCCAAACATGAAAGCATTGAGATGCTGCTGCAGTCAGCGGTGGACTCTGGGGTCAAGTCCCATCACAGACACACAGCCCTGCTCTGTATTTAAGGACATGAGATTTAAGCAAGCAGTTGCTGCTGGTGGGGGATATTTTTGTTTTAGGGCAGACACACCTTCTGCTTGAACACAGGCCATGAAGCATGGAAGTGTCCTTTCTCTCGAGCTGTTGTCTAAAAGCATAGTTCTAACTGTCTTTGTTTTGTACGTCAGGTATCATCGCAGAGGGCCGCACCGACCTGTACGTATCCGAGGCCTTCCACAAAGCCTTCCTCGAGGTAAGCCTTGTTTTGCGCAGGTGTCTCCTTTTTCACTTCTAAAAACATGAAGCATTCAAAGAACAAACAGTTCTGATCCCGTGGTGATCACTTCCTCAGCAATCTGGGGCTTTGAGGCAGGGGGGATCTTGGCACCCACCTTCCATGGAGAAGGAGGGTGAGCCCTTGGCGTGCTGCATAACCCCTGTGGTTGAATCCTATCCTCTCTTTTGGTTGGTAGGTGAATGAAGAAGGCAGCGAAGCATCAGCTGCCACAGCGGTCACCGTCTCCGGCCGATCCTTCCCCATGAACAGAATAATCTTCAATGCCAACAGGCCCTTCCTGCTTTTCATCCGGGAAGCCTCCCTCAACACCATCATCTTCATGGGCAGAATAGCTGATCCTTGCTCCTAGAGGGCCTGGCTTCTCTCTCTGCTGCTTCTGGTAAAGGGGCAAGAGGCTACTGCCCCAAAGCCCGGGCTGCTCCTAGGGTGGTCGGTCTTACGGTTTGGTGCAAGTTGCAGGGAGGGACTGGATCCCACTGGGCTGCTACTGCTTCTCCTTGCTGTGTCGGGTGTGGGGGCTCAGAATGCACCTCACCTGCCCCAGCCTTCATTCAAAGGGAAGCAGAATTTCTTTCTGGCATCACTACTTTTGTGGCACCTAAACCCAATTCCAGCATTGCTGCCATTCTTCTATACAACCCTCCTCACTTTCAGGTCTCAAACTGTAACTCTGATACCCTGGTTCATTAAAAACCTGTCGTTCTGTGTGTAACAACCTAATCTCTGCATGAACAGTTCTCAGTAAGTCTCTCCCCAGCCTTACCTAAATGTTTGTTTTGCAAACACGGGCCCTTCCCTGCGCTCCCAGCAGAACCACCTCACGCTGAAGGAAGCAGTCAGCAAAACAGCAGCAGGTGAAGGGTGTGGGCTGCCTGGGCCAGAAACATCTGCACACAGCTCTGCCAGGAACAGCTGGAGGGCGGGAGAGCTGCTGGACACCGGAGCTCTGCTTGCCCACAGCTTTGGTGTGTCTGATGCATCCAGGTGCTGAACAGTCATTCGGGAAGGCCTTGTGGAGCCAAGGCTGTGACTTTGTCCTTTTGAGCAGTAAGATTTGAACCAGCTCTGTGCTAAGGTTAAAAGCAGGGACATGAACAGGAACAATCTAAATCTTCCCCCTTCCAATTTAAAACTGTTCCCCCTTGTCCTCTCACTCCAGGTCCTTGTAAAGATCCCCTCCCCAGCTTTCCTGTAGCCTCTTTCAGTACTGGAAGGCTGCTCTAAGGTCTCCCTGGAGCCTTCTCCAGGCTGAACAACCCCAACTCTCTCAGCCTGTTCTCATAGCAGAGGTGCTCCAGCCCTCAGATGATCTCTGTGGCCTCTAGACCGGTTCCAATAGTTCCACATCCTTCTTTATGTTGGGGACTTGCTGACCTCAGTGTGTGACCTCAGGCTCCAGAAAGTCACCTCTAACTCTGCCCTTGCCGTTTCTCTCTGGGCTGTGGAGGCTATGGAAAGAGGAGGGCTTGCTTCCAGCCACCACCCTCCCCCTGCCATCCACAGTCCCCTGCGACAGGAATGAGGCACTGTGCCTTCTCCACCTGGTGGAACTGAGGAGGGCTGAGCCTGCAGAAGGGGTGAGGCAAAGACACCCTTCCCAGGTTGACAAGCTTAGGGCAGTATGGAGACACCCAATGCCAGGAGCAGGCTCTGGCCCCAAGCAAAAAGAACATCAGTGTCCGATGGGACGCGGCTGCTACAAGACACAGACAAGGAGCTGAGTATTAAACCATTTAATTCTCAAACCACTCACATGCATAATGTTCTTTTACACACTGTTAAAAGAAAGAAGAAAATGCGATTTGTTTTTTTTTAATACAAACAATTTCAAGTATACATTTAGAGAATTTTCAAGGATTCCTACCCAAGTTGCTAAGTTTTTGTTCACATTGTTCTTAAAGCTGTCCAACGAGAGTGCTTTTGCAAAACGGCTTTTGATGCAATTGTACAGTCCCCTCTACCTTGGTTTGATGGTTTTCCCAACCCCCCTTACCCAGTGCTGGTTCTCCTCCACCCCTCGCCTGCCCTGCTTGGGCACCACTGGCCCCCCCATCAGCCACAGAGACAATGGCCCCTCCAAAGAGCTTCCATCTGGGAGAGGGGAAGGAAAGGGGTGGGAGAGGACCAGCTTGTCACATCACTGATGAAGGGTCTCATATCCACAATCACATGCAGCAGGCTCACACCTCAAACCCACTGCAGACCTGTGTGAACACTGACCTTTTGTTTTGAAATAAGGATTCCAACCAAAAATAAAATTAATAATAACAATAAAAAGAGAAGAATTAGTACAGCAGGAAATTTCTTAGCTGTGAAAGTAAGTCTTGAGTGTTAGGACACCTGCCCTAAATAGTTTGGATTTATAGGTCAACAGTTGAAGGTGACGGCACAATGTTTCTTACAGACAGTGACTCTGCAAACCAGCTCAGAGCAGAATCAGTGTGGGACAGACAAACTTCGATTTGAAAAGAAAATACAATACTGAACTGACCAGGGCTCCATGGCCACCTTATGGACAAACCCCACAACCCCAGCAACACCTTCGTCCTGGCTTTGCTCAGCCCAGCCCCATTTGCGCTGGGCCAGCTGCTGTGTGGTACCTTCTGCCCTACGAGAAGTGGGGTTCCAACAGTCTTTCCAGGCAAGGGTGGCTTTTCTTTGACCCATTACAAAAGTATTCCAAGCAGCCCAGCCCTGTTAGTGCTACGGCACGGGTGGGCGGGGCCGTGGTGGGACGGGGGCAACGCCAGGCCTGGACAACTGCCAGAACGGGAGGTAGAGCTGTGGGAATTGTGGGGCTGCTGGTGGCAGCCGAGGGCCTGGCAAGGTGGCTCCTCCTGGGTGCTGGCCGGCGAGAAGCCAGCTGCCTGCACAGCTGTGTCCAAGGCAGCAGCAGCCGCGCTCCCTGTACGATTTAAAGTGCATTTCTGCAGTAAAGGGTTTTTCTTTTTTTTTTCTTTTTTTTTCTTTTTTTTTTTTTTCTTTTTTTCTTAAGAGGATCCTATTTAAAGTGCTGTTCTAGTTTGGAAAGGGACTCTGCTTAGAAAAAAATGGCACCTTTTCACACGAGAGATCTGCTCTCCACGTGCACATGAGTGTGTGTACACAGAAATTTGCAGAGTCAGATCTGCTGTCTAGTGAACAACGTATAAAAGTGTTTGTTATTTTATCTTATTGCTTTTTCTACTGTTGCCTGCTCCTTGGAGGTAGGAGGGAGCTGGATTCTCCTCTTACCTTCTATATTATTACCTAATTTCCCAGTGCAGGAAGCAGAGCCTGCAGTCTCGCAGCTCCCCAGCAGCCTTTGGCCCGCAGGACAGTTCGCTATGACACAGAAAACACGAAGTAACGGATCCACGTTGAACTATCGCAGCCCCTGAGTGAACCTGCAAGGCTCACAGCAAGAAACTCCAGCACAGAGGAGTTTGGGGGGGGGCGAAATTCTCCCCTGCTCCTGCCAGATGCCATTTTCAGAGTCACTTTACAGAGCAGACCTGCATTTCTGAAACCCAGAGGTAAGGAAAAAAGAAATCTGTTTTAAGTGAAAGCTTTGCTGATAGAGTGTGTAGTGTGGTAACCTCAACACTCCAAGAGAGAGAGGTAGTTACTGCCCTGTGAATCTTCCGCTGCTCAACGCAACTTCTGGAGTGATTGCTCAAAAAAAAAAAAAAAAGAAAAGGAAAAATCCTGTGCTCTTTATTAAAAGTTATCCCAGTTAAACCTTTCTGTTTCTATTTATATTTTAGAAATTGATTGTCAGTTTAGATCGTTACGAAATCAGATTTCATTAGCAAATTGCTACACAAAGCCACTTCCATCATTAACTTTTGTTAAAATTCTCTTCCACTGCTCCGCGAGGAAGTGCTCGCCCCTCCGTGTCCCTGCTGGGGGTGACTGTTCAGCCTCACCTGCTGCAGCGTGGCCGCCTGACAGTGCAGGACAGCATTGCATGCTCGGAGCAGTTCTGATGGATACGTTAACAGGAGCTGCTGGTGTCACATTCACAGTGTTGTACAGGGAAGAAGGGAGTGACACCAGGGAAAGGAGAGGAGGGGGGGACGACCGGGGCACAGCTCGTGGGAGCTTCACCTAGCAACCACAATAGCAGAGGCACAGGGAAAACCACATCCCTTCCTTTCGGGGACACAAGCAATGCTCCCAATAGCCTGCTTCCAATTCTGCGCGCTGAGCCCTGACACAGCCTCCTCTTGTCCGCCCCCAGCCCTCGCTGCAAGCCCAGGGCACAGCACGCCGCCGCAAGGACGTACAGCTGCACATTAGGCTCTTCCTAACTCAGCTTTTAAAAGAGCTTATTCAGAAAGGTCCCTGTTTTGCCACCAAGAAGGATTCCTCCCGCACCCCTTGGCCTGTCCTGACTGTCAGCAATTTCACATACACAAACACAAAAGAAACATACATTATTTAAATGACAATGCTCCCCTTCCACTTCATTTCCCACAGTCCCTTGCCCTGGAAGCTGTCACCCATCAGCTTTCTGTCCAGGCAAGAACTTCAGGGAGCCAAAAGGAATTAGTCTCAAGCAAAGGCTATGACAGCATTCTGCTCTCCAGCCCAAATTCACTCACAGTCCGGATCAGCTGCATCCCCCAACAGCATAATCCTGGCTCTGGAAACCCTATAACCCTTGAGGGAAGTACCTATGCACCACGTACAACATCATTCCCTGCATCTCCTCTGAGATCCAGTTCACCCTCAGCCTGCAAATGCATACCAATGAGGGCCGGTGTGAACAAGCATCCTGCTGTTTCTATGGAGCAAAGCTATGCCGGACTCCGCTGGACTCTGGCATGGGTGCAGGCGACCGGCAGCTCCCCGTGGGCAGGGATGGACACTGGGGTGATGAGGCTTCACCCCTCTTGCCCAGACCAATGCTGTTGGGGCAGAACAGCACTGACCACCTTTTGGCAGGGTCACCTGCAGCCGCCAGCCTCCAGAACCACACGGCATCTTCCTCCTCCCCACCACCCCTCGCCTCTTGATGCCAAGAGCTGTGTTCAGTTACCAACTTACCGTGATGAAGTACAACATAAAGGCTTCACAGTGACCCACAGAGCTCCCTTAGACAGGTAAACTCTGAGAACATAGCATCACAGGCGTGCAAACTCCCATATCGGACCAATGCCCCGACCACGCAGACAAACCAAGGGCCCCCAGACCAACCTCTTGGACTTAAGACACAGCACGTGAGCATGACCGAACGGGGAACCAGGGAAGCAACAGCATCAGGTTAAAACTCATTTCCAAGACATTTCTCAGCCATAGTTTTTGACACCTCTCCCTTGTCCCAGACTGAGTAATTTCAATTGTATTTCTCTTCTTTTATCCTGCTACTTTCTCTGTTTCACAACCAGGAGTTAAACTAACCAGCCTGGCTTCATTTTTCATTTCACTAATCCATTTCACAGTTTCGTAGCCAATGGTGCTGGGTCTGACTGCAAAGGTAAGGGGACGGTTTAAATAAATAAGCTTCACTGTGATATGAGATTAAGAAAGATGTTTACCCACAGATCTGAGGGGAGGAGGGTTAAATACATTGACAGAAAGAGGTTTAACACAGCTGTCTGTAAATACTGGACTGATATTTTTTTTAACTACTGCCTTAGATAACTGCAGTAAAATGATAAATCGGAATATGTTGGACTAAACAAGGCCCTTACACAGCTGTATTTAAAAGATACCTGGATACGTTTTAAAAGCTTAACTGATATGAACTAGGAAGCCCATTAAAGCTGCCCATTTTTACATGATAATACTAAAAAAAAGTAACAACAACACAGCTTGGCACAGTCTAACAGAAACAGGAACGTGGAGGCTGCACTCACGCACAGGGAGCAGCTGGACATCTCCCCAGAGCGTGGCAGACAAGATGCTGTTCCATGGGCTAAGCACTGACAATGAGCCAGCACTGGTTGGATAAAACCCTTCTTGTGAGCTACGCAGCAGGGCAATATTTCATATTGCACGGGAGTGATGGGGATGCCTGGAATACAGGAGGGTGGGAGGGAGGCCTCTGGCCCCAGCCCTGCCTCCCCCTCAAAGCAGGGCTCACTTCAGCGAGTCGCTCCGGGCCTTGCCCGGTGAGGTTTTGGCAGATCTCCCAGGATGGAGATCTCACAGCCTCTTGGACAACCCCTTTCAATAGTGTTTGGCTATACTCACAGCTAAAAATAGCATTGTAATACCTAAAGTGAATCTCCCCTTGTGTGAGCTTCTGCCAGCTGCTGCTCCTCCCCCCACCAGGAGCCTCGGAAGAGTTCAGCTCTGTCTCCTCTGCACCCTCCCCTTGGCTGCCGAGTTCAAACAGAAGACATGACATTGGTAAAGGAGAGAGCACTGAAATGAAAGCAAACATCAGTGCACACATGCTGGGAAACCTAACAGTAAGAAAATGCCACCTAGAATGGTTTGGGCTGGAAGGGACCCTAAAGCCCATCCAGTTCCAACTCCCTTGCCAAGGGCAGGGACACCTCCCACAGGACCAGCGGCCCTGACGCTGCTCTGAAGGCTGTCTGGTACAGCCCGTTTCCAGCTGCTTCCGGCCACCCTTCAGCTGCTTCCAAGGGCATTTCTGAAATCCACACGCCAAATTCGCCTCTGCTAGGGACTGACAACTTTTCCTTTGTTACCATTGGCTGCTCCAGGATGGAGAACACTGGCGACACTCAGCACTAGCACTGTAGGATGGGCTAGAGGCATCTTTGTATGCCTGTCTCCCAAGACAGCAGGCTTTCCTGCACGCTCCCAACACATGCAGGCTCTAAGCCCAGCAGTTCCCTGCCACAACGCACTACACACACGCACGCATCTTCCTAAAGACACTTGGCTGCCTTTTCACCTATCTACCCCATGCCTCCTGTTGGTTCCCAGTTCCAACAGCCCCAGGCAGTGCTGGAAACAGATGAGCCCTCTTCATATTTTGGATGCCTCCCTCCGCAGTGCTAAGCCAGCCTCCTCTCCTCACTGTTTCTGTTTGCGCTTTCCAAATCTCTTCCCTGCTACAACAAATGGCTCAGGCTAGGAAGAACCAGATGGCGTGTCCCCAGGTATCTAAAGAAACTCCTGCTAACACAGGCAAACTACCTGCACGGTTGAAGTGTTGCTGCTTTCAGTTGCTTTGAGGGCTGAATCGTTCACAGCGCTCAGCAGCGCAGAGGGAAAGGGCCTCTTTCCATAAATACAGTCAGTCTGCGGCTGTAGGGACACTCGCCACCCGTTCAAAGGTGGGGAAATACAACCATCTCACCCTGCAAAAACAAGGATCTGAATATCTGTTAACAGCTGATCCCCCAGACCTGCCACGTGTGGGTTTAACTCCTCCGTCACAAAAGCCTTTGACAAATCCAACCTCTAGGTTCCAAAGGGGCATGGTTTCCCTCCTGACTGCCCCAGAGGCTCCCTGTGCACAGCCTCAGTGCTGACTTCCTCCCTGGGGCTGAAGATAGCACAGTCTGCTCTTTGCTCCCAAAATGAGGAGCTGAAGTGCTCACGCCATGGCAAGCCAGGAGGAAATCCAATCTGCACCTCCAACCTCAGCAAGCAGGCACCAGTGCCCAGTGCCTTGATCCACACCACAAAAGAAAACAGCTCTCCGCAAATACCCTTCCTCATCCCAACCCAACCTGTACAGCAGCACAAAAACCATGCTGCAAGCATCACCTGCTTCAGCTGCAGCTTTTAAACCTCTGTGAGCTGCCAAGCCCTATAAAGTCCTGTTCATGGGTGATGTAGAAATTGTTCTTAGGATACCAGATGAGAATTTTACTGAACAGAACATAAAAATAACTGGGGAGGGATCTAAGATTTTTCGGAACTTCCAAGAAAAGAATTAAAGCTTTAAACAAAAAGAAGCATTTTTGGTCTGTGTCCCAAAGCCATCAGAATAATTATAGGGAAAGAGAGCCAGCAGCATGCATTCACAGCTCCCTCACCCAAAGCCTCCAGCTTCCACATCATCACCAAGTCACTGAACACCAGGCAGTTGCTGGATGCAGCATATTGACACCAACACTACTTAATAATCGATTTGGGGAATTTATGGGGAGAAAATAAGAAAATATCCACATTATTCAAAGTTATTTGAATAAAATGACATAAATTCCACAGACCCCTGTCTCAATCAAATAACTTCTCTGCCCAATTAGCAGCCAGCGTTTCATCTAAGGTACCTCTCATCTCCTGAGCCTGCTTTCTATTTTTCATGTGCCTGGTTTATCAAAGCAATTCCTATTTGTCAAAGCAGCCAGACAGGACCTGCTTCTGGTATCAGACCAGCTTCTCCTGACAGCTACCCTGGGGAGCAGGATGCCTCAATCAAAAGGAATTTGATGTGACAGATGATGTCCCTACACACTGGTACAGCATGCAGAGCAGAAATGGTCTTGCAGTCAACCTGGTGACTACAATTAGAAATGGATTAGCTTAGTAGCCCTTTTACATTTGCCAGATCTAGCAGCTAAAAATTGTACTGTGTGTGGCTAGCAGAGCGCTTGATGTGCCATGAGCTGCGAGTATGTGCTCATCCTGCCAGGGAGTATTAAATGAACTCACTCCATCAGCAAAGGTCCATCACCCTGCCTGACAAAAGGGATGCAGAGAAGCCTTCCATAAATAGAGACTCCAGCGTGTGGGCCAAGCAGAAGAGCAAGAGGACGCACAGCCGCTGCCAAGCCTGTGGGAGATTGTTAGAGGGGAATTTGTTCTTAGCATTTGCTAATTCCTTGGGAAGGCAATAACTTCCCGGCACAGAGGAATCAGCAAGATTTTTTATCTTTAAACCCATTTGTTTCTTTCCATCAAGACAGTAGAACATGTACCTCCACTTACTTAAAAACCCCCAACGTCCTCTAGAAATCAGTAAATAGCAAAGACTCATTTTCCAAAACTTTAAATTAGACATTAAATACATTAATGGCTGGTTTTGTGGCCTCCTCTCTCCAGCTACCCAGCTGTGCCAGACTACAGTCTGGTTTGCCATCTCCCGTTTTATTTCTAGGCTTGCCTTCCTACAAAACCATTAAGTACCATGAAAAACATTGCAATTTCTGACCCTTCAGAAGGCTCTGAAAATCCTTTTGTGGGCTGCTTCAATTGTGCTGACAACAGATTTAAGCCCAAGCCCAGGAGCCCCTGGTCCAGTGGCAGCTTCCTCGAGCCCACCAAACATCTCTCAGCTCCAGCCCTTGTCAGATAGTACAGCAAGGAACAGCAAGCCAAAGGGGATGCTGGCAGAAGCACTGCCAGCACCGAGAATGCCTGGTCTGTCTCTTCTACACGTGTTCACAAAAATTCACCCAAACCCTGCGTTTATAAGGAAGAAATCAGGCAGAGGATCATGTGACATCACTTTAGATCCATGTTAGGGAATATATAGCAAGTCCACACCTAAATTCCTGCCTCACTTTCCCTTGCAAGGGATTTTCTCAAGGCATTCTAGTAGGCAAGTACCCCAATTCAAGAAAGAGGCTGGAACCCCAGGTTTTGTGAGCAGTCGGCACAGCAGGAGGCAGAGACTCCAAAGTGATTCTGCTGGAACAGCCCAGCAGCAGAAATGCTGCCGAGTCGCACTTCCATAGCGCTTACTGAAACCAGGAATTGAGCGTGGGGCACTGGACGAGGCAGTGCTGAGATGCCCAGAGCTGGACACACCACATCTCCATACGGATCTGCGACCTGAGGACACCAGGAGCAAAAAGCGCTACCTGACACTGCCCTCTTAGCTCTAACCACGTGCCTCGTCTCCACCAGACACCTGCTGTACTGCTCTGGTAGCAACTCCTCCAGGTTATACGGAATGAGGAAAAGAAAAACCCAACAGTGTGTTAAAGTGGTAACGCACACTGCTTCCCCACCACCAAACGTAATGCAGCAAGTCAGTCCTAACCCCTCTCAAGGCTGCCAATCTCTAGGAGTCAGCAGCACAAGTTCTGAAGGCTTATTCATATTGGCATTTTGTGATCTTTCAGAGCTTCCATCTAAAAAAGATTTCTCCTATTTCCAAGACACATCATTTCACAAGCTGTAATACTTTGGTTTACTGGATTAAAATATAAATTAAATAAGGATAATGCTAAATGAGTTTTATTGGAACACTTCATATATGTATACATATATATGTATATACAGGTATGTGTGTGTGCACTCCCTAATGACAGCTAGAGGAAGCAAAAGTCATTCTCCAGAGGCTTCTACTCTTCCAACTAGCACAGTCAGCATATCCACTGCAACAATTCCCTGTGCATAAAAGCTAATGAAGCACTGGAAGGTGGTGCTGGTGAACAGCTGGATCACACAGACATTCAGGAACAGAAAGACAATAAATTATAAGAAGCAGTAGTAACTTGTTCACAGTTGGGATGAGGATAATGGTACAGGAAACCTGAACTTTTACAGTCCCGATGAATAAAAAGTGAAAGGTCACTGAAGTTAATCCTAAAAGCAAAGATACAATCTGACACAAATTAATGGTAGAAACCACGTGAAATTCCTCCCAGCAGACTAAACTCCGGAACCATCAGATTCAGCAGGAAGGTTTCCGATACATCCACCGGAACTGGAATTCAGCCCAGTGATGCTTCCATCACTGCCTCCATCTCAGCAAAGGAAATTTCCACAAGCAGGAAGATTCCGTACAGCCAACACAATCCAAGGTCCAAAAGAAAATGTTCCCAGTCCTTCCTTGATTCTACTTCTCTTCTACCATCCCAAACCTCATATTCAAGCTTTCCTAGTCTCAGCCTCTGTTTTTCTACGTTTGACAATAGAAAGCCCTTCAGCAATAATAGCAAGGCAGATGGAAATATTTTAGAGATGGCAGGACTCTTCAGATAATTTTATAACCCACCTGAGAGGGTTCTAGACTAGGAAAAACCTCAGTTTCTAGTAAGATCACATGCAGCAAAACTTTGCTCTGCTGCATTTTATTTAAAAACCAAAAAACCCCAACAACAAATCTGCTCCAAACCTACTCTACTTCAAAATGTTCTGGTAGACATTAGTTTCAAGCAGCAGCTAGTAGTGTTTGCATAGTTCTAGCTTTTATTTGGTTACATGTATATATATAAATGTACATACATTTATATGTATGTATTTCATATTAAAATAGCCTTTGATTGACAATGATTAAAATAAAGGTACTTAGCTCCTCTTCAGGACTTCCACTGAGGATGCCAAAGCTCTGTGCATGGATCTCACCTCATGTTGGGAATAATGCTCATCTCTGAGAACACTGTTATTGCCAGGCAAGTCCACGCTGGCCATCGGCAGGAGCTCCATCAGGGACCCCAGACCTTCTGCCCGCAGTTCTGGCTCTGGGCTCAGCTCCCAGAGGAACCTGGAGAGCCCAAACCTTGACAAAAATTAGAAGTTTCATGAGTTACAGCTCCTTGACTTCTCCCAACCCCAAATTATTTCCAGCAGAGCAAGAACAGCATTTGGTGTCACCAATCTGCAGGAACACTTGGATGCTGGTAGAGCTCAATTGGCAGGCATGTCATGGACAGAAGAGGAGAATTTCATAAAGTTCAAACACTAAGGTGTGAGGGATGCTAATTTTTCTTGGGTTTAAGGATGCATGACTCTATCTCACAACCTCCCTTCCACCCAAATAAACCACACCTTTTCAGCTGTCTTTTTCTATTTATACGTTGGATTCTGAAGGAGACATGAAGTCAGCAGCAAATAAAAGCTGCAACTCTGCTCTTGCAAATGCTTTGTTAGGGCTGGATCACCCAAAGGCAGAAGAAGGACTCAGCTTGAAGCCCCCAGTGCTCAGAATTGCTTACTGAGCTGGGTATCACACAAGTCGCATTACTTGAGGCATGAGGCAGCCTCCATGGAAAACAAAGTCACCTCGCCATCACAAAACAAGAGCATGACAAGCAGGGAGACCTGTCTTGTCCATTTATTTCAACCTTGATCTCATCGAGGGCTGAAATCCTGGCCTCATTCCCTCCGTCCCAAACCTGTCCCGCTACACTTTTCAGCAAGACCACAGCTTGTTCCAAATGCAATCCCAGCTCTGAAAAGCTGTCAGATGGGAACAGTCAGTCACTGCCAATCTCGGCTGGATTTAAAACAGCAGCAGAGACACAAAACGGTTTCTATTCTTCCTGCCCTTGAGCCACCCAGACCTCTGAAAGTTGAATTACACAGATCACAGCTTGAAAACATTGTAGAGGAGATGTGAGTAAGTCAAAGGACTGAACCTGATGGCCAGACAATACTGGGAGGACAACTGAGGGACTGCCCATCTGCATCGGCTACTCTGGCTCCTACCAGGCTGACATCCCTGGATCTTCTTAAGCAGCTCTAAAGCGTGTTCTCAGCCTCCTGCTATAAATTCACATTTCATAAAGCCTCCTCATTCATCCCTCTCTATCTAGCTGCTGGAAATACAAAGCATGGTTTGCTTTCACATACTCCCATTGTGAGAGAGCAAAAAGACCTTCAGCTTTTTCCCTCTCTCGGTTTCACAGCGGTCATCTTTCCAAGAGGAAGAACCTTAACTTTTCCCCAAAGCAGCAGCACAATATGAACACAATTCTTGTTATTTTCACAGCTATTCACAAGGAACCTGGCAGCAGCAGCAGGGAATGGCAACGGCAACCATCAAATCACTCTGCTGGGACTTGGCACTGGGGCTTTCTGCAGGCTCAGAGAGATAATCACAACACTTCACATTAGGAAGGTTTCTCTGCCACAGCAAAGAACTAAAAAATGTGTTCCCCCTCCAAGAAAGAAATCTGCAGAAACAGAACGTGTTCCCCCTGTTGCCTGAGGCAAGCAAACAAATGGGTTAGTAAGCTCTAACTCTGAAGCAGACAGAAATGTTACGTATAGAGGTATTAAAATATGACAGAGTTCTCCTCACATCCTCCTTAAATCACAGTTGAAATCACAGTTTTGGCAGAGGGGAAAAAGCTGGAGCTAGACATGGAAATGCAAAGCCATGCCTCAACCCATCACAGAAGCAACCGCACTTGGGAAGTTGGCATCCAAGTCTCTGCAGCTTTGGTGCAACTGTTAAGAGCTACACGGGTCGCCAATGGAGAGGCAACACAAGGTGGTATCATTCTGTTACGGAAAGCAGCTCCAAGTTGCTACACCACTGCCATGAAATTCACATGAGGTTTTTCCATACTGAACACGACCTCCAACCCTTTTTTTCTCAAACCTTGGCCTTATCTGCACTGAAGAAGTCCACCACGGGAAGAAAAGTTCAATAACTCTTTCCAAACTGGTTCCACCTTCTAGTGCAGATGAGCCTACGCCGCTTTCAGCGCTGTTCAAGAAAACATTGGAGACAGCATGACTTCCACACATACGTACACATACACATCCATTAAATGCACAGAAATAATATTAAAATGATTCCCACTACCATACCTTATACTGACTCTAGCTACAAGCTATAAACTTCACCTCAGAGAGGCCCGGGCAAGAATATTGGCTCTTTAGCATGCAATCAGAAATGATCATTTATACAGTGGCAACCTCGGCAACAAAAATAAAATAAACATAAAAAGAAGCAAAAATAAAACCCTTTCACAAGCTTTGTTTTCAGACTAGCCTAGTAGGATACGAAGGACCAGTTTCACGGTTTTCACCAGGCCAATTGAAAGTAGTGAATCAGCAAAACCAGGACGCGCTGCCGGCATCCTGGACTGTTAGGATGTTCCTCCCTTCACAGTATCGATACAGTAAAAACAAACTCCTGCTCAGGAAACTCACAGCTACACCACACGAATAAAGGTGGTCACCGTTCCCCACCAGCCCTTCAGCACCATGCTGCGATGGATCGGTTGCCATCTGTTTCAGACAAATGTTGCTTGTATAGCAGTTACTGCACCTTCACCCTTCTCTTCACAGCAAGCTTAGCAGGGAAACTTTCCCACTATATTTATATATAATATATGTATATAAATAATTTTATGTTTTTATAGTTTGGTAGTATTCTCTTAAAAGTTCTATTTTAAAACACTTAAAAATCTTTTAAGCAACTAAAAGTAACTTTGATGCTCTCTAGTGTGAACAGGATAGGATTTCAAAGTTTTAAACTTTTTTTCTTCTGGATTTTTGGTAACTTCAAAAGCTATGACAAAAGCAGCATACTCTGCCCATCTCTGCTCCTCCCCGCGCCTCGATTGCAACGAAACCTACCTCAGCCACCCTCTTATTTCTCATCTTCTGTGACTGCTCTCTGGCAACCTTACTGTTTCAGTACAATCCTGTTTGACCTTTGACAGGAAACCCGATCGGACTGGTCCCTCGAATGGTCGCTTCAGATCATTCACTGTGTGATGATGCACTTGACAGGAGAGGAGGGAGAAGGGACAGAAGGAAAAGGGAAGTGAAATATCAGTTTTCCTGTTTGAAATGGTCAACGAAATTGTACTTTGTCGGTGCCCAGCTCAGAACACCTGCAAAGGTTCCTCTCTGAGGAGCACATCTCAGTGACACACGATCCCAGCACCAAGCCCTTCCCTTCTCCACACACAAAAACCCGTTAGAGCCACGTCTGCTTTTTGAGAGAGACATGGGAGGAACAGTGAGACCCCTCACTTTTATGAAAGAGAAAAATACATAAAGCAAGGCAACAACAGATTACCCTTCTCCAAATTCTTCCCTCTAAAGGGGCAGGAAAATGTCCCCAAATCCCCAGTCCCAATTTGCAGGCAGGGAAAGCAAGGGCTGGAGATATTTCCATCCCAAAATTGCACCCAAAATTGTGCAGTCAGACTGCAGGGCCAGCTTTGTTTTCACTTGGTGAGTCTCCTGCCCACCAAGCCCACGCTCTAACTGCTTGCCTGGCTTTGCCAGAGCAAGATGAAGTGTATTCCTTTTTTGATGTCTCCTTGTTCCTCCCATCACCTGAAGGATCAGAACTTCATCCTTCCTTCTTCTACACGTTGTACATCCTCAAGACAACTTCTTTAGCCAAATGTCCTCTCCCAACCCCAATTCGTGCGACCTGTTGTTCATTTTCCCCCTCCATCATGAACAACTTGGCATGAGAACCAGAGAAAACTCTTAAAAGTATTGCATATTTTTTAAAAGACTTCTTCAAAAGATGTCAAGATATTTGCACTTATCTACCTGTCCCATGCTTTTCTGTTTATGAAACACGTAAGCACGTGCAAACACCCACAATACAAAACACAGGCATGTCTCTCTGGGTTTGCTTAACTTGCTCCAAACATCAGAGCTGCTTACAATACAGAAGTTTAAGTCCATGCAAGGGGACAGAGTTGTGATTGCTCTAGGAATCATTCACTTTTAAGTTTCATGAACCTTTATGAGGAAATAAAGTCGGGTTTTGTTTTCTTTTTGCATTTCATTGATAAAAAAGGTATCAAACTAGTTTGTAGAAAGACGTTTAAAAGCAACCACCCGCAATTGCTCGGCTGGGACGATAGTATCTCAGTACACCATATTGCTGTTAGAAAAGATCAAGTGCGTGTCAAGGGGGGAGCAGGGGTGAAGGACGACTTTGGTAGCCAGCCTCTAACTCCGCAATTCAGTCAGTCCAGAAAAACGCTTCCTAATGCTCCGTAACACCTGAAGCAGGGCAGCGCACCGCTCAGGGCGCCACAGTGCTCTGAACACTCCAGATCAGCAACAGCAAAGGACAACCTGCTCCGAAAGACCCCTCCAACCCTTCTCCCAACGCAAACCTCACATCTGCTAGATTTCACTTCCAGTAGCCGAAGCACTACCAATTCTGCTGACCTCTAGGATCATGTGCCTTCATAGCTGTGCCTGCTTTTACCAAGGGGCGCCAAGGTCGCACGCCTGGTGCAGGCAAGCCAAAAGCCCTAAAATCATACTTTAAGTAAAAATGTAAAAAGAGACACACCAAAAATAACACAGGGATAAATACACTCGGGCAAGGCAGGTTCCACCAGGATAGTCTTTTTGTTTTAACATGGCAGCTACCCGGGGAACGGAGGAAGGCAACGGCACCTTGCCCCTGCTCTCCCCTTGCGCTGGACCAGCAAATATGGCGAGGAGTGGCCCTGTGCACTGGGCTCCCACACGGCTGGTGGCCACGGGATCCAGCTGCTGGGCCAAAGTTCTGGCAAGAAATATAAATGACTGCTCGTCCCAGATCACTATGGAACGTTAAAAAAATCTAAAATCCTGTCGATCCCTGAATAAGAAGTTGATTGACACAGTCATTTTGCTTTTCTCCAAGAGGAGGAGGAATAAGGGAGAAAAACTTTGTTAACACTCTATGTGTGTGGGTGTAAGAGAGAAAGAGAGAGAGAGAAAGATTTTGCAATTTTGGCAACATCTTGGGAGCTTCTTTCTGTCCAGTGGTGGCATTGCACTAATTAGAGTACCAGCCTGCCAGGTTGGTGCTGACTCTTCAGAGCCAAGAACGGGAAGACGGTCCTTTCTCCCCAGACTCTGTAGCCGCGTTTCAATCTGGCCCAGTCGTGGACACAGATCCCTGTGCCGTCTCCCCCACAGCAACAGCCTCCTCCTGAGGAGGAGATTCTTCCTCCGCCTGCCCCCGAGACGTGACAGTGGTCTCGGGGGAGATGCTGTGAGGCCCCTCCAGAGGCATACAGCCAGGGTGGTTCTTGCGAAAGTGCTGGTTGAGGATGGCCTGGAAAGGGAAGCTTTTGCCGCAGACATGGCAATGGAAGGGCTTGTTGCCCGTGTGCTTGCGGATGTGATATTCCAGCTGATCCTTGCGGGTATACTTCTTCCCACACATGCGGCAGACAAAAGGCGTGATGCCCATATGGAGACGCATGTGCCTGTCCAGGCTGCCTTTCTGGTTAAAGGATTTGGCACAGTAAATACAAGTGAGCCGTGGGTTGTACCGGAACCAGCGTTCTGAAACCTCCTGCTCCCGGAGGTATTCCACATAACCGCTCACTCCAAGCATGGCCGACTCCTCCCCCTGTGAAGGAAACAACATAGATTTAAATAGCAAGCAGCCTAAAATAAATTGTAGGAAAGAGGATCAGGCCCCAGCCCAGCCAGTAAAGCACTGAATCATGTGCCAAACCTCAAAATCGGCAGCACTAATGTCTTCAACCTCAAACACACATTTAAGTGCTTAACTGGAGCCATGGGGCTGAAGACAAATGAGCAATCAATTAGAAACCTCTGCTACGGCGGCCCCTTCTGCCAAGTCACTCGCTAGATCCGGGGAAGAAAAGATAGCACCTTGTCAGGAGGGCACTCAGCCACCAGCTGAGCTGTGGATCATACCTGTCAATGTCTGTCACTTCTTAAAACTCTGGCCAGTTTGGTTAAAATACCATATAGCACATTCTGGTTTTCCTTACTAAAGGTTAAAAAGAAAAAGCCAATAAATAAGCTCACAGTACAACGAAGGAGGACTAAACTACAAATCATATCTGAAACTCTTCAGGCGTCACTTTACATGGGTGTTTATTCAGACGTCATTCAGGATTCATTTTGTAATGAATCATGTTTGACAGAACGGCTGGGTAGACCATCCCAGCCCTGTGGCACTGCAGGGGAGGAGCTGCAGCACAAAGAGCTGGCACGCCTGGCCCGAGCCACACAGCAAGGACTAGCTGAGTCCTCGTTATTTCCTGAAGCCAGAAAGACAAATAGCCAAGAGTAACTCTGAACTGCAAGCTCAGGCTCCAGGACAGCCACTTGTGGCTCTGGTGCACAGTCCTCCATGCTGGAGGATGCGGCATTTGCAAGTCTTACACTGTTTGCCGATGATGCCAAATGAGAACAGGCAACCAGAGTCACAGCAGGGCCTCTCCTCTGGCAACCAGGGCTGTGCACACGCAGCCAGCAGCGTAACTATGCCAGGTGCCATGGAATCCAACTGTACAAGCACTGGTAAGCTCCTCAGTACCCATGGAGATGCACAAAGCTACTTCCTTTCCAGTCTACCTCTGCCACTGGGCAGGGATCACAGCAGACTATTTTTAGCATCAATATGGCAATACCGGAAGAGCGGAAGGTGATGATACTTCCCTGTGTACATGGTAGCCTACGGTTTCATGTTTGAGGTCATCTCACTATGGAGAAATAATAGCAGCTTTTCTGCATGTAGAGCTAAAATGTGTGTCGCATTTGCCCTAGAGGGTTAGTTTGACCTGAAATTTTCTAGATGTATTCTGAGGACACAAAACAAAGCTTTGGCTAAACAGGAACAAACAGGTATCTTTTGTTTTATGGAATTGTGTTACAAAATTAGCAAAGAGCAATCATGGTTTCTTTTCTCCCTTGCTTCACTTGGTGTTACTCAAGGGCAATGCAGCCCCATAACTCCTTTGGCAAAGTCATCTGATTATGAACTGACAAATGACTTATCTGCCAGAGTCGTACTACAGTGTTGGGTGACACGTTTGCACAGTAGTGCCACTGCGATACTGTGTGCAGCTAAAAAACTAGATCAGAAAGATCAGGCACAGGTATTACCACCATGTCCCAGTTTGCAGCATCCTATAGCCTGCCACTCTGATACATTTCTGTGTTTCTCTTCTTCCTACTCCAAAATTATGCCTGTACACCAAGAAAGCAGAGAATTCAGAGCTACTTTACATTGCAAACTCTGCTATGCAACACAGTCCCTTGGGGACAAGACGGAGACCTCAGTACAAAACCACAGTCCTTTGGCACCCCACCCTAAAGGTTTACTAGTGTAGTGCCTGGAGGGCTTTCTGTAATGGTTTTGGTGCTAGGGTGAAAAGACAGCTGTTGGCAACCCTCAGTCCTGCACAGAAGCCAACTAACACCTCCTCCTCAGGTCAGGCATTTGCTGTCAGTGTTTTAGAGCAGATCCAACTCTGCAGGCAAGTGGGGTTTCTAATCAGGAGGTGGTGGCCTGCCCAGAACGAGGGCTGGTACTTAATGCGTTCAGAAAACAGGAGAAACTCCTCATGTTTTCTAAGCATCTGGCCCAAATCCCAAACAACAGCCAAAATCAGTTTTATATCACACACTGACAGCATACATTCTCAGCGTGAGGAACTAAACCCCTTGCAACAGTAAAAGGTTCTTGTTTCACACACAGTATTGCTTGCAAATATAAAATATTATACACTTTGTCACAACATAGTCCCCTTTACCTTCAACGCCAACATTTACTTGCAAACTTCTCTATCTGCCTACCTGGGAACTGGGCTGCTTGGGCTCATCTATCCGCCCGGGAGACTCGCTTTTTGATCTGTACCGCTCAGTCACAGGGACCATGCTGCCAGAAGGGCTAAATCTGTGGAGTGGGGAAGAACATAAACAGAGTTTTTAATGGGCACCACGTCACTACGGTACTTAAGAACAACGGGTGAGCAATAGAGGCGCTTGTATAGCATCTCTTCTTCCTCACCAGCTAAGACACAGGAGGCGGAACGGCGCAAGTATAAAGGAAAAACCAAGTCATACCCGGTCTGTGGTTTCAGTCTTAACATCTGAAAAATAAAACTGAATCACTTGGCTTCCAGTTCAGTAACAGCACTTTTCGGTTGCTATCACACGTAAACTGATAAGGGCCCAGTGACTCAGGAGAAGAAACCACTTCTGTATGGCTCCTCATTCACCACCCTTGCCTTTCTCCTCCTCCAAAGTGTGAAACAAAAATGTTGGGATAGACTTCTGGTGGGAAACAGCAGATATTGAGTGCTCTGCAAAAAGAGATGCTGAAGGCTACCTGACCTCTGGCGAAGAGTTAGGAAACTAGGAAAGGATTGTTCTCCCATGGGCGAGCTCAAGATCATTCGATATCACTGACTGATTTACTAAGTGACAAGCGACAGAAGATCCACTGCTTCCAGGTAGCTGTTTCCCCATGGGACCAGAGGGACTGAGCTAGAAGAGGCAGATGTGAAGGCAAAACCCACAAATATGTCTCCCCAAAGACAATAGATCTGCCCTTTATCAGATCCACTCCTTGGTCTGAAAACAAATGCTGGAGTGGAGGGGAATTGGATGGAGAATCAAAACACAGCGGCAATCACTACCTATTTTCACTAAAGGCTTTCTGCTCTTCCATATAAAACAAAACAACAGTGGAGGATGATGGGCTGCCCACTTCAGCTTCTTCAGGATATGTAAACCCATGACCCACTGCTGTCCTGGACCAGCAGGAAGAAAAGTTCCTCTTGACTTACAGCTGGTGACCAGCTTGTTTCTCAAACAGAACCACCCCCAGATTTTCAGGTGAGAAGCTATCATTGCAATGACACTTTGCTAACACATACTGTGTGTGACCCTGCTGATTCCAATGCCGAGTATGGTATCTACTGAGAATGAACTGCAATATCTTCTTTAGACAAAAACCCTACCTCAGTGGGAATAATTTATTTTCCAAGCTAGTCAGTACCTAGAGATCCTGGCCTGATCACTACCCAGCCAAAATACTATAACCCAAACTAGGAAAAAACTTCCTTCAGATCTCATGCTTCAGATGGCCTCAGGAAACAGAAGAGGGAAATGCTCCAAAGCGACCAACTCAGCCAAGTGACAATCTTGCACAACCTCCTCTTACAGCAAAAGCCACTTATTAAGCTAAAGAAAACTCACCTGTCAATCTCACTGCTGGTTGGCCTGACCACCTTGGCTCCAGAGGATCCTAAAGCGTAAGCCTCTTGGCCCATCGATCCATGGCCCGTGGTGTCGATCACCATCGCAGTGACCTCCTCAGCGCTGCTCCCATCTTCTCCCGACGGCTGGTGCTCTGCCCCAAGCCACTCCTCCAGGTTCTCCATTTTAATGCGTACTCCTCCTAGCACCCGGACATCGTCCTCGTTCCGTCCCTCGCGGTCTCCCAATCCCGTCTCAACGTACCACTGTCCCGCTCTGTTAATCCGTAGTATGGGCTCCCTGCTTTCCACGTCTGAACTCTGCTCAATTATCTGAGGGCTGGTGGACTCCTCGGGCGGGCTGAGTTCCCGAATGTCCAGCACTGTGCTAACCTGACCCAGGTGACTCCCCTTCGGGGTGTTGTGACGTGGGCTCAGAGGACGGTTTAGATTTGGTGTCACCCGGTGAGACTCAGGCGGTCTCTCCTGATGCTTTGTCCTGGTCTGGCTCAATTCTGCTTCCACCTCCGCCACGTTAATTTTGAAATGAATTCCCTCGAGGATCTGTGTGCATTTGTCTATGATGTGTTGCATCTGCAAGAAACTGGCGGCCGTTAGATAACTGATGATGTCAGCCAGCTGCAGGCATATCCTACCAGTGTAACAAAAGGAAAGGAGCTGCTCAAAAACAGAAGGGTTCTTGATGACAGAAATGGAAATGGTGCTCATGTCGTTCAAGGACATGTGGTCACGGAAGTAGGGCGAGCTGGCGGCCAGCACCACCTTGTGAGCACGGAAAGCTTGCCCCTGGACATTGACCACAATGTCACACAGGCGACCCTGCATGCGCAACTGATTCAGGTGGCTCAGGACAGAGTTACTGAAGTCAGGAATCTCCAGCTGAATGTTCCCACTCTTCTCCATGGCTGTCCCGCTTGCAGGTGCGCAATCCTACTGGAAAGGCAGAAAAATTACCATTGTTACCAGTGCAAGCCTATCATTTGCATTTAAAACATTTTTCACCCACTTTCACACAGTTTGAAACACTGGAATTTTTAAAGAACTCTCTCACCATTTAATTTACAAGTGCCTCGCAGCAGTTCTCTGATCTTTATGTGCTATACACTTTTCACAAGAGTTATGTTAAATCAGTCCCTGATAGATCCTCATTCCCTGCGGTTTAAGTGCTGGAAACAGTTCGTTCCGTCAGCCTCAATAAAAGCACATTTGCATTGTAAAAAGAACATTAAAAATGGTTCAGGTACTAAAAATAGGCAACTGATTGCATAATGGATTAAAATACATAGCACTTGTACCTTCTAAGCACTTTGAAAAGGGGAATGTAATATCGTTATTCCTCTTTTATAGAACAAGAATCGGGAAGGAGACACTGGGGCCTCAGTCCTCTAAAGACTTTTCAAAAGCTGACCGGCACACACCTGACCTCAAGGCATCTTAAGTACATCGTCAAAACCAAGTTATTTATCATATGGGGCGATTCTGACACATGGCAGAAAATATCTAAAAGGCTGGTGAAAGAAAAAAAGCAGAATCCAGTTCTAAACTCCAATTTATCAGACTGTCTGCTGGGCACCCACAACTCCCTGGGAAAAGAAGACGGCGTTTAGGCGGTTTGAAATGTTGCATACAGCAAAAGACAGTTTACGAACAATGGGGATTAACAAACCAGCTCTCCTAGTTTCCCTTCCATAACTCATTTTTCTATAATCATCGCATTTCATTTTGGCAAAGTTTGAAACAAAGCCCTGACCATATATGGTAAAAATTCGGAATGATCCAAAATTAGACATAAACTTGCCCCCCATAAAAAGGAAAGTAAATAAGTTCATTAAAGACCGCTTGTGGCATGAACAGCTCCCAAACTAGATGGCATCTGAAGTGCTGATTAAGCAGAGCGCTGCAGATACCAAAACAATTTCAGGCAGGCTGGGAATACCGAGGCTCCCAGTGCCTACTGCCAGAAATCTCAGAATCGAAGGGACCGGCACACAGCAAATCACATGTGCCTTTGAAGGACTTTTATGTTCTTTTAGTTTACAAATGTTGCGGGACAGAGCATGTTCGTATGTCTGAGCAGGCTTTGTGCAAACTTGACAAAATCTGTTACTAAAGCTGAAGCCACAGGACAGCCTGTCAATCTGCGGGGCTGCAAAGAGGTCACTGCACGGCCGTCTGGCCCTGGGGTAGGGCAGATCAGGCATGCACGCAGTCTAACAGTGCCACGTCTGAAGCGTTCTTCGCCCCTTCCCCTGCCTTTAGAAGAAAGCAGTAAACCCCACAAAAATTGAGGAACTTGGTCTGAGTCAACACAACTTTAGGAGTGGGACTTCAAACGCACAAAACTGTGAAACAGAAAACGCACCACCTTACCTGTAACATTAACATGCAAACGGCAGGAAGCAGGGCTGGTATCTTCTTGTTTTCCTTTCTTCTTCAGATGTAGTAAGAATGTCTGAAAACTTTTTGCCCCCTTCCCCTTTAGAAGGAAAAAAGAAAAAAAAGAAACAACATGGCATGGAGGGAGGAACACAGTTCTCACCAGCGCAATCCAGGACGCCAAGCTTCATCATTCTTTGTTTGCAGGAGGATAGGGCAGCAGGATTAGCTAATGGTGATGTCCCACCCCAAACCACAGGGAAACACTGAATCTTATCAAATAGACCTTTCCCTACTGCCTGCACAGTGTTTTTTTTTTTTACAGTCATGGTCATTAAAATAAAAAATGGAAGTGCAAACAACCCGAAGAAGTTGTTTCCTCTCTCACAGGGGTGTTATTTCCGGTTGCATCTAAACACACGCGGGGTTTTCCTTAAACGAGCCCTCTCGCTCAGGAACCCTCATGCAGTCAAATCCACGCCAAGGGTGTGCAAGTGTTTACAGGACCGGGGAGCCGGTAATCTCATCATCTTTTCAAAGCACCACCTTCTACAGCCATGAACCCCGTCACGTTCCCCGAAGGAAGGGAAGCAAAGGCAGGGTGTGTGGGCACCCTTGCGAGGTGAAACACCCCTACAGAGGCAGTGAGCCCCAAAGAGGCTCACGCGGTGAGGCCAGGCTGGGGCACAGACCCTTCCTCAGGGGGTCAGCTGAGGCTGTACGAAAAAAGAAGAGGGAATAAAATACAACCAGATGTTATTGCTGAGCTGTGTATGGCCCTGGTCAGAATCAGCTGCTCCCAGGGGAGCCGGAAAACTATTGTGCTCCAACAGCAGGGAGAATCTGCCTACCGCTGGTGGCAGCAGGAAAGGACCCACACAGCTTTGTTTATCTCAGCATGAAGGAAGTGGCATTTGGGGAGAACCCCAGTGAGAGGCTGGTGAGGGGGAATCTCTTTTTGGATCAAAGTACCCTTACCAGAAGATGGTTTCCATCCTCCCGGGTGAAGGGTCTATCATCAGCTGACCCACCTCAGCTGGCAGCACAACATCTCAGTTTCTGCTTTTCCTTGCGCTGGACCACATGTTCATCAGCACAGCCTTTACCCGTGGCTCCTGCTGAGCAGCGCTCTCCAACAGCACACATGGAGACACTTCTTTATTTTTAATGCAATTTGAAGTGTCACCAGCTGAGATCGGGACTCACTCATCTCAGAAAATGCCTTTCCTACTGTGAGGCAAGTGCAACTACTAAGACCAGGATCAGTCTTCGATCCGTCAGGCCCTCACAAAGTATCTGGTCTTCAAGGTCAGGTTGGATGGGGTTTTAAGCAACTTGGCCCTGCGGGAGGTGTCCCTGCCCATGGCAGGGGGGTTGAAACTGGATGGGCTTTAAGGTCCCTTCCAACTCAACCCCTTCTGTGAGTCTATGAAAAAGCCAGGACTGACCCTTGGCAACAGACAACACACGTTCTGAACAGATCCTTTGTCAGAAACCTGTCACGTTGGAGGAGGTGGGACTGAACGGTCTCGCCTCTCAGGGCTAGGATTTACTATGCCTGGGCAACTCCACTTTCCAATTACATACTTTCCAATTACAGTGTGACCTTAATGAGGATAAAACCAGGTGTAATTCTAAATGGAGATGGGAGAGCATAGAATCATAGAATGGTTTGGGCTGGAAGAAATATTAAAGGCCATCCAGTTCCAACCACCCTGCCATGGGCAGGAACACTTTCCACTGGATCAGGTTGCTCAAAGCCCTATCCAACCTGGTCTTGAACACCTCCAGGGATGGGGTAGCCACAACTTCTCTGGGCAACCTGTGCCAGAAACTCAGCACCTTCTTTGTCAAAAATTTCTTCCTGATGTCTAATCAGAATCTTCCCCCTTGCCACTTAAAGTTGTTCCCCCTTGTCCTATCACTACTTGCCCATGTAAAACGTCCCTCCCCAGCTTTCCTGGAGTTCCTTTCAGTCCTGGAGGCTGCTCTAAAGTCTTCCCGGAGCCTTCTCTTCTCCGGGCTGAACAAGCCCAACTCTCTCAGCCTGTCCTCATAGCAGAGGTGCCCTAGCCCTTCTGTAGCCTCCTTCAGGTACTGCAAGGTCGCTATAAGGGATGGGGCAGCCACCGCTTCCCTGGGCAACTTGTGCCAGGGCCTCCCCACACTCACAGCAAAACATTTCTCCCCGGTATCTCCCCTCCACCTCCCCTCTTTCGGCTTAAACCTCCCCCCCGTCCTGCTGTCACAACAAACCCCACCAAGCCCGCCCAGGGGCGCCTCCCAGACTGGGGGGTGATCGCGGTGAGCTCAGCCACCTGAAATCGTTGTCCCGGGGGCCCAAAGCGGGTGACAGCGGTCCCGGCGGGCGGGCCGCGCGCCCAGGCCCCCGGGCGGCACCTCCCAGGCTGGGCTGTGAGGGGGGCGTGTCCCGGGCCCCGCCCCCCCGGCCCTACCCGCGGGGCCCGCGCCGCGCCGGTTCCTACCTGGCGGGGGTGGGAAGGGCCCGCAGCACCGCCCCGGAAGTGAAACCCCCTCATGGGGCCGCGACCCGGAAAAGAACTCCCTCCCGTTTCC